>OY821760.1:46172139-46783075 GCA_963682095.1 Potentilla sterilis | reverse complement strand
AAAGGGAGCTTGTTCAATTCAGAACCAAATGTTATTTGAAAAGGCTTGTGCCTTAATCGTAAGTACAATAGTCACCTCTTTGTTGGCAAACATTGCCACTAGGGTGAACGCACAAGCTAGAGCTTCTATGTATCAATATTCATTCGATTCTGTTTCACATCTCTCATAGAGATAACAACACACGTCTAGTATAGATGTGTATCGCTTACGTATGCCAAGATATGATCCGATACAGATACCAAATCCGATACATGTAACTTTACTTCATCGTCCTCCGATGCATGCAAGGGAAAAGGAAAAAGAAAAAGAAAAAAGACTCTTAAATTAATACTTCCATTTTCTTTTTTGGCATGTCCACTGCTTTGGACGCCGGAGTTCGATCGTCAAGTTATGCGTGGCCGTTCTGAGCAGTGCGGCTGGCAGTCTTTTTCGGGTCATCGTCTATGGTTACCTCCGACAAGTTCACCTCCCTGCCTTTCCTTTCTGCCATCAGTCGCTGTGTCGACTTGTAGTATGTGGCATACAGAATCAGCTGAGCTAATCCAAAAAGTGTTCCCAGACCATTAGGAATCTGTGATAAAAAAAAATTAAAAAAAAAAAAACAGCGAGATATGTGAGCTTCAGATCACTATATATATATCGTGATTAATTGGAGTTTTAGTAGGAAGTTGAAATCATTACTGTGATGAAGGGGTCAAAACGGATGAGAGCATATGTAGTCCAGGCAAGGCCATTGGCAAAGGAAGCAAACGAGAGGAAAAATGGCATGTACTCGACACTTTTTGTTGTGATCACCAATTTCTGTCACCAAAGAGTAGCATAGTGAAAAACTAAACACATATATAGATGAAAATGAGAATGAATAAACATAGTTCGTAGAATTGTATTATTTTGCTACAGAAAGAAATTAAGACACTTAATTTGCATGTAGAGTATTTGAATTAGCTAGCTAGGGGTGATTAATTACCATGACAGTCAATGGTGCAGCGTACATCATGATGTTGAAGGCAATGGATATGATGCCCACAATCAAGGTCCTCTTGGTATGTGTGTGAGCCAAAGTGAGAACCAGAGTAGTAAGAACACCAATGAAAATGATCTCCACAATAACAACCAGAACCACCATGAACCTCTTCTTCTTGTCGGAATAAATGAGGAAGAGGATGATGTAGACGACCTCGATGACGATACCCGACCCGTTTATGGTCCAGACCAGAGTGCTATCCGGGTGCACGATGGGTAATCCATATAAGGTCCACACCATGCAGTTGATTAGGGTTGCAAGGTATGGAATTGGTGAGTATTGCTCCACTGACTTTTTCTTCCATATTCGAACAAAAGTTGGACTGCACCGTAATAAATCATTGTAATTTTTGACATAATATACATCAAACAAGTTCATTAGTGGATATTGTCAATTATGTTATTGTAAAAAAAAAGGTTGTAGTCACTAATTAAGGTAAACCTCATTATTAGCGGTAAAAGTGCTCTTTTTACATATATAACTACTTTTCATTGGCATATATGAGTAACATTTCCCTTCCAACTCTACTTATATATATATGAAATAACAAGTAAGGGACTTTTGTTAAAAGCTCAATGTCTTTACATAATTAAGCTAAAAATGCCTGTCCAGTGTAAGAGGATATATGTGCATATGCCCCATGCCTCTTTTATATATACTCAATGTTTATTTAGTAACTAATACTATATGACATGATCTATAAAAACATAAATACCGTATCAAGTATTTCTCATTCACATGTCTACATAATTTTGATGCCAGATATTTTGAACATCATTTATTTTTCATCTGCACTTTACAAGAAAGGAAAAATAATAAGAACTTTTTATATACTTCATTATCAATCATATTCAGTTTTTCAAAATTAATAGGTGCCGATTAATTAAGGAATAAAAGAGGAGGGAAAGCTTACACCGGCGACAAGAACAGAAAGAATGAGATGAGGTTTCCTGGGGAAAAAAAAAAATAGAAGAAGAGAAAGTAAGCAAAACAGCCCACATGATTCCTGCTGATCACGATAAGGCATTTTAACGTACGTCCATATATACATAAGATAAACGAAACCTCAAGAACAAATCTCCGACCAATTTTCATGGTCAATCTAACGAGATTAATCATAGAAGGTGCAATATAGACAAACCAAATTACTCGATCATAACCATACCTATGATTCCGACCACAGTCCGAGCAGCATCTGCAGAAACCATGGCTGCGATGACGGACCCCTAAAGAAACAGAAGACGAAGATGGAGGAAGAAGCGAGCAGGCAAGCAGCACAGATCGAAACGAGGCTGAAGAAGAATGGAGAAGGGAAAGAAGAGAGAGATTGTCGGCTGGGTGTTAAAAGAGGAGGAGGAAGAAAAATGAGGAAGAGGGTAGGACTAGATGTACGTTCGGTGTGTGTCTCCTGTGAAAACGTACTAATTTGGACTCATTGCGAATGCTTTGTTGTTGTTGGTGTTACGTCTTTTGCATGGCATGTATTAGACATGGCACTTATATATATATATATGTCTATAGCTCCAAAACGCAATGGAAAAGATCGAATATCAATTCGGATATGTGTGTGTGTGAGAGAGAGAGAGAGAGCACTACCTAGTTAGCTTGAAGATTCTCAAGACTTTCTTTGAGGCACTTGGGAGTTGGGACTCTCAGAAAATGACTGCAAATTTTGAATTTTCATTGGCATGAAATTTATTCGTTTACTCATGTCATTTATATGAAAACCTACTGGGGCATTACGGCCACTTTCCCCCCACTCAGAATCCGAGTTTGGATTTGTGCTGCATTATTTCCCATATCTAATCAGTGGTTTTGAGTGAAAACCATGTTCTATTATTAACTCCCTAATCAAGCAGCAGTAAAAACCCATGAATGAAAATGGATTTCATCATTGCATGTTAGGTTAATTTATGGAACTGGCCGGGTTGGTGGGTGATTGTAACATTAGTTCGTTTTGGATTTTATTTTCATTTCATGAATGATTGAGTTCGTGGTCCTGGATTTATATCCAAAACTAGCAAGGAACTCTAGCAATTTCATGTACGTAGTGTATGATCGAAAAGGGAACAAAGCTTCATCCACAGCATGCAAGGCTATAGCTAGGACGGTTGGTGAAGCAGTGACAGTGAGTGATCTTGAGTCGATGATCACATTTATAACATGAACTTTGATCATGCATTTAGGCCGACGACGACCGCTAGCTTATCTTTGCTCTTTTTATGCATGCAGGATTATCGATCTTCTTTCTTCCGAAGAATATATTTTCTCATCTTCGAGTTTTTTTTTTTTTTCGATGATTTCTCATCTTCAAGTTGGTAACTAGCAATTTAGCGGCAAAGTTGGTTCACAAGTCAAAAGTTGTGTGCTTATACAGTAGTTATTTAATTTCACACCTCAAATTTAGAATGAGATTGATAGGGAGAAATATCTCGGTTGGGAACTGGGTAGCATGCATATATTGTCTCTAATTAAGATAAAAGTGCTGCAGGTAATATATATGATATAATCGTATTTACTTAATACTTCAAAGAATTACTATTGATGATTGTCGTACGATGTATCTGGTCTTATTCTCAGGGAGAAAGATATTTTATAGATATTGTCTTAATTAATATTTAGGAATTAGGAAGTTCGCCTAATGCCTAAACGTACATCGATCTCAATCAAAATTCCTAACTCGTTGTTCTGCAACTAATATACACAACGTACGTACTATAAGCTTCCCTATAATTATCGATACGCAAAAAAGTGACCTAGCTAGCAAATCTTTATTTCGGACTTTGAAAAGATATGTCACTAGCAGACACCAAAACGAGTCGAATTAGGTCACATTGTCTCTTGACTTGTGACGGCATGCAGTTATCGATCTATCTCTTTCTTTCAAACTGTAAGGAATATATATATGGACATTGTTAATAAGGCTTATGATGATAACAAGATGAAGATTAATATCCTTCTAATGGCCTAATTATTAAGTCTTATACTGCTTTGCAAAGTTTGCATGATTTTTCTGCGCGCATTTATACGATTCTCAATTCATCAAATCATTCCTAATAAGATGCTGGACTATATATGTACGTGTCAAAAATATATAAATTTTCAGCAATATTTAATCAAACTCGATCTCCTTTATCGTGCATATATTCTAGAGGAAATTAACGGCTCGATATATATAGTCCCTATTTAAAGCGGGGTTCCGTTCTGAAATTAAAGAGCAGGGCTCTTTATTTGACCCACTTTCCGGTCAAATTTTTACATCTCCACCGTTCAGTAGTTAGGTATATGTGTGTAGATCACTTCTGCAAAATTTCATCAAATTTGAGAATCGTTTAAACATTCCTAGTTGTGATTAACACGAATTGTTCATACTGAACAGATTCAATTTGTTCATTGATTTTTTATCGTTTTGATACATTAACGATCACCAAATGAGCTGAAATTTTGTAGAGATGATCTACACGCATATATTTAACTACTGAACGGTGGAGATGTAGAAATTTGACCGGAAAGTGGGTCAAATAAGGAGCCCCGCTCTTTAATTTCAGAGCGGAGCCCCGCTCTAGATAGGGACTATATATATATATATATATATATATATTTGAATTGGTTTTTGATTCATATTCATTATATATCCCTTTAAGAACGTGGTAGAAAAGGACTTGGTGAATTGGATATGATCGACATATGTAATGGACACTGATAGGAGGCCTCATTGAGGCCTTATATTTGTGGTCTCAATCCTATGTGGCATGTCATGTCATCAGGACACATCACCAATTAGAAAAACCATGTCAAATCATTCTTAAGTAAATAGACAATCATATCTCTCTCGATCCAATAGTTCTCCATCATTATATATTTAAAAATAATAATATCATTAAGATGAATTAGTTACCTTACATGAACTACATTAAATCTATTTAAGGGTTATATGTACGATATTTACTAAAAAGAAAAATTCTGTTTTAGTTTATCAATGAGGAAGTTATAATTCTTAACTTTAAATTCATGACTTTTAATACAATTAATTCCTTAATTCCGTTGCCATCAATACTTTAATGCGTTAGCTATGATGTACATAGATACCACATATATATATATATATATATATATATATATATATAGTCCCCTTCTAATGAGAGATCCCTCATTTTGTTCATTTTGAGGGATCTCTCATTTAACCTATTTTCCGATCACATATTAACATCTCCACCGTTCAAATTTCATGTTTATATAAGTAGATCATATCTGAAAATTTTCATTCAATTTGATAATCGTTAGAGCATTCAAAATTGAAATTTACAAATAAAAACATAAACGGTTCAGCTTTGACAGATTTTATACGTCCATTGATTTAATCTAGTTAGATGCCTTAACGATCATCATTTTCGCTAAAAATTTACAGGAATGATCCACACATACAAACCTAGTAATTGAACGGTGGAGATGTGAAAATGTGATCAACAAGTTGGCCTAATAACCGATCCCTTAAAATGAACAAAATAAGGGATCCCTTAATGGAAGGGTTCCCTATATATATATATATATATATATATATATTCTCTATCAAATTATTTTTTTAACAAAAATTTAAAAAGAAACTGGTAAATCGAAATCGAATTTATTTTGAACGAATTATATATGTATGTATTTGATTTTCTTAGACCAATTTATTTTTTCTTGGAACCAATTATATGTATATATATATATATATATATATATATTTATATATATTCAAATATACTAGCTTTCAGTTTACATAAAAAAAAAAGTATACTTTTAAAAAATGTTAATATTTAAATTATATTTTGAAGTTTAAATATAAGTATTATTGCGATAAAAAGCAAAAGAGAAAAAAATATATAAATATGATTTTTTTTTTATTGAAAAATTATATAATGATGGAGAACTGTTTGATTGAAAAGGATATTGTTGTCTATTTACTTAAGAATGATTTGGCACGGCTTTTCTAATTAGTGATGTGTACTGATGACATTGCATGCCACATAGAATTGAGGCTACAAATCAAAGGTCTCATTAAGGGGCCCAAATCATTTTCCTATATGTAATTTATAATATCAGTTCCTTTCTATATATGCCTTCTTGGCAACATGCATGAAATGCTCCTTCTCTTTTTCCCATCCTTCTTGTACGTAATACAAACAAAGTACTAACCCAAACTATAAGTATAAACGTAATTTCAAACATTATGTTCAAGTTGCCTGCCATAAAGATCATGATGCTGCTTGAATTAATGCAAGTGTTGGTCTCCAATCTTTGATTCTAGGCATTAGGTAACTCATCAATTGACCAAGAATGCTTTCTTTTCCTCACTTTGAATGGAAAATGACCTTACTGAGTTGTCTGATCGATATAGTATTTTGGGCAAGAAAGAAGTACTATATATGCTTCAAGGAGGGAATAGTAAGGAATGCAGCTGTGATATGACTCGTTTTACAGTCCCCAGTTAAGTCGACTACGTATTTAGAGAAATAGAGAGGGCCAATTTGCACACTCACTAGTCACTACTATTCTCTCTTTTGAAAGTTGAAACAAGAAAATGGGAAAGAAAATTGTGCCCTTTTCGGTCTTAAAGAGACTTTGAGCCACATACACCCCAACACACCAACTGCTCGTAATGCAGAACCAATGGTTGCTCTACAACGTACACAGCTAAGAGATCGAATAGGAGTTGCAGACACCGAGTAGTGGCAGAAAATTTGAATCCCTATCCACACTACAAGAGAAAACCTTTTAGAGACAAAACGCTTTTGTCTCTAATTGCTGTACTTTTGTCACTCAAAAGTGTAGGTGACGAAATTATTTTGTCACTAAATTTATCTCCAATAGTGCGTGACAGATATTTTTTAACGACAAACTATGAATTTTTTCGCCAATAAGGATTAAAGTCAAAATTTTGTTTGTCTCTAATGTAGTCCATTTTTGTCTCCCAAACTGCGTAGAATTCGTGAGAATCATCCTGGCAAATCACAAATACTACTTTTTGATTTACTAGTTTATTTATTTCTCATTAAATATAGAAACACATAATCAAACTTATACCGTTACAAAGAAGGAAAAGAAGAAAGGATCATTACGGAAATAAAATTAAACTTCTTTATTAGATAAACAAAGTAATTTACACTGTACCATCAATCAAAGCACATTTTACTAACAATACAACAGTGGCATTCTTCTGGAAAGAAAGAAAAAAATAGTGATATTCAAACTTGACATCTCTTAGAAAGACTTGTCAAAATATTAATAACTAGCATGCTCACGATAGGGCATCCATGATCACTCATCCAATCTAGGCAGAAATATGTTTTTTCCTCACATGAAATTAATTCAAATCTCGTTAGTGAAAGCCAGCCAATGGAGATTCCTGTTACAATAACATAACACAAGCTGGTAAGCATACATTTGAATAAATGTCCACCTCATAATCGTTTGTACTTAATAAATCTCACACCAATTGTAACAGAAAAACTTCAAGACATCATTGAACTTTAAATATGAGAGCATCATTAACTCTAACCTAAATATAAATCATTAAGTACTACCTCATTTGTAAGTTTCATGTTGGTTATATCTTTTCACATCCCTTTATATGTGTTCTACTTCTTCCCATCCCTTCATTCTCAGAAGAAGAAAAAATTATTTAAAACACACTTTAAAAGGAAAAACAGTATTATCATCTCGTAAGTTCATCATGTCACCACCACCCATTTCCTCAACCCCACGAGTGGAATTTTAGAGAGGGCATGTACATGATTAAAATTATAGTTCATTTCAGTTGCATACTGTAATTATAAATCAAATTTAGTTTAGCTAAAATGGATGATGTATAGACATATCATAGCAGTAAACAAAAAAGAACATGTAAGCAACCTGGTCTTAGGTTACCTCTTTAACTTCTTCGACATTATAGTATGCTTTGGCGGAGGTATTCGTAGCTTCTTTGGCTGGACATCAATAATGACCAATACATAAGAAAAAGTAAACAGAATAAAGCATGTATTTCAAGCTTTCAAATAGTGCATGTATACAATATATCATTCATCAGAAGAGAAATTGTGATGGTCATACTTGGTTAAAAAGTAGAAAACTCATCAGCCAAATATTGAATAGAATAGCATGAGGACGAACAACAGTAAAGAGAGAAAATGAAAATGAAAACACACATGCACATACACAATGCGTGCAACATACAAGAATGGTGTTTCATACTTCTCATCCAAATAAGTTATGCTATGCCATAAGCTATCCATTAGATATAATCACCTAGAAATAAGCAAATGTAGGACAATGTCCAATGCAGCTAGATGCACACTATACCAATTTATATAACCTTGAGGATAAAGCTGTAAACATCAAGATCATTTTCTCTTAGTTACGGCTTCGACTATATCAACCTAGGACGTGCTCCTTTCCTGCAATCGATAGAAATTCATATGCATAGATTACTAACAACTCACAGAACAGAGTACCGGGTGAGAAGAAAAAACACTTAGACGAGTTAAAGAATGACTACCATTGCTTCACTACTGAGTGCACTCTATATCAATTTCCAACTACTAAATTGGCCCCCCTTACTTTTGCAAACCATAGCCCATCAAATCACTCAGCTTAATGACAATTCTAATTTGAACATGTAATTTTCTATTCAACAAATCGATCCTAGAAAACCAAAATCGATCTGATCCAATATCCTAACAAAAAAAACGTAAATTGATCTCAAGTGAGCAATTGGGAGATGACCGACCTGATAGCTCTGGGAGATGCCGATGAAGGCTTTTTTGGCAAGAACTTATGCCGAAAGTATAGAGTCCATGCAAGGTCAGATGAAGATTTAAGAGAAGAACTTTGCTGAAACAGAGCACGAAGAATCGATGACGAATCGCGAATTGCACTACTGTCATCACAAACCCTGAAAATTAAAGTAAATCAAATCAAATTCCACCCAAATCGAGTCACTGTACATAGTAACAAATTACAACAAAATATCAACATAATCATTGAGAATGAGAGAGGAAAGGAGAGACAACCCAGAGCTCGACAAGATGGAAATTCCGCTCAAATCAAGTCCTTCTCCTCCATGCACACGGAGGTGCAACATATCACCACCCTCTCCACCGCCTCCCTATACTGGGCCTCCAGCCTGTACCCTACAAACCCACTGTAACTTAGGCTCACGAGGCTGAAGCCGAAAACGGAGTTCAAGGACACGCATGATGCATTCGGCCTGGAAAGACTCGGAGCGGTCGGGGAGGGAGGTGGAGGAGCCGCCGAAGAAGAGGAGATCGGGGACGTAGACATTGTAGTGAGGGGTGACGTGGCAGATGATGTCAGAGAACTGCCAGGTGGCGTTCAGGTCGAGGCCGTGGAGGAGGAGGAGGTTGGGTTTGTAGGGGGTGGGGGTTTTGGGGAGCCAGCAATGCATGGTGGTGGCTCCGTCTTTGAGGTCGGTGAGGGTGGAGCGGAGACAGACGCGGATGAAGTTGGAGCGGAAGTAGGAATCCCTGATCTTTGATTCAGTTAAGCTGAAGCATGGCATAGTTGATCTGGGGAAACTGGGGAAAGTGGTGCCCGATCGAGATTGAGTCGTCAGAGAGCCTAGAGGGAGAGACGGGAAGAGTGGGAGCAATTGCAAAGGAGACAAAATAAGTAAGTTATTCTTTATTACCACGGGAAGAGTGCGGAAAAAAAAGAAAAGAAAAAAAAAGTTATTTAATTACCACGTGGTATTTTTCGGTGACAGAACCAAAGTGTCCTCTATGAATGAAACTTCGTCCTTGAAGATAAGTAAGTTATTCTTTATCTAGAGGACAAAATTTAGGTGACAATACTAAAATTTTGTCTTTACCTAGCTACATGAGAGAGAGAGAGAGATTCTCCTTTGCACTGGTCGCTACCATGAGGATGCCCCAAATATTTGTCAAAGAACTACGCACGCAACTTTCCTAATGATCAACCAAATCACCAATTCCTTTACTCTTTGTCATTGTTACTCCCCGGCCGCTCTTTTTCCTTGAATTCTATATATCCAGAGAATAGGGTTTGGCTTCTCAATTTTATCATTTCTCTGTAGCATCGAACCGATCGATAACTGGCCAGCTTGCCATCTCAAATCTGCCATTAGCTCCTTACGTACAAGGAGTTGAAAACCAACCTTGACATTATAAGAGTGTTACAAAATTTGAACAAGTTATACGAGTTTCCGAAAATTAAAGGGTTCGAGACAAGTAGTGTAAGTCGATAACAATTGAATGATTAAGTAGTACGTAATAGGTAAGTAGCTAAGCAATTATCATATATATTTTTTCTTTCATATAATTGTTAACTACAGCTTATTCACGTATGATTTCATGTCAATGACATACAGTAATGATCTATATATGCTTATATTCATATTGCTAAAGTTCTACTAATTGATGATCGAGAACCCTTCATTCTTTATTCCTCTTTTAATTATTCTCTCTTGTACTGTACCCTGTTTCTCATTAAATAAGAAATATTCACACTTTGGTTTGTTTGCCATATGAAAGAAACCATTATCAGAATATCTATAGCTAGCCCATACCTGATAATGCAGGATCTGTTTACTTGACCCAGACAACTAATATTGCAGGAGTATTTTATTTCTTTACACCCCTAAAGAGTTGAGAATATGATTCAGCACAGATATTAGTAGAGCCCGGCCAGATTCTTAAGGTAATCTATCTATCTGAGATAATCCCCAGTTGGCATTTCCCTTGGAGAAATGAAACCAAAGCAATAACAATGATCTGGTTTCGTCTAATAAGAGTAACATAGAATGAAATGAAGTTATATGCCTAAAAGCGACATATATATATGCCCATTATTGAAACATTTTGCGGATGGAATACTAAAAGAATTAACAGTAATGTTCTTGCATAGCTCTATCTCTGAATTGACAGTTTCCAAATATCAACTTGTTCATTATCAGAACAAAAAACTATCAACTTGTTCCTCTTTAATTGTCTCTTATGAGTAATATCGGGTTCATGTTTTTATTATAAGATATTTAGGTTTAAGGAACTCATTAATCGTCTCAAAATACAAATTCAAATCAGTCTGTTTATTTCATGAACCACGCAAATGCAAAGATGAACAGGGCCAGCAAATATATGACGTAGTAGTAGTCTCCTGCATATATATGCTGCTGTAGCAAGGCTACTATACATGCACGCCGACATGCCATATGCCTTTGGGGTGTCAAGTTGTATTATTGAGTTGTGCGAAAATAACAGCCCAACAGTTCCACTCAAGTGTAGAAATATACAATAAAATGAAGGAGAAAACATACATGTGAATTTTATTCACTCAAATGCATATTCTTCTTTTCTTTTCCAGTGAGAACAGATTCAAGCCCAAATGCAGACATTCAATACAACATTACCAAAGAACAAAAGAAATGATGAATTCAAAACCGAAGTAATGGAAAAGCTCACCAAGTAAAAAAACTTCAACTCTATACATGATCTTCTATGTTACAGAATGTGCACGAGTGTACTGTGGCAGAACAGAAGTGAAGATCCCCTCTTTCTCATTTCCTTCAAAGTCTGAAACCCAGGCTTGCCCACCTCCTTGTCCCCTCCTTCTTCGTAGTCTTCTTTGCGTTTGGATCAATGAGGTTTTCCAATGACTTTGCTTTTTTGTCTCGCTTCCTGCCTGCTTCTTTCAGGAGCTCAGATAGTCTTCTCTTCTCATCTTCAAAATCAGGATTTGCAATTCCAAGCTTTTCTTCTCGCAATTTAAGCACATACTCCAAAATCTCAATTGCATCTTCAACTCTGAAATAGATGAATAATAATCTGTAACAAAACTTGAAAACTCCAGTGAATACACTCAACTTGGCTATAAAAGGAACAGATGCAGAAAAACACATTGTAGATATATGCAAATAGTGAGAAGCTACAATACAGGCAGGCACCAACTGAGTTGGTGATATGGTAACTTCTTGGTCTGGACCATGAATGTGCCCTGGTTAGACATGTAGGGCAATTTGCATCCATTTAGATCAATTTCTGGGGACATCCCAAGTGCAAGGCACAAGCCTGACCTTACTGTTATCAAACCACTTAAAGTTTTGTATAGTGACAGTTGACTACTCCTAAAGCAATAGTACACCACCATTTTAAAAAGAGTATATAAATTTTGCAGGGGGAGTTCAAACACTTTAAAAAATAGCAGGAAGTCAAAGCCAACATATAAGCAAAATGCCGACTACATTACCTCCCCATAGCATCATAGGTTGCTGCAAGATTGCTATACACTCCTAGAGTATCTTGATGACAAGGACCGCACTCTTGTTCTAATATTCTCCTCGCTTCTTCAAACAACTCACCCGCCTCATCTATCTTGAACAACTGAACGCACGCCAATCCCATCTGGTTTAACACAACCCCAAAGAAGGGAGACTTCTTCTCTCCACTAGCTCTGAGTTTTGCTATAGCACTTCCAAAAGAGCTCCTTGCTTCTTCATATCTCCCAAGCATGCAATACATCACTCCCATCCGTGCTTCTATTCCAGCAATTGTGCTTTGTTGTCCAGGTTTATCCTCTAACAAACTCATTGCCTTTTGTAATAACTTAAGTGCTTCCTCTGGCTCGTCTATGGACTCATAAATAGCTGAAATTTCAGTCAATCCACTAGAAATCTCTTCTGCTGTTGTTCCAGGCACAGGTTTCACATATATCCTCAAGGCATTCTCACAGTACGATTTGGACTCTCGGAGCTTTCCAGTCTTATGATATAGGTCAGCAAGGCGTACGAAAATGGAAGCAACTGAAGGGTGGTTATCTCCCTTTGATGACTTTAGAACAGTAAGTGCCTTCTGATAGGAGAAGACAGCCTCATCAAAGCGACAAAGAGACATGTAGATGTTGCCTATGCTGACATCAATAGCAGCAACCTCAGTTTCTTGTCCATTTGCAATCATTGACATGCTAGCAAGGACAAGGTGTTCAAGTGCTGCTTCATAATCTCCCTTTGCCTCACATATAAGAGCCATCAGTCGGCGATCAGCTGCCTCCTCAATAGATGCTGGTTCACTATGAGTACGGTGGATTTCAAGAGTTTTCTTGCACAATTCGTCGGCTCTCTCAAACTGCATTGCTTGGACATGAGCCTCCGCTAGATATCTGCATTTTCAAGACCGATTTACTTGAATATCACATTTTTAGTCTTTCTAGCATTCTGAAAACTAGTTCAGTTTCACTTATTAGAATTTAAACACCCTCTATAACAAAGATAATCCAAAAATAAAAGCAGAGACACTTGCACAACTATATTAGATGGGTAAAGATGACATCATTGCATTCCCTCAAGGGGTAGCTGCTTACAAAAGCCCATTAAAAGTACACCTAGAATGATCAACATAGAGTCAATCAATGTCTATGTACTCTACCCAGATATTTACTTAAGCCTTTAAGGGCAAGATAAGACAGGAAACAATTTGTCATCTTATCCTGTCCCGGCTAAAATGCTATATCCATCTCAAATTTGCATCACATATTCCAGATTACACATTAAATGTAAAAATCGACACTACACATTTTAAGCAAAATTCAAGTTTCAAACACAAAGGCATATCTTCAACTAACTGCTTGGATATCAATTTAGAAAAACTAAATATTAATCTTCCTAACCATATCAAAGTTCTCATTCTACATAACTGAAAATAGTCTTAAAAAATCTACCAAAGTCGGCTGAAATTTAGAGCCAAATCCAAATTTGGAAACACAATGCGATTGAGAACCACGCGCCGCGTGAAATACAAAATAAAGAGAGCTGCTTTACCTGCAAGTCTCGCCGACTCTGGGATCAGTGTCACCCAAGGCCTCGATCTGGATCTTCAAGCCCTCCTCGTAGCACTCAATGGACCGGTCCACCAGGCCCAACATGGAGTACGTGTCCCCCAACTGCATATGCCCCGAGAACGCCGCCAGCGCGTGATCCACACCTCTTCCGACTTCGGGGACCCGAATCGCCCGGTCCAGAACCGGAACCGCCTCCTCGAACCGGCCCAAGCTACAGTAAATAGCCGCCAGCACGTGCAGGCTCATCACCAGGTCCAGGCTCGGCTCGCCGTCCACGGCGCACCGCTCGAACGACTTCGCCGCCCGCACGGCGTAGTCCAGCGCCTTGTTCGGCCCTTCGCCGGAGGCGATGGTGTCCCGGGCCAGCTTGAGAAGAAACGGACCGAGATCCGGGTTGTCGAGAGAGGCGTCGGCGAGAACCGGGTTCGGACTCTCCGGCTGGGGCGATTTGGACTTGAACCGGTTCGGCGAGGGCCGGGATCGGGAGGCGGAGGGCGACGGAGGCTTTTTTCCATGCGGCGACGGCGCTTTGGTGATTCCGGCGGGTGAGGATCTCGGCGGTTGGGGCTGGACGACCTCCGGGACCGAGATTTGCAGCGGCGCCGATCCCGGCGGGGTTTTGACGGAGACTAATCCCGGCATAACTTAGAGCTTTGTGGAAAAATGAGAGGAAGATTTTGATTAGAGAGAGAGAGAGAGAGAGAGGGAAGGAGTATAAGTATTAGTGCGTTAATTACGTAATTAAGAAGAGGTTACTGGGTTAATTAAGCTAGAGAGAGAAGGGGGGGGTGGGTTTGGAGTTTGCAGATGTAGATCAGATGTCTCTTCGCTACTGTGCTGGCATAGTGTGACGGAGGAAGGTACGTAGTTGGTTACAGTTTCTTTTGTCACTGACAGGGGTCAGGACAAAGTGGTCAATTGAGCTTCCAAGTCTAGGGAGAAAATGGTAAATTAAGTTTTGACTTTGACAAACCGCTGGCAGCTGCTATTGGATGCGACCCGCTGCAATGATTGTACAGATTGAGCGGACACGTGGCGCTACATTATCGGTCTAGGAAGATGCTACTGATACGTCGTCGTTCCAAGTAAAATTACACTGGCTATGAGGATTTTTACTGTGGTATTCTTTTTTCTTTTTTTAAATGGGAAAAACGACATAATTATATTATATGGAATCTAAAAATCTAAAAATACATAGCGAGATGCAAACACATCGAAAAAACGCTAATACATAACAAGATGCACAAACGCATCTGAAATAAAATAAAGAAATATAACAAGATGCACAGATGCATTTAGATTGAAAGGTAACTATGTGACTTAATGTTTTACGACATCGCTGCACTGCATATATCACAAGAGCAGTGTACAAGTAATTGTAACTGTAACCATGATCGTATATGATATTGTGATCACCTAGAAGAGGTGATCCGTCCATAAAGAAGTTCGAGAGTAATCGAGGGTGTCAAAAACTCGAAAATTAGCAAACGAACTCCTACGAACCAGAACCATACCAGATCATTAAAAGTCGTTGTCTCATATCCAGATTCATGAATTGAATACGACCTGAATCCCAAATACGAATCCACATCTGGCCAGAACCCAAAGTGATGAAAAACAAAAGCAATCTTGACAAAAGGCACGGCCAAACTGACTTGGGCACCCAAATAATCCTTTTGTGCACCCGAGAATCTGGAATCTCGTCCAACTCTGCATCTGTGCAGTGTTCGACCACACCTCCGCACCGATGATAGATTGAGGGCTGAATCCCTTTATAAATGAGATCTCCACCACGCGCCCAAAGAACCTAACTTGAATGGCCACCAGAAAGTCCGTCGTTGAAGAAGATGCGAAACCAAAGTCACCATCTCCTTTTTACGTCGAACCATGGAGGAGAACTAGATCTCGGCACATCTTAAACGCCTCCGATTAAAGGAGCCCGGATCCCATGTCTGATTTGGATCCACAAGACCACTTCTACGCCGCCCATTATCATCGCAACCAAGAGCCATGGGTAGTAAACCCCATCGCCGAAACAACGAGATGAGGGTACAACAACTATGAGGCTGAACAAAAGAGATGCATGGCTCCAGAGGGCGCGGCAGCCAAGGACCACGGTCGCCGCCGTCGTGGTTCAAGGGAAACAATTGACTAAACCCTAGGGTTAGACGAAAAGAAGAGAGAGCGAGAGCCCTCATTTTTACCAATTCACCTTTACTGTGGTCTTTTGGTTTAGAGCATTCTATTAAGTTTTGATGCTTGTCTGGTTTAGTTATTTTGGATCATTGGTTAACAACTTAACATACATTTATAATTGTGATTACCAAAGTAAAATTCTCAGTCAAATGACACATGAATATTGTTCGTACGAAAGAGGTTGAACATTTGCTACTCACAAGTTAATAATTCGTTTGATTGAACTGTTATAAAACAACGGTTACGAATAGTATTCTAGTCACTTTGATGGAGGTGTTTAGTATCGGGATAGGAGGTGTTTGAAAGCATAAGGCTCAGACAAGTCTAACCCCTCTGTTTTTGTATAATTATATAATTTCGCAACTCAGTTACTTAAACGTGCAAGTTTTTTGTTGTTGGGAGTACAGTGATGTGTGATCTAATATATTATAAGCAGCCCAATTACTCAATACTGTCTTTGTTCTTTGATAGATGAACTACTGAGTTACCTACATTTGAAGTTGATGTAATTCTTAGAAAAGGATTAGCAAACAGGAAGATCTTTCGTCCTGGTATCACAAAGCTTTGATGTAGAGCGCATGGCGGAGGAAGTTGAGGAATTGATTGATCGCAGTAAAAAGAAATCAGGTTTGTTGCAAATTAATATGGCGATCAGTGACAGAACCGTAATTAAAGTTGCGGTTTGGTGAGTTACAGATTTGGCATTCGGTGTCCGAATGACGATTGTGATACCTTTCCGAGAAGGGAAAGACGCCAGGAGTCAAACTCGTTGCTTTGCAGTGATGTGTGGGCTTTTCAGGCTTTCGAGTTCGTTTAGGGACTCAAAACGGCAGTTTTATATGTTTTCAGAATTTATGTTTTCTAGTTTGTTTTTGGATTTGTTTTGTTTAATTCCTTAGACTTTTATGTTTTGTTGTTAGTTGCCCTAGGGTTTGTTTTATCAGTATTTAAGCATCCTTAAACGGGTGTGGACGACTTATCTTATTATCTTTCAATCAAACAAGAGTCTTCTCTTATTTTCTGGTGGATTACAGAGTTTATCTTTAGGGTTCTTCGCTTGAAATCCCTTTGTTACTAATCGGGTTTATCGCTTGTAAACCCTCCACTCTTCTACTATGTCAAGCTTGCTTAATATCATGGAGTTGCACACTTTACTATTTTACTACTTGAATGAAGCAATAAGAAAAGGTTAATTAGATTGCAAATCAAGTCTAAGTCATGGTGTGATATGTAAATCTTTCAATTCATTTTTACCTACATATTGTTTAGTTTCACCTATATCTTCTTTGTTCTTGAAAAATTAGACAAGTTGTAAATTCTTTGGAGAAGTTCCAGCAATCAAACCAGCCAATTTTTCTGATATACTTCTTGCTTTTGCTAGTTTTTGAGTTTTTTGTTATTGATTTCACTAAATTTATAATTTGAGGTTTGAATCAGAGATTCCAGAGATTTTAGTTCATCAAGCACTAGCAGATGATAATATGATAGACTTTACTGCCATGAAATCTCAATGTTTTGTTAACACTAATTAATATCGTGCAACTGCAATTTAACACTAATAACATAACAAGTTAACAACAACACACATATATATATATATATATATATATATATATTGCTTATCTGTTATTATAGGTTTTAATCAAGAGAAGCATATACAGTAGTAGGCTATATCACAACCTCAGGTTTTCCACACCTCCAATAATTAAGCTTCTAATTAAACCATTTCCAAAGTACATTGATGGTCTTGATAGTTCCACACGTCCACAAAATCTAAGAATCTCACTTATAATTAAGAAACACATGACATCTATCATCTATCCCTCTCTGTAGATTTTTCACAAGAACTGCTAGCTGCTGCAAATGAGGTTATGATGATCATCAAGGTAGTTATTCAAGGATTGCCACTTCTATTACCACCACCTCCTCCTTTATGAGGTTCATGCCCTGGATTGGCTCCTGGCTCCTGGTAATCCAACATTGCATCAAGTAGATCCGTAGTAAGCAGTTTTCTTCCTTTGATCATCTGCGTAATCGCAAAGACATCATCGTGATCGAACAAGTATTAAACTAAAACACTTAACAAAATCACTTATAATTATTATAGATCGATCATTTAAGACTGCTAAACCTACAGATACTCAGATATATAGCTTACCTTATGATCAGTACTGGTGTAACTAAGTTCCATGCCATCCTTAAAGTTATTATCAGCTGCAGAACCAAAAAATAGATTAGTTCATGCTAGCTCTACCTAGCTCAGCTGTAGAAAACTACTCGGAACTAATCGACTTGATAGAGGTTTTTGCATGGTTAAAATCCTTGGGTAATTACCCGAAATTACTGAAATATCAAAGAGGAGGAGGAGGAGGATGATGAATATCTTGACCTGAGGCTGAGGAACCATTTTTAGGTTTGCTGTTATGTGTTTGGAGGAGAAGTGGTATGACAAGTCTGCTTTTATGGTGAGTGGAAAGGAATGGAGCCAAAAGAGTGAAAGTCATGATGAGGCTTAGCACAATTGCTTTGTGATATGATTGTGATAATACACAACACCCATTATGATTCATCCCCACCTCAAGAGTCAACTGCATGGACCAAAATTTCAGTAACCATGGAAAATAAAAACTTGGTTTCTCCTTTTATGTGTCAGAAGGACAATGCATCTTCTTAGATTGTGGGTGTTGTTCACCTTTTGGAATTCATGGCCCTTTTGATGTATTTGATTAATTACTGATTAATTAAACTCCTAAATTTAAGGTGGGTCACTTCAGATGTTAGGCATCATTCCATTTATAGTTTATCTCATGGCAATTAACTATTCCATCCATGAAGCTGCAGGGTAGAGAAGTACTGGAAAAATAGATCAGTGCTGTGTGAACAAAATCATTCTGAAATCACAATGTGGGTTTCAAAAGGCTGGAATCTGATTCTTGTTGATCTGTAAAATCGAAGTTAGTTCTTCTAACGCGGTAACAGTGAAAAACAATCTTAGATTGAAGATAACTGAACATCTCATTCATCCCGAGGTTAGTACATATATTTTGTGTATAACAGTAGTGCTGCTGTTATAAACTATCTCAGATCTTTGGTAGCATATCCATAAATTTGATCCTCAGGGCCTGCACTAAGATTTATATAGTGTCAATGAGTCAGTAGATAAGCATCATGATTTAGTACTTGAGTTGGCTCCTGTTTGCACTTCCATATACATATGTAAGGATTTCATGTTGATAATACTGGCCCTTTGCAGCAATTGTTTAAGTAGAAATATGATGAAGATTCTCCGATCTCTATGTTGGCTTTGCCACAACTTGAGGCTGTCGGCAAACATCATAACAAAGAATTACATACTAACACAAAAGCTTTCTGGAAACAACTTAAAACACACAGAATTAGAAGTACCCTTTGGCTTTTCTCTCCATAATATATATACAACTCTTTCATGCATCCAATGGGAACTTGCTGTCCGCAGTTAAGAATGAACCTGTTCATCAGGCTTTTTTGGTAGGTTGGAATGGAAAAAAGAATTTCATTTTTGTTGAAGTTAGCTAGCTGTATGGCGGATGTGCCCTTGGCGGATGTTCCCGCGGATGTGCCCGCGGATGGCGGATGTGCCCGCGGATGTGCCCGTAGCGGACGGCGGGTGTGCCCTTTGGCGGATGGCGAGTTCCTAGTCCTCGCCAGTCCTCTTTCTGCTCTTCTTTCCTCTTCTTTCCTCATGTGGCTCCTCTGTGCAGCTAGGGGGTTGCGTGTGGAGTTGGAGTTTCTGTTCAGCATGGTGCAACATGGTGCACCATGTTTAGTAGTTGTAGTTGGTAGTTGTAGTTGGTAGATTTCTTGTATAAATTGTTGGGTCTTATCTTAGTTGTTTCATAAAGAAATATACATGAGAATCATCTTTCTCCTTCTTAATTTCTTCATGGTATCAGAGCAAGGTTCCGATTAGGACCTGCTTCTGCACTTCATTCCTTCTTTCATCTTTACACTAATTGCTTGTTGCACCAGTCCTTCATAATATGACTGGTGGTGGCGATATTGAAGATGCTTCAAGTTCTGCATCATATGCGGCTGGAGTAAATGACTCCAACACCAACCTTCGACTTGTTCCTATTCTCCTCAACGAGCACAACTATCTCTCTTGGTCCAGAGAGGTCAAGCGTGCACTTGGAGGTAAAAGGCTGCTCAGCGCCATTGATGACTCAGTCTCCATTCCATCAACCTCTGCAAAGGAGTATGCTGCTTGGTTTGCTCAGGATCAGCTTCTCATGACATGGATATTAAATTCCATGGAACCAAAGATGCGTGAGATCTTTGGCTATGCTGAAAATTCCCTCCAACTGTGGAAAGAAATCAACGATCTGTATGGCGATTTAAACAATGCTGCACGGATTTTTGAACTCAAAAAGGAAATGGCTGATCTGCAGCAAGGTAACTCTACTTTTGTTGAATACCTTGGCCGGTTGAAAACTATGTGGAATGAGCTAGATCAGTATCGTCCTTTTTCTACTGATAGAAAGGTTTTGTTGAAAAGAGCTGAAGAAGATCAGATTTTCTTATTGCTTGCTAATCTTAGCCCTGAATATGATGATGTGAAAAGCCATCTTCTTATGCAATCTCCTCTTCCTGCTTTCCAAACTGTTTGTACTACTATACATCGAGAGGAAACTAGGAGAAAAGTGATGAGAGCTGATGTTTCAGTGGTTGATCACAACAATGAAGCTAGAGCCTTTGCTAGTTCTAGTTCAAGCTCAAATGCTAATGCAACTGTCAGGCCTTATAAAGGAAGGAGACCAGATCTCAAGTGTTCTTATTGCATTTCAATTGGTAGATCAGGTATAGGCCATGAGGAGAAAACATGTTGGATTTTGCACCCTGAACTAAAGCCAAAATTCAATAATGAAAGGGGACAGAAGGGGAAGATAAGAATGAATCCTACTGCTAGAGCTAATATAGCTGAGGGAGACTGCTCAGAGGCAATGATGAGCTTCGCTGCTAACCCTATAACTCTCATAAATGAGTTTGCAGTCTTCTTGCAGCAGAAGCAAGGTAATGCTAATCCAGAAGTTGCTACTGCAATGCTAGGCAAATTCGCTGGATATCTGGCGGATGGAAAATTGGCTTCTAGGGATGAAATTCCAGGTATCATCTGTGCAATCTCAACGGCTCTTGATCTTAGTAAAAATCATGATTTTTGGATTGTTGATTCAGGAGCTTCTGATCATATGACTCATGATTCATCTTGTCTAAATCATCTTTCTCTTTTAAAAATCCCCTCCTTTGTTTCGGTTGCCAATGGGAATAGAGTGCCTATTTTAGGAAAGGGAAAAATGACTTTATTTTCTGATCATAAACAGTCAAGTGTTATGTATGTGCCATCTTTTCCTTTCAAGCTCTTATCTGTTGGGAGATTAACTCATTGCTTAGATTGTCTGGTTTTATTCTCAAAAACCAATGTCATTTTTCAGGATCGAGTGACAATGAGGAAGATTGGTGAGGGATTTTACTTGAATGGATTGTACTATATTTCCACTTCCTCAACTTTTGCAAAGAGTTTTCTTGCTGAGTCGACGTCTTCTACTCGACAGCAGTTGTGGCACATGCGTCTTGCCCATGCTTCAACTCATGTTTTGTCTCATTTATTCCCAAATCTATGTAAATCAGTTTCAGATTGTGAAACTTGTCACAAATCTAAATCTACTAGATTACCTTTTCCAAACTCATGTTCTAGAGCCTCTAGGGAGTTTGAACTGATTCACTCTGATGTATGGGGACCTGCAAAAATGAAATCTTTTGATGGTTATAAATATTATGTCACATTCATTGATGATTTTTCTAGAACCACATTTGTTTACCTCTTGAAACATAAATATGAGGTAAAGAAGTGCTTTGAGGATTTTCATAATCTGGTTAAAAACCATTTCTCTTCAAGCATATGCATGTTAAGATCAGATAATGGGACAGAATATACCTCTAAAGTCATGACTGAGTATCTATGTGCCAATGGCATTTTACATCAGACTAGTTGTGTTGGTACACCACAACAAAATGGTGTATCTGAGAGGAAGAATAGAGATCTTCTGGAAAAAACTCGGGCAATTATGATTCAGGCAAATGTCCCCAAGAGATTTTGGTCAAATGCTATTCAAACTGCAGCCTATTTAATCAATCGATTGCCATCAAGAGTTCTTGATTTTAAGTCTCCATATTCTGTTTTGATGAAGAGAGATATTACCATTGATCATTTGAGGGTGTTTGGTTGCACCTGTTTTGTTCACATTCAGTCTACTCACAGAGACAAGCTTGATCCCAGAGCTTTGAAGTGTGCCTTTCTGGGTTACTCATCATCACAGAAAGGCTACAAATGCTATGACCCAATTTCAAAGAAGATTATTGTCTCTCGAGATGTTCGATTTGATGAGGCAAATTTCTTTTTTCAAAGCCATGAGTGTGATCTGCAGGGGGAGTTATTTGATAGCTCCGTATATGTTCCTGCAACTGAACCGGGAGCAGAGGCTGCAACAGAATCATCATATAACATTGCTGAAATTCCTACTTCTAGATCTGCAAATGAACATACAGAAATTCTTGCAGAGACACCTGCAAATGTTCCTGAAGAGAGACTTGCAGGGGAGTCTGCAGAGGGGTCCGCTGTTCAGTATCCTTCTCCTTCTCTTGATTTTTCTCTAGCGACAGATGATGACTTAGAGACTAATGAGGCGGCTGATAATGATGGTATTGCTCCAAGTCAAATCGATACTGGAAGTTCATTTTTGCCTGTTCCAAGACGAAATCCTAGTCGGACTAGGAAACTGCCTGAAAAATTGAAAGGTTTTGAACTTCATAAGTCTAAACATTCAATTGGGAATATTGTGATCCCATCCCATGCTTCATCAGCGTATTGTGCCTTCATAACCAAGATCAGTCTTGTAACAGAGCCAAGAAATTATGCAGAAGCCAGTAAATCTGCCGTGTGGAGACAAGCTATGGTTGATGAACTACAAGCCTTGAATGACAACAAGACTTGGAGTATTGTGCAGGCTCCTAAAGGGCATAAAATTGTTGGGGCTAGATGGGTCTATAAAGTAAAATTTCATTCCAATGGTGAAGTGGAACGATGCAAAGCTCGCCTTGTAGCTCGCGGATTCACTCAGACATTTGGAGTGGATTATAAGGAGACATTTGCTCCTGTAGCAAAGATGAACACAGTGAGGGTTCTCTTGTCAATTGCCATCAATTCTGGTTGGTCCCTTCATCAAATGGATGTAAAAAATGCATTTCTTCATGGGGATCTGGAAGAAGATGTGTTTATGAGGATACCTCCTGGTCATCATCAAGAAAATGAGCCTGGATTGGTCTGCAAGCTGCACAAGGCTATTTATGGTCTCAAACAGTCACCAAGGGCATGGTATTCCAAACTCAGCTCTGTCATCCTTCAGGCTGGTTTCAAAAGAAGCTCTGGTGATTCCTCTTTGTTCATTCGAAGTGGTCTGGTTGGTAAGTTGGTGATTCTTGTTTATGTTGATGACCTTATTATTACTGGGGATAATGCTGATGAAATTCAAGCCATTAAGGCTACTCTTCAGTCCTCGTTTCCCATCACGGATCTTGGTCCCCTTAGATACTTTCTCGGAATTGAAATGGACCAGTCTAAAAAAGGCCTCTTCCTGACACAGAGGAAATATGTGATTGATCTGTTGAAAGAGGAAGACATGTCTGCCTGCAAGCCTGCTAAAACCCCTCTTCCAAGTAATCACAAGTTTGATGTTGATAGTGAACCTCTTCATAATCTCACTGCTTATCAGAGATTAGTAGGCAAGCTCATTTATCTGACTATCACTCGCCCTGATATCACTTATGCTGTAAGTATCTTGAGTCAGTTTATGCATGCTCCAACTTTACACCATCATCAGCTTGTGAAACGCATCCTTAGATATCTCAAGGGTTCCATTACCCGGGGTATAGTGATGCACAAGCATAATCATTTTAAGTTGGAAGGATATACTGATTCAGATTGGGCAGGCAACATGCTGGATAGGAAATCAACCACCGGATATTGTACCTTTGTTGGTGGCAACCTTGTGACTTGGAAAAGCAAGAAGCAGACCGTTGTAGCTCGATCAAGTGCCGAAGCAGAGTATCGAGCTATGGCATCCACTGCCTGTGAGCTCATTTGGCTGAAAAACATTCTTGGAGATTTTGGTATTCGGAGTTCCTCTCCTATTACCCTGTACTGTGACAACCAAGCTGCTATGCATATTGCAGCTAATCCAGTCTTCCATGAGCGTACAAAACATATCGAAGTTGATTGCCATTTTATCAGAAATCAAGTCCAATCTGGGATCATTGCTACTGCTTATATTCGCTCAAGTGAGCAACTTGCTGATGTTTTTACAAAACTTCTCCCTTCAGCTCAGTTTGAAGCCTTATTGGTCAAGCTCGGCTCTCGTTTCTCTTTAGCCTTCGCTTGAGGGGGAGTGTTGAAGTTAGCTAGCTGTATGGCGGATGTGCCCTTGGCGGATGTTCCCGCGGATGTGCCCGCGGATGGCGGATGTGCCCGCGGATGTGCCCGTAGCGGACGGCGGGTGTGCCCTTTGGCGGATGGCGAGTTCCTAGTCCTCGCCAGTCCTCTTTCTGCTCTTCTTTCCTCTTCTTTCCTCATGTGGCTCCTCTGTGCAGCTAGGGGGTTGCGTGTGGAGTTGGAGTTTCTGTTCAGCATGGTGCAACATGGTGCACCATGTTTAGTAGTTGTAGTTGGTAGTTGTAGTTGGTAGATTTCTTGTATAAATTGTTGGGTCTTATCTTAGTTGTTTCATAAAGAAATATACATGAGAATCATCTTTCTCCTTCTTAATTTCTTCAATTTTCATGATAGGTATGTGCAAGCTTTACTGAAAGAAACTGGGCACCATGAGAAAAGGACTCCCCAGATTTATTTTGTTTCTTGAAAAATCATTTTCATTTTTGGAGAACCTGACCAAACCGACCTTACTATCTCAAACTAAGGTCATGAATCAATAGTTTCATAATATGTGAAGCAACCAAACCGACCTTATCTGTGAAATGCCTGTCTCCATCAAACATGCTCTGTCACCTGACAAAAACCTTGTTTCTGTTTTTTGTCAAATGTGTGCCAAATAATGGTGTTTGATTATGTTATGCTTTGTAGAAATCTCTGCTGCTGCATCATCATCATCATCATCATCATCATGCACATATATAAGTGGTGGTCATTATCACAATTCTTATCAACATAAATTTCTCAAGAGTTGACTTCTGGGCTTTGACAGCTCCATTGCACAAGACTTTTGAGTCCCATTATCTAATTATTTTAGCCCACAATTTCTACTCTTGCCAAATTATGATCCACAGTATACCTTAACCCAGAAAAGTGATATCTGTGGCTGCCAATCTTACCTATTTCACGCTCTCATTTATAACTAATCTTTTCTTCTTCTTTTCTTTTCACTCACATCCTATAAATGACGAAACTTACTGAGTGGATTTACAAAGTTTTTATTACTGATCAAACATCAGCTAACTCGTAGCTCAGTAAAACATTCTTTCAAGTATGTTAATTAGCATCTAGATTAGCAATGATTTTTTTTGGCATATATATTTCTTGTTGTATAATCAGTGGCAGACATGATGTAATTTGAAAATATCGATCTATATAAACAGACACATACAAGTCAATCATCTAGTAAACATAATCATAGTGATAATACATCACTGAAGCTATTCTGCTCACTTCCACATGCAGTTTAACCGTTACTCATGTTTGTCCCCAGAAAATGATGTCTTGTCACTACCAAAAACTCATTTCTTATCTGTTGGATGATAACTTTGTTAGATAGCTAGACATATGATCTGTGCTGGTACTCCCTCCAATATAGGAAATTACACATTTTTTCATAGATCATAACATATATTTCACTTTAGTTTATTTATGATGATATAATGATCTGAAATTAACCTTCCTCGTACTCCTCTTGGTGTGACATTTGAAGGGAAATGAAGGAAGGAAAGGCAGTCACTTGTTAGCACCACCACCTGGCCTCCCCTTTTCATGCCTGGGATTTGGAATTGGCTTATCATAGTCCAAAAAGGCATCAATTTCTGTCAGATCTCTCATCTTCATTTCCACAGTCACCTTCAACAGAAACATAACACTCGGTAAGCAGCAGAAAATTCAAAACAGAATAATATGTACATATTATTATGTGCATACAGGCTACAGCGCATGTCTCATATTCATCACCATCATTGGTGTTATCTTGAGGGAAGTGCTGTATATATTTTCCATGAATTACCTCACTTGATGGATTTGTAGGGTTTACAACATTCCTGAAGCCTTTGGCATCTCTTCCTGCAGCAAATGAAGAATAGAAATATATGAAACTTCAATTTAGATTGCATTAAAATATCATGCACATTAGGGGAAAATGCTCACCTGCGCAAATGCCTACAAAGAGTATGAGAATAACAGCAGTGGTTTTAAAACTAGAATCCATGATAATGCACAGAAAGCACATTGAGATTTATAAAGGGGTACTTGTGCTCCTATATATAGACCATAGAGGTCTGTAAGGGAATGGCAACCATGTACTTTTCAAGTTTTCACGGTGCAACTCAAAAGCTTTGAACAGTGGTGAAAACATTTCATACCCATTACAAAGTCAAAAACACACTAACGTCTGTCATTATAGGTTAAAACAATTTAAGGATAGAAACAAAAGTGAGGTTAGCTCCGTATGATATCCTATTCTGGATTGTAGGATATGCCACGTATCTCCCTTGTTGCTTCATATTCAGTATTTCAGTTGCCAACTAATGAAATCATTGTCAAAGCATTCCAAAATGTCAGAATTTCACCTCTGGTAGCACTTAAATATAATACAGAAAACACATATATACACCAGCATGATTGAATCAATAGCTTACAGTTGGAGTAAATTGATCTAGTTAATCTATGGTTGGATAAAAATGATCACAGTTGGTGTAAATTGTTTCATGAGAAAACTGATTCAGCAGTTCTACCTTTGCCCTGGGTAGCTGGATGATCTCATAGCATGCAGTACTGCTCTTCTTGCATGCTTCACTGTTCATCTAGCTTTGCCTTTTTGATGTCATAGCTCATATTGAATGGTAATGAGCAGACCTCATTTTCATCAAGGTCCAAAAGTAGAATGGCCTGGAGAGTAAAAGCAATGAAAGCTCTGAAAACCAACCACTTCATTTTGTTTTGCTACATCATCAAATAATGATGGTTGAATAATGCTGGTGGTCATATCAAAGAATCCCTTTTGAAGTTTACCACACAACTCTGATCTCTTTCCTTATAAACGCTAATCTCCTTACTGTGCTGCTGAGATATCAGTACGTTCTCTCTTCTCAGTCTGTAGCTAGCAGCTACCTTTGTTCAACTCATTGATTATGAATATAGTTGAAGAGTGAAGTTTCACAGCTGACATAATTGCTTCCTCTGAGCTAAATATAGGCTGAAAATTCTGAGGTCCATTTTCTGCCTAATTGTTCATCAATCATGACCTTATGACCAAGGACAGCGGCTTAGTCAATGCATATGTACTCATGTTTAAAATACAAGAGTTTATGATTTGGATGAAGTCCATGTTTGGTTTTGCAGGTACACCCTTATAATATATTAGCTATTAATAAGTATAACAAATTATATAGAAATGATGGGAACTTCTTTTCTTGGTCAGAAAATGATGGGCGCTCAGAAGAGAGTACAGAAACAAAAGAAAACATTGTAACTAAAACAATTTTTTTTTTTTTTTTTTTTTTTTTTGAGAAGGATGTTACTATAACAAATTTAACAAATGAAAAGAAAAAATAAGTAAGAAAGATTCCCACTTATTCACTTTCTACAAATACAACCACACGAACTCCTTGCTCGAATTCACTCCTTTATCTAAAAGCTTGCAAGGAATTGGCTAGATGACTTTAAAGGGTCCAATTGTGATACTGTAATGAGTAGAAAACTTCATGAGCCTTTATGGGGATGAAATAAACCAGCAAAGTAGCATCCATCAAACTGAACTAGCGTCTTAGTATCAAAGCAAATATCACTTGATTCAGGAGCCACATTAGTCACAATAAGCCAAGCATTGAAAAAAAAAACTTAGCATGTTATCCGAGCCTTAAACAGCTAGAGTTGATAAGCCAACCATTCTAAAAATACGAGGAAGGCAGTGGTTTACAAATTTACAATGCATTGTAGTAACTCTCTCCAGAAGAACAATGCTTATGCGAATCGATCTACACGAAAATTGAGGAATTAGTATTACTACACATCTCACAATTGTCTGATCACTGGTAATCATCTTATGTACGTATTGGCATCACATCGGCTTGGGAGGAGTGAGCATACAACATCTGTTATGAACATTGCCAGTGGTGAGTAAACACTTCTAACAATATGCAGAAGCCATTCCAAATTTTGCAACATCTGAAACTGAAGTGGAAAACCGCCTTGAATCTGACATTGCATCAACATCTAGCTTGGCTCGAAAAATATTGACATCTGACATTTGCCTCACAAAACGAGTAAAACGAACCCAATTATGCAACTCAAACATATTCTTATCCATCCTCACAAAGTTGAACGAGAAGGAGGGCTTTTCTAGACCATATGTGTAATACTTTGACATCTTCACCACCTGTTGAAACGATTTATCATCCAAACTGGCTGCAGAAGGTTCACCCTCTACAGGTATGTCACACACCCTAGCAGCTGAGAGCAGCTGTCTGAGAAAACCTTCCGGGCTACTAACTGGATTTATCTGCTTCTCATCCAGATCTTGCAAGTCAAAACATGGGCAGCACAAACTAAATCCATACCTAGCAAACATGCGGGCAATTGGTAAGTATCCATCTCTTGTTGATGTGTTGTAATACCCAGCTGTCAACTCTGATGGATGAGACTGAGTGAGATAATGCCAGTGCAACCCAGCTACTTTTGCTGACATATTAGCTTTTGTACCCCAAAAAATGGCCTCAGCTTCTCTGCATAACCTCTCTCCATGCAAAAGCAGCATTCCTGAATACCATTCAAGAAAAAATGTACCATAAGATGTATTCCACGAACCATCATCACTTCTGAAGAACTTTGTTTCATCAGGGTTCTGCATCAAATTGGAAGCGCCAATAGGGCCCCCATTTCCCCATTCAGGCATTCCAATCTCCCTAGCGCGTGCATTAAGAGATGCGAGCATATACTGGTGAGAGAATTGAGACAAAATGAAATGAACACGTGGACTAATGAGTATAGTAGAGAATACAAAGCAGCTAATAGCTAGTGAATGAACTATAACCTTCATGCTTACCTTATCATAGCACTGAAACTCTCCTAGTTCACGAGTCCGCCAAGCTGATGTTAGCTTCTGAGCAGGGCAAGAAGGATATCTTAATTCACTGGCAGGACCCATTCCGATTTGAATTCCCTGCAAGACGAAAACACTAATTTATATATTAAGTATATTACCCCCATGACTACAACTTTGATGTGATGAACTATTACTGCACATCAACTTACTATTATGATGACACCAATGAACTGTCTGAAAGTGTCTCTGAAGTTCCTCATAAAATCAGTATACACTTGGAGTGGTGAGCGCCCTCGCAAGACAGGAAGGCTATCACATCCTAGTGAAATGTATTCCGTGTTTCTTCTTCCAAATCTATCAGAATATGCTATATCTGGATCTTTATCAATCTCTTCCAGTACCCACAGAGGAAGAGGAATGCTTCAATGCACAAAAAGGACAAGTATTCAGTATATTGAAAACAAGTTTTACATTCAACACAATTCAGTGTTAAACTGTCCGACAAGAAACCCGAAAAAATTCATGGTCATGATATCAAAGTCTATACCAAATTAACAGTACAATTCAAGCTTTATAATGTCCCTAACTAACTATGGGAGCTGATGAAGTAGATAGTCAGTCAAGAACATGCTCTGTCGTACACAAGCCGCTTCTAGGTGCAATTAACAATCAAGTAAATGTACAACATATGAGATCTAAGAACCCAACGACATTCAGCGGATCAAAATGCCTCGAGTCATTACAAACACTTAAATCAAACTATCTCCTTGAAGTCTCAAGCATTAACTCAAAGTTCATGTACATAAAGCTATCCGTTCGCAACTAATAGTCCATACTTCACAGCAAATCTGAAAATGCAGGGCCCAAATGGAACGTTTTCTACTTCAGGAACAAGTATAAAGAGACTGACTACTCTAAATCTTGATCAATCTTTCTAAATCTTAAGTATAGTAAGACTAAATCTTCAAGTCACACTACGCAAAACTAATGTCCATTCATTTCATATCCAATAAGCTTGAAAACAAGAACACTCCACAATCAAGAATAATCAAAACTGAGTAACAATCAAAACTGATCAAACTTTTTAACTAACCAATTCGGGTCGGGCGGCCCAGTGCCGCACTGATGAAACGCCAGGACGGCCCGGACCTTCAAACCGCACCGTTTCGCGAGCTCGACGATGGCTAAGTAGCCCTGCCAGTTGTAAACCCTAGGCTGATCCCTCTCGACGATTCCCCACCACACCTCCATCACCACGCCCTCAACTCCGGCGGCGACGAGAGCCTTGAAGGACTGGCTTATGGCCTTGCGCCGCCGCACGTGGCCGGCGACGGGGTCGACGGAGTCGAGAGGCATGGTGACGAAGACGGGGGAGCCACGGCCGCGGCGCTGAGGGATGAATCCGTGGAAGAGCTCACCCTGAAGGTCGCCGTTGTCGGGGGAGATGGAGTTGAGGCGGGCGGAGAGTGTGAGGCGGCGAGGCTTGGTGGTGGTGGTGGAGAGAGTGGAGAAGAGGGAAGGGAAGCGCGTGAGGGAGGGAGGCGCGAGGGTGCGAAAGGAGGCGGAGAAGGTGGGGGTGGAGGGAGGAGCGGCGATCGCCATCGTGATGGTGTGTGGGTTTGGAAATATGAGAGAGAGAGAAGAGAGAAGAGAGAGAGAGTTAACGGAAAGCGGTTACGGTGTGATAACGCGGGATGCCAATTTGGATTGTCCTACCGACCTACCCAACTGGCTTTTTCTATTTACTCTTCTCCTTCTGAGATATTTTAAGATTTTTTTAAAAAATCATAATGATAAAAAAGGGAAGAAAATAATGGCTTCGCCCGGGTTCGAACCGGAGACCTTCAGTGTGACGTGATAACCAACTACACCACGAAACCTTTCAATGTTAATAAACTGCAAACGTTTTATTTCTCTCATTTCGGAATGTAAGAAACGTTTCCAGAGTTTGTACCATGTTGATGCATTTCATGTCATACATATTGCCTACTAGGTAGGATCTCATCATTGTTGTTATATTACGTAGAGTAACTAGTCTACATGGATACACTTGTTACATACATGTAGCCTTCCCGTGCCTTAAATTTGTATGTGTTCATACTTCGTACACATGAAGGGAGTATAAAAGCAAGGGCATGAGAAATGGATATCCAGAGAGTTGCAAGAAATTATCAAGTTTCATAGATTCACACAGTTGTATTATTGTATGAAGAAACACAAAGCTATACAAAGAGCCCAACCACAACACAGGATAAAATAAATGCATGAGATTGATCATTTGACTGAGAAAAAGAGAAAATTCCTGTGAGTACAACAATGATGAAATATGACTAATGCATGAATGCCCATATATTATGAGGACTTCATCAAATTCCAGCATAACTACGAGCAAGTATACAGAATGACTACAAAAGGTAAAAGAAACCCGACTCTATGACAATTTAAATGTAACAAATGCAGTACTTTCAGACCCAAATTCTGGTAAGAAGGAAAAATATGGCCAAAGATTTGGGGAGAAAAATGCACAACTTTACAGCTCCAGCTCAAGGAACTTCCGACTCCTGAACCAAACCTTTACCACCATCATAACTTTATAGGAATGGAATGAAACAGCTACGCCAGCCCACAGAACACAGCATCGGTAGGGTGCAACCGGGTATATATATTCTTCTATCCCACTCCTCCACCACCACTTAATTTTCTTCTATAAGATCAACTTTTTTCTGCCAAGATAGCAGAGACACAGAAGCCATCACCACCAACTTCCTTCAATGCAATGCCAAGCAATAAAATAAAGAAATGAAAAAAAGGACCCGACTCCCCGCTGGTGATTTTCGATATTCCGGCTGCCTGTTGACGCAAATGTACCAGCCCAAAAATGATGATGACCTGACTCATGATATGCAATGCCAGACCCCAACTCACAACACCCAAATGCATGCAAGAATGAGAATGTACTAAACAGCAGTGGCCTCAAAAAGATATTGCCCGACGAATGGCCAACTGTGCCCATTCACCAGCTTCCCTGACCAAATTATCCTCCGACTGGAGACATTCATTAAGAAAGCCTCTGCTTGATACACATTGCTGAATCAACGGAGCTGCATTACCACCCAATGTATCAGCTAGATCTCCAAGTACCCCAATGGCAGTCTTCATGACCACATCATCCCTAAAATACCAAATAAAAAGAGCAGATATTAGTCAGAATTATTAATTGAAAAAAGGCCCTAAAAAATTGAAGGTACAGGATGCGGAAGTGCTCACATATCCTTGGCCATGTATAAACTATCCAAGAACTGGAGAATATGAGGTGCATGAGGCATCAATAATTGGCTCTTGGCAGAGCCCTTAAACCCTTGTAAGATACCAGAGTACGCCTCCAAAATTCCATTCCTCAGTGTATTTGTGTACTCTATTATGTCATCATTGGCACCTGATGTTTGGACTGATAGTTCTGCCGCACTCTGAAGCATGGGCATGGCATACATCAAATACTTGTCGAAATTCTCCCCAATTGCCAAAGCTATGTCACCAAAGCATGAAAATATTGGAGGCTTCACAGATCGGTGCAACTGGTTGCTTGACAAATTCTTGAGGAGCTGGGTCATTATCCCATCACAATAAGGCAATATTTTATCTTCCAAAGCCCTAGATATATCCCCCACCACACCAACTGTTATAGCGCAAACCTGATAGTCCTCAAAGTTTTGGAGGCCCATTTCTAAATATTTGTAAAATTCAGACATGTACTTAGCAAAATCAGTGCCAGTTGAATAGGCAAGAGCTCCAATGGCAAGCATAGCCTCCTCATGCGCTGTGGCACTTTTACAAGAAAATACTCTCAAGAAGAGTTGCATCATCTGGTCAGCATACTGCATGAACACATATTTAGTTGGTTCAGATGACCCAAGCTTCTGTATGATGACCTGCAAGCAACCACAAAGAAGGCCTTGTAGTTCATTCTGCTTGTCTCTTTCATCGGATGAAAGCCTCTGAGCCTCAAGAGTCTGGTGGAGTTCATTCATGATAATAGGAACTAACTGCATCACCATTGGAGCAGTCTCATCGGTGCAACACCTCACGACTTCATTCAGACTCTCATAGGCTGCAGTTCGAAGGCGGGATTCTCCAGCATCTTCTCGATGAGTCACATCAAGAAGAGCTTGGATGATATCCTGGAAAAAGGGAGTCAGCTGGGTGGATGAAGACCCTGAATCCTCAAAACCCTGCGCCAAGAAATATAGAGCACCACAGGCTTTCTCAGCAACATTTGGCACATCTTTCATGCTCTGAAGAAGAACTGTGATAATCTGTTGACAATTCGCCTGGGTAATTATGGGTGTCTCATAAGCTGACCCATGTAGAAACTCAAATATCCTTCCAAGAGTCCAACCAGTAGTGTCCTTCACATGGTTATTTGGGTCTTTCATCAGGGCATTTAGCATAAAATTCAAAGCGTGATTAACAAGAGTCATTAACTTCTCAGGGGATGGGCCTTCCAAAACTGAACCGAAAGCATAGGTGGCTGCCTCCCTCTGCCTCCAATCTGGTTTTGAAATATTCTCCTCAATAAATGGCATTACAAGAGGCACAACATCATCACCAACAGTCCGTGCTACCAAGCCCAAGCAAGTGCCACCAGCCATGGCAATATTCCAGGCCCCTTCATCCTGATCTTGATCCTCTTCCTGCTTAAGAAGTGTCTCTAATAACAAGGGAATGAGAGCAGGAAGTGCTTGCTTAATAAAATAGAAGCAAGGGATAACAGAATCCCCAGTAAAATCACCCCCATATTCTTCTAAAATGTCAATCTCCTCATCACAAATTGAACTCCAAAACTCAATGGCTTGAAGTGCAACAGGTTCTTCATCTTCCTTCACAGCCTTTGCAGTTATGGTGAAAATATCTTGGATGTATGGAGACAGTTTCTCATAGTATGTCGAAGATATAGAAACCAAACATTCAAATGCTGCTTGTCGAATCTTTACCTCAGGGGATAGAGTAGCCTCACATACAACTCTCATTATGTAATCACGCTCCGTATCATTTGAGAAATTCGCCTGAGCGAAACCCAAAGCATTATAAAGAGCTCGTGTGGCAGCAAGCCTAACATCATTATTACTCTCAGAAGAGTTCATGCCCTGAACAACAGCTGTAAGTATTTTGTTGACATGATCTTGCTCTATCACTTCTGGTGAGACCTCCTCGCATATGTATCCAAGAGTTTCAAGAGTAGCCTGTCTTGTGTGAGCCGGAAGCTGGTTATTATTTGACAGCAGAGCTTCAATCAGTTCAGGCCACTGTTTAAGTGGCAACTCAATGCCTGCAAGCTTTGCAATGACTTGAGATGCAGTTGACCGAGCATCATGGGCTGGAGATGATAATGTCTTTAACAGACACGCTCTAATTTGGGCCTTTGCATTTGGGTCCAACGCAATCCATTTTTGCGCGAGTTCAAACTTTCTATGCTGTTCTTTGGCATCCAGTGCATTCTTTAGAATTAAACCAGCTAACTTTCGACTCTCAACAGGCTTATCATCATTAGCTAATTCTGCAGCAAGAGAGAACAGGAAACTCGGAAGATTTTGCTCCTGAAACTGTCTTATGTTTTCTTCAGCATGCTTGCGCACATTTCCATCCACAGCTTGGGCATTTAAAAGAAACTGGGTAATTTCCATCGCCATTGGGATCTAAAGTCAAGAAAAAATGCAGACGTAAGTGTCAATCGAAAAGGCATTTAATTCTATAGATAAACTGGAAACAAGCAACCAAATCATACGCGTATCAATCCCACATAACTACCCAGAAGTGCTCAAGAGGAAGCTTATTTGTCCAAGGCAACAGATGAGAAATTTACAACAAATTAACTGATACTCAAATTCTCTTGAGCAATCACTCTGCTGCCTACTTATGAGACTCCAATTAACATCAGACTCGATTCTTATTGAACCATAACAAAAATAAAAATCACATATGATTAAGAATAATTAGGACTCTACACCACTCATAATGACATAATTAAAGAATCAGAACGAAAACTACGACATCAGCATCTCATTTCTTCCCTGAAACGAGTCCCAACTTTAGCGGAATCAAAACTAGCGATTGCAGTCTACTGTGCTTAAAAATCAACATAGTTAAAAATGAGAATCAAATCGCAAACCGAGTACGGATTAGCAATCCAGTACACAAAAACAATCGGAGTTAAAAACCGATTGATTCCAATTCGGATTGATCACAAATGAAACAGTTACCAAAGCAGAATCAATCACTCAATGATTCTTAAGATCGAGAATGAACAAAATAAGCAGAAAAAACAACAACAAATCTGGATCAAGCATTCAGATCAGAGCACGAGACTGAAATCATAGAAACACAAAGCGGCAGCAAAATCGTATATAAAGCACGAGCAGAAAAAAATTGAACTCACCCCGAGTTGATGAGTGGACTCGGTGGGGGACAGCGAGTCAGTGATCAATTCGAGTCAATACGAAACAGAAGTAGAAGAAGAAGCAGCAGAGCGCGGCCACCAAACCCTAGCAGAGAGAGGCTGAGAGAGAGAGAGAGAGAGAGAGAGAGTAAAAGCAAAAAATAATATTAGAAATAAAAAAGCTGGGATTTACACAAAAACAGAAACAGCGAAATGTGATTATAATATACTTTCATTAGGTTGTCCACGCGATTATCTCGGCGAGTGGGAGAGTGGAGTCCATTGTAACTGGTTCGATACTTCGATTAATGGGCCGATGGTGTTTTAATGGGTACGCGCTTCTGGGACGCTTGGACTTGGGTCTTAATGTATAATTATCAACGGTAATGCCACTGTTAAATTTATTTTTTAATGAACTTATGCCGCTAATTTAACTTCATTTTCTCTGGTCATTTTTTCGTTCTCATTTTCTTCTGGTTACGTATGAACCGGCGATGAGGGTATGGTCCAACCGACCAAACTGGTTTGTTATTTCTCAGAATTCATTTGTTATTTCAGATAATAAAGGAATAAACAAAAATATCTTGAATTATTTAAACTAAGGATAGATGAAGTTTTGAGACTCTATTTCTCGGTACTTTTATGTTCGTCGAGGGCCTTCAAATATGTGTCAAATTTCTCGTTATTATATGGGAGCTTAGTGATATCTATGTTTTTTTTTTTAATTAAACATCCATCGAGTTGCTCGTAACAATTCAATTAGTTCTCCGAAAAATAAAATAAACATTCCATCTTTTGAAATCAACACTTTTGATATTGTTTGTCGTTCACTAAGACACAAAGCTCTTGTATGTTGGAGCACTTCTAACTCAGTTGTGTATATGAGCACCCCCTTTCACACTTTGACTAGCAACAACACATAACTAATAAGGTTCTAACCGTGGTGTCTGGTTTTTTTTTTTTTTTTTTCATCAAACGAAATTTCATTTATTAAATTGTATTACAACAATATCACACCACCCAATTTATAGGATTACAACTACGAGCAATGAATTCTAATCTCAAACTACTTATCCTCACTCTAAAAAGGAGGAATTAACTTGTTAATGGATCTAACGAATGCTCAATTGGACAATTGCTCGAGCTAACTTGACCAAAATTGGTAGCACTTACTGGAACATAATATTATCACAATAGAGAATTATTTGGTGAACCAGCCCAAGATCCTCTTTAAATCCTCAACACATACTAATATAGTAATATATTTAATCTGTTGTTGAAAGACTAGATTCTTGTAACAATGAACCAAGTACCCAAATCAAACATCCTATCGTCAACAACGATAAGTCGATAACCCTAACTCGAAAGAAAAAATACATACTTATTTGAGATATGATAAACATATCCAAAAACTAAATATAGCAAAGTATAAGAATTGTATAAAAGTATAAAACAAACTAAAACTATCAAACTAGGCCCAAGAGCCTAAGAATAGGACACCTAAGAGATTCCAGAGTTGATATACTTTGGCTTAATTTGGTATTGAGTTTTGGAGTAAATAATCACTTATAATTATCATTATGAGTTGATTATGTGTTTGGTAAGGTTTTTTATAAGGTGCTTATTTATAAAATTTAGTTGAAAAAACCACGATTTAAAAAAACAGGTGACATGTTGCTTATTTAAAACACAGTTTTTCCATATTTGAGTTTTTTCACCTCAATGTCAAACTAAGCCTTTGTGGGACCTATAAACTGAACGATAAATATAAGGAGCTGAAATTTGCACTCTCAATTTTACATTCTACACTCTTTTTATGTTGATTTTCCCAAAACACCCATGTTTGTCCAACTTCTCCCTCTTCCGCGTGAAATAAAGAAATTATTTATCCTCTCTCAACTCTGCAAGTAGCAAAATCTCAACACACTTTCACTGCTTCCACATTTCTGAAATTCCCACCAAAACAAAAAATAAGAAAGAGAGGAACTTAATTGTAGAGGAGGTTGAACAACGAGAAGAGGCAGGGAAGGAGGAGCTTGATTAAACTTGGTATAAATGCTCGTTAGCTTTTTATTACGAAACTAATCAATTAGTTCTAAAAACGCTACTATTTAACACTAATCAATGAACAAGGGCGTAGCAATAAAAAATGAATCAGGGTGTAATTGCTAATTTTTTTTTGTAGCAGTTGAGATGAAGCGGTTCCGTCCCACAAGATGGTTTAGTGCTTAAACCCAACATAATGTTAACCTATCGCTTGTCTAGCATGTTAGGTTTAAGTTTGAAATTCATTTCGGTCCGGTTTAAGTTTTGGAAGTTGAAGTATGAAAGAATGGAGTATGGGTTGGAGATCTTGTAACCCTTTATCATGTCTACAAAACCGTTTTATTTTATTTTGGTAATTATTATTTTCGTTTAATTAATTTTTTTTTCTGTTGAGAAGAAACTTCTGGAGCAGATATTTCCAATATGTGAAGTAAATTAATGACGTCAATTTTTTTATATTTGTATTAATGACGATAATTGCTCTCAAATACGTTTTTTTATTGATTGAACGTAAAGCACGGTGCGTTTAACACTTTAACCCATCGCCAGAGGTTGCATGGAAGGCACATACTCCTCGCCCGATCACCCGCCACGTACACCGTACTCATAATTCAACGGCCGAGATCATCCCAACATGAGGTCTAATCCCATTGGCCAGGCCTACCCGTCCTCGAAACCTGATTGGACCACGTCACCAAATATGACATGTTTCCACGAATTGGTATTAACAGACACTTCACAGAAGCGGACAGCATACGTCGACCTCCCTCTATAAATCTCAAGTCTCACGCGCGGTTTAAACACTCAGATTTCTCTTCGGGAAAACAGAGCAACCCAAAATCACCACAGCCTCCATTTCTATTTGAATCGCAGCGAATCACAGAAAGAGAGACTCTTGAGCTTTCAGAGCTGCAGTGACGTCATGGCTGGCTCCTGGAGAGCGCGCAATTCAGTGATCGTCTTGGCGATCGTTACACTCGGTGAGTCTTCAACTCGTTTTCAGTGTTAGATCTGCTTTCGATTCATCTATTTGTGATTTGATGTGATTTGGATTCAGTTTAGAGATAATGCGGTAGATCTAGTTGAGGTGTAATGGTTTTTGAATGAGAATCGATGCGATTTGCGATGCGATTTGAAACTTCTAGAATGAATTTAGTGAGTTTTGGTTTATTATTGTACTGGTTTTTGATTAATTCATGAGCGCTTTATGCGGTTTAGAGTTTTAGTGATCTGGTTGTATTAATTTAGATTTTAATTTGTTGTATTAATTGCTTGAGATCTGCTAAGGAGTAGCTTTAACACTGTGCATGTGCATGATCAAATTTATAATCGACGTACAGAATTACAGAATTAACTATAAGAATCATATAGTAGGAGTAAAGAATTATAAATTGGATCGATTCGTTGAAACATTGAGGAAATGTTAGAGATCTTGCCAATGTAGTGTTACTGTCTTAATCAGTGAAGTAGTATGCGGTTTTAATCATATTCAGATGCGAAATTGTGTTGTTTGTATAATTTGGTTTGTATTTGTACTAATATGCGGTGAGGTTAAACAGGCTGTCTTTTTGCAATTTCAATTGCAAAGGAGGAGACCGCCAAGTTGGGAACGGTCATTGGGATTGATCTTGGAACTACATATTCGTGTGTTGGTGTGTACAAGAACGGTCATGTGGAAATTATAGCCAATGACCAAGGAAACCGTATCACTCCATCGTGGGTGGCTTTCACTGACAGTGAAAGGCTGATCGGTGAGGCTGCAAAGAATCAGGCAGCTGTCAACCATGAAAGGACTGTCTTTGATGTCAAGAGACTTATCGGAAGAAAGTAAAGTTCTTTCTCTATATGTTTATTGCGCAAGACTGAATGTTTAAATGTTGTTGCCTTGTTGGAAGTGAAAATTGACCTGTGCTTATTTGCAGGTTTGCTGACAAAGAGGTCCAGAGGGACATGAAGCTTTTTCCTTTCAAGATTGTTAACCAGGATGGGAAGCCTTATATTCAAGTAAAGATCAAGGATGGTGAAACCAAGGTTTTCAGTCCTGAGGAGATCAGTGCTATGATTTTGACCAAGATGAAGGAAACAGCAGAAGCATTCCTTGGAAAGAAAATCCAGAATGCTGTTGTTACTGTTCCCGGTGAGTAAAGCTTATCGTTTAGCTCTATAACCTCCCAATACATTAAATTGATTTATATTGATCGCGACTGACATTGTGTTTTGTTTTCATTACCAGCATACTTCAATGATGCTCAGAGACAGGCAACCAAGGATGCTGGTGTTATCGCTGGGCTCAATGTTGCTAGGATTATCAACGAACCAACCGCAGCAGCTATCGCCTATGGTTTGGACAAGAAAGGTGGCGAAAAGAACATCCTTGTCTTTGACCTTGGAGGTGGTACTTTTGATGTCAGTATTTTGACAATTGATAATGGTGTCTTTGAGGTTCTTGCCACAAACGGTGACACTCATTTGGGAGGTAAGTAATGCTTTATTTGCTTTACTCTTGTCTGATCTTGTTTACAATTTTCGCATATTTAATCTGTGTGGCTGATTGCTGATGCAATGCTTATATCTCTTTTGCAGGTGAGGACTTTGACCAGAGGATCATGGAGTACTTCATCAAGTTGATCAAGAAGAAGCATGGAAAGGACATCAGCAAGGACAACAGAGCCCTTGGAAAATTGAGGAGGGAAGCTGAGCGTGCCAAGAGAGCCCTCAGTAGCCAGCACCAAGTCCGTGTTGAAATCGAATCACTTTTTGATGGAACCGACTTTTCTGAACCACTGACCAGAGCTAGATTTGAGGAGTTGAACAACGACTTGTTCAGAAAGACTATGGGACCAGTGAAGAAGGCCATGGATGATGCTGGCTTGGAGAAGCGCCAGATTGATGAAATTGTTCTTGTTGGTGGAAGTACCAGGATTCCAAAGGTCCAACAGCTCCTTAAGGATTACTTTGATGGCAAGGAACCAAACAAAGGTGTGAACCCTGATGAGGCCGTTGCTTATGGTGCTGCCGTACAAGGAAGCATTTTGAGTGGAGAGGGTGGTGAAGAGACCAAAGGTACAGTACTCATTCTCTGTTGTCATGCCAAGTATTATAACCTAATTAATTCTAATTAAATGAATGATAATCATAGCTTATAACATATGTTTTTATTTAATGCAGATATTCTTCTCTTGGATGTTGCACCTCTTACCCTTGGTATTGAGACTGTTGGTGGAGTGATGACCAAGTTGATCCCCAGAAACACCGTGATCCCTACCAAGAAGTCCCAAGTTTTCACCACTTACCAGGATCAGCAGACTACCGTCTCCATTCAGGTATTGCTCTTTGACTTGTCCATCGTCACAAAATGCTTAGTGTTTAGTGTGCTGGGTTCATATTTTATTTACAGTGGACTTAATTTTATTTGGATGTTCTCAGGTCTTTGAGGGTGAAAGGAGTCTCACAAAGGATTGTAGAAACCTTGGAAAGTTTGACCTTACTGGAATTCCTCCAGCTCCAAGGTTTGTTTCTACTGTCCAATTCTTTTGAAATTATTGCCATCTTACTGATTTATAGAGATCTAACAGTATTTCACTCATCAATTGAACAGGGGTACTCCTCAGATTGAAGTCACATTCGAAGTGGATGCCAATGGTATCCTGAATGTCAAGGCTGAAGACAAGGGCACTGGTAAATCTGAGAAGATCACCATCACAAACGACAAGGGTCGTCTCAGCCAGGAGGAGATTGAACGCATGGTTAAGGAGGCTGAGGAGTTCGCTGAGGAAGACAAGAAGGTCAAGGAGAGAATTGATGCTCGTAACAGCCTTGAAACCTACACCTACAACATGAAGAACCAGATCAACGACAAGGACAAGCTTGCAGACAAGCTCGAGTCTGATGAGAAGGAGAAGATTGAGACCGCGGTGAAGGAAGCACTTGAATGGTTGGATGACAACCAGACCGCTGAGAAGGAAGACTATGAGGAGAAGCTCAAGGAGGTCGAAGCTGTCTGCAACCCCATCATCACAGCTGTCTACCAGAGGTCAGGTGGCGCTCCAGGTGGTGAATCAGCATCTGAGGATGATGATTCCCATGACGAGCTTTAAACAGTTTTTACTTTAATTGAAGACTTCTGAGTGAGTTGATGCGAGAAGAGAGATAAGAGGGTTATAATAGGTTAGGTGGGTAAGAGGAGGAGAGACTTCACTGTAATTTTTCTGATTGTAGAAAAGTTGGAGGAGACTGAATTTCTTCTCCTTTGGCTTTGGGTTTTTTGTTTAAATGGTGGATGATACATTACCAGGTCTTGTTGTTAGTACTTTGTAATTTGTTTGCTTTGATAAAAGGTACACTTTTCCATAATCGGTCCTGTTTCTTTCTCCGAGTTCTTCCTGTTTGTGCCCAGACATAACAATATGTTGAGGAACTAAATAGCGATACCATTAGAACTCATTTTGGCAAAATGATGTTTGAAAACTTGAAATGATCATTTTCGAACAGAACTTCCATTGCTCATTGTCCTGATCCTGATCTCCAACGAAGAACTGCTGATGGTTTTGTTGATTTTCATGGTGACGTTAAATCCTTTGTTTTTTACTCATGGTGGAGTTAATGATTGAATCCATGGACTTCTCGTTCTATGAAGTGCGATAGCTGTAATTGGTAAAACGTTCAACAAGTATAACTATATAACCAGTTCAGAAAATATACAATTTTGTTTATTTGACGAAGAAGTTATACAAGGACGTTTGTCGAGCAAGGAAGTTCATAATACTCTTCACAATGTGTGAGATAGAAACAGGAATGTAAATTAAGATCTCTGGTTATCTAAAACTAGAGTCCAACATTTGGATTGCCTGAGCCTGCTGCCACAACTCCCATTCCTCCACCATGTGAAGCATCTCCTGTTGATTCTCCCAAATGGACTCTGTCACCATCTAACTCTTTTACAAGTTCATCAATCTTTCGGAACTGGTACGGCCATCTTACATTGTAGAGAAATTGGCGAAGATCAAATCTATTATCCTCTGGCGAATAACTCTGTAACAAATCATATATGTATGAACTTTGGATAGGATAACAGAAAAAGAGGATAGTCAAATAGAACGCATCTCAAGGTCATCATATTCATACCTCAGCATGATAAGAAGGTGTTAGTGTGGTCATTTTGTGTCGATTGATGGAGTAGTACTTGAAAAAGTGCTTTACTTTCTCAGCCACCTGTTGTGGAGTCAATTCTGCACCCCACTTAAAGCAAAGGTTCTGTAACAAGAAAATTAGAGCCAATATTGATGACTGTTCTTAGATAACTGCAACAGATAGATACCCACCATTATGAAGAAGTAAGATTAGAGAACTAGACGTACCTGAAACATAGACATTGGACCACAACGAAAAATCTTCCGTAGCCTTCCATAGACAGAGAGTTCTTCATATGTCATTCCCATGTCCACTTCATCCAACTGTTTTACAAGATAATACAAGATTACAGTATTTTTTCGAACAGGATAGCAGTGGTTTACAATCCATTGTTTTTGGTTTTTCCACCATTATCTTTAACATACTCTGAACACAAAATTTGCACCTAAAAAACTATTACTGACTGGTGTAGTTGATATATAAGTTCAGTTATTTACCTGACTATAGTTGGAACGTATAGGCTCCAGTTCAGCAGTGGGTGGTGCTGCTTCAATATCTGCCAAGGAAGCGTAACCAAGATGGGTGGCAGCCCATCGCAGAAATGCCCGAAGATCCTGCTTACTAATGCTTCCAATTGGATTTATATCTGCTGAGCTGCAGTCATACTGCACAGGAGAAAAATGAGAACCTTGAGATTAAGTAGTAGGCATATCAAGATTTAAATAAGATCCAACTGTGTGCAACTATCTATCATCATACATCACAAAGCTAAAAAAAAGAAAACAACTAGAAGACATACATTTGTAAAAATCAAAATGTACCTTAGTAAGGTAACCCCGCAGTCCTTCATCCACATTGGAGCTCCCCAGAACAAGATAAAACCCAGGTTTGTTATGAACCCAAGGTAGAAGTGATGCAAACATAAAAGCCAGAACCATTCGGATTCGAGCTTGAATGTTTTGCAAACCTAAGTTCTCAGCATTAGATCCTCCATCCATCTGTCAAGCAGAAACAAAATTGACGAATCATGAGAAGCATTATTGCTTATGGTCAAATCCTGATACTTCACACAAGAAAAAGAGGGGGAGGAGGGAAAGCTAGAAAAGTTTTACCTTATATCGTGGCCGTTTTCCTGTTACTGTTTGAAACAGCGTCAGAAGTGACGTTATAACACAATCTATACTGATATTAAGATGCCATGCACCAATTTCATCTGCTAGAACCTTAGCCCGTGATTTTGTCGCTTCAGAGCTGTAGTAAAAACCAGTTACTAAGTTACTCTTTTATCATATTATGATATTAATGTGCAGGATGCTAAGGCAAGGGAGAATCTAGTCAGTTCTACAGCTAAACATTACTTAGCTGTTAATAATTGGTTTCAGGTGTCGTTACTTCTAATGAGATTCCGGATCTATTTCCTACATTGTCATTTGTACTAATTCTGATGTCTTTCTGAATCCAGAGCAATATTCAAGACCACTGGTTTCGAGTACACACTGAGATGATTTTAGCTAAATAGAAGACAGAGAAGAACTTGCATAACAACCCTTAACTACTAATTATATATAGTATGTCATCCAAGATGTTAAAAAGTTTAAGTTTTTCTTCAGTATAATGTCACTTACCAGTGAAACTAACTAATAATCAGTACTTAAAATTTTCTTTGTTGTCTGTCTAAAACTACAGTCAGAACAACACAGCCTGTAAGGAAAAACAAAATCACACAATGCACAAGTGAAAATATTTTGGGTACCTGTTTTCCGATCCCATGAAAACAGTGTAGAATAGGCGTCTTGCAAATTCTCTGCTGTCAGTAGGATACTGCCCATCAGTGTACTGTCCGATTCGTATGGCATCAGCTTTGACTTGTTCATCCCCATTTGCAATATCTGTGTGCAAGAATACAACATTAATAATGACATTCAGACACTTCACAATAAGATAACATTATCAAGACAGATGTTACTTCTTCCTACAGACACAGATCCAAAGGAGAGACTATCAGATACATCCTTGTCCACTTCCCTAATAACTCTATGTTCAATATCCTAAACATGAGACGTTTGTTTTAGTCTTTATGCAAAAAGCTTGCTCAGGTTAACTTGAAAATGTTGTGCTCTAGTGTGAAATATGTAAAATCTATCAAGAGTGAGTATGCGAGGCTAATGATCATAGTATTCTAAGTTTCACATATGGTTATAAACCAATTCATCATGCACCCACAAATTAATGGCACATCAATAAATGAGACATATTGTACCCTAATACAGTAGTTTAGAAAAAATAACCTTTTACCACAAGTTGACACATGCAGCCAACTATAGCAGCCACAGACGAGCTATCTGCTCCACCAGAAAGAGGAAGCAGAAACCCAGAAGCTCCACTTCTTCTTAAATAGTCCCATAACCAGCAAGCAGGACCAAAGGCTATTTCCTCTTCAGGAGAGTGATACTTAATCTGCAGGACATAGGTTATATTCAATTAACATATGTTAGGTACTTGTCAGTTAAACACATAGATTGGTACATAATACCCAAACAACGTGGTACCCAAATAACTAATATTTGCCAGTTGAAGTAAACTCTTCCCAGTAAGCAATCACGTTAAGGAGTATTATATTGTGTCGGTCGGATAATAACAGAAACTAAAGGTACAAGTACCAAAAAGAGGGAGTCTCCTGATGAATGAGAACTGGAAAATCAAGGCTTTTCCATAATAAATCATTAAATACTAACTGGGTTACTTCAATTGGTCCCTGCTAGAACTGGAACTAACCTTAAGTGGACTTGAAAGGCACATTTTCAGATTGAAAGACTGACAAAGGTTGTATGGCGCCTGCACCGAAGGAACCCTGTTTTTGCAGCTTGCTTGCTCTTGGAAGCTACTTATAGATCCTCTTAGACTAGCAACCTGCCGTTATTCGTTGAACAAAGAAAATATGTAAGAATTCTTGAAATCAAATCAACACATACATCTAATTTTACAAACTGAGTAACCTTCCATGTATAATTGGACAGCTTGTTATTTTCTGGTACAAAATTCATTGCAACTTAAATCAGCCCCTAGCAAACATGTCGAAAGAAATAGACCCCTGTACATAGGAGCAGTGGGAACAAAAGTGCATACCGCTTCTAAATCAATTTGGGCTATCACAACCTCCACATCCTTCAAAGAAAACTGCGAGCCTTGAGCAACAAGGTCTCCATTAACAACAATAGAAGCACATCCATCTGGCACAAGTAACCATAGGTCAGTGAACAAAACGTTAATTAACAGATAGCAATAAGTTCGATACAAGGAATTCTTAAAGAAGGTTCCAGAAGAGAGCCAAAAATACAATCAAAGAAATTGTACGGCCCTCAATTTAAAATCTGTTACCACCTACTGAGAACATATTGAGAAATCTTCACATACCATAGTAAAGGCGGCCACCATCACACCCTTGTTGGTTGCTGTATACATACACCCCTCCACGTGTGTGAGTAGCACCTTTAAAAGCAGAAAGACGAATATCAAGCTTTCTTAGTTGGTGATGACTACCGCTTGCATTCAGAAACACCTCGACCCCATTCAATGCAAGCTCAGCATGAGGAGGAATAGGAGTAAACAGCTCTTCACAAACTTCAGCCGCAACAGCTCTATTAAGAAAACAATACTTACATTTAGAGTTCCAACAAAACATCATCTTAGAAATGAAAGACTAACATTAGCACTTACGTGTCCCGAAACTGAATGTATCCATAACCAAAAGGCACCGACTCCTGTGACAAAGCCTTGGAAACATCCCCGGGCAGCTGAAACTCCACAAGTTGGTCTTTCTGTTTCCATGCCGTGAACCACCGAAGCTCCCTATAATTTCCATCATTGGCAAGCCACATTTTGGGGCGTATCATGATAATCTTTCTGTTCATACACAGAATCTGACAATTGTAACGCTCCGACCCTCTAATCACAGGCATCCCAAAACTACATAATATCCCATCAGTCCAATCCCCCACTAGCAACTCCTTCAAACACTCCCACCTGCAAAAACCACATTCCATAAACACCCCACCAAAACATTACCATTATCAACAACTCAACTTCTACACATTAACAATTAACAACTTTCTACTGACATTAATAACATCATCCATTAAAACACATGAAAATCCAACAATAGACATAATGAAAAAGCAAGAAGCAATATGAACTTACGCATGAGTGACAGTATCAAGCTCCAAGAAATGGTCTTCACAGCCATAGCCAGTAATCTCAAGCTCAGGGCCGAGGCGAATCACAGCGCCGGCCTCCTTGGCCTTGGCTAAGGACTCCTTGATGTTCTTCATATTGCAATCCAAGTCCATAGCCCATTGGTTCAAATTGCACGTTGCAACTTTGAGCAGCCTCATCTTCTCTGCACCCCCCAAAAAAATCCAAACTTTGATCAAATTGAGAGCAAAAAATTCAAACTTTCCAACTCTCCTTGAAACCTGAGAGAGTTTTGGATGTGAAAGACAAGTTGTTTGGCTCTGTGTTTTGGAGAATCAAGTATGTCCCGGGTGCGGGTCTGACACGTCTGATAGGATCCGCTGACGTGGAACTATGAAGAATGGACGCGCGTATGACTGATACAAAAGTCAAAAAACAATTACAGCAGTAAATACTTTTTTTTTTTTTTTGAGAAAACAGTAAATACTCTTCTTCTCAAAATTGATCGGCACAAATTCAGAGTTCAGTCTCACATCTTTACCTTTCTAACTAAACACAATTACATAAGAAGATTGTCTTATAAAACAATGAAAGAAGGTAGCAATAAATAAAATTTTACGTTTTCCTTCTATTCATCAATAATACGTGCAGATCTTTATCTTGACATGCATATATTTATGTTTACTAAATACAATTACATAAAATGATTGTTTTATAAGAAAATGAAAAAAAAATGTAGCAAAAAACAAAGTAGTATTTATGTTTATGAACACAAATCTTATGGCCAACCTAGGTAGTATATCGAAATTCCAGTCTCCAGATAATGTTTCTTCCAAATACTTGTCAGAGTGATTTTCAAAGTCTGTACTCATGGTTGAGGTTGATGATTTTGAATCCATTCTATAAAGTGCAAAACCCTCTATTGGTAAAACCTTCACCAACATATTATTGTCATTTAAGCAAATGGAAAATAACAATATACACTATTGTTTATTTGATATTAATATACAATGACATTTGTCGAGCATGAAATTTCATATTAATCTTCAAAATGTGTGAGATAGAAACAGAAACATATCATGCATGTGTGTTACGATCTTTGGTTTTAGACAAACAAAACGAACTAAAGTTAAGGCTGGGCTCGGTCCCAAACCGACCTATTTAGTCACGGGACCGGGACCGGGACAGGATATAGAATTTCGGACCGGTTTTTTTCTTAAATATTCAAGGACCAGTTAGGGCCCGGTTCTTGCCGGTCCGGGCCGGTCCATCTGTCCTTTCGGTCCCAGATTAGCAACATGCCAACATGTTCCTGAAAATCAGAATATCTGGAAATATCAACTCAGCAAAGTTCAAAATAAAGCATTTCAAAACAGTTTCTCAAATCTCCAAAGTCCAAAGTTTAAGACAGCAACTCAGTAACTCAGCAACAATTTCTCAAATCTCCATCATATCAAGCTCTTATCCTACCATGTGAGCTTCCCATTGTTTTCCCGAGCTATGGATCATTTAGCGGGTGTCTACTGGAAGTTAAAAGCCCTATGAGAATATCAAGTTCATACTAATAGTATTAAACATCAAAGAAAAGATTGAGCTCTGTCTCAACCTGTATATTTCCAATTCTGTGTGCTTTACTTTTAATAGACAAAAACAAATAAAATTAACGAGAAAAAGTAATTGAAAGTAAAAACAAGCCTCAATAAAATGTTTTAAGAAAAGCAATCGACATGCAGCTGAAATGAATTTAAGACTAGAGAGCTAACTGTTTTACTGTCTTTGGAGAATATTTCATATGTCTCTTCTAGATCATATACAAGAGCTGGAGAGTACAACCTACAGGGATTCTCCTGCAAATCTTGCTTTACAGGGTTATACAGTCCATTTCAGTCTGCATTTATATCTTTTTTCTATAATTTAGCAGGTTGGATTCCCAATGTACCAAATCGAGAAGCTAACTCGAATTCAGAGATTCTTTGTATTTTTCCACATTTAGGATCAATCCATTTCAAAGAAAGCAATAAAGACTAAGTACAGAATTCAATAACAACTAATATAAAAGCACTAGCATTGGTAACGAAACTAAACAAAGCCTTGAATTCATTATCAAACTATGAACTAATCGCAGTGGCATTAATCTTTCAACCATATGAACAGTAGTAGCATCATATGAACACTCAATTCAATACCAAAGATCAAATCTTTTTCGAACCTTAACCCTGAAAACTACAGAATTAAGTGACAAACACACTCACCTTATACCCTGATTACTCCACTGCGCAAGAATTGGGCGAAGTCGGCGTCACGGCGAACTGGAGAAGTCGAGATTGGAGATTTGGAGAAGACGAACTGGAGAAGGCCGAGCGAACTGGAGAAGGATAAGAAGCGATCGACGAACTGGAGATTGGAGAAGGCCGAGTGAACTGGAGAAAGCTGAGAAGAGACGAACTGGAGATTGGAGAAGGCCTGGCCGAGCTGCAGCGAACTAGAGAAGGCCGAGCCACACCGAGCTGGAGAAGGCCGAGCCGCAGCGAACCGGAGATTAAGAGATTGGAGAAGACGAACAGTGGAACACGAACTGGAGAGAGTCGAGAGAGAAGCCGAACTGGAGAGAGTCGAGAGATAAGCCGAACTGGAGTCTGTAGTCTGTCCTCTACACTGTAGGGATTTTGTAATTTTTAATTTTTTTTTAACCCTATCGGCCTTTCGGGTTTTAAACCTCAAAAGTTTAATGGACCGTTCCCGACCCGGAAAATTGAAGGACCGGCCCGGCCCGAGAATTGACTCTAATTTTTTTTCAAGAAACCGGCCCTAACCGGCCAATTCGGCTCGGTTTTTCCAGTCCAACCGGTTCCCACCGGGTTCGGTGCCCAGCCCTAACTAAAGTCCTACATTTAGATTGCCTAAGCATGCCTAATTTGGCCATGTTACATTGTATAGAGTTTGGCGAAGATCAAACACATTCATTTATCAGATGAATAACTCAGAACAAATCAATCATGTATGAACTAAGAACAATAGGATACTCTGGTGGAAAGCATTTTAAGGTTATCATATTCATATCTCAACATTCTTATTCGTAAATCGGAGACATTTGAATTGGATAAAGAAATAATCAGTCATGTTTCCCCCGGTTATCAAGTTAAGGACTAAATCAACAATTCGTATTAATGAGCTATGACCCTATTATAATTCTTTCATGGCTAGTAAACACAAAATTATTTTATCCCAAATCATTTCCGTTTCTTTTATTTGTTAGTAAATGCAGGACTTATTTTACCACATTACTATTCCCTCATAGCAATTTTAGCAATACTAGCCATTTTTTTGTCAAATTTTAACTAAAATAGCTAAAATGTTATTTTTGCTAGCTAGTTTAGAAATATGTCTGTATCAGTTCTCTGTATTTTAACTATTTTGAACTTATATTACTAATTAAATTTTTAAAAAATTACTTTAAATGCAGTTATATATTACATAGAATCATCTAAAATGAATGTATTAAATTATAGAGAGCATCATCTCGCTCTCTATATTTAGGAGTGAGATAGATAAGAGTTAAAATAGCTAGCCACTTAGGAGTCTGGTGGATCTCTAAATTTTGATAAAAAACTAAACAAACTCCCTAAAATAGCTAAAGAGTCAAAATAGAGAGTCTGTTAAATATGTTCTTATATTCCAAGTATGAAAACATTTCCTTCATTTTTTTTCGTGATTTATCCCAAGGGAGGTTCTAGTTGCACCTCTAATTTTACTATGTGTACCTCCAAAAAAAGTTATAAAATTTTATTTCCTCTTTTACCCTATCTCTCTGTCTAATCCATATGCCAAAATTTCTACTTAATCATTTTTCTCTTATTCTTTGTTTCTTTTCTACAACAATTCTTTGTTTCTTTTCTACAACAATTGGCCCGCTACTGCATCATGTATACATTTTAATCGCTCAGTCTCTCTTTCTCTCGTGATATCTAACGATTAATGACTTTAATTGAGATTGGCGTCGACTAGAATATGTTAGGTGAATTTGAGATTGACGACGACGCCATGTCAAAGACTTAGATGGAAACAAGCCATGGTCAATAACTGAACTAAGTTTTATGGCTTCTAATTAAAATATAACGAGATGAAATTACTATTTTTACATAAATAATCTTGAGAATCGGTGGGTGGGTTTTGGGTTGCACAAATGAAAATGTAAGAAATGGATTTTGGGATACATAAATAACGTGCGATAGCAACGCCATTATCAGCTTTCTCAAATGTTTTTGTTTTGTCAAAGGATAAAAAGAGAAATATATTTTTACAAAAAAATGTAGAGGTACATTTAGCAAAAGTGGAGGTGTAACTAGAATCCCCGAGATCGATACGACGTCGTGTGGATTACCCTCCTGCTTAAAACTTAAAATCCCAGCTCCTTTATCGTGGTTCTTCCAATCTCCGCAAAACCCTTAGCGCAGCTCTCTTGTTCTGAATCGGCGTCGCCGGAATGACGACGGTGGCGAGCTCATTAGTCCACGACGTTCTCGGCCGCAGAGCCGACGACGTCGACCGACCTATAATCGACTACATCATCAACGTCCTCGCCGACGAGGACTTCGATTTCGGCGACGACGGAGAAGGCGCCTTCGAAGCTCTCGGTGAGCTCCTCGTCGCCGCTGAATGCGTCTCTGACTTTGACGAGTGCCGCTTGGTCAGTTTATCTTTCCCCTTGATTCGTTTTTTCTTCGTTTTTAAGAATAGTTGTGCTTAATTTTCTACATTGAGCTTATTCCATTGATTATATGGAGCTTAATTTTTTTGAGTTGAAGATATTTTTGGTGATTTGTAGATAAGCAGTTTGTTGATTTTTGATGAGGTGTACTATATGAGTTATTGATTGTACTTACAGTTAGGGATGAACTGAGTTTTTGGACTGTGATTTGTATTCTTGCTTGAAATTGAATAGGTTTGCAGTACTTTAACTGAAAAGTTTGGGAAGCATGGGTTGGTTAAAGCCAAACCGACTGTGCGGAGTCTTGCGGCACCGGTGAGAATGGATGATGGAATGGATGAGGGGAAAGCAGCACCAAAAAAGAAGCAGGAGGTGATTGATGGCCCTGTGCTGACTGAACGTGATCGTGCGAAGCTAGATAGACGAAAGAGGAAGGATGAGCGCCAAAGAGAGGTGAGGTTTCTGTGTTATGTATAATCCAGGAATGCTGATTGTTGATATAACTAGATTGAGGTTATGTTTGAGCTAGGTTGTTTGTCGTTTAAATGGTTGTAGGAGTGGTTTAGTTCTGTTTTCTGAAGTTCAAGTTTTTGTTTATACAGCAACAATATCAAATGCATTTAGCTGAGATGGAAGCAGCTAGGGCAGGAATGCCTGTTGTGACTGTAAATCATGATGGTGGCGGCGGTGCAAATATCAAAGATCTCCATCTGGAAGGCTTCAATGTTTCTGTGGGTGGACGTGATCTCATTGTGGATGGTGCAGTAACACTTTCTTTTGGAAGGCATTATGGTGAGTTTGATTTCCAGTGGATTAAGATCCTCTTGATAAGGATCATTTTTTAAAATGTCCAATAGGATCTGATGGTACATATAGTTTCTTACATATAAAGTTGTTGAACCATTTGGTAGCTGTAATGATGTATTTTAAGTTGGCATTTGACCTAGAATTGCTTTGTGGTTTATGCAGGACTTATTGGAAGAAATGGTACTGGGAAAACAACATTTCTTAGGCACTTGGCTATGCATGCCATTGATGGCATTCCTAATAGCTGCCAAATATTGCACGTGGAGCAAGAAGTGGCAGGTGATGATACATCAGCCTTGCAATGTGTTGTTAACACTGATATTGAAAGAAGCCAGCTTTTGGAAGAAGAAGTTCGGCTCCTCGCTCAACAGGTTGATTTCATATATACTTGTGTATTTATTCTACATTCTTGATGGATGTGATGCTTATGCTCTTCGTGAACTAAAACTTGAAGAGAGAACTGGAGCTGGCGGAAGGTACGGAAAAGAGCGGTGAAGAAATTGACAAAGATGCGATTGGACTGAGGCTTCAGGAGGTTTACAAGAGGCTTGAGTTCATCGATGCTGATTCTGCAGAGTCACGTGCAGCTTCCATTCTTGCGGTCAGCTCTCCATTTATTGATTTATCAGTGAATAGATGGATTTCTTGTTGACTTGAGCTTGTACCGAACATCAAAAGTTCAAAACTCATGATGATCATAGCTGGGTAAACAAACTAAAATTAATGAGAGAAAGAAATGGGCAAGGAGGTTATAAATGCTAATCCAATGTGTTGTTGACTTTTGTTGCTATATACACAAGTTAAGAATGCTGAGAGAAATTATTTGCCTAGCCCTCCAAATACTATGATACTAGTGAAACGACAATGCTGCCTGCTGGAGTGAACCATGCTATTCAAACAAATTTGGATTAAATGTTGTGAATGTGTGTTTAAAATTTGGGTGCATGATGGCATGATGTACAGAATTTCTCTGGATTATGAGAACGGACATAATACTGTCAGTTGCAGTATAGCGATTTTAGCTTATTATTTTTTGGATTATTACTGACAATTTTTTTTTACAGGGTCTTAGTTTCTCTCCTGAGATGCAGCAAAAAGCCACTAAAACATTTTCTGGAGGATGGAGAATGAGAATAGCTCTTGCTCGTGCCCTCTTTATAGAGCCTGACTTGTTACTGCTTGATGAACCCACTGTGTGTTGCTCATACCCCTTTGGGATTCTCATTAGAATTCTGTAAAATTTCGCATGTGTGTTTCATTTTCTCCGCTTATGTATATCCTTTTCACTTTTCAGAACCATCTTGATCTTCATGCTGTCCTTTGGCTAGAGTCTTACCTGGTGAAGTGGCCAAAAACATGTATCATTGTTTCTCATGCTAGAGAATTCTTAAACTCGGTAAATTATGAGTTTTTTTCTTTCTCATTTGGTCATATGAAAGCTCAGTACTATCTGTTACACACTTACACTTATAATATCCATTTAGATCCCTCATTTTATGCTCCGTAATTTTTCAGGTTGTAACTGATATCCTTCACCTTCATGGGCAAAAGTTGACTGCATACAAAGGTGACTATGATACTTATGAGAGGACAAGAATTGAACAACTCAAGAATAAACAGAAAGCCTTTGAATCTAACGAGCGTTCAAGAAATCATATGCAGGTCTTTCATTATACCAATTCTTCCTGTTTACAGCAGTTAGATTGCAATTTGAGCATACCGATTCTCTATTGTACTTTGACCTTTAAAACTTATGTTTTCTTTGCAAAAACAGGAAAAAAAAAAAAGACAATCTACAGTAGTTAGATTCAGCTCAGTAATTTTGTTTTCCCTAAAATTACTTATGTTTTGTCTATTTCTGAGTTGTGCTGGAAAAGAAACCTTTGGTGGTTGGTTTTCTTCCCTAAAGATTGCTTACGTAACGTCTCATTCAATATCAACTTTAAAATTTCTCCTGCTCTGTTTTTGGGAATTTTCTTTCTGAAGCTTTCATATTAAGGTTATAAGGATAGATGAACATGTCTTTCAAATGTTAAATGATCTTCTCTGTTAAAAATTCTCATCTAATTGTTTACCTCTCTTTCATGTCTTTTTGATTTACAAGTACTTTTTGTAAGCGAATGTTTTACTTTGATCTGCAGGCTTTCATTGATAAGTTCCGGTATAATGCCAAGAGGGCCGCACTCGTGCAATCAAGAATTAAGGTACTTTTGGTTGATTCTCAAATGTTCATATCACTATTTCTTGAAATTATTATATGTTCATAAAACTATTCTCAAAATCAATGTACTGTTCTTCTTTGATATGTTAGGCTTTAGGTATTTTCAAACAATTATGATTAGACAAGTTATCTATGTTGTTATGCAAAAAATATGGCTTGCTGTTATTATATTAGTGATTACAAGAAGTCATGTCTTATGTTGCTTATATGCAGGCATTGGACCGGTTGGGACATGTGGATGAGATTGTAAATGACCCTGAGTATGTACTGTTATGTTACCGTGATCTATAAACAGCATTTTGATTGAACTTTCTTATAGTTTCGCTTTCCAGCTTTACTTTATTAATCGACGTGGCATTTTCATATGCAGCTACAAATTTGAATTCCCAACTCCAGACGACAGACCTGGTGCTCCTATAATAAGTTTCAGGTTTGTAAAATCATATAGTCCTAACTGTGTACACACCCCATCGCCAGGGAACTCTTGTCTTAAGTGTACCTTAATTTTTTCTTCCAGTTCTTCTCTCCAAGTAAATTCAGATCCTCTGCGTACTTTAAGTCTTTTTTCTTTATAAAGTTTATTCTGCCTTTCATTATTCCACTTCTGCCTTCAATCCATGGATTGAGTACTTATCTTTTGATAATGTCTAATTACAGTGATGCATCATTTGGTTATCCTGGTGGACCCCTTTTGTTTAAGAATTTAAATTTTGGAATTGACCTGGACAGCCGCATTGCAAGTAAGGATGCTAATCCAATTGAATTTTTTTCGCTTTTCTACTTGAAAAGATCATTATTTCCGTTTGATGTTGTGGATGGTGTTATTGTAATTGCAAGTTCCCATGCAATATATATGAACACCACTTTTTGCACCTGCTTTCTGTTCTCTGTGGAAAGCAACATTTCATTCTGACACTTCAGTTTTGACTCTTCATTTATTTTGGAATGTATAGACACATCTTTTCTTGATATATAAACAAGAACGTATTTAGTGTATGGTTTGTTCTCCCTATTCACCTGGTATATGTGGGTGTCCAATTGTTTGCAGTGGTTGGGCCAAATGGCATTGGTAAATCAACTATACTGAAGCTAATTGCAGGAGAGCTGCAACCAACCTCTGGGACAGTTTTCCGGTCAGCTAAGGTATCTTATAGATGGATTTGTATATCGTCATGGCATCATGTTGATATATGTATGTGTACATGGTGGTACATGTTGGTACTATGCTTCTCATGTTCATAATGTTCCTCGTGTAATAACATAAGATAGAGAGGTTTTAGCCTCTGCGACTCCTAGCAACACCGGAGCTGTGTAATATGCTTAATCTTGAGAAGACTTACAGTTTTCTGTCTCAGGTTCGTATTGCTGTTTTCAGTCAGCATCACGTGGACGGCCTAGATCTAACTTCTAATCCTCTGTTGTATATGATGCGGTGCTTCCCAGTAAGTACTTGAAATTAGCGCCGTCAGTTTCCTTCTATGTTAAATGGAAAATCTTTTCATTTTCTTGTTCTGTTCCAATGGGTAGTCTCTATGAGTTGTTTTTGAAGCTCTATGTATAGAATGATGATAACCTGCATTTATACCCCCTCTGCATCCATGCTCATACCCAGGATAGGGCATTCACATTAAAAAACCGGCATATAACCGGGATATCATCTTTAAACATTCAGCTCTTAGTCTCTACATCATTGAACAAAAGATGGAGTACTGCCAAAAACAAAATCCACTGTTATATCAGGTTTAGGTGAAATTGTTGCTAAAGGCAAGACCGCGAGACCACAATACTGGTTGATTTCACTACTGTGAACTATCACAAAATTATTTTAGGTGGGACAGGTTTCTAATGGAAGCTGATCCACCCCTTCTGGTGCTTTAATCTCTTTTGGGGAAACAAAATTTTGCTATCTTCTTCTGAAAAAAAAAAAAAAAAAACAAAATTTTGCTATCATATTTTATCATGCTTCTACTATCACCAAACTAAAGTGCCTATGTTCCCTTTGCAGGGAGTGCCTGAACAGAAGCTCCGATCTCACTTGGGTTCTTTTGGTGTAACTGGAAATCTAGCACTGCAGCCAATGTACACTCTGTCTGGTATTTTCCGTATTCCATGATGTCAAATTGTCAATAATTCAAATTGTTACATTCATGATGTAAAACTAGTATTAGACTGGCCAGGTCATAAAGATTGGGACAACTTTGGTGTTACTTCCCGATTCATCTGAACATTGATCTTTAAATACTTATACTGGATTTTTTCTTTATGGTAGGTGGTCAGAAGAGTAGAGTTGCTTTTGCAAAGATAACTTTCAAGAAGCCACACATAATATTGCTTGATGAGCCCTCCAATCATCTGGCAAGTCACGGTCCTTATTATATATTATTTTGCATAGAAAACTGGTGGAATTTGAATTTCTTGTATGATATTAAGCAAACTACACCTTGTTAACTGATTGCTTTTTACATTGAAATGGCTTTTGACATGTAGGATCTGGATGCTGTGGAGGCATTGATTCAAGGTCTTGTTATCTTCCAAGGAGGCATTCTCATGGTATATTATCCCGAATCTCTTCATAATTCCCATTAGCTGACATATCAAGAGTTATTTGAGAAACTAGTATGACTATCAGAAGTCATTTTTGCTATCAAGAGTTATTAGCTGTGGAGGCATCCAATACTGTTTGTGGTCTAAAGTTAGTATGTGTTCTTGCTTTTTTACAGGTTAGTCACGACGAGCATCTGATCTCTGGAAGTGTGGACGAGCTATGGGTAGTATCAGAAGGCAAGATAGCGCCATTCCATGGCACTTTCCAGGACTACAAGAAGATCCTGCAGTCACATTAAATTATGTTTATCAAACTTCACAGCAAGTCCCCATAGTGAATGCAGCACTAGATTGTGGAAAACAAAACGAAGACTATTTGAACACCAGGAAGAACACACTGTTCTGGAGCCTGTCTGCCAGATACATATGGAGACACGTTGTATACCATAATACTTTTACATTTTTGGCCTGTTCCGGTGAAATGGCTTAGTCAGATTATTACATTTGTTGGATTAAAGGTTTATATGAGCAAAAATGAAGAGTATTGTGGGATTTGTGCATACTATATGCTTGATCAGAAATGAATTGATATGGTTTTACGTTTGTTCTAGTTATCAATAAAAGAACTTCGAGTAATAGATGAAGTTTGGTGTCTCTTTAGTCTTATTGGCATGAAATCGGAAACAACAACACTTCAGAGTTCACAGTAACACACCACACGCCATTATAACAAAAACAGCTCTTCAGAGTAACCACATATGGCAAATGAAAAGCAGAAACCGAGAAGTAAAAAAATTATGCGCATCCAGGGAATCGAACCCTGGTCAGTACCGTGGGAGGGTACTATGATACCACTACACCAGATGCGCTTGTTGATCTTCTGCACAATATCTACCAGATAATACCTACCACTAAAATGGCTATAGATGGTTTTGTTGCTTTCTAGTTCATTAGACACGTACAACCAACACTCTTCACAATTCTCGATCCCTTCATATCGTCAAGAAGAGCTAGAGGTCATTCTCTCCGATCTATAAACTGTTAAGTCAATTGCATTGAGTCGTATTGTTTATACTATGTAATTGATTAGCGCTACTACTTCTAATTCAATTTAATTCTAAAAGTGTCAAGCTATATATCCTAAAATGTTTTAGGATAGTTGAGGGTATTTGAACTCTCTAAAAAGGGAGTGTTTAAATGCTCGATAGGTGTCTCGCGTGTTTTAATTTCTCATAGATTAAGTGGGAGGGAATTTTTCTTTATTTATCGACACAAATAAGAAATATGATGATTCTGGATACAAACATTTATGCGTTTACTAACAAATGAATGAATCATAATGAGTGTATATCTCACCTCCTTTCAATGACTTAATTATGCAGAAGGAGATGGATTTAGGAATCAAATCATTTGATATAATGATGTACTCTTTCTTCTATTCTAATTGTCTCCGGTTTGATGATTTATTTTCAATTATAAGTAATTTAAAATTTCAGCGGAAAATAATAAATACGAGAAATGAAATTTAATTAGATAGTCAAACTCGGAATTCTTGTTGAACTCGGTTTCCTTGGTGTAAATCGGAATTTGACTTTTAATCCTGGCCGTGTATTTATGAGCAAGATACTAATTCAGAATACGAATTCAGCCCAAAGCCCCCTATATATATATAAGTCCAAATCGGAAATAGGGAGTCAGAATTTCGAATCAGCAAAAATGGAAGACAATAACAACAACAACACCGCCATAATCTCACGGGAGACGATTGACCAGGTCGCCGGCTGGGTCAGCGCCACCGTCTCCTCCGCCTTCTTCTCCTCCCTCGAACGCTTCTCCTGCGTCAACGTAGCCACCATGGACGACGATGACGACGAGGCGGACCACCGCCCTCTCGCTCTCACCAATCTCGCCCACCCTGATCAGCAACCAAACGACGTCGCTCAGCTCCCCGTCTGATTCGGTTAGATCCTCTCCGACTTTGTAACTGAATTTGAATGCGGAATGTATATGAAGTGTTGAATTATCAAGTTTATCTAATTCTGGATTCGTCGAATTGTGTTGTGTGTAAGCAAATGAAGTGAGTGGTGGATTAGATTGGTCTAATTGCAGAATGTTAATTGGAGTTGATTTGAATGTTACTTTCATGGAAACCTAATTAGTGCATAAACATATATGAATGTATTCCCTGTCACATTCCATTGGTAGACAGACATTCAGGTTTCTTTGAGTTTGTCGAAACAAGGATCTATGGTTTCTTTGAGTCATACTTGACCAATTTAGAACATGGATCTCAGGAATGCTAGTCCCTAGTCTTACAGATCGCAGATTTGTAATTTGTTTTTAAGGTCATATTTGTCATCATGTCTAAGTCACAGTTTATATAAGTCTTGTGCATAAACCAAATTGCCACTCGGCTCACTTTTCATCCCTATTTAGGTGGTGGTATTTTGTTAGGAGTAGCTTTAAAATGCTTCTATTTGTCTTTGATTTGTGTATGGAGCTAGATTTTACCTATCTCTATGATGCCCATACAGATTCATGTGGCAAGCCATTTTTCATACAGGGATGACTTTAGTGGCCTTTAGGGTGCTTATGTTTTTTTCTTTTGTGTGGTCTTTGTCGAAGTCAGCCTTGAATCCTTGAATGTTTCCGAGATGCCATCATGCCGGTGAAACTCTTCTGTAACTATTCTGGGGTATTGTTTAATCTAGGACTTACCAGTGCTTATTTGGTAATGCTTTAAACCCACCTCAAACTTGAACTTTTTCTCCTTGTTCTCTTAATTGTCTTCGAATGCACAACTGGTGCCCTTTTTCTTGCTTTGTGTTGCTCCTAAAGGATATTGTATCAAACTTTGAAGAAACTATCTTCACAAGTTGATCCAAGGCACAACATTATCCATACAATATGATTCTCCCTCTCCATCTCCCAACACATGCAAGGTTGTGAACTTGTGATTAACCAAGACTGCATGGTCCTCCCAACATTTTTCTCCAGTAATATGCCTATATATATATATATATATATATCTAAGAAGTCGTTTTCCAATAAAGGCCGGGAAAAGCCCTTACCTAGAGATCTCCAAAATGACTGGTTCTGGCCAATATCTGGTGCTAATCCTCGTCTTGACTTGTATCATTTCCGTCAGCTCTGCGGCTGATGTCTTTTTCCAGCCTACTTTCTACAAGGGCGTAGCGGAAGGACACGCACCAGATGAACCTCATCATGTTCTTCCTGTGATTACTTTCATCAATGTCGTCACACCGGTACAGCCAGTCGAGGTAGAGGTTGATGAGAAAAATGGTACTGTCACTACTGTGACGCTCGAAGTGGTTGCCGATTTGGAATGGCGCATAAGAGAGAATACTAATTACAGCTGCATTGCAACCAGAGCTGATTATTACTTTCAACAATTTGATTGTTATGAGCCTTCTCGAGACAATGGCAGGACGACAGTGAATTGGTTGATGAACGAGCGAGGGATCCATTTCAGTTATGATAAAAATAAATGGAATTTTATTGCTGAGTGGACATTTAAAGAATGATTTTCACTTCCTTTCTTCTTTTTTGTCAGCAAGAATAAAAGCCAATAGATTGTGATTCGGCTATGTTTCATCGATCTCTACAATTTGTAGTTTTTACAAGTAGTTAAAAGTTAAAATGCAAGAGAGAAACTTACGTGTCTCTACTGACCAAGAATAACTAATAGGGATTTAGAACTGAAAATGAACACTCTATGATTTTCTAATGCTACCTCATTCCATGATTTTGATGCAAATTTTGTGTGTTTATCCATCTCAAATGTCCACCTGCTTCATGAACACACATCTGCCTTTGATGTGCAAAACTGGTGCATCTTTGTCATAATTATAATCACTTGAAAGGATCAATATGCAGCAACTTTATATAATTTCATATTTAATCTTCACCATATCTCTCTTACACACGGCACAAATCCTAGGGGCATTACTATGTTACATATACACAAAGAATAAACTTTTTAAACATAAAACCCAGAAACTTTAACAGAAGAACTAGTAACATGATGGTTAAACTTTACCAGTACGTATTGCTAATCTGCTTTCTCCCTCCAACATATCAGCATCAAAATACATCGTTTGATTATGTACAGCCTCGCTTTCTTCTCCTTCAGAATACTCTTCGCTGCCTGGTCTTTCGTTTCCTTTTGCAGGGAAGTTGATGACTGCTTCATGAACACTTGACGACTCGTCGACTCCTTCCTCCTCTCTTGTGCTTCTCCTCCTACACCTCTTCTCTGACTCTGATATCTCAAGTTTATAGGGAAATAGCTAGAGGAATCTTTTGAATGAGTAACTAAATGCTCTTGTTTCAGTTTCTGTTTGAAAGTAGAGGCAGTACATTATATTGTTTTGGATGGTAGTAGTTTAAGGCCTGCTAACTGACTTCACCAGTCAACCAAGAAGGTGCTGCTTTTCTGCTTCTGGCTTCTGGCTTCTGGCTTCTGCTTCTGTTTCTGCTTTCCCAGCTAGCTGGCCTAATATCCGGACCTCCAGGTTGGTTGTCTGCTGAACAAACCATTAATATTATTAGCTTCTGCTTCTTTTTCTCCCAGGATTTATTGCCAAGAGCACTTGGACCACAGAAGCTCTTGTAGAACATATCAGCAAGTGCTTGGATACATGAACTTCTTTACTTTTACCTTGGATAATCCATTGATGATAGTAACTCCTCTGAACAAAGATGAGGTAGGCTTTTGACCACTTCCAGTCTCATTAAGATGTATGAAGATCCCATTTTGACCAGCTACAGAATTCTTCATAGATTGTGGTGATGATGGTGATACTTGGTTCTCTTGATGCATATGTCAGCTTCTTAGTTTCTGACCCCTTAACTTTACAGCTACTTTGATTTATTTCCCTAATATTTGTCTCATGTGGGAAATTGGATATAACCCAGCTTCCCAGTTCTCTTCTTCCAACTTCCGACTACTTGGTTTTCATTCTGCATCTCCTACATTTCTCTTCTGTTTTCATTTCCATGGCACTGCAGAATTCCATTTCTAGTATTAATGGGACTTAATAGATGAAATTGTAGTTACATTAGTTTGATGATCATATCAGTTGAAATAAAATTTCGAAGTCTTCATTTGCTAATAGTTTGTCATCTTTTCTTGTTCCTTCCATACTGCTATTATCAGTACTGATAATATTGTTGGTTATGGACTTATGGTTTGCCATTTTATGTAGCTCGGAATTCCTGGATAGAATCATCTACATCGTTGGCATGCACAACTGCACAACCCATCAACTTCCTTTCCTTCTTCAACTCGATCTTCGTCAGGATTACTGTAATGGCCTCCATACAACATTTTTATGATCACAATCAGTAAAGTGCATCGTATCGTCTTCACGTCGAGAATATGATGCTGCACAGAGCATTAATTACTTTCATGATGACTAAGATCAACTCGATTCAAATGATGTTCGATACACAATTATATCTCTTAGTTGATCCAACATTCACCAAGTATCCAATTTGTGTTGAACTGTATCATTAAACATTGTAATAATGAAGAACACAAACTATATACAGTTTGTGATAGATGAGAAAACAATATGATTGCACCATCAATATATTATACAATTTAAATTTGAGATTCTGGAGGAAATTGAAGTATAAAAGATGAATCTAATTGGTTTAACCTAATTAAAATAACAATGCGATACGAATTACTTAAAATGGGGATAACAAAACATGAAACAGTTAATTTACCGCCATTTTTCACATTCAAGAATTTATCATTTAGTGATATTGGCTGGTTGGGTAGGTTTGTGAATGTAAAAGAGAAAAACATTCATGACATCCTCGCCTCTCTCGGCTATACAATAGTTCGCCTCTTTTTTCCCCACTATCAACAATGTAAACTGATAATATGAAGATGTAGTTGTAAATTTTGAGAGATGAGACTTGCAAATGATAAGGGAGTAAAAAGTTCTCAATTTTGAATAAATTGAAATATTACATATATGTACACTATTTTTTACAATTTCTTCTTTTGGACCTGGGGTTGGTAATCTGGTCCAGGGTTTTGGGTTTATGAAGGGCCTATGAAACAAACCCTCACTATAACCGGATTCAGATTCTCTGCTCATATTTGTCTCATGCTGCATCTAGGCCATCTAATCTTAATTTTATGGTCAGATTTTCTTACATTAGTGTGGGCTCCACATTATATGGTTTAAATGCAGGGAAAACTATGCCCACATAATTACAATTGGATGGACAAAATTCATTCATGAGACAATATGAGCAGACAAATATAAGCAGAGGATTTCAGTCCACTATAACCTCTGATGAAACAGTAATTACCTATCCTCTCTGCTTCTTCACCTCCTCGTTGTTTTTTTTTTTTTTTTGAAGAAGGTGTGGTTCTTGGTTTCAGAAGCTGAAGAGATCAAAGCATTGGTGTCTGGTTTACATGTTTAAAATTCTAGTATGTTTTCCCTTTTCTAGTTTGAATTCTGAACTTTGCGTTTGATGCATTTGGTTGAGCTCCGATGATGAATTTCTTGGATGTCAAACACTCTTATGCAATTATCGTTCCAATTTCCGAAGCTTACTGATAACATCGAGCTTCTGTGTGGTACTCAAGGGACATCTGAGGAGGTCAAGCCCGTTTTTATTCTGCCTTTCCCCTCCAGTTTTGTGACATTTTCCTCTTCCTCTTCTCTTTTGCTTTCTCATTTAAATTGGTTTTTCTCTTAGAAAGAAATCGAACCTGATATTTCTTATCGTGATGTTTAACGATACGCATACTTGGTTTATGTATTTGGAAATTACAAGACAAATTGATGTCTACAAATAGACTTGAAAACAAGACTTGAAATTTCCATGAACGTGAATTTGTATTCCCCATTTTATATCTGAGCGTAGTTTGAAATTTCACCTAGTATCATTTTCATGATCGCATGAATGATGTGCATTTCACAATTTTTTTATTTTACACATGTTTTGTGTTGGAATTTATCATAAAACAACTTGATAGTTTAGAAAAGATGATTACGAAGAAGTTACAAAACAATACGATTCAAACCAAAACAATAAGAAATAAGTTGAGATTTTGGAGGAAACTGGAAGATGAATTACGAATTTGATTAAATTTGATCGATCACAAAGTAGTCAACAACATTTCTTCAAGAAGTGTTATTATGATAGTTAATTTCTGGTGTATTTTAGTCTATCGGTTTGTTATACCTTCTTAGCTTTGTGAAGATATTGGGTGCCTTTTACCATTTTCTGTGGCTTTATATGTTTTCACTTTTGAGAAGACACTTAAACCCACATTATGTTTAATAATTGAAGCTCTTATATCTAAAATGGGACATAGTATAGCACACGTTTGTTAAAATGTCACCTTCATGCTCTCTCTCATTTTGCGTTGTCCATCATTTTGTAAATTACTATTGTTTGAACTCTGGTAAATGTTTAAATGGTTTTGAATCAAGTCAAGTTCTACGATCACATTTAAGTTATTTGATGTTCCAAATACATTTTCATTATATATGCATTGTCGATTACGAAAATAATTGTTTGTACAACCTTAAAACTAAGACAAAACAAATGTTTTAATATGAGAAAAAGTGTGAAAAGACATATGATGAGTCTTGAAAACCCAAATTTTGTGTGTAATTAGGTTCTCAAGAATCACCTTGACAGTCCTTAGATTTCAAATCAACTGGTGATGATCAAATTGGTAAATTGAACTTCTTAACCATCTCGACACAATATGGAACACTTGACTATCTTGGCCAAGTTCTCCCAAAACTGCAGATTCGAACTGACGTTACACGTACTTCAAGATCAAGACAATTGGCAAGGTACTAGATACGAGTCAGACTCATGGACCTTTTCGCATCTTTGCATTGTCTACGTCCAAAGCCGAAAGCCACCCTCTCCTTCTGCTTCATTGAATAATCAATCTAAGCAAGGAGAGGACCAGGTTCTTAATGCCGCCTTTTGTCTTCTTCTTCCACGTCTTCTTCTTCTTCCTCTTGTAAACGTCAAAACCATGTGGCCTTTACTCTGTTACCAACCCAATTCCCATCAATGGCGGACTCTAACATCCAATACACGTTAGCGTCCTTGTTTGTTTTCTCTATGGTTTTCTCGTCCACCATGACTGTCACAAAAGCTTCATGCGATTCCGGCCCCGTCAAACCCAGCTCCCCATTGGTCACGTTCCTCGAGCAACTCCAACAAACGGCGTTAACCACCTTCGGAAAATCCCACTTTGACCCCAAACTCTACGTCGATTTGGCGCTCAAGTCGGAACTGTCATTGACCCTAAACGCCTTCCATAAGCTTCCCAGGTCCGCTAACGGGTCAACGTCGGTCAGTGATCTCAATGAGTTTATACACAACTACTTTGAGGGTGCAGGGGATGATGTGGCGCTCGCTCAGCCGGAGGATTACGTCCCGGAGCCTGAAGGGTTCTTGCCGAAGGTGAAGAACCCGGAAGTCAGGGCCTGGGCTTTGGAGGTTCACGCGCTTTGGAAGAATCTCAGCCGGAAAGTGGATGGTGGGGTCCACAAGAGGCCTGAGCTTCACACCTTGCTGCCTCTGCCTGAGCACTTCATTATTCCTGGTTCAAGGTTCAGAGAGGTTTATTATTGGGACTCGTATTGGGTTATTAGGTAAATTTCTCTATGATTCTCAGTTTGATAATGTAATGTTAATCATATGCACAAATCATGATTAGAAGATTAGAATACTTTGTTTATAAAGGAGTAATATTGGCATTTTAAATATCTCTTCTTTCAGTTTGATCATGTTGTGTTAATCAAATGCACTAATCATGATTAGAATATTAGAGCAGTGTTTATAAAGGAGTTATCTTGACATTGTAATTTGTAAATATCTCTGCTTTCAGTTTGATCAAGCTGTGTTAATCAAATGCACTGATGCTTATAAAGGAGTAGTCTTGCCATTTTGTTCCTAGCTCCAGATTTTGTAATGTGAAATTGGAGTTGAATTCTATTCATAATTCAATCTGCATCATTTTGGGACAAAACACAATTGGTTTACTGGTGTCAGATGGCAATGAGCCAATGACACCCTTGTGTTCCAATTTAGCAGGAAAAGAGATATACTGAGGGAAAATCATATATATATATATATATATATATATATATATATATATATATAAAAACTATAAACCTTGTATGCATTGTGGGGTTTTGTCTCTTCTCGCAGGGTAAGGAAGACACAATCGTAGGAATTAATGTTCAGAATTTTAGAGTTGCTTGGCATTTACTAAAATATATGAATAGGCTCTTCACATTTGTGTTGCAGGGGATTGCTAGCAAGCAAAATGTATGATACAGCAAAAGCAATTGTGACTAATCTCATTTTCCTCATAGAAGAATATGGTTATGTCCTTAATGGTGCAAGGGCCTATTACACTAACAGGAGGTAATGCTTCCCTCAATTTCACTATAGAGCAATTTTTAATCCGTCACTCACTATTTTGCTTGCTTGTTCTCTCTGTTTATTCTTTGACATTCAGTTCTTAACGCACTACAAGCCTAACGCATTAATGATTTCTGCTTTAACATTTTTTTAACATTCTTGACATGGATCAATGGATCATTAATGTTATGTTCTGAACATTTTGATTCTGATTAACGTGATGCAATTGTCTTTGATACGTGCTGAGCTCTATACCGACCTTGCTTTCTATCACACATGCAATTCCACTCAAAACTGATCTTTGGGGCAACTTTTTCAGCCAACCACCCCTTCTGAGTGCAATGGTTTCTGAAATCTACAAGAGGACAGGAGATTTGGAGTTCGCTAGAAAAGCTCTACCTGCACTGATCAAGGAACATGAATTCTGGAATTCAGGTATTGATTTTAAAGTTTCAAATTCTCTTCATTTCATTCATTTGGTCTTTACAGCAAGGCCTGTCTATCCCACTTTGGTTTATGATCTGTAGTTGGTTTTAAATGTAAGTTTTCCTTGTTCTGTTTTTATGTAGGTATTCATAAAGTAGTTATTCAGGATGACCAAGCTTGCAATCACACTTTAAGTCGATATTATGCAATGTGGAACCAACCCAGGCCTGAATCTTCAACCACTGTATGTCCTCCTCTGCGGCTTTATATATCAAAAGCTTTGCTATTCAATCCGTCAATGGTGGGTAAAACAGAGAGACAGTCTAATCTTGTTAACAACGTATGCTTGTCAGGACAAGGAACTTGCGTCCAAGATCGCAAATGTTTCTGAGAAACAGCATTTTTATCGCGAAGTGGCTTCAACTGCCGAGACTGGATGGGATTTCAGTACAAGATGGATGAGGTAAATTCTCAAAACAGGGAGAAGTTATCGGTTATGAGACCTTATTTTATTTTGCTGGTGTATTCGGGTGACATGTTAAAGTAGTTTGATGCATATGCTTGTGAAATTAAGCTGTGTTTTCTTGCTGCAGGAACCATTCGGATTTCACAACATTGTCCACCACATCCATTTTACCAGTTGATTTGAATGTCATCATACTAGGGGTATGCCACAGAGCTTCTATCAAAATAAACTTTGTAAATTTTCATCTCTGACTTAACAATATCCACTATGCAGATGGAACATGACATTGCCTTTCTAGCCAAAGTTACAGGAGACAGAAGCATTTCCGATCGCTTCCTGAAGGCTTCAGATGCAAGACATAGAGCCATAAAATCTGTTTTCTGGAATGCAAAGAAGGGGCAATGGCTTGATTACTGGCTCAGTGATAGCACATGCAATTCAGTAAGTGATCTTCGAACTCTTCAGTTTTCTGACAGTTACAGCAGTGATTATCCTAATTTCTACCTATGTGTTGTACATATAGGAACCTCAGACGTGGGAAGCTACTAACCAAAATCAGAATGTATTTGCTTCAAACTTCATCCCTCTGTGGATCGAGTCATTACACTCAGGTTTGCATTTCTGAACTGTCAACACACCACACTTGCCATTCAGTTTTGATTTCAAATGTGATTGAAATATATGAATCATGTACCAAAAAATATAGAAGATACTCTATCTGCCTTTGACATTGTATACTGAGTTAGCTATTACCCTGTGTGAGAAGATACTTCGATGGTAGAGAAAGTTACAAGAAGCCTCCAAAGTTCAGGCCTTCTTCGCGCTGCTGGCATTGCAACATCCCTGACAAATTCAGGACAACAATGGTAATGACAGTATATTAGTATAACTAAACTCAAACCGCTTCCAGTAGTTTAGGAATTCTCTAAGACTTGTTCAAGATTCAGAATGGTTTTTTCAAGTTTTCGGAATTTCAGTTACCTCTGTGAAATTCACATGGCCTAATAGAAATTGTGATAATAGGGACTTTCCCAATGGTTGGGCTCCAATCCAACACATGATAGCTGAAGGTCTGGCAAGGTCTGGATCAAAAGAAGCAAAGTTAGTGGGAGAAGACATTGCTGTAAGGTGGATCAGAACCAATTATAAAGCCTACAAGAAAACAGGTGTCATGCATGAGAAATATGATGTGCAAAAGTGTGGAGAATTTGGAGGTGGTGGTGAATATGTACCCCAGGTATATCACTTTATCACTTTAATTATTATGATATCGATCCTTGGTTATTATGACACTAATTAGTATGCAATTGCTATCAAATGGTCTTGTTTGCTTCCACTGTCTGAACCTGTTTCTGGTATGTTGCGATTGCAGACTGGTTTTGGGTGGTCAAATGGACTTGTATTGGCATTTTTGGAAGAGTTTGGATGGCCTGAAGATCTAAAGATAGATTGCTGAGAGTATGTAGATTAACAGCTCGAGTGATATGAATTTTGGGGTTACATCCTAGTGTTTTGTAATAGAAGTGGTCTAATCATATAGGAAGTTGATGGTTAGATTTGTATTTAAGTCTTCTGCAAAAAGGGTTAGATATTTATATATCCCGGATTAAGGGTGTGACAGACCTGAAAGAACGAAATTAACACACTTGAAAATGTATCAGTGAACTATCTCAAATGGAAACTTATACATCACTAGTCTTGGAGAAGAAGGCATTGAGCTGTGTGTTTCTCATCTGTATATTAAAAGCCAGTAAGCTACCTGTAATCAAACGAATTCTTAATTTGGTAGGTGATGAGGATTATTGTCTGATATACTTTAGATGGTTCCTCCAATTTCCACTAAGATTCTTCTTAATCACAGTGTTGTTGTGATTGAGACAGAAAGTTAGGATTTGCTCTAGCAGCTGAGCACTGATTAGGAGCTTTTGATTGTACTAATCTCCCAAAGCTGGTGGAGTTAGTTGGTCTAGTATCAAATACCCTATTTAGCTGTTTGATCACACTCCAACTCATTTGTGACATAACCGATGACTTCAATAGTTATGGACTCATTACCATTTACATGGAAAAAGATTTATTTAAGGCCTCAATTATGTGCATATTTTTAGTGGGTGGTGGGTCTGTGATAGATAATAGATCCTCTAATGATAGAGATCAAAGATCCCTTCTTTATATATATATATATATATATATATATATATATATATATATATATATATATATATATATAAAAGAGCCTCTCAGCTATTACTTTGTAATTTGATTAACAAAACCATGTTGGTTTTTGGGGGATGACAGAGTAATGGCACCACAAAGGTAATCACATAATACCGCATTCCAACTTGTGGTTTTCAACTTATCATTCTTCTTAGTGATCCCATCAAGGCTCATTTTTCAGTTAAGTTTAATAATTCATGAAAAACGGCTAGAGTTCATATTAATTAACTTATTCAGAGTATGAATTTAATATAGCAAACCGTAATTCTAAGTGAATTACATATATATATATATATATATATATATATATAATGTGAAGGTATATATAATGCTTAATTAGTGAGAAATAATCCCTCTAACATGTAATTAGGAGATGATTGATCTCATCAAATGGAAGATTAATTAGTTTATATTAAGAGATTGAAAGCCCTAAACCCTAACTTTAAGGGGGAGGGGACCCTGCAAGATTCGGAGATGCACATAAGATAGTGGCAATCATTTGATTCATGTTAGTATTCAAATGGCACCTCATCCATCATGTATGCTTTACAATAAACATTGGGATTTATACTCCTAATTTAATTTTTTAATTTTTTTAGAATAACTCCTAATTTTATATGAGAGAAGGGTTTTATATATGAATTGAGAAATGAATAAGTGGAAAGTATAGAATGACCAAAGACACCAAGATTTTGCGAGTATAAATATAGATTAGTGATATGGGATTTGGTCCTTTCTCAATGGCCTTTAATCTGATTAGTCAAACAGAGTTGGCGAACTAAACAAAACACCCAAATCCAAGGTTTTGATCGCTCTGAGTGGGGTGTGTCGAAATATCATATTAGATATAGAGGAATACAAATGAGAGTGAAAGCAAATTAGGCTACTTAATTAAACAGGTTGATCGAGGGGAGTATCATTAGAGTATGAGCTAGCTAGCTAGGGTTCATTTCGGTGCAATACCATAAGATGGCATGCATGCTTAGATGACCTAATTAAGCTTCAAAAACGGGACCATAATCCCAATACCTGGTAGTTAATACATAATTAACCTTAACAACTTTTTTGTGTTCTTGTCTCTATCTAGTAGTTAACGAGTGGAGTATTGCCAGAATGATTTCAATTCCAACTTGCATCGCCCTAATACAGTAAAACCCCTATAAAGTGATCCCCTCTAAAGTGATAAATTTTCTAAACTGATAAAAAGTCTCGGTCCCAAGTCGGGACCAGTGTTAAAATTTAATAACCCCTCTATCGTGATAACTAATATTTTTTCAGAAAATCGTATTGCTAAATCTCGGACCCAACTTTCGCATAAAGTGATATTTTCGATTAAATACATATTTTTTTTTATATACTTTACGAATTTGAAAAATATTTCATGATACTAGTTTGTGTTAGGTTTGCTTATCTAATAACTTTTGCATCATCTTTTATCTTCTGAATTGTCTTCAATTGGTCCTTGCGATGTTCGTCTTGTTGTACTAGAAATATCTCTTTGTGGAAGTGTTGATAAACTTAGAGAATGTTATCTAAATGTTATCTAATTTATGGAAAGTGTTGATAAACTAAAAAAATGTTATCTAATTTATAAGTAATTTATTGGGGTGAAAGTATTAACATACATGAATGTAAGTAAATCTTTTGGAAATCCAATAAACTATTGAAATTTTGGTGAGTTGAATATAGACAAAGAAATGTGTATATGTATTTAGTGGCTAAAAACACAATTTTAATCATTTTGGAGCAAAAAAAATGTAAACCTCTCTTATGTGATAACCTCTCTAAAGTGATATTTGGACATGATCCCAAAAGTATCACTTTAAAGGGGTTTTACTGTATTATAAAAGTGGATTTCACTGTATTAACTTATAGTGCTTTTAATTTTAATCTTGTATATATACTTTAAATCTGTAATCCAATATAAGCATTTAAGTTTATAAATCAAAATATGATGTGATGAGTATAGTGTTTTGCGTACGATTGGAGCTACAAGCAACGTCACAGGATTAGACGATATATATTTCATAAACCTGAAATAATGTTTGTGCATCTAATAAACTTTGATTCTAAGACTCCCTTAATTATAGTTATAACTTATAGCTAGTTATAAGAGACATGGAGGTTTTCTAGCTATTCGATCAGGTACCCGATCTTGTTATATTGTGCTTGTTTCTCCACTTCTATTCATACATTTCATGATATATACTGTTGATTGTATTGAATCGATCATAATCCAAATAAGTTTGCATACTACTTGGAAGTAATTATATAGATGAGTAATCAGGTGAGCAACACATGCATGCAGATATATGTAACCTCAGTAAATTAGATCATCAAATATATGCACATGTTTACCCGGGCGCCTGTGATATTATATAAACTTCAATTTATGCAGCTAATGGTTGTTGTTGATTGGTGATCATACATGTCGATCGACAAGGGTCCGTACGGGCAATATAAACAAGAAATGTGAAAGCATGGATCGAAAGCTCTTCTCCTTTAGAACAAAGTATAGAGAAGCAAGTGTTGATCCATCGACTAGATGCATGTCGATCATCATATATATATATATATATATATATATATATATATATACGGTAATTAAGAACGTACTACTACAAAATTTACAGACATGCAGTAAGGAACGCTAGTATTGCAGCTGGGACTCCATAGATAGGTCGAAGAAGAAACATGCATCATGCATGCGTGTTATTCGAGCACGGAGCTAGCAGCTAGGGCTTCTTGTCCTTACAAAAGCGAGAGAATACCTACATGTGGCAGCAGCATGGCCGGAGAGTATGGGTGGATTGGAAACCCAGCAAGGTGATCAGGAGATCAGATGCCCTTGTGGGGGGAAGGGTATGATGTCACTAGGTCCCTGCAGAAGGGCACGGGAACTATGAGGGAGGGAGGGAGGGAGATAGAGAAGTGCTCTTAAAAGCTGAAGTTGGGACCTTCTTTTCTTCTTTATTATTCTACCTTTTGCCCTAATAATAAAGGATAGTCTGCCCCAACTCACCCCTTTCCCAAACCATATGTTATGTATGTATCACGCATTAATTTACGGCTAGCGATCACCCCTTTCCCAAACCATATCTCATGAAATGGTACTTAATTTCTTTGCTTAATTATGATACTTTGGGTTGTTATGGTGTTCGAGCACAAGCAACTATCCCCGTACATTCATTTAGGATGAAAAAGAAAAACTAAAATTTAACGAACAACAAATGTAAATGATTGTATGCGTATCAAATTAGTTTGACAATTTTTTTTACATTTGAAATTAATTCAAATTTGGTCTCAAGAGAACGTGATTCTTTTAATTTAAAGAACATACATACATAATTCGGTTTTAATTACATATAAATCCTAATTTATCTGAAATTTGAGTCCATTAACCTTGTATTATATTATGTAGAGGATCCTGAATAGTCAATGAACAAGTGACCTTGGTGCAATAAAACATGAATCCAATTCTACTAGTTTTTAGTTTAAGTAACGAGGGGCATGAAGTTTGAACAAGAATGATTGACCAGAGGCAAACTTAGTTTATCCTGAAAGAAAAAGAAAAACGCAGGATTCGAGAACAGCGCAGGGAAGAAGGATTGACCTGCAGAAACTTGATGAAAGCCTCACATGCGATTCCCTCCATTGACAATGAACACTCGAACTCGATCGTATCACCTTGACACTTGTGCCATCATCGATCATCTCCCTCTTCCCCAGCTTTCTGCATTTTCTTTCTTCATTCTAGACTTGTAGCTTAGTTTATTAATCGCCGACGAGTCCCAAAACAACCACCCGGCGCATATGCCTTTAACAATTACCCTTTAAGTAGTAATCTGCTTGTGTTTTAATTCAAAACTAATGCCCATGCTCTGTTTGTCCACATTCTCATTAGGATATGATCATATTGATCATATTTTAGTACTTAGATTCCTTCACAAGCTCAGGTAAACAGTTCAACCAGTTTTAGTTTTGTCTTTCAGGAGTTGGCTAGGGTTTGGTGGTGGTGAATGGAAGGCAATAATTCCATGAGCTATTTATGTTTGGTCGCCATTCAGTAATTAAGTCTGTAACAGAAAACAAATCCCAATTTGTAAATCATTATTCAAAGAAACGTTTGATTGAGTAATTTAATCTCCCTGAATAGACCCACACAAATCATTAATTAGTTTTTTTTTTATATGGAAGAAGTAAATAAAACCAAATTAACCCACTCATGCAAAAACTAAATATAATCATCTCTCAATCAATCACTGACAAATATATAATCTTTCTTCCTCCTCCTCACTTTCTCTTCACTCTCTAGTTGATTATCTCCACACAAAGTAGCCAAACCTCATCATTATAAACTCCATCTCCCTCTCTCTCTCTCTCTCTCTCTCTCACTTCAATGCAAAGCGGCCACTTTCAGAAAGCTCTGTGAATAACCAAACAGGTACGTACTTTACTATTCAGCTCACATTTCTTCTCCGTTCTGGTCAACGTAGTCAAATCAGTCACTGATATCAGCAACCACCACAGCTTCAAGTCTTCAACAACACCAACTAAACCAAACCAGAAACGAAGACAAAAAAAAAAAAATGCTCGAAACCGTGAAATACCTGATTGGCTCCGCCGGCGCCAGCGGTTACGGCTCCAAGAGCACCGCCGAGCAAGTCACAGACAGCTGCCCCGATCTCCGCTCCATCACCGCCATCATCACAGGTACGTGTTCCTCTCTTAACCAGCACCACCCAATAAATTACAATCACTTTTTGGTTGCGGTTTTGAACTTTAAGTTTTGTTCATCGATCATATATATGGTTGTTTTTTCATAAGGTGCTACCTCGGGGATCGGAGCCGAGACGGCGCGAGTATTAGCCAAGCGCGGCGCCAAGCTTGTCCTCCCTGCTCGGAGCATCAAAGCCGCCGAGGACGCCAGGGCGAGAATCGTCTCCGAGTTTCCGGACTCCGAGATCGTTGTCATGGCGCTTGATCTCAGCTCACTTGCTTCCGTCAGAACCTTCGTCTCCGAGTTCGAATCCCTCAACCTATCTCTTAATCTCCTCATGTAAGTTGTACAAAGTATTCCTTTTAATTTTCTTGTCCATAAATGTCAGAAAAATAAAATTAATGTATTATAAGAGTATTGATCGACCGTTTGGTTCATTATTTTCAGAAACAACGCCGGCAAGTTCGCTCACGAGCATGCGATTTCTGAAGACGGCATCGAAATGACCTTCGCTACTAATTATCTCGGTAAGTGGAAGGTAACGAGTTCGACTCGTTTAGTTCCGAATCAATTAACCAAGATTATAACTGAGTCATTTGGCTTTTTCATTTGCAGGTCATTTTCTATTAACGAAGCTGCTGCTGAACAAAATGATCCAAACAGCGGAGGCCACCGGCGTCCAAGGACGAATCGTGAACGTGTCGTCTGCCATTCACGGCTGGTTTTCCGGCGATACAATTCGATACTTGGGGGAGATAAGCCGGAGCAGAAGGTGAGGTCTTTGAGAATTTTGGATCCAGGTGAATTGTTTTTAATTAAAATTTGTCTGGGAGGAGTTTGACATTATATTCATTGGAAAATTTGTCTGGATCGTCAGCAGCCAATATGACGAGACACGTGCGTATGCGCTCTCGAAGCTCGCCAACGTTTTGCACACGAAGGAACTCGCTCGCAGGCTCAGGGTTTGTACTTGCCCTCTGGATTTGATGATGATCATCATCATGAATCAGTTTTTAGTTATTCGATTAAAAGCGATTTTTGTTTTCTTCCTCTTTGATAATTATTGGTTTTAAATACAAACTAGGAAATGGAGGCCAACGTGACTGTGAACTGTGTGCATCCGGGCATTGTTAGGACCCGACTCACCAGAGAACGTGAAGGCCTTGGTACAGGTAGGAATATAATTTGATAAAATTATTATTGCAATGGTTTTTAGGTGATTTTTTTCTTATTAGTTAGCAATAACCAATTTTGGGTTTCCGATTATGTAGATTTGGTCTTCCTCTTAGCTTCCAAGCTCTTGAAAACAATACCTCAGGTATTATTCTGTGATTATTTCAATATATATTGGTTGCTTTTTGCATTACAGAAAATGGAAGTCGGAATGAATAATCTGAATTTTGATTCAGGCTGCGGCCACGACATGTTACGTTGCGACTCATCCGAAGCTGATTGGTGTGTCCGGGAAGTATTTTGCGGACTGCAACGAGACATCACCGTCGAAATTGGGGTCTAATTTGGTGGAAGCAAGTCGGTTATGGTCTGCCTCTGAAGTCATGGTGTCAAAAGACTCCGGTGCTATTTTTGCAGAACACTGAAGTAGTAGAAGTGGAATGATGAGCTATATCCGTATATTACTAGTAGATATATATTAAGAACACAAAGAAGCAAAATCTTAGTTACTAGTCTAGTTAATTATGTAATATAATGTATATATGTACTTAGTCTTAATTAATAACATATATATACATTGCCAGATATTTACAGTTCTCTAAGTGGGGGAGAGCTAGTTAGGAAAGAATATATATCAACCCAAATATATAATATATACCTGGTACATAGCTTTGAATATATTGTAGCTTTAAGTATATATGTAATGGTAGAGAAACACTTTATGATCTATAAATATATGATCAATATGGTTTTCTTAGTTGGTTGTACAAGTCATGGCCACTACACCTTCCTCTTGTATGTGTTGGTTTTATATATATCTTGTTTAGGAAATGATGCTCGAGTTCCACTGGATTGGGGCTTTTATAAATGAAATAAGCAGAAAGCAAGTATATGATCCAATCAGTTGGAGTTGTATTGCGTGGACTCTGATTGGATATGAAAGTGCTTGGAACCCTAGTTTGTATTAGTATATATGTTGTGCTTAATTTCTTTTCGATTCTTTATGATTTTGTGTACATGTTATATCTTTTTTTTTTTTTGGGTGAAACCAGGGTATCCCCCACCCCTGAGGTAGTGGAGACTAATCCCTTTCGAGGCCGAGAGCGCGTGGGTAAGACCTCTCCCCATAGAGTGTTTTTCACAAGCGAGTTCGAACCAGCGACCTCCTATTATTAGGAGTATCACTGCAGCCCACTTGCAGGAACAGTCCGCTACCAACTGAACCAAACCCCATGGGTACATGTTCTTTCTTTTTGATTGCTCATGAACTATATATATGTATGATGATAGAAAAGAAATTAAACGGGGAAGAATATAAGTTGTAACAAGGCATTAAGAACATGGGATGAGTTAGTTGCATGTGGTGGTTGGATTTTGAGGAGTATCTTTGGGATTATAGTATTGCCCTACGTCTAACATGCGTGGTGACTGATCCATGCGTTCAACCCAAGGAAGAAGAAATTATGCACATTTTATTTTCCATCTCTTTTTCTTTAGGACAGTAAAGAAGAGAAGAAGATCGACGAAGCAGATGATGAACTTAACCAGCTGCCATTGGAATTAGCAAAGGCAGCAGAAAGACTAGCTAGGGAGCCAGGTCTGGCAAAAGCTTAGCTGAGAAAACATAAAGATGAGGATGAATGATGGGTGCGTGTGTTAATGGAAGGTAGAGCAGAAGCATTAAAGCCACGAGAGATACACAGAAACCCTAGTTTCAAGGCTATCGATGCTTCCTGTTTCGTTTACCATTCACGACTCGCGAAGTCCCAGAGGTGGCATATCTATGGAGCTACACACCAGAGACAGAGTCTGTCTGATCACCCAACAAGATCTGCCTCCATCACCATCATTATTGCTGTGCTTGATTTGTTATCAAACTTCCTGCTACTAGCTAATTCTAATTGAGATAATTAAACACGCATGAAGATTAAGCATGGAAGCTTAGTGGCCGGTCAAGCATGATGAGCTTATAACGTCAAACTAACTATACTAAGATTGATAGGACCAAGATCAACTAAGTACATATGATTGTATGAACTATTTTTATGGCTTGATAGGAGACCACGATCAAATCAATGAAATCATACAGTAGTCAAAAGCTTTGGCTACACACAAAGTGAGACATCTTTAGCATTACCCAACTGCCTATGTCTTTTCGAGACGTGACATTTAATTTGCTTTTGAAGAAAGAGATGAAGGGTTTATGATTGCCATTCCATGTACCATGCATGATGGTACGTTGGAATTGATGTTTCTTGAACAAGAAATAACATTGTGATTACTGATTAACCTGACCCAGTACCTTTTCTTTTAAAGTTCATTTTCTCCGGCATTGCCGGCTTTCATATCTTTACTTTTATATCAAGATAAATATAACACGATTTGAGATAATGAATTTCTGATGATATATTTATCTCACATTAGAAGTTATATAAATAGAATACAAGATGTACTACAACCCTACATGTTTAGTACTACCATGTAATAGGACTGGGCACGGGTCGGGCCGGGCCAAATTTTTTGTGAACCCGACCCAAAGCCCGAAATATCGGGCTCGGGCCGGTTCAGGCTTTCAGAACCTCAGAGACCGACCAAAGCCGGTTCAGGCCGAGTTCGGGTTTTTTTCGGGCCCAAAAACGGAGGCTGAGGAGGGGCTGGACGAGGCGAGGCGGTCTGGGCGTGGCGAGGCTAATCGCGATGGGTGGGTAGTGAGGGCTGAGGAAGAGAGAAAATTCCTCGAAGAGGAACTGAGGAACTGAGGTCTGAGGGGCGCAGACTCAGTCTAGGGTTTTTTTTTTTATAATAATTATGGACCAATCAGAGCATGACACATGGCAACCACTATATGGGTCGGGCCGGTTCGAGCTTTCAGTCTAAGGAAAAACAAGGCCCAAGCACGTTCGGGCCTACACACATTCGGTTCGGGCTTTCGAAAATCAAGACCCGGCCTGTTTCGGGCCAAGCTTTCGGTCCCTCGGACCAAAACGCCCAGCCCTACCATGTACTACATATACATAATAGGTAAGTACTAACTACCTAATTTACATTCTTAAATTACATGACTAACAGTAAGTATGTAATAAGATTGCATGCAATGTCCACCATCTTGAATCTCTTGAACACGATTTATACGATCATAACAGTTGTAGACGATCAACAATACAACTGAATGTCGTAAATGAATTTCCATTGTGTCACTATATACCAACATTTTGACCATATACTTAATGTATTGATGCTCCATGTTACCTTGCACCAACAATCTCATCTAAAACCATAGGTTTCTCACTTTCTCCATTCCATGTTAAAAAGGGAAGAGAATTCAAACGGGCCCAAATTCATTTATGAGCCCAATACATGCACCCTATTCAAGGCCCAAAAGACTAAAACCCTGAAACCAAAACCAAACCCAACTCTCTGTCTCTGTCACAGTGAGGGAGCCCTACCGAGCTCGAAAATGGCGACCACCCTTCTCCCGGAGACAGCTCAGAAGGTCCTAACCCAAGAAGCCATCCGCTCCGCCGCCAAACAATCCCAGCGATGCCTCACCGTCCCCGTCAAACTCCGGCGAGCCATCAAAAAGTACCTCCGAGGTTGTAACAATGTTTCTGTATATACTAAATGCTTGTTCAGTTCAGTTCAGTTATGTAATTGAGTTAATGGGTTTGTGATTTTAGAGCAAGAGGAGCCTCACATGAAGAGGAAGGTGCTGAGGCTGTCGGAGTCGTTCAGCCAAATCAAGGATGTGAACTCTCAGCTGATTGCTTCCACTTCGAAGCAGCTAGTCGAGGACCCTTTGCAGAGTGTGGACCAATCACAGAGGTGGAAGATCAAGAGCTCTTATGGAGACATTGGTCTTACTTATAGAGACGACGAGACCATTGCTTATGTTGCTTCCAGAATGCCAGCTGTCTTCTCTGCTTGTCACAGAGTACTTAAGGAGGTATGGATTTCAAGATTTGATTTTTATTGTTCAATTTGATAAAGCTGTCTTCTTGAATGTTAGAAATGAAGTTCTCAGGTTGATTTTAGTATGAGGTTGTCAATTGGGTGGAAAAGTATTGTTCTTTTCGGGTGTGGATCGATGAGGGTTTGATCAAGTTTTGATCTTTGATAATTAGCAGTGTGTTTGTGTTGTTGCTGTTGTTGTTTGACAGGTTAGTAGAAGGCTGCCTGGTTTTTCTCCTGCTAAAGTGTTGGATTTTGGTGCTGGCACGGGTTCGGCTTTCTGGTGAGAAGTTCATCTGGTTCTCTTTTGGTTTTTAAATTACATGGAGAGTTGGGATTACTGTTTGACTGTGCTGTGATTTTGATGTATTGTAAATGAAATGCTGTAGGGCACTACGAGAAGTGTGGCCGAATTCCTTGGAGAAAGTTAACTTAGTAGAGCCATCACAATCAATGCAGCGTGCTGGCCAGAGCCTTATACAAGGTTAGAAATTGTTTATAGTAAGTTCTCATCTAGATTATCACTATAGTAATAATGCCTGAGTAATTTGTTTATATTCCTAAGTACAAATACACAATCCTATTGTGATGGTTCAAGGAGTAACTGGCTAAAGAAAAATCTTCATTGCTTTTATGTTCTTATTTTAGGTCAGAAGAACTTGCCACTCATTCACAGTTATGGTACCCTCCAATCGTTGTCTAAAAGCATCAGCAAATCAGAGAGAGGACATGACCTTGTAATTGCTGTAAGTTGTGTGTATCTAGAACTTTTTTCAGTTACAAACATAACTTTTCCCATGGCATTTATTTCCCTAAATTAGATCTCTTGTGTGTTACTATGAAGTCCTATGTGCTTGGAGAGATACCATCGCTGCAGGATCGAATCACTGTAGTACGCCAACTTTGGAATCTTACACGGGATGTCCTGGTACACCTTTAACTCTCGTATAAGTTTTGTGATTTAGAGTCTATCATGAAAAAAGAAAAAATTGGCATTGCTCTGTTCTTCAGTTTACACCATCTACTAAAGGAGAATTATCCCTTAAAACTATTTTACACCATTTTAAAGAACAATTTGCGATGCTTCTATATTTCATGCTGTCCTGAAAACCAAATTTGAAAATAGGAGCACAAAGATTTAAATATTAGTAATCATACAGATAATCATATTGCCTGCCAACCGGTTTGGACCTTCACATCTTCAGCCTTATAATTTTACTCATAATTTACCCACTTGAATGTTTGTAGATTTTGATAGAACCTGGAACACCACAAGGATCAAATATCATATCTCAGATGCGATCACATTTATTATGGATGGAGAAAAGGGTAAGCTATTGTTTTTGTTTTTCCTCTTTTTTTCCGTTTTTCTCTGCTAAATTACTCATTTGCCTACTGCTTTATTTCTGAATTCTGACATTTATGACTTCTTAGAAAAGCCGTAAATCCAAGGCTGCAATTGACAAAACTTCCAAGGACTTGGTAGTGGCTCGAAAAAGTGGTGCCTATATAGTTGCTCCTGTGAGATTAGTTCTGCACCCTACATATTTTTCTCTTCTGAAATTATCATGTTTCACAACATCACACATAATGTGTGTGTGTTATTTTTGTATTCTCTCATTTTTATTTTATAGTTCTCTTGATGCAGTGCTCTCACGATGGGGCATGTCCTTTGGAGAAAGCTGGTAAATATTGTCATTTTGTTCAACGTTTGGAGAGAACTTCTACTCAGCGTGCATACAAGGTTCTTTCTTTATTCTTATGGTCTATTCTCTTCTGAAAGATTTATCTGGTTACCATGTTGTTTGAACCTAAGCAATTGGTATTGGCATTTTGTTCAACCAATTGCTAGATACTTGTAGAAGGGTAAATGGGAAACCTCTATATTTTCTTAGTCCACTTCTTGCCTTCATGGCATTGCAAGTATCTGAGTTTACTTGCTGGGTCTATCGTATTACTCACCATGATTCAAATTTCCTTTTTTCACCTATCCATCTAAGAGTATCAACTATTTTGCATAGTTTAGATTATACATCTACTGCAAATGGCACAAAGTCTTTGAATCTCTTTGTTATTGGAAGCAAACCTTTATTTCTTTATCTTGTTCTGTTGCACTGTCATTTTAATACACAACTGTTATTTGATTTTACCTTCTGACTTTTTTGTAGCGCTCCAAGGGTGGTCAGCCATTACGTGGATTTGAAGATGAGAAATTTAGCTTCGTTGCTGTCAGGCGGGGACAAAGACCAAGGTACTTTTTGTGCTCATACTCAAACTTGTGGAATGGGTTTCAAAATTCAATTACATAAAGCTACAGTGATATGTTTGATAACCACTACTTCATTTTGGTGATCTTTCACCACTGAATTTTATTGTAGCTAACTAAGTTTTCTTTTTAAACACATGTATTTATGTTTTTATACTCGTAATGGTTGATTTCTGGCACTCAATATTATTTAATCAAATGTCATTATGACAGGGAACCTTGGCCTCTTGATGGTGTGAAATTTGAGACTTTGAAGGAGCAACATGCTAGAAGAACTCTAGAAGATCTTGAAATTGACTATGGTAAGATATTTCACTAGGATCATTTCCATCGGTAATAACATTCAAAGAAATTGTAATCTGTGATCTATTTCATTCTAACAAATAGTCTTTGACCTTGTCAGAGGACCCATCCAGCTCACAACAAGCTAGCCTCGTGCCATTTGAAAAACCAGATGCGATTACCTATGATTCTGATGTTGTGGAAGTTGATGATTACGAGGATAATGACGAAGATGAGGAGAAAGATGACACAGGTCACGCCGATCTTGGGGGTGGATGGGGTAGGATAATTTTCATGCCTGTTCGAAGGGGCAAGCACGTTACTATGGATGTCTGTCGATCAACCAACGAAGATGCTTCAGAAGGCACACTTCAACGAATTGTTGTCACAAAGAATAAGAACCCTACATTACATACTCAGGCCAGAAAGTCTCTATGGGGAGACTTGTGGCCCTTTCGAAGATAAATGTGTAAATCTATGGCGCTTAAGGCCATATGACCACTATGTATAAGAGGCTCATGCTCAGATTGTATTCACTATTCAGTCTATAATGGCGATTTAAGCTATCTGGGTCGAATATTGCTCTTTCAGTTGCAAACCTCAGTCTGTTAAAAGCATTTCAATGTTAGCCAATTGTTGGATTGATGGTCGAGTCAACAGTTCGTTGTGCCATGCCAGGGCTTAACAAACAATAAACTAAATTTCCAAATTCCAATCCAATATAAACGACTGGAAAGATCATAGATGTGGTCGAACAGTATGTTAGGGGGTATAACTGTTGATCGTATCTTACTATCTTTGCCACAAAACGTCTCCAGTTATATACAATTTTGTTAGCTACTCGATTAACAGAACCTCTGTAGCACAATCCGACATAACATTCATGCTATAATCGTTTGTTTCAACATGATTCTTATCATGTTGTAATCAATGCAATGTGCCGGGTATAGTGGTTTACTGGTTTATAATATATATTTTTTTTTTTTAAAAGGACTGGTTCATAATTTATACCTATATGATGTAATCAATGAGGGAGAAACCGACTTTTTCTTCAATAATTTCAGAAAATTGTTGTATTATTGCTCCAAATTACTGCTCACACGGGTGTGGAGAAGTGGGTAATTAACAGTCTAGAAGTGGGGAGTTAATTTCGGAAAAATAAGAGGAAACTTATTTCTGATTCTTACATTCTTATCCCTAATAATTAGATACATTCATAAAATTATTTAATATTTTAAGGATATAAAAGTAAAAAAATTCTGTTTTGGCTAGTAAGCTCTGTTTTTTTAAATAATATTATAGATGACCAAAACAAGAGGAAATCCGCTCGAACCTACTTGTTGCAAAAGGCAAAGGTGATTCCATCATGGTACGCATAAATTGTACAACCTATATATTGTAATATAAAGTGAGAAACTAGATTAGGACTGACCAATGAGTTACCTCTAATTTTATGATAAAATACCTACACATTCCACCTACCTCATGCAAATAGCCAATGAGGGAACCATTGCTCTGTACAAGGCCTCCAATTTTTCCTTCTTATTCGTTATCATATTGACTCTTTCTAGCTCTGGGACTTCTGTTTCAACTCTCAGCTGTTTTCTGGTGTTTAATCATAATGCACGCCTATCAAAAGTTGCTAACAGCAAAGCAAATTGGACATATGTACTATAGGAAGAAAATTAAGAACAGGATTACATTAATTTTGCCATCTAGGGCAGTTCAATTTAGTTACTTGCACCACGAATGAAATCTAAGCCAATTTGACAAATGCTGCTCCCCTTGATTTTGCAGCATGAACTATCTCTCAAATCAGCAAGGAGTCAACAAAAGAATCTAAATGAACACCATCATGATCTTGATCGGCCTTGAGAAGAAGCTGCTGATATTCTTCATAAATTTTCGCAAAAACATCAGAATCTTTAACCTTTCTACAAACCGAGGCATCTCCAAATTGGTTATGATTATGAAGATCATTAGAGACCTCTGCATCATGATGACCCAATTGAGCTAAGATGTTATTGTTTCTTATGTTCGGGTTTGCAGAAACTCTAAAGGCCTTGGGTTGATGAACCTTAACTTTTGCTTCCCTACCTCCAACATCCTTATAGAGTTGTCCTTCAACAGATTTTGATGCTCCTCTTTTAGTACCACCAGCAGTGTTGTTGAGCCTTTTGCTGAGGCTGGTTTTCCAGTAGTTCTTGATCTCATTATCGGTTCGACCGGGGAGTCTTCCTGCAATTAGAGACCATCTATTTCCCAGAAGTGAATGAAGCCTCACAATAAGGTCTTCCTCATCAGGAGCTATGTTACCTCTCTTTATATCTGGTCGGAGATAGTTCATCCATCTCAGCCTGCAACTCTTCCCACATCGAAGAAGCCCTTCGAGTAGCTCCACAAACAAGTAACCAAATTAAAACTAAACCTGTTAAAAACAAAACAGAAACCAAGAAAAACCTAGTGAATTACTTACCTGCTTTCTTTGGCACGGACATCCAATGGCCTTCACCACGAGAATGGATGTACTGAACGAGCAATGTGTCTTCTCTGGTAGTCCATGGACCTCTCTGCAAACCCTCCTTTGAACAACATGGTGTTCTTCCCATTTTAAGTTACACAAAAACTCTGCTTCAGAATAGCTATGAAAGAGTGAAAGATCCTCAAGCACAGCACCCAGACTATTAATATGTCATTGTGAATATTCCGTACGTTCTAGAAATAACTAAAGAATTGTGAACTGTTACTTTATTTTTAATTGGAAATCATATCTTTATAGCATTATTATCAACCTCGTTTAACATTCTCGTCCTATAATCTTACCAACTCTTCACCGTCATAATTAGACCATCCCCTTCAATAATAATTAACCTGCCATTCTCCTTCACCACATCACTGAATCTCTAGCTAAGAACCAAATGTCTGTGTGATCTCACCATATCAAGCTGCTTCAGTCCAACACACCTGAATCACATTTTTATTTTGCAGATTTAAACAGTAACAGTGTTCGTGGCGGATTTAACACCCGGCGAACAGTCAGCACTTGGGGGTGGAGGATGCGTGCTCCTCGCGTGTCTTCTGTGTGCTTAGGCGTGCCAGCATCTTTGGAGTGGTGCAACTCGATTGCGGACGACTCCTGGCGCGTCCTCTCGTCTGCTCCCAATAGACTCTGACTTCTTGACCAAGCAACTGTTACGCGGGCGCTGACTAAGCCGGCGTACAGGGCTCGAACAAGACCTGAATAGAACTGGCTAACAGGATTTTCTTCTCAACCCCTTACGGATTGAGGATCTTACTTTGATCCGGAGAAGCAAAGCAGAGCTAAACCAAGACCACGGGTGTGTGTTACCGGGGTAACGACTCAATTGCCACTGGAGTAGCGGACTGACTCGATTGCTACCGGAATAGCGGACTCGATTGCTACCGGAGTAGCAGACTGACTCGATAGGCTCAGCAACCGCTCGACACGAATGCGAGATATGCTCAATCGCAGGTGGAGGCAAATTGCGTGAGACGCTCAGCAACCGCTCGACACGAATGCGAGATATGATCGATCGCAGGTGGAGGCAAATTGCGTGAGTTGCTCCGGAGAGGCTTTGGCAAGTTAGCGGTGCGCTAGAACTTGTGTATTTTTGTAGTTGGTTGAGAACCTTTCTCTAGTTACAAAAGAGTTATATTTATATGGTTCACGAAACCCTAGTGCATGAAGATCCAGACTGGCGGATTCCGGGATTGACTAGGATTGTCCTTCCTCAATCAGACTCCAATTAAATCAATTAAGAATAAATTGAGATCAGCCTTTCCTTTTACTTAGGGAACTCATTCCACACCGTATATTGTCCGGATCATCACTCAATTAAAGCCGAGATAAGCCAAATCGACTCCAAAGAGAATCAATCACTGATTTGGCTTAAGATACCTTTCGGAAATAGATTGCTATCCAAAACAATCCCTGGTTAACCCAATCAGCGTTTACACCTTATTATCCGTTAAGGTAACTCGTATATTGTGTAATTGGATTACTACAAAATAACCCCAATCTGATCGGGTAGCAAATCAATACTTTCGTTCCAAGCAGTCTTCCCCAAATAGAACAGGAAGTGCTCATATTGGATTCGGTTTAACCTAAACCCCTCTGGGCCTCAGGGTAAAAGCTCAATTGAAGTAAATTCCAATTGTGGCCCAAACAAACAGTATCTGGTGGATGCCCAAATTATATTCTTTCTTTCCAGGCTTCCTCTTGTGGATGGGATGAGTATTATTCTAAGGACAGATCTTCGTTGTCTCAAAAATAACCTGATGGTATCCTTCAGTATAGTTCTATTTGGATTACGCTACAACTCTCTGACAAAGTGTGATCAATAAAAGATGCCATTTGATCGTATGGTCCCTCCAAACCCAATCTTAATCTCCACAATTAATTCTCAAAATTACGTCGTGAAGAGCATTTAGCTGAGAATGAAAGAGCAGCTGCCCCCAAAACCACAAAAAATTTAATTTCATAGAATGATATATCATGGACACACAATCTTTCTGAAAGGCTGTGAGAAGATGCCTCAGAATCACCTATACTATGCGCACACTGTATTTCGTATACACATCTAGTCTAGTCTAAGGGGACTACTACTGCACAAGAAATTCTGTATAATTGCTGAGCTGACAAACAAATTAAAGAATCATGTAAAGGACTTGTATAAGATGAACGGATACAAAACAAACGCAATCCCCCAGCCACTGTTGTTGACACCTTGGTAAGACTGCAGTTGAATCGGTAACTGTTGTTGCACCCGGCATGACCTGACTGGATTGTTATACAGTTGGGTAACGGTGCACACTGTGTAAACCTGGCAAACTGTCAATGATACTGCATTGTACAAGCGCCAAAAATTATTGATAAATACCACCTGTGATTGCAATGATGCAAATCACTGTCTAAAAAGATGCCAGCTTTAAGCCTGATTATTCTGGCCGGGCAAGGGATCTTAACTCCGAGTCGGTAACCCATAATTGTGGTAAGTTCTGATACGTCCGTCCCAGCCGGCTGTGACAATCACAAGGCCCCACATATGAGAAGAAGTAGATAAGCTCTGACATGCATTCTTCAAGAACCTGTACTCTGATCTAGACATTGTTGGCACCGGGGGCACGGGACTTGAGTTTACGAGTTTCTCTTCAGGATAAGTAGGAGTTCCCTTCGGCAATGACTCCAACAAAAACCCTCGACCCAGAGAGAAGCAATCAGGTGAAGAGAGATGTGTTTTCTGTTGCATTCTCTCATCGAAATTGAGAAGCTTCAGCGGACTATCAAGGCTACTTCTTCCCTGTGCATCCCCGATGAATGTAGGGGATGGAAGCATTCCTGGGAGGTCATTCACACCATTCCAAGGAATAGCGATCATCGAGTTGTGGGACACAAAACTCTCGCAAGATTTTATGGTCTTGGATCGTGAAGAGGATGTGTCCTGGCTATTGTAGTTCCAGATGTGAACAGTTGAATCCTCACTTGCCGAAACAATGTGGTTTCCATCTGAGGTAAAAGATGCAGAAACGTGGCTTCCTCCACTTCGCAGCCCTAAAGTAGAAAATTGAATCAGCAAATGATAGAATTGATGTATGACTAGTTTGGACACGAGGGAGACCAAAAGGGGTGGGGAGATTTGACCTCTAGCACTGGATGTAGTGGAAATAAAAGCTGATCGGAGAAAATGACTGTACATACCCTTGAATTTGTAGATGACATTAGCCCCAGAAAAAACACGTACTACTGAATCGGCAGAGGTGACCATAACTTTGCTTGGGTTGCTTGGAGAAAACTGTAGAATTATAACAAATTAGTATGCAGTGGTTAAGTACAGAAGTGAATTTGGAAGATGTAAACTTGTCAATAACCACCTGAAAACCAGTAATCCTCTTTCCCACCGACTTCTTCTTTCCCTGTATGCATATCTGAGCATCCAACATCAGGTGATCATCTGAAAGCATAGAAACCATGTCATAAACTACCCAAAAAAATTAAAAAATCTTAACAGCACAGAGCTAGATGTAAGCCCTAAATAAGAGAAGGGTGCCTAATAGCTCGTATACTACTTGAAAACAGAATTTAATGATCTAACATTAGAGAACTTGCTAAGAGTTCATGATAGCACTCATATTAGAAAATTATATTAGATAGACGAGAACTGGGAGCGAGAACAAAGTATATTAACTAAAGCAACTATCAGATTTTCCATTTTTCTCTCACTTTGCTAGACAAATTGGATTTTAGTTATAAAAGCACTAGCTGGCTACTGTATTTCAGCACTAGCCAAATGTTGTATACCTATGATATTAAAAAAGCAGCAGTTTCCGGTGATGAAGCCCACAATTCCTCCCTGCAAGAATTGAATAAAAAAGTAAGAAACAATAACCGTTAATGTCCATGCCTAGGTATTATTGGCCAACAAAAATCCAACTAACCTTTCCATCAGGACAATAAGATACAGCAGTTACTATCTCACGAACATCAATATAATCCATAACCAGGCAACGAATAATTTCCCAGATGCGAACTTTTCCGTCTATTGAACCACTGATGAAGTAGTTATCATCCAGGGGGTTGAAATCAACACATGTCACTGCATCAATTAGCACAGCAATAAATAAACACTGCAGAACAACTTTAAAATGGGAGAAACAATTGAAATCATACCAACAGAATCCAAGCAATTTCATATATTGGATGATTACAGGAAGCTCAAACAATTGACAAAGCTTACCATAATTATTGTGAGAGAAAACTCTCAGGCATCTGTTACATCCCACTTGCCATAGTCGAACTGTCTTATCAACAGAGGATGAAAGCAGAAACTGCAACAAAGACATGGAAGATAACAACAACATTAGTTTCATCAAGTCTGGAAAGTTGGTAAAAACATTGGAAGAAAAATCCATTTTTGACAATTTATGTTAACATTAAATGTTTAAATAATATGATTAACTATGAAAGCAAAGCCAAATGATTTACTAACCCCATTCTTTGACCATGAGAGATCTAAGACATCACCACTGTGTCCTCGGAACTCATGCAGAGGCTTCTCCGTTAAACGGAAAATCTTTGGAGGGAAAATCACACAAGCTGAGTCTGATGATCCACCCAATTTCTTCGCATTACTTTGTTTCTCTTTATCCACAACCTGAGAGCCTAACTTAGAAAATGGATTCATTTTGAAGTATAGAGAAGAAGGATCATTCACAATATCAAATTTGTCTATTCTGTCATCCTCGATCACCTTCCATACACGGACGACACCATCTTGACCAGCACTTGCTAGGTATTGCCCATCAAGACTGAACTTCATGGACAAAATTGACCCCTTATGAGCCAAAAAATTCTGCGCACCATAAAGAGAAGACAATTCCTTGCTCCGCTTTTTACTTGATTGAACCCGGACTCTTGGCATTCCTGTCCTGGTTGCAAATTTAAGACTACTGGGGCTCAGTGCAGCCCCAGGTTTATCAGCAACACACATGCCAATGCGTAACTTCTTTAACCATCCTCTTTTAGCGGTCTTTTTTGCATCAAGCAAGTACCTGGCATTTTCAACTTCTCTCTGCAATAACTGTTGAATTGAAGGAGATGGTGCTGGTGTACGGGTGGAATGAATCTCCCCAGCAGTGACCATATGGTTTAGTCTCAACCCACGGAATCTGCTGAGTATGCCATCCTCATCCAATTCATCCACAACAAAGTCCCTTCGATCATTCAATTTCCTAATTGGAAATTCAAAATTCTCATCCAACGCATTTCCTAGTGATAATCGAACATCACTTGATAAAGAAGACACTGAACAATGATTTGAACAACACCCCTCTTCGATACCTGAAGTTCTCAACACCACCTCACTGTCTTCTTTCATTCTATCAACACCCATTTTACTCCTGTCAATAAATAAGTCATCGTCCGATTCTTCTGTCATACTCAATTTCCCATCTAAATCCAAACCCATCCATTTAAGAAACCTATGGCGGCGCTCATGAACACTCTCCGGGGTCTTCCTCCAATACTCATGTCTCAAAAAAACTGAAGCAATAGGACTACAGTCCTCAGAGTAATCTGACACAGAAGATAGGTCCTCCCTGGTATCATAAAACTGATCCTCATACTCTTTACTGTAACTCCCCATAAGTTAACTGCTCTCTTCCTCTCTGTTTTCAACCCATGAAATCCTGAGTTAAAAATTTGAAAGACAAAACAAATTCAGACCCTCAATTATGCTCTAAGCTCTCAATTATAAGGCATACAAATGTAATCTTTCCCTTTCTATAACGCCAAGTTTGAAACTTTTTCTAAACAGCAAAGCACCCAATTCAGATCCTGAACATATCTGACAATCAAATCCACTCACACAGAGCAATCAAACCCAAAACAGACCAATTGAATCAAAACCCAACAAACTGTTTCCACAAACAAATGAAATTCTAAAGAATAAAACTTTAGGGGAGTTTTGCTCACCTGGGTTTTGGTCAAACCCCAGAAATCTACAGCCTCATGGGGATTTCCACTTTCCCAACTCCTTCCCACTTGAGGAGGCAAAGAATACTACAAACAAAACAAAACCAAAATTGAAGCTTTAAACAATTAAACAAGCAGTGCAAAACCGAATCAACTAAAAACAGAGGAAAAAGGCAAAAAATTGCCTCGGTTTCTGAGCCTAGTACCACGAAGAAGAAGAGGAGAGAGTTCCCAGGCTGGAAGGTGCTTGCTCCTCGTGTTTGCGCTTGTGGGAATTTTGGTGTCTTTTCTCTTTCTCTACTACGTACCCCTACCTCTCTCTCTCTCTCTGTTGTATAGTGACTGATTCAATTGTGATTCATACGCTTCTTCCTTCTTCTTCCTCCTTCTTTAACCTCTGTAAAGTATGCTTCTTTCTTTACTAGCAACCAAACCCAATTCGTTTAACGACGACTCCTTCCCTCCATTTATTACAGTCTCTACTGCCTTATCGTTTCAAAAACACTTTGGCAAAAAAATAATAAATAGAAAAGGTTTTCTTATTTAAATCGTTTCTAGTTTACCGAAACAATGAGCATAAGGAATAAATTTTTTCTTTATTTTACTCCTGATTCATCGGTAGAGATGTATGTCTTTGACCCAAGGTTGGACTTCTTTGCTTCAACCAATTTCTTCCGTTTTGCCTACCTTTACTGAAAAATTGGCCCCGACTTTGTTGTAGTTCAAATTAAGATTAACAAAGATCTCAGTCATTTCCTACCCTCTCACGATTTAATTGTTGTTGCACTAGTTTTTTTTTACCGTCTTCATTCGGTTAATATCTATAATTATATAAACACGATCTTAAACAATTAAAATATTAGTGTGTGTGATCTCTCACTTAAGTTGCGTCATCGTTTCACATATATCATATTAATTCTCTCAATAATAATTAAAACATAATAGATTACCCTTGTGTAGGAAATCTTCTTCATTGATTATACTACATGATGATCAAATTTCATAGAGTTAAAAACATATATTATGAGTTCATGACGGAGAAAATATTTGTTGTTTTGTTTAAAGCCCTTTTAGAATTGATGAAACCAAGAAAAAGCTTTCAAGAGAAAAAAAAAAAAACCATTATTTGATCATGTAGTCGTGAGACCTCACGTCCTGTGTTAATAAAATCACAAGTGGAGTGGGTCAACCCCATTCGTAGTGAAGCTATTTTATTATTATTCACTTCAATCGTGGAACACTGGAGTTGGGGGGTACTTTTGACTATTCGTATTTTTGGGAAAGCTAGCTAGTAGATCAGCAGGCTGGGCCTTTGGCACCAAACAAAATGGAGTTGACCAACTTAGCCTTTGGCGGCAAGTCTCAAAGCAGCCTCATCTTTGGCTAAAGAAATGCTTGCCACGTGTCAGCTCCCGCTGTTGACTAGTATCTCTTTTATCGTCGTCGTGTTTGAAACTTTGAACTCGATCGGGACTTAGTCCAAGCATTTAATTTGCTTTGCTTTGCTTGGGGAGCTAGCTTTGAATTTTGAAGGCTATCTCAAAATATTCTCAGGTTAGGTTATCAAAACACGGGTTAATTAGCAGATATACATATATTGTTTCATCACTAATGTGTAATGACCTAATACATAAGCAGTGTATTTACAAACAAGATACGTGTATAGTGACTAGGTTATATATACATCAATTTGCACACCATCACTAATGGTTTTAATGGTTTTAATGGTTTCAAGTCTATCATAATTCTAAATCTATTGGTTGATAAGTCTAATAATAAACATGTGGATGAAAGTTCATTTTCTTTAAGTAAGATTGAATTTGGATCAACGTATTTCATCTATGAATAACAAATTTAAGCATGTATAAGTACGAATTTTATACAATTAATTCATTTTTCAGTCTACCGACAAGAGAACACGGCATAAAGGAACGTAAAACTCTAAATATACTACGTCTAGCTAGCTATACAAAGGACGCAAATATGTCGCGTATACTAAGAGGAGTAAAGGGAGTCAACAATGCTGGTTAGGTTTTGGGTGTCCTAATTAACTCTTAGTGTGCATTTAGAAGCCTAGAAAGTAAAAGGTAAGGCATCAACCTCATGAACCACGACTGCCTGCGCGTTCATACCGCAACCACATCAAGCACCAAATCACCCTCTCCATCATCCTCACTAATACTATATATAGACGACTAATTGTCTATCTTAAATTCTTAATTAAGTAATTAGAGAATTGCATGCTGCAGTTTTGTTGCAGGGGAATTATTTTATCAACTCTTTTTTTTTTTTTTTTTTTTTTATCGAGACGCTTGATCAAGCACACCGGGTAGTTTCCTCTTCCACACAAGGCCCATATTAATATATGCAACTGGACCATGCTACTGTATAAGACTTCTAAGGATGACAGTAGAATCCAGGCCCAAGAAAACAAAGATCATGGGTGGGTCTCGACTCATGATCTAGGTTAATTAAAGTCAAGCAAGCCTTAATTTTCAGTGTATAAACCAAGAAGAATTGAAGAAGAAGGTCGATGCTTGGAAGAGGAGGCACTGTCATTGGTGAAGAATTTGAAAAAATAATAGATCTTCACAGGGTTGCTGCAATGTCTGTATCGTAATGTCATCCCTTGGACTTACTAGTTGACTAAAGATACTCGAAACCATATCCTTGGCTACTTGAAATGAAAGCAAGTAATATCATAGCCGACAGACCGACACCGTTCGTTTTCACCGGCCTTATATATACTTGGTATATATATGATCACGATTGCTTAAGCAAAGCCAGAAAATGAAGCACGTACGTACGTATAAACGTATTGATCGAGTTGATGAACTCCTATACATATTCCTACTTCAAGTACTCCACCAGTAAATCGTTAACAAGTTTTACTGCAATCTTCATCGATCATCACATGCAGATGGATCACAATCATCATGAATGAACATGTGGATCGGAGCACTATGAAGAGGAAACCAAAAACGCATTGGCATGATAGAACTTGCGTAACCTTCACCTGCAAACGAGGCTTGGTTCGGGAAATATAGGTGGCGTGGACCCTTTCGAGTACGTTATTATGCCGGCCTTCCCCATTTCATCTCAATTATACGCATAGGCCATACAAAGCCTGCCCCCTCCATGCTTTTGATTGGCACTGGCACTTGTACTTGAATTATTGAGTTCTAGCCATGTGTTCATGTTTGCACTACTACTCCACCCTCGATCAATCTTGTAAATAATACATATACATGTTCACTATTTACATTAGGCTAAGTCCTATCATATTTACATTAGAGATAGTTAATTATGTGTCGACTTTCTGTTTTATGTTTATGAAATTACAAAGTGCTAACAAGTGTTATTTTCAAACAGTCGATAAATGTGTGAATTTTATTTAGATATATATCGAACATTTTCCCGACACTAAATATATAAGAGTGAAAATGTTACTGTGACTCTGTGAGTGAGATTTAGTGGGTCCATGACAAGATCTTGCACAATAGTTTTAAGGATCAGACGGTTTGGAATCATCCTGGAGTTCACACTGATATGATCTAGGGTTTTTTCATGCACTTGATCTAGAGGGTGGTTTTGATAGAGATGTAGGACAAAAGTCGTGGACCAAGTTTGCTATAACAATAACAATAGGCCCTTTCTGGCTGACGTGTGTGGCGCACCCATCACATGCGGTCCACGTCAATGGGGCGGGAGAGCCAGTCCCCGACGACGTCATCGGACTAAGGTAGGCAACCAGAGCTTTTAGATCGAGCTAGGGTTTTGGATTCCTTCCTTCCTCGGCTGGGTTTTGCAAATTGCAGTTGAAATTTGATATAGACACGCGCTGATGGGCCCCCTCCCGGCCGCTCTCTCCACCACCGCCCAATCTTTAGGAGGAAGAATTTCAATGGGTGGCTATGGCTTTCAACATCGAAGAAGAAGACGTGGGGAGGAGAGGGACCCGCCGCCGTAGATGCCCCCACAACTGACGGCTTCTACTCGCCGCCGTTCTGTGCGGCACAGTACAGGAATCTAGTGCTACAGAAGAAGAACCACGAAACAAATTTTGTACAAAAAGACTTCGTTTTTAGGTTTCACTAGCTACTTTGTCATTGACAAAATGAGAATCCAAGCGGTACTGAACAAGCCAATGGAACTAATTCTTTTTATTTTTTTAGCCAATGGAACTAGTTTATACTTTACATATACAAGCATACATAACTTAATTTTTTGGCACTTAAACTACGTACAAGTTGTACTTCGTGCTGGTTTTCATTTTGTTGTTTTATGATTTATGTTTCACTTAGAAAAAACTATATCAGTACTACAGTTATGAAATGTCAAAACGGGGTGATTTGATTTAAGGCAAGTTTAAGATATATAAGAAATGATAATTTTAGAGCGATTAAATTAACTTGTTCCGTGTTATACATCAAATTATTTATGATTCAATATACTATAACGGAGATATGAAAATTCGGTCTTCAAAACAACCCCTAGTTTTAGTAGGAGGAGCTGTGGGATTGAAGTTTGATGAGGTCCTTGCCACTCTAATTAATCCCATTGCTCCAACAATTAAGCACATTTAGCCGTTAAGAGGAGATGCGATAACAGTCGTGTTCCGGACGACAAATAATATCGGACTGTCCTACAGGATTGATGAATGGCCGGAGAAACAGAGAGGCCCCATTTGATCATATCAATCAAGGCCATGATTACAGTCAAGCTAGCTACAAGGTGGCCATAATCACGGCCGTCTGATTCTAATCATTCTGCAGCAATTCAAGTTCAATCTCAGTGCATGTTCCACGTGTCATTCTTTGATTTAACCAGCATAGACCCGATTTTGGAATCTTAGGGCATCTCCAACCATGAAATCCTATAATGAGGTACTATACCTATTATAGGACTTCACTTGGACACTATTCGTTATAGGACTTTAACAATCTCTAATGGTAAGGTCCTATAATGGGGTCTTATATTTATAAATTTAATTTTTCTTTATATTATGTTGTAATTAATAATAATTTATATTTGTGAACTATTATTGTACATGATAAATAAATATAATATTCATTTGAAAAAAAAAATGAATTTTGGACCCGTATGCATTATCCACAATCGGACACGTGTACGATCGACATGTGTCGGTGGATATGATTTGAAATTAAATTTTACACAGATATTATCACAAATCGGACAAGATTTTGGTAGACATGTGTCGATGTTTAATTCGTTGTCGAGATTTCGTTATCTGCCACGTGTCAATTTCTATCTTCCGAGATCATGTTCATCTTCTATAAAAACGGAGTCGTTCACTCCATCATATCTCACCAATTCACAAACACTCCTCCTCCCACAAACAAATTGTGGTTTCAAAGTTATTGTTTCATACTTTGAGTTTTGTTTTCCGCCATGAATAGGTTGTGGAAATTACTGAAGAAAGAGGAAGCAGAAGATGTTCCGAGACGGCAACAACAAGCCCTCTTGATGTCTGCGGCAGCCCACCAAGTGGAGATGATGGAAGAAGATGAAGCCTCACAATGGGCCGGTTCTTCGGAAGGGCGGGAGTACATACAAAGAGATCGGGAAATGATAGATCAGCGCTTGAAAGCACTATATTTCACTGAACCATGTAGGTTTAACGACGACAGCTTTCGAAGGCGATTCGGTTTGCGACCTCATCTCTTTGACAAGATGATGCGTAGCGTGGCCAACCACGACCCGTACTTTGTACAAACTATGGATGCCACCGGTAGACTCAGCCTTTCCACCGAACAGAAGCTAACATGCACTATAAGGATGCTCGCATACGGTCTACCAGCTGACTTGACCGATGAGTTCTTTGATATTGCTGAATCCACTGCTCTAGAAGTGTTGGATCATTTTACAAGAGCTATATGGGCTGTGTACCGTAAGGAATATCTTCGCAAACCAACTGCGACAAATCTTCGCGGATTGACAGACAAAGCTGCAGACCGTGGATTTCCGGACATGTTGGGTAGCCTTGACTGTATGCATTGGCAGTGGAAAAACTGCCCAACTGCCCATGCCGGGCAATTTCAAGGTTACAATGGAAAACCTACAATTATCCTAGAGGCGGTGGCTTCGTATGATACTTGGATCTGGCATGCATTTTTCGGATTTCCAGGTTCTCTCAACGATCTCAATGTCCTCGGAAGGTCGCCATTGTTCGATGAGGTGTGCAGAGGTGAAGCTCCTCAGGTGGAGTTCAAAGTGGGCAACAGTACGTACCATCAAGGTTATTATCTGGTGGACGGCATCTACCCTAATTGGGCAACTCTTGTCAAAGCCATTAAAAATCCTACCACTCCAGCAACAAGACACTTTACAAGGATGCAAGAGGCGTTCAGGAAAGACGTGGAGAGAGCATTTGGTATTCTCCAAGTGCGTTTTGCAATTGTGAGGGGTCCAGCACGTTTATGGAGTAGGGAGAGGCTACAATACATCATGATGACGTGCATTATTTTGCACAACATAATAGTAGAAGATGAGCGTGATGAAGATGAGCAATATGAATTTGACGAAGACGACATCCCGACTCGTCCAAGAAGAGCTGCTATATATGATAAAAAAGAGTTATGATCATAAGGTGGAGCGTGATCCCCAACAAAGGCATGCATTTGTACGTGCCCGTTACAACAAGATTCGATGTCCAGTGATATCTGCTTCACTAAGATCGGATTTAGTAGAACACGGTTGGGCTTTGAAACAGTGGCGAGAGCGCAACAATGGCTAAATTGTGTGTTACCGGCAGCCCACCAATTTTCTTCGTTTGTTTGTTTTTGCTTTCCTCTAAGTTAGACTGTCTTTCTTTTGGTTTGTTGTTTGTTGTTGGTTTGTTGTTTGTTTTTTTTTTTCTTTGGTTGTACTGGGCATTGTCATCCCCTCTTTAATTTAATTTACTCGTTTATTTAGTTATATGTCAATAATTACATACATTATTAATTATGTGTCAATAATTGCATACATTATTAATTAACACTACCAGATCCGAGGGAATAGCCGACGAAAAAAATTTCGTCGACTATGCCGAATTTTCGTCGGCTATTCCTTCTGCCGACGAAATTTTCGTCGGCTATAATTCGTCGGAAAAACGCCGTCGGTAATACCAATGGCCGACGAAAATAACGAAATCGTCGGCTATATTCGAGTATGGCCGACGACGTTACCGACGAAAATTAATTTCGTCGACCAAATCTATGCAAAATATCTGACGAAATTCGTCGGATATTTTCGAGTATGGCCGACGATATCGTAAACTATAGCCGACGAAATTCGTCGGCTATTTGTTCTGAAATATAGCCGACGATTCCATCTATTTCGTCGGTTATTTCGTCGAAATATATTAATATTTTAATAGGCATTAATTAGTTATAGCCGAAGAAATAATGTCATTTTTGTCGGCTATAGAAGTTATGGCCGACGAAAATTGGTAAAAATCGTCGGCTATAGTGCTTATAACAGACGAAATAATGCCAATATCGTCGGCTATTCTTACATTTGGGGGAAAAAAAATTAAATTAATTTCTAAATTACCATTCCAAGCAACCTGCAAATCACAAAGACAATCCATGCATTTGCACCAACAAGAAACACGTCTAAATGATTTATTATTTAATTTGTTCCAATATACATAAAATATAACCCTAATCATCACCTAAAACACTAAAGTCCACCACGTCATCCCCAACATCCTGCTCGTCATCATCGGGAGGTTGAGGCATTGGAGGTTCAACTAACGGCTGAAACGGGGGCGGGGGTTCAAGAGCGTGTTGTTGTGCCGCGAACATATCACACCACCAGTTTTGTTGGGCGGCGTAGTAGTGTTGTCGAACTCTGTCGCATTCAGCATGCCAACTGGCCAGATCCAAATGATACTGCTGTGTTCTGCGGCGTAGCTCCTGTGATCTCTGGGACTCGGCCGCCAATCTTGCGGCCAATCTCTGCACTTCCCCCCTCATCTGTTGGTTGTCCCCGCCTCCCTTATTTTGACCTCCCTTAGTGGTCTGCAGCTTGAGGCATACTCCAATCTCTGCAGCTTGAGGCATTAATACATTAATTAATATTAAATTATATTACATTAAATAACAAATTCTAATTAATATAATAACCACTAATACTAACATATTTCAAAATATACTAACAAATTAATATTTAAATTTGTACTAATTTCAAATAATACTAACCATTAACCTAAATATAACTATTTATATACAAATATAACTATATTTCATTATTAACATATATATAAATACAAATAACCATTTATATATTAACAAAAATATATAACAATTTATATAATTAAAATTAAATATATAACAAATTCTATACCTAAATTATAACAAATATATAACAATTAAATTTATTAACAAATATATAACAATTTATATAATTAAAATTAAATATATAACAAATATATAACAATTTATATAATTAAAATAAATATATAACAAATATATAACAATTTGTTAAAATTAAATTTATTAACAAATATATAACAATTTATATAATTAAAATTAAATATATAACAATTTATAAAATTAAAGTAAATTGAAAAAAAAAAATTAACCGGATCGGAGGAGGAGGCCGGAGGAGGAGGGGAAGGAGATCGGACGAGGAGGGGAAGGCGGAGGGGAAGGAGGAGGAGGAGGAGGCCGACCGGAATTGCTTGAGGAAGGAGGAGAATTGGAGGAGGATCGGAGGAGGCCGGAATTGGAGGAGAGATTAGGCGCCGATTTGAGGAGGAGGAGGAGCAGCGCGGCGGAAACGAAATCTTTGCGGCAGATTGGAGCAGCAGTAGGAGGAGGAGGAGGAAGAGAGGAAAAAGTCGGCTAGGGTTCGACAGTTTCTGATTTATACCCGAAAAAATAGCCGACGATTAAAAAAGATTTCGTCGGCTATTCTTTACTATAGCCGACGAAAACTTTAACATCGTCGGCTATACTTTGAATGTCGTCGGCTATTCTTTGAATGTCGTCGGCTATACTTTAGGAGATCAGCAGCCGTCTGATCTGAGCCATCCAACGGCGGACAATGAAAAGGCGCGGATCGCAAGAGTTTAGCCGACGAATTCAAATATCTCGTCGGCTATACTTTGGAAAATCAGTAGCCGTTGGATCTGAGCCATCCAACGGCGGACAATAAGCGGATCGCAAGAGTTTAGCCGACGACATATAATTTTCGTCGGCTAAACTGTTGGTCAAACCACTAAGTCAAAACTCTAAACGCTTTAAAACGGAAATTAGTCTAGTTAGACGACGGTTTTTGGCCTGACCTTCAACAGATAATAGTTTCAAATGGATGAGACGCAACTAATCGTTTAAAAATTTTCCTCAAAATATTTACCAAACGTCAGGCTACCCATAGGAAAACGGAAGTAAAAAACAGTTAACCGCAACATTCGGCACACAGATTTTGTCGGAATCTTGTCATTTTTCAACCGTAGACGTATTTCATTATTTCGGTCATATCTTATTTGACGACATATTTGCATTTGAAGAGTGTACGTATAGTAACTATTTGAAACTATACATTCACTTAAACACTTAATAAACAAGTTAAGCAACATTAGTGCATATGTTCCGATTTTGAATGTAAAAGTTTGGAAAATCTATTCCAACCGTCAGATATCACCGTTAAGATTAAATACATGTATGAAAAAAAATCCAACTACATCTGACAACGTTAAAGGCTCGACCGGGACGGTCAACCGGGTGAGTCAACTCTTTAAACGCTTAGAAATGGTAATTGGCCTGTCTAAATGACGTTTTTTTGCCTGACCTTCAACAGATAATAGTTTCAAATGGATGAGACGCAACTAATCGTATAAAAATTATCCTCAAAATATTTACCGAACGTCAGGCTACCCATAGGAAAACGGAAGTAAAACACAGTTAACCGCAACATTCGGCACACAGATTTTGTCGGAATTTTGTCATTTTTCAACCGTAGACGTATTTCATTATTTCGGTCATATCTTATTTGACGACATATTTGCATTTGAAGAGTGTACGTACAGTAACTATTTAAAACTATACATTCACTTAAACACTTGGTAAACAAGTTAAGGAACATTAGTGTATATGTTCCGATTTTGAATGTAAAAGTTTGGAAAATCTATTCCAACCGTCAGATATCACCGTTAAGATTAAATACATGTATGAAAAAAAAATCCAACTACATCTGACAACGTTAAAGGCTCGATCGGGACGGTCAACCGGGTGAGTCAACCCTTTAAACGCTTAGAAATGGTAATTGGCCTGTCTAAATGACTTTTTTTAGCCTGACCTTCAACAGATAATAGTTTCAAATGGATGAGACACAACTAATCGTATAAAATTTTTTCTCAAAATATTTACCGAACGTCAGGCTACCCATAGGAAAACGGAAGTAAAAAACAGTTAACCGCAACATTCGGCACACAGATTTTGTCGGAATCTTGTCATTTTTCAACCGTAGACGTATTTCATTATTTCTGTCATATCTTATTTGACAACATATTTGCATTTGAAAGATGAAGCAATGGTTTGTCGATAGTGATAGAAAATGGAAGGTGGTCTTTTTTTATTTTTTTGTTTTTTTAATCATAGCCGACGAAATCAAATATATTACTCGTCGGCTATATAGACTTATAGCCGACGAAAATGACAACTTCGTCGGCCATACTTCTAAAAATTTTCGTCGGCTAATGTTTCGGAGAAAGGCCGACGAAAATAAAAATCGTCGGCTGAAATATGACTATAGCCGACGATTTTTTGAAAATACCAACGAAAAAAGGTTTCGTCGGCTATGGTTAAACTATGGCCGACGATTTTTTTTTTTTACAGACGAAAAATAAAATCGTCGTCTATTCCTTAGAATTACCGACGAAAATTTTAATTCGTCGGCCGTTTTTTTGTTTTTTCGTCGGAAAAACTCTTTTTTCTGGTAGTGTAAAATAAAGTACATTATAAAGTAGAGTACATCATTAATTGAAAACATAATTAATTAAACTAGAATACATAAAGTTCTTAATTGAAAACATAATTAATTAAACTAGAATACATAAAGTTCTTAATTGAAAACATAATTAATTAAAGTACCCCTCACGCTTCATCATTGTTAGGATACCACTCCGTTTGATCGAGCCTACAATATGGGGAAGAACTTTATCCGCCATGAGGAGGTGTAGACGCTTGAGGGGTACAGAATGACCGCCTAGATGAATTTTGTGACTCCACTTCCTCTCGCTCAAGTATCATTTTTTGCTTTCTCTCCCAATACCCTCTCTTACAAGGTGAATATATATTAGGATCCACCGCCATTGTGCGAGCATCTTCCTCCCTTTGTTGAGCCGCCATAGCCTCTTGGTAAAGGCTTTCCCTTCTTGCATAATCTCTATCATTTTGATTGGCAAACCTTTTCATTTGATCATGAATACTCATTGAAAGCTCTTGATTACTTTTCTTCTTTGCCGCCTTGGCCGCTTTTTGTCCCATTTGACGATCTTGCCTAGCACTAGATGGCACGCTTGGAGTTGCTCCATTTCAGGGCGAATCGTTATCATCCAAGTTGATAGGCCTCTCATAATTTGTGCTATCCCCTTCCATTGATGGCGGATTTGAAAATTTTGGTGTTTCCTTCAAGATATCCCAACAATGCAAAAATGCAAAATGCTCTCCATGGGAATCATCGAAGTAATTTGACTTGGCATTCTTTATCTACAAACAATTATAATAAACATAGTAGTGATTATTTATTTTAACTATATTTTAAAATAAATAGAACAATTACTTAAAACTATATTTTAACAATGACGAATAAAAATACTTACATCATCAATATCATTTTCGCCACTCTTATGATTCTTGATGGCTTGGTTTATTGCTTGACGCCATCTCATACATGCGGGATTGATCTTCTTCCATCGAGATTCAACGCTTGTAGGGGTTCACTTCGGTGCATTGGGTGGCTTGATACCTTCAAAATACTCATATATACGATCCCACAAGGTTCCGCTTGATTGATTAGTACCAATGGCGGCGTCTTCACCAATACTCACAACGGCGAGACACAAAGCCTTATCTTCCTCTTCACTAAAATTTTCCGCTCGTGGTGCCCGTGGTTTTTGTGCCCCTCTCTTTGGACCCATGGTGCTAAAAAGAAAAAATAAATTTTGCTATATGAATAAAAATGATGGGGAGGAGAGAATGTTTGAGAGGATGTGTGAAATGGTGTGGAATGAATGAAATTTTGAGTTGGTATTTATAGAAAAAATGTAAATGTACTGTTCCAACGGGCAAAAAAGTTTTAAAAAAATTTTAATTATTTTTTTCGTCACTTTTATTACTGTTTTTTTTATAAAATTAAAGTTAGTTTAAATGCGAACCATCGATTAATTTCAAATCTACATCTTGAACCGTCAGATCAAAAATTCATTTAGAAAAATAAATAACAAAATTAAATCTGAGATTGAATTGAGGCCGTTGGATTGAAAGCATATTGATTTGTGGCCGTTGGATTGGAAGACCGTTGGGGTTGCAGAGAGCCGTTGCTTTCTCTGCCGACCACGTGCTGCGGGCCACCAACACAGTCGTTGTCTCCTCACTCTCCCTTCCCGTCGAGCGTCGCGCGTGAAGCAGCATCCCACAACTTTGTCCGCTAGCGCGTCTCGCCTGCACGCTCCTTTCCTTCCGCGTTGCTCAGCTGCAGTCTCTCTCTCCTCTGTCTGCTGGGCCCCAGTCCTTCAGTTTAGGACGCGTCCTAAACTTCGTCTCAAAATGAGACTCCATATGAGACCGAGTGCTAAAAGAAATAGGGTATAGGACCCCAAATTGTACCATTGGAGAGGCTGAAATGATAGGACCCTTATAATATAGGGTTTAGAACCCATGGTTGGAGATGCCCTTAAGTCACAAGTGAACAACCACACAAGGTCTGCTATGCGTGATAATAATGCATGCTAAGGGAATGTTTGGCAAAAGTTACTAGCAACCGATCCTTTGTTAAATTAGGCCAAAATTCGCTACATTTTCCTGAACATGTAGTGCATGTTTGGTATAAGAGACTAGCTGGTATTGCACTAAATAAGAGGTACAAAGTAGTGTGAGTTATGTTTGTTGTGGGGGAGTATTAAAATAAATGGTACTAGTTAAGTCCTGTTTTTTTCTCTCAACCTCCTTAGGTAGTGTTATTGTGGGTACTCATTTTTGAGACCCCAAGTTAACACCACCTCTCTCCACCTTTCTCTCTTTCTCTTTCTCTCTCTCTCCTCCTTATGTAGTACTACCTCACCAAACATGGTACAAATTAGTATTGGGTAAGCATACTCAAGTGAGGGTAGGCCAAGTATTGATAATAGAGTGACTCACAATAATCCCGAGTACCAAACGTGCACGTAATGTTCTCCCGTTTATAAGATTCAATGATTGAACAAATTTAAAGGTTAAAATTATAATTCACACACGTATTTTTAAGTATAATGAAAGTTTCTTTTATTTTATTATATCGATTTATTCATATCAATTCGAAACTTATTTTAAATGTCCTTCAGTAATAACATCGAAAAACGTATCATGATGTAGAATCAAAATAAATCTACAATTAGGTAGACCGTTTAAGGAGACTCTATCGATGATTAAATGGAAGGAGCTTTCGGGTTAGTATTCTACACCTGTTTCCTTCTAACTCGGAGGTTTCATTACTGATCATTGATCTAAATCATGTGCTAATTAAATAAGATACTAGTTAAAACACGAGTTATCATCATCCTTCATTTTTCAATTCAATTAAACCTAGAACAAGACGAACTAATGACCTGCAACATAATTGTACATATATGCTTGGAATGCAAGAATTTCATTTTTAAATCGTCTGCGTTTGAATATACTACGGAACTAATGAGTGCTCTTCTGATCGAGCTTCATGTTATGATAACTATTGACTTACGTGTCATATGCTTTGTAGCTATTCGGTTTAATTAGCACATTACATAGCTAGCCAGATAATTACGTACTAATGATACCTGGTATATATCATTAACTTGCAGTAGTTGTTCAAATTAATCCAACTAAGCACAACTTTCTCTTCATTATTATTTGATGAGCAAGTATCATTAAGTTTTAGGTATAGAGTCAGTTTTTAAAAGGAAATGAGTTTTTGTTAAGTCGGCGTTAAAAGAGAAGTAAAATCCAATATATACTCATTCAGTCACGTCGTTTTCCATACCTGCAATTTATCTACATGTAGCAAATACCATCTATTTAAGCTTCAAATTCATCACAAATCTATAAGAGACTGTACAATTTAGCAAACATTTCCATATAAGGTGATGATCACAATGTCTTCAAATTAATCCCAAACCTACTTCACCCTCAAAGATCGAATCTCTTTGAATTCAAAGTGGTCCAATTCGATCATTTTCAAAAAAAATACCATTACATTATCATAGTTCATCATCTTTCTCAAGCTAATTAGATATCTCTATCTTCGATCATCTCCATGGATCGGAGCTACAGAAATGGTACTAGTAAGAGCCATGTGGGAAGTAGCACTAGCAACAGGTCTTTGCCAAATTGATCCCGTGGAGTGAATGCTGAGTCAGTTCAGATGCTTCATGCATAAATGGATTGTGATCATGATCGTAGAGCATTATTGGAGTCTGGCTGTCTCAAAGTAATGTGATGTATGCGCGCTGCTGTATATAGTAGATAGGTTAATGACCTAAGTATATATCATTTATCATCAACCCCAAACCAACCTAGCTAGCTCTTGGACATGTTCAATGGCTCTTTTACTTGTTCCAACCAAAGTTGTTAGGCTCTCAACTTTGAACAAAAAACCGTACCCATGATCCAGAAAACATAGTTTGCAGATTTTGTAAACCCTAGAGTAGTTATATATGCAACACCTAGAATTCGAAAAAACAAATACTCACAAATGGATTATGTGGTGTGTAGGCTTGTCGTTTTTTTGTACACTAGCTAGTGCATATGCTATCAAACATGATTTATCTTTAGGAGAAGTCATATATGTCCTTTACTGGCGGATCCATATATCTTTACATATTCGATATTACTTATACAAATACTAAGACTAAATTTTGGTTATCGATCCATCACAATTGAGAAAATTAAATTCTTCACGTACAGGCAGTGGTAAGTGATTGCAAATTTAGAAAATTGAGGTCAATCGTTACTTGTTAACCATGTAAACTATATACTATCGTAATGAAATATATATGCGTGTTTAATAGTGTCAATTAAACTTATACAACGATAATAAATAACAATGAAAAATGTATTTGAGTCTAATAAATTTAAAGTTAGAAATAAGTTGGAACTTAAGATTTTGAATTGTGTCAGCGAAATTAGTTTGATAAAAGGCAACTGATTGAGTGTACAAACGAATTGAAGCTATCATATTAAATTACTAAATTTGAAGCCAAATATTCCTTCTGGGAGGCCTAGAATATAATACTTTAGAAATGAAGGAATATTACTATACATATATTAATTAAAATGAAACAAAGCAACACCTCTCTGCTTTCGCACACACCCAAACACCCCCATAAAGCAAGGGCCATACATACACAGGAGAACGTCCACACACACCCTCTCAAAAACATTTTTTTTTTCTCAGCTTTTCTACCCAGTTTCAAGAATAGCGGTTTTTCTCTCTCTCTTTTTGAGGAGAACAGTTTCTTCTACCTTTGCTTCACTTCAGCCATGGACACTGCTCAATGGCCACAGGTACGTACAGCACGCAGACAATTACCAACCTAGTTCTTCTTCTTCTTCATTGTGAATCATAAATGGCCTTTTGGTGTGAGGATGATGGTGTTGTTGTTCAAGTCCCCACAGAAAATTGGATGTAGTTTCTTTTCTATCAGTTCTTCAAAACATGTTTGTTTCACTTTATCTTTTTTTGCTTAGGTGATAAAGGAAAAGAATTCCTTATTTTCTTTTCCTTTTGCTGTCTCTGATACAATTCTGAAAAGTGTAAATAAAAAGCAGCTCCTCATTTGTTTTTATCTTCTTTGTCTTTCTCTTAGCCTCTTTAAATTCTCAGTTTTCTGCACTACCAGTACTGATTACTAGAGTCTCTGTTTGATCTTCGTTTTTCAGGGAATTTTGGTGAAACCAATAGAAGAGATAGTGACAAACACATGCCCTAAGCCTTCTTCTGCTAATAATCTAGAGAGGAAACTTGCAAGGCCTCAGAAAGAATCTGCCCTAAACTGTCCAAGGTGCAACTCCACCAACACCAAGTTCTGTTACTACAACAACTACAGCCTTACACAACCCAGATACTTCTGCAAGACCTGTAGAAGGTACTGGACTGATGGAGGGTCTCTCAGGAACATCCCAGTTGGGGGAGGCTCAAGGAAGAACAAGAGATCATCATCTTCTTCCTTATCAACTTCTAATATTTCTAACAACTCATCAAAGAGGCTTCCTGATCTGATACAACCCCAAGGCAACCAAGGTAGCCAAGGCCAAGATCTAAACTTGGGCTTTCCATCCAGTCAAGTTTTTGCACATCATCAAATCCCCAACATTGATCAAAACAGTGACAAGAACAACAACTCTTCTAGCACTAGCACTACTACAACAGCATCTCACCTCTCAGCTTTGGAGCTTCTCACTGGTTTGACCTCCAGGGGTTTGAACTCCTTCATGCCTATGCCAGTACCTAATTCAGATCCCAACAGCAACAACAACAGTGGAAGTGTATATACATCTGGGTTTCCCATGAGTGAGTTGATGATCAAGCCAACCCTTAATTTCTCGCTTGATGGGCTTGGAAGTGGGTATGCGAGTGCTCTTCAAGGTCATCATGTTCAAGAAAATAGTGGGAGGCTTTTGTTTCCATTTGAGGATTTGAAACAAGTGCCAGGCAGTGGTGGTGGAATTGATCATCATCAGCAGAACAACAAGGAGCATCCTCATGGTGGAGACTCAACTGGGTATTGGACTGGAATGTTAGGAGGAGGATCATGGTAAAATTTTAAGAAGATCAAATTATCCTGCTCTTTTCTTCTTCTTTCTTTCTCCCTGATTTTAATCTCTATTTATTAATCTTCTTCTCTCATGGTGGCGGGCGACTTGTTTGGATTTCTGAGTTCATAAGTACTAACAGATCATAGCTGGATACATGGGGTTTTCTTAATTTTATCACTTTGGATTTCTTCTTATTTCTCTTGGTTTAATTATGGTGGGTTATTTTTTGGAGCTTATTTTAGATTGGCTTCATAAAATTAAGGGTGACTTTTATCGGGATACTACTAGCTAGAGTCTACTACTACTACTCTATGAGGATATTAGAAGGAATGATGATCCAGAAGGACCAGCAGCTAGCCGCAGAATTTTTTAGGGTATGTAGCAAGTAGAGAAGAGGCATGCACTACTGTTCTTGCATAATGCCCTTTATTTCATGTAATTGATCTTCTCTATCTATTTTATCACTAAGAGAAAGTAAAGGGCTGCCCACTGTAATATTTGTCATTGGTTGGTTGGCTTGATTGGTACATTCAATAATTATTACATATATATAAATGTATAATATGCACTTATGGATAGCTAAGCATGCAGCTATCTCCTTCTCTGTTCTATATGATGCAGTTTAGTTTAAAATCATATTAATCAGGACACAGATTCTTCCAACCATTTACAGAAAAAGCTAGCTAGATAGAGAGATTTGAAGAGAGAGCTAGCCAGGTAAGAATCTCAGAACTTTCCACATGACTTTGCTGTAAACAACAACCTCAGCCTAGCTGATCTATCTGCATATTCTTACTTAGAACCAGTACTAAACACTACCTGCCCTCAACCAGAAATCTTAGCTGGCTAAGCTCAAAGTTCTCTCACAGTCTCACGTACAATAGGTGAGACTCTTATTATCAATATATCCAAACAGTATTGAAGACTCTTTCACAATGTCCCCCATTATAAATCCATTTCCAGGAATGATCATTGCTTCCATGCCACCCCTTCCTTCTTCTTTTTTCCAAGTCTCACTGAAATGAAATATTGAGGAGAAAGATCTGACAAACCCTTCTTTCTTTGGTTCTGTTAGGGACCCCACAAAAACATTCCCATTGGCAAGTGTGCTAAAGAGAGAATAATACACCCCACTAAGATGATCCAACCAGATCTGAACGTACTCTCACCTCCCCCAATTTTTAAATCCAGTTTTTTGGTTTCTTGCTGTAAGCCACTTCCATAATAACAATGTCCACAAGGCTGGTCTTCCCAGGATTTCACTTATTTGGGGGTATAATATTAACCACTTAATCTGGCTCTCTGTAAGGCCGGGTAGGTTTGGAATTGATCTACAATAATAATCTAGGCCATGAGTTTCATTCAGGTCACTGGTCCAAGCTGAAAATGACAAGCCATATTCCTTTAACGCCAAGAATGAAGCACAGCCTTGAAAAACCTAGTGGCCATTCCAGCTATTTATAGAAAAAGGGTCACTATAATAGAAGAGAACTGGATCTGAATGGTGCTTGCCGGATCTGTAGTCATGTCTTTGGCTTATTCCTATTGTGCGTTAGTGCTTAGGTTTCTCCAATTAGTGGAAGGCGTGTCCACAATTCATCACATACTTTTCTTCAGTGAAAAGTTTAGGCCATTGACGTATCCATTTGTGTTTGACAATGAGCAAGTCCACTTAGTAAACTAAATACAACTTTGCTTCAATGGAGTAGAAGATCCACTAGTCCTATAAGTGAAGATCAATGTAACTAACTGAGGTCTTCCACTGATGACAAAGACTGATTTAGGTACATTGATCTTCAAGAACAAAATAGTTTCCAAGAACAATTACTGAAAATCTGAAATAAATGATTGAAACCAATTCATTCATAAATATTTGTGTAGCAAAACCGTTTCCTCGAGTCATTGTATACAACCATAATACTTCTACACATTGAAACTTACCGAAGACTTTTGAAACTGCTGGTTTAGGTGACAACAGATATAAACTAGAGAAAATAAAGAGCAGACTCAACTTATGGGTAGACTCAACTCAACTCATGGTCCTATTGTGTGGATTTGGATGGATTTGGTCTTTATGACCCATAGTCATATCTAATTTTGAATCAAGGGCAAACTCAACTCATGAGTTGTTACCCTTTATTCTAGCTTCTTCATGAGTGATTAGAGTATGTGAAAATAAATGTGCAACGATCTTCAGAAGGTGGATGTAATTTTGATGGTTGAATTCCTAGGTGCAGCTAGATTCTTAATTGTCATATGGAGTAATTCTTATTGTCGCCCCTATTAGAGGTTTTATTCCTTGTACTGTTTACTAAGCAATATATTTTTGTCAACTGATTAAAAAGAAAAAGAAAAAAAGATATAAACTAGAGATATAAACTAGACCAAGAAAACTAAAGTCAACCTTGTTCTTTTGGAGGAAAGAAGTCCTGAAGTGCATTCATCTTAATGGAGCTGGACTTTAAGCTCTTTATTGCTTCTGCAGTTGCCAAAGCTCCGGCAACTGTTGTTATTACTGGGATCTTGTAAGCAAGTCCCATCCTCCTCAGCTGGCGTCCATCAATCTGATCGAGTGCATCACCAGAACTTGTAATCACCATCAACTGGATTTGCCCATTAGCAAACATTTCACCAGCATTAGGGTTCCCCTCATGCGGCTTCAGCACACGTTCCACCGGAATCTTCGCTTGTTCAAGAATATGAGCTGATCCTGAAGTTGAAACAATCTTAAATCCAAGGCGTACATATGCCTTTGCAATGCAATGGGGAACTCATAATCAATGCCCATCACCTCACCAGTGCTACGCATCTCAGGCCCAAGCAATACGTCACAACCTTGGAACATTTCAAATGGAAGAACAGCTTCTTTCACCGACATATGTACAGGAATGACTTCTTCAGTATAGCCAAGATTATGAAGAGACTTTCCAGACAATACCAGGGAAGCATATTTAGCCAATCGACGTCCAATTGCCTTGGACACAAAAGGGACCGTACGGGACGCACGAGGATTTGCCTCGAGTAAATAAACATCTCCAGACTTAGTAATTGCATGCATACTGACAGTTCATCAGCCCACAAACATTCAGCTTCTTGGCCAATTTCACAGTCCATGACCTGATTGTATTCTTGCACGACTCTGGGATGGTTTTTGTAGGAAGAGAGCAAGCAGAATCACCAGAATGGACACCAGCCTGCTCGATGTGCTCCATTATCCCACAAATGACAACATTCCCATAAGAGTCAGCCAGTGCATCAATATCAATCTCAACGGCATCTGATAGATACCTGTCAATCAATACAGGGTGTTCCGGGTCAACCTCAACAGCAGTTTTAAGGTAGGTCACAAGTTTTTCATCACTATATACTATCTCCATGGCACGGCCACCCAATACATAGGAGGGCCGAACAACAACAGGGTAGCCAATATCTGCGGCAATAGCAAGAGCATCTGCTTGACTCTTGGCAATTCCTCCTTTTGGCTGTTCAATCTTCAACTCGTCCAGTATAGCATTGAATTTCTCCCTGTCCTCAGCCGCATCTATGGACTCGGGTGTTGTACCCCAAATGCGAACATGTCCAATTCCACTTGCACATCTAGGCTTGTTTTCATCTAAATACCGCTGGATGGAAAGTGCTAGCTTCAGAGGTGTTTGACCTCCAAACTGAACAATGATCCCATCAGGTCTTTCCAAATCAATTATGTTCATAACATCTTTCCAAATCAATTGTGTCATAATCAGTAGATACTGTTTCAGGATTTGAGTTCATCATAATTGTCTCATATTCAACTTCCTGCAAACGAGAAACACAGAAATGAGTCATGTACAACGAAAGATACCAGCATAAGTAAACATATTAAACCAACAATATAGAGGGTGCATTAACTTCTTGCTTTCAATGTTTCTGTATAAGAACAGATCTAAATTATGGCAACCAGCAGTGGAACATTTTCCACATATTCATGGATAATTTTAGGGGTTCAGAATGGAAAGGCAGGCAGACAGCAAACAGGCACAAACCTTAAGGGCAAAGGATGCATGACAACAGCAGTAGTCAAATTCAATACCCTGACCGATTCGATTTGATCCTCCACCTAAAATCAAAACCTTCTTTTTTTGGGTGGGAGCTGATTCACACTCAAAGACAGGGCTGGGCAACCGAAATTTGGGTCGGATTTAGGCCCAATCCGAGGCCCGATCCGAATCTATTCAGATACTGAAAATTACAACCGAACCCGTTTTAAAAAATCATGGGCCGAATTTTCAGGTCGTCCGAAAATCCAGGTCGGATTTAATCTGATTCGGATTGAGCCCATTTATAATATTTAGACCCATTTCAACTATTTTTTAAGTATTTTTTTCACTTGGGCCTATCCAAATCGGAAAATAGTCCAATTGTACTAATATAATCAGTACTTTTTTTCACCTGGGCCTATCCAAATTGGAAAATAATCCAATTGTACTAATATAATCAGTACTTGGGCAGTTGGGCAATCACCAATTGATCAAAGTTTTACTACCTGAGCAATCACCAATTGATCAAATTTTCAGTACCTGGGCAATCACCATCTATGTCAAGCAAAAATTTATCACCCTAAGTTCAGCACTCCATTTTATTAAATAACAAGCAAAAGTTCAAGACCATAAGTTCAGTATTCATCCCTAATAATCATCCTAGCAAGAGCTAGCCTAGCCAAATCCTCATCAAAACCCTTCGCAACTAGCTTACCACCATTTTCAGGCGAATCAAATACCTTGCAAAAACAGAAAATGAGCAATCAATTAGACAAATTCATAAAACAAAAAATTTAAATTAGATAAAAGAAACATAATTATAACAACTAATTTACCAAGTGCTTCTGTCTTTTATTTAGAATATAGAGGGGAGACTTCTTGCACTGATACAAGCTATGGTTTCTCATGTTGCTTGTGCCGCTTGACTTCGTGTCGCATAGGTATGTCTATGGGCAATGGTTGCATTTAGCCCTTGGCTTGGCCATCTTTGAACCATCAGGATTCTTGATCTTAGTGAAGTGCTCCCATGCTACACTCTGGTTCTTCTTTTTTAATTGAGTTTGAGTGTGTGCAGCATTGGTTGCAGTAGCATTAGGTGCAGCATTAGTTGTAATAACGGTAGGTGTTGGCATTATTGAGTTGGATGCTGAGGTAATATGAGCAGCAGGGGTTCCAATGGAACTGGATGCAGGTGCTGGTGTAGTCCCAGAATCATCCATCTACAATTGCATATATGAAACATGTATTAGAGATATTGAGCACTAAAACAAACTCATTCTTGTTTCAGAATTCGAAACTCTATTATAGCAATCAAAATTCATAGACATAATATGATAATGATTTATATGCAGAAGCATTAAGCATATGCATATTACAATAATCAATTATAGTCAACCACTCCAATGTCTTCTATAGCAATTTAAATACATACTGGGATTTCATATATGCAATACAAACAAATGTCACTTTTCTTTACTTTTCATTTGCTGTTTTGTTTTTTCAGTTTGCTCTGTCAAATCATCCCAACAAGTAATCATCCAAAGAGGCACTAACAGGTTCCATGGTATCTACAAACCTCTAAACTATGACACAACAGAGAAACAGAAACTATGCACTAGCAAGGTTCAGTATTCAAAATTCTTGGAACATATATTAGCAACCTGGTCATCAAAGCCATATTAACACCACACTTGTAAAAACAAAATCACTAAATCCTAAACTTTGGAAAACTAGAGTTCACAGAGGCCTTTCTACGAACACCTGTAAGGTATGTTTTAACAGTAGCATCATTGTTGGTATGAAAATTCAATAAAAAGATATCAATCAATTAAAACCTAGAAGCATTAAGGCTTAATGATTAAGCATATGTATATTACAATAAACAATATAAAGAAATCAATCAAGTTAATACCAAAAAAAAAAAATAACCAACCAAGTTTCAATATAAATTGCCCAGCTATGTTGCACGGACACGGATATGGACACGGCGACTCGACACGGCGCGACACGGCGACACGACAAATCTCAAAATCGATCATTCCGACACGGCTTGGACACGGTAAATAAATAATAATTTATATATTTTTAATACATAAAATAAATTGATAATATTACTATAAGTTGTAAATTCAATCCATAATTTATAAGAAATAACATCAAATAGTCAAATACAAGTGAGAAAAGTGCATAGTTAACAACTTAACATCATATAAAGTTCTCAAAATCTAGTAGAATTAAACTTCTCACAATAAGTCACCAAAAGCTTAGTTAATCTAGCTTTTAAATGGCTTCCTTCATGATCTCCAACACCTATACATATAAATAACCACAATTATAAAACTAGCCAATTAACAAACATAACAAAAAGTACAAATAAAGCTATCTAAACAAGTAAACATTCTAATATAAAAACATGCAACTTACCTTCACATAGCTAGGCCTCAAGACTCAATTGCATCATCAAAAATCCCCTCCTCGAATGTCGGCTCATCAAGGGACAAAGTTGCAAGCTCAAGCACATTAACATTCCCCGGTTCCATCGAGTCATGGGCATCTCCCACAAGATCCCACATTGTGTCAATATTTTTTGCATAGCTAGGATCTCTCCTTGCCAAAAGCCTAAGATTTGTATGAACATACACCAAATCTTGAGCTCTTTTTGGTGCCAACTTGTTCCTCTTCAAACCATATATGAAACTATATGTGCTCCAATTGCGTTCACAACAAGAAGATGAGCAAGGTTGATTGAGCAACTTGAGAGCCAAAGTTTGAAGAAGTGGTGTAGAAGCTCCATAACTTGCCCACCAAATTATAGGCTCAAAAAAGTACTTATTCTCCAAAGCTTCGGGTGTTGAATAATCTCTCATGTTCAATCAAAAATAGGCAAATTCCTCCACCACTTTGTTGCGAACATGAGGATCCGGAAAGAGCCTTTGAAGACATTTCCTCCTTTCATTGTTGAGCTCGGCATCTCTATGTGGAGCAACCCGATTAGGATCCTCTTCAAGCCATTGAGAGCTATAATATCTTGGATTCAAAGTGTGTGCCATGCAATGAAGTGGCGAAGAACTCTTAGTCCACCGAGCAAGTAAAATGGAGTACACCACCTCATAGAACCTTGATACCTCACAATGCTCCATTACGACATTGGCAAACTTGGGGTCAAAAATTGCACTCTTCACTTTCTCTATCATCACATCCCACCACTCATAAACTAAGTGAAGACAAGGTCTATCCAAATCCGTCATCTTTATCATCTCATATATAGGACCCATGAATCCAACCATGAAATCAATTTGTTCCCATAACTTGTCGTTCAATAGCATATCCTTCACAGCTTTTGCTTTTGTTTGATCATCTTCTTTATACATATCCCATCTTGGACTAATCACCATTTGTTGCATGCCATTCTTCACTTCCTTAAACCTTTTAACCATCACATAATGAGAAGCAAATCTTGTGTCGGCAACGTGGAGCAACTTCAATACACAATGGTCATTATACATGGACAAACGCATGCTATGGTTCATGATAAAGTTCTTGATGAACCACACATCATTGACAACGGCTTCCATAAGCCACCCCAACTCTTTATCTACCGTCTCACCCGGTAGAAAAGATTTTGCCTTCAAAATATCCTTCATCACAAGATTGAGGGTATGGACCACACATGGTGTCCAAAAGATGTGTGGATATGTACTCTCAACAATTGCACCAGCAGCAGAGCACACAGGGGCATTATCGACCACTACTTGAACCACATGATGGGAACCTATCTCATCGATGGATTCCAAAAGCAATCTTGCAATTTCAAACTTATCTTTAAACACACCTTCACAGTTGATTGCCTTCAACATAATAGCCCCATTGGTGGAAGCAGCCATCATATTGATTAGTGGCCTCCTTTGATCATCTGTCCACCCATCAGAACACAAGCTCACACCACTACCAGAAAAGGGGTTATAGCCGACGATATGGGAAAAAACGGCCGACGAAATAGTACCTCGTCGGCTATAACCCCTTATAGCCGACGAACTACTATTTCGTCGGCCACATCGTCGGCTATAATATTATAGCCGACGACTGCCGACAACTCGTCGGCTATAACTATAGCCGACGAAACGTTTGTGGTTATAGCCGACGAGAATGGTATTCGTCGGCTATAATAGTTATAGCCGACGAAAAGTTTTTGGTTATAGCCGACGAGGAGGGTATTCGTCGGCTATAACTCTTATATCAGATCGACCTTCTGCATCAGGGAGCTCATTCGTCGATGAAATCGTCCAAAACGCTCTGAAATCGTCCAAAACCTCGGCCATAAGCTTGAAAGGTACGTATATTGCTGTGTGTGTTGATTTAGTTGGTTATATGCAGAGGTGTGTTAATTTAGAGTTTAATTAGAATAAATGTGTGATTAATTTGATATATATATATATATATATATATATATGTGTTGAGATGAGATTATTAATGGGTTGATATATATGTTGTATTGGTTAGATAGAATTGAAGTTTTGTTGAAGATTAGTGATTGATTGTTGATTTATAGGTGATTTTAGATGAATTTGATGAAAAAATGTATATATATATTAATTAATTTAATTGTAATTAAAAATATATTGTTGGTATATATAAAAAATACATTGTGTTTAATTAATTAGGGAGATTGACGATGTTTTAATTAATTTAGGGATGCATGTGTATATATATATATATGTGTGTGTGTGTAATGATGAATTTTTTAATTAATTAGTACGTGCGTACGTACGTAGTACGTGCATATATACATATCTATATATAGCTATATTTATTTCTTGAATTTACAGGATGGACAAGAGTTGGATTACCCTTGGAAGATGGGATGAGGCGTATCATGATGGAGTTAGGAGTTTCCTGGATTTTGTGATGGCTAACTGTGGAGACACTACACTTCATTATTGTCCGTGTAAAAAGTGCAAGTGTGCCACCCCACGACACCGGTTTTCCATAGAGACAGTGGAGCAACACCTGGCTAGATATGGATTTTGGGTCCTATACACTAATTGGATTTATCACGGTGAACCAGAGTTTGCGGGTCGTCATGATCATGGACAATTTGCGGAGAGAGGGAGTTCCTCCAATGATCCGACAACGAACTGGATCAACGATATGTTTCCTCGTGAGAGCGGTGTCTTTGAGGAAGCACCAGATGCGCAACTCCCACCTCCGGAGATGGAGTGTTTCCCTGATATTGAGCCACTCGAGCCATTACCCCGATCTCCGGTCAACACAAGTGGTATGGAAAAGTACAACAACCTGATCGCATTGCAACAGACTCCGTTGTACCCCGGATGCAGTAAGACTGTCCTTGAATCTGTCATGGGAGTGATGAAGATCAAAACGGAGAACAAAGGCACTGTCAAATCGGTTGATGATTGGCTTCGGCTATGGGGTGGGGCGATGCCCCCCGGACATCGGCTTCCTACCAGTCATCATAAGGTGCGACATATCCTTAAAGATCTCGGCCTTTCCTACATCAAGATTCATGCATGCAGATACGATTGCGTTCTGTTTTACGGGGAAGGACTTGCAGATCTTGAATACTGCCCATTATGCAATACAGAGCGGTATAAGTTCACTCCTAAAGGGAACAAGAAAGCTGTGAAGATACTTCGGTACTTCCCGCTGATTGATAGGCTTGAGCGGTTGTTCATGTGTGCTTTCACGGCCGAAGCTATGAGATGGTGGGCTGAGAGGAATGTGCCTGACGATGACACCCTTAGACATCCCGCCGACGGAGAGGCTTGGAAGAAGAACGTGTTGGAGTTTCCCGAATTTGCATCAGAGGTTCGAAATGTTTGGCTAGGGCTATCATCCGACGGTTTCAACCCTTTTGGCAAGAAAGAGCTTCAGTACAGTGTGTGGCCAGTTATTTTGATTCCGTACAACTTTCCACCGTGGATGTGCATGAAGAAGGAATATAACATGCTCACATTGTTGATTCCAGGCCCAGGTTATCCGGGAAAGTGTCTCGATGTGTATTTGAGACCCGTAATTGAGGAGCTTCGGTACTTGAGTCTGAACGGCCACCTGGTCTACGACCGGTTCAAAAATGAGATGTTCCGGATGCATGCCATGCTTGTTGGCACGATCAGTGACTTTCCTGGGAGGGGTATGTTGTCGGGCAGCGTCACCAGGGGTTACAGGGCTTGTTCAGAGTGCATGACTGTTGATTGCTCCAGTCCTCATTGCAGCAAGATTGTCCAGATGCGTCACCGTCGTTGGCTTCCGCATGACCATCCATTTAGGGACGATGCACAGGCTTTTGATGGGACTGAAGAAAGGGGCTGGGCACCGGAGCAATGGACAGGGGAGGAAATATTGGCAGTGTTGAATGAGTATGACTTTGGTCCGCTTAGCAATCATCCCGATGTGTTGCGCACGATTCCAGAGAGGCCGGATCGGTATAGGTTCTGGTCACACAAGAGCATCTTATGGGAACTTCCTTATTGGGCCAGGTTGGCTACCAGATACTACCTGGATGTCATGCATATAGAGAAGAACGTGGGTGAAGCCGTGGTTGGCACAGTTTTGAATTGGGAGAAGAAAACAAAAGACACCCCCAAGGCACGCGTTGATCTGAGAAATATGGGACTGCGGGACCATTTGTGGTTGAGAGAGGGCAGGAGCAAAATGCCCCAAGCTCCTTACACCGTCACCAGGGACCAGAAACATGAAATCTTTGGATGGCTGAGTAATGTCAGGTAACTTTTTATTAATTAGGCATGTATTCCCTAAAGAATCCATCTGTTGTTGGACGACTATATATGCATGAAATCTAATTGTTGTTAATGGCTATGCAGGTATCCTTATGGCTATGCGGGTAACATAAGCAAGTGTGTTAACTACCGAGACAACAAGATGTACGGATTGAAGAGTCACGACTGCCATGTACTGCTTCAACGCCTCTTCCCTATTTTCATTCGAGCGTACTTGGAGGATGAAGTGGTTGAGCCGTTGGTGGCGTTGTCAAGATTCTTCCAGAAGTTATGCGCTAGAGAAGTTAGAAAATCAGACCTCATGAGAATGCATGAGGAAATCGTTTTTATCTTGTGCAAGTTCGAGAGGATATTTCCCCCAAACTTCTTTGACATCATGCCTCACCTGATGATCCATCTTCCCCAACAATTGTTGCTTACCGGTCCCGTACACTACACTTGGATGTATCCCATCGAAAGGTACATGTTATTCATAAATTTGATTTATACATGTTTTTAAATAAAAGTTGCATGCTCTTAACATGCACTTGTTAACCTTGCAGACAACTTGGAGACTACAAGAAATATGTGCACAATAAATCTGCGCCTGAAGGGTGTATTGCTGAAGCTTACATTGCGCATGAGTGTGTAACGTACGCCAAGTTGTACTTGGGAGCGATGGAGGACCCCCCACAACATCCAAGTAGAGATGACCCCGAGTTCAACCTATCTATCGTCGCCAACTCTGTTGTACCATACGGAAGCTTCAAGAAAAAGGGTGTGGACAAGTTGCCTGACCATGAGGTAGGGATTGCCCACTGGTGGGTTCTAATAAACTGTCCGGAGGTACAATATTGGAAACGTCACCATCTTCACAGCAAGGAAGTTCGCGGTGATGTCGAGTACCACAACACGACGTTTGCAGACTATTTTCCACAATGGGTAAGTGTATAAATATATATATTAGATGGCTTTCTTTTACAGTTCCCTATTCTTTAATCATAAACACACCGAGTGATTTGAGTTATATTTTTCAGCTGATGCAAGTGGCTGCGAGGGGTGGTCATACAAATTACTCAGAGGAATTGAGGCTGTTGTCGATGAAGCCGATATCTTCCACAGTCCGCCCAATGTGTGATGTCAACGGCGTTAAGTATATATGTGAAGCTAGAGACGGGGAACGCAAAACACAGAATTGTGGGGTGATGGTCGATGGTGCAGAGGGGGGCGTGGATTTTTACGGTGTCCTACAGTCAGTTGTTGAACTCATTTATGGGAACCGCATGAAAGTCCACTTGTTCAAGTGTCGATGGTTTGATACTAGGCCGCACCGCTTACGGATCGATCAGTACGGCATACTTTCGGTGAATACCGCCACTAGTGTGTATGAAGACGACCCCTTTGTTTTCGCCACAGCGGCCAAAAAGGTCTTTTATCTTGACGATCCTTTGAACAAAGGCACGTGGAAGGTAGTTAACCATGTGTCTCAGCGAGACATATACAGTGCTACCACACTTGGTGTGAGCACAGAGTGTCAAGAAGCGACCGCATACCAAGAGCCGGACGCCGGCGACATTCCGGAATCCTCCACCATCCGCGATAATAATGTGACGCCGGGCAGAGTGGTTCGACTTCCTAGGGGTCAGGTGCCCATGTATGATGTTAATCCGAATCGTCTATATCAGGCAGACGATGACTCAGACGACGAGTACGAGCACCGGTTGCCAGATATTAACTACTATACTACGTCTGACTCAAGTGATGAGGATGATTCTGATTATCATCCTTAGTATACTATTTATGTATGTATTTGTGTACGATGGTGCATGCATGAATACATTTTTGTCCTTAATTACCGTTTTCCGAGTTTATGGGAAATTGTATTGAATTGTTTGTGTTATGTTTAGGAATTTATCAGGTGAAATAGGCAATTTTCAGGCCCTAAATGGCAAATTTTCAGAAAGATCAGAATTATAGCCGACGAAATGGACCATAATTCGTCGGCTATAATGCCCATACTTTAGCCAACGACTTGCAATTCGTCGGCTATAATGCCCATACTGTAGCCGACGACTTGCAAGTCGTCGGCTAAAGTATATTGACCGAAACCATACGTAGACCGTTCAAATGCAAAAGTGTCGTGAAATAAGATACGACCGAAATATTGAAATACGACTACGGTTGAAAAATGGGAAGATTCCGACAAAATCTGTGTGCCGAATGTTGCGATTAGGTGTTTTTTACTTCCGTTTTCCTATGGGTAGCCTGACGGTCGGTAAATTTTTGGAGGAAAATTTTTATACGGTTAGTTGCGTCGCATCGATTTGAAACTATTCTCTGTTGAAGGTCAGGCAAAAAAACGTCATTTAGACTGGCCAATTGCCGTTTTAAAGCGTTTCGAGGTTTGACCATGCAGTTTGACCGTCCCGATCGAGCCTTTAACGTTGTCAGATGTAGTTGGATTTTTTTTTCTACATGTATTTAATCTTAACGGTGATATCTGACGGTTGGAATAGATTTTCCAAACTTTTAGATTCGAAATCGGAACATATGCACTAATATTCCTTAACTTATTTACCAAGTGTTTAAGTGAATGTATAGTTTCAAATAGTTGCTATACGTAGACCGTTCAAATGCAAAAGTGTCGTGAAATAAGATACGACCGAAATATTGAAATACGACTACGGTTGAAAAATGGGAAGATTCCGACAAAATCTGTGTGCCGAATGTTGCGATTAGGTGTTTTTTACTTCCGTTTTCCTATGGGTAGCCTGACGGTCGGTAAATTTTTGGAGGAAAATTTTTATACGGTTAGTTGCGTCGCATCGATTTGAAACTATTCTCTGTTGAAGGTCAGGCCAAAAAACGTCATTTAGACGGGCCAATTGCCGTTTTAAAGCGTTTCGAGGTTTGACCATGCAGTTTGACCGTCCCGATCGAGCCTTTAACGTTGTCAGATGTAGTTGGATTTTTTTTCCTACATGTATTTAATCTTAACGGTGATATCTGACGGTTGGAATAGATTTTCCAAACTTTTAGATTCGAAATCGGAACATATGCACTAATATTCCTTAACTTATTTACTAAGTGTTTAAGTGAATGTATAGTTTCAAATAGTTGCTATACGTAGACCGTTCAAATGCAAAAGTGTCGTGAAATAAGATACGACCGAAATATTGAAATACGACTACGGTTGAAAAATGGGAAGATTCCGACAAAATCTGTGTGCCGAATGTTGCGATTAGGTGTTTTTTACTTCCGTTTTCCTATGGGTAGCCTGACGGTCGGTAAATTTTTGGAGGAAAATTTTTATACGGTTAGTTGCGTCGCATCGATTTGAAACTATTCTCTGTTGAAGGTCAGGCCAAAAAACGTCATTTAGACGGGCCAATTTCCGTTTTAAAGCGTTAAGAGGTTTGACCAAAAGTTGACCAGGGAATAGCCGACGAAATACTTAACTTCGTCGGCTAAACTCTTGCGATCCGCGCCGTTTCATTGTCCGCCGTTGGATGGGCGAGATCTGACGGCTGGTGAGAGCTTATAGTATAGCCGACGAGATTCATATTATAGCCGACGAGATTCATAGTATAGCCGACGACATTCATATTATAGCCGACGAGATACTTAACTTCGTCGGCTATAATCGGCCAGCAAAGCCCAACTCCGGCCCGGCCCGGATTTTGGCCCGGCCCGTAAGAGTATAGCCGACGAATTTCGTCGGCTATGACTATAGCCGACGAATTTCGTCGGCTATAGTCATTCGATTTAAACCGAGCCCTAGGCGCCTCTCCCTCATTTTCTGCTTAGAACCCAAATTTCCCAATCGTTCCCCACCCCTCCCCGACGCCGACCGACCACGACGGAGCCTCCCCGACGCCGATCGACCCTCCCCGGCCCCACCCGATACCTCCCCGCCCCGGCCCCCTCCTTCCCGAGCCCTCCCCGACCCGAAAGCCGCTGCCGGAGCCGCCCCGAGCCGCCCTACCCGCCCCTGCCGCAGCCGCCCCTGCTGCAGCCGCCCGTAGCCGCAGCTGCCCCTGCCGCAGCCGCCCCTGCCGCCGTCGCCGTCGCCGCCGCACCGCACCACCGGTCCTCGTCCAGACTGCACCACCATGTCAGGTAGTCCCGATCGAGCCTCATTTAGGGTTTTTATTAATTTTGTCGAATTTTGTGAATTTTAGGGTTTTTGTGAATTTTTTGTGGAATTTAGGGTTTTTGTGAAATTTATGGAATTGTGTGGATTTTTTGTTAAATTTGTTAATTTTGTGGAATTTATATACTAATTTTGTGGATTTTTTGTTAAATTTACGGTTTTTATATACTAATTGTGGAATTTTGTTGAATTTATATACTAATTTATATATAATTAGGTATAAATATTTTTTTTCATTTTTATGACGATATATATATATATATTTTTCGGAATATATATATCTATATATAATTAGGTATAAATATAGTTATGTATATATATAATTAGGTGTATATATATTTAAAAAAGTTTTTTATTTTTTTGTGAAATTTAAGGAATTTTGTGTTATATTTCGGAATATATATATATAATTAGGTATAAATATATTTAGGTACGTATATATATAATTAGGTATATATACATTGAATGATGTTTTTAATTTTGTTTTGTGGAATTTTTGTGCAATTTATGGAATTTATATACTAATTGTGCAGGAAACCGGCGCTTTGTAGACCGATGGCTTGGCAGACGGACCGAGAGCGACCCCGACGCTCAGGCAGGATCCAGCCGTGGGGGGAGCGGATCCAGCGGTCGTCGGGGCCTAGGCCGGCCTTTGAGTCGACGAGAGGAGACGTTGATGGGATTGACCCCGAGCGATCCACGTGGGGGCTCCTCGTATGAGTCGACGGGAGCGGGCCCTGACTCGAGTGTCGGAGGAGGACGCAGAGCCACCAGACCCCAGTGCACTTCAGCACTGTTCCAGGATCGGTAGCCGACCCCACCGCGCGCCGATCTGGACCCTCCAGAGATGCTCCCTGTCCCCCCACAGCGACAGCGTCCACAGATACGGGGCCCACCGTCAGGGGGAGCAGGCCCCTCAGGGTCCACGCCCCGTATGTCTCCGCCATCGGGGATGTACATGGTCCAGTTCCTCCCTGCCATCCCTGAGTACGACGCCAGGGGGAGGCAGATTTGGAGGCACGACCGGCCCCACGAGATTCCCTGGGAGGAGGCCTACTTCTACAGTCCTTTCGACTCAGAGGACTGCCGCGGCCTGTGGGCCGTTCGTGAGAAGGACAAGCAGTACAACGACGCAGGTAATTGATTAGTTTAATTAATTATTTAGATTGTTTAATTAATTATTTAATTAGTTAGTTTAAATAATTATTTAACTATGTATTCATTTTAATTATGAAACAGGCGTCCTCGTCAATAAACCCGCGGGGACGAGACGGACCAGAGGGCCAGCGAACATGTCGACCCTGGAGAGGGAGCTGGCCGGTGGGATCAGAGAGATCCTGCCCGGTCCCGGTGAGGATGGACGCCCGATTGAGCGGAGAGACACCACCACCAAGTACATCAACGCGACGGGCATGCTAGTGCGGGACAGGATCCCACTGTTGTGGCCCGACTGGGGCTCTGTGCCCGATGAGATCAAGGCGCGAGTGTACAATGCACTGTCGGTGAGTTAAATATGATTTTTATTATAGAAAATAAATATTTATGAATTCAGTCCTTATAACTATATAAAAATATTTTCTAATTAATTTATAATATTGCAGCAATGGTTTAGAGTCCATCCTACCTTGGACTGGTGGAGAGACGAGCAGCTGAAGAACAGGTTATGTGTTTTGTTTTTTTTTGTATAAATGTATTTATTGGCAGTATACGGATATATCTAACAGTTGTGTTTTGTTAATATAGGTACTCCGAGTGGAAGAACGAGCTGTCCACGCACTACAGGACGTACCATGTGGAGCAGCGCTTGGGGCGAGGTGCAACCCCCCACGAGTTCCGGTACAGGGAGTACGAGTGGCTATGGCTGGTAGCCTACTTCGGGAGCGACAGGGTCTCGGTAAGAAAATTTAGCCTGGTAGTATATAACTTTTTAATGTTATTTAATAATTAAATTATGTAGTTACTTAATTCAATTAATTAGTTAGTTAGTTAGTTATTAGTTATTAAATTAAGTCAGTTGGTTAGTTACATAGTTAGTTAGTTCGTTACTAAATTAAATTAAATTAAATAAAATAAAATTAGGTAGTTAGTAAGTTAGTTAGTTACTAAATTAAATTAGTTAGTTAAGTAGTTACTAATTAAATTAGTTAGTTAAGTAGTTACTAATTAAATTAAATTAGTTAGTAACTAAATTAGTTATTAATTTTATTTTGGTTAGTTCCTAATATTTTAATTTAGTTACTAATTTATATTTGCGTTTATATGTTTGTTGTTATAATACAGAAAATCTCGCGGACGAACAGCGACAACTGCAGGAGGAACGAGCACCCCCACCACGGCGGCGCCCGCTCCTGGAGGCAGTGGGCAGAGATGGCGAGGAGGGACCGACCGCTGAGGCCGTTGTCGTGGATTCATGCGCAGATGTATCCGGGGCGTCCCGACCAAGTAGTAAGTATTCGTCCATCTTCAATAAAAGTGTTTCATGAAATTAATTTATATATATATTTTTTAATTCGTTTATTATATTTTCTTGTCAATTAGGCGGAAATAGATGCGGAGACCGACGCGATCACCTTCGGGATCGCGCGAGACACTCTGGGAGACGGGGCGTCCGACGAGGCGATCGCGGAGTTTGCCTCCACGATCGACACCCTTGAGCCGCGCTTGGCCTCTCAGATCATGCACGCGGCGGTAGGGACGGGGAACAACTACTTCTACCAGAGAGGCCTAGGCGCGGCGGGAGATGGGGTTCTCAAGTTCACGCCGGCCAATCCCAGCACGCAGCGTGCGGCTTCGACGAGAGGAGACTTGCAGACGCAGCTGCAGAGGACTCAGGCGGAGTTGGCGAGGGCGGTGGAGGCGCTCCAGCAGGCGGAGTTGGCGAGGGCCGCGGAGGCTTCGGCGCAGCAGGCCAGAGACGCATCTGTGGCGGAGATGTACCGATGGATGCAGCAGTCTTGGGAGGCCCAGCAGGCTGGACTCCAGCCCCCGCCTCAGCCACAGATGCCCCAGTTCGTCGTCCCCACTCCCCCCCCGCATCGGAGTACGCCAGCCGATCAGGACAGCCATAGCCACCGGAACTCGAACGATCCGGTCGACGACGCTACGCGTTTAGGGGGTGATGATGAGTAGATATAGTGGGTTAATTTGTACAGTATGTAGGATATTAGGGATGGATTGATGTGGATATTTGTTGGATATTTGGATGTTTGTTTGTGCATTTTCTGCAGCCCCCGAAGACGAAGAGAAATTGGGCCCGAGTTAAATTTTTTAATTTTTTTAAATATTTAGGGGTTATAGCCGACGATATTGGCATTATTTCGTCGGCTATAAGTGCTATAGCCGACGATTTTTACCAAATTTCGTCGGCTATAACCGACGAAGATGACATATGTCGTCGGCTATACCCTCCCGGCTTCCGGCAAAAAAGCCGTTCCTGGTACCGGCGATTGGTATGGCCGACGATAGTGTCGTCGGCTATAACGGACGGATAGCCGACGACAGTGTCGTCGGCTATACTTCGGGTTAGGGGCAGTTACGTAATTGTTAAAGCCGACGATCTTCTCGTCGGCAATGTTCGAAGTATAGCCGACGACGCTTTTTTCGTCGGCTATACCTGGTGTTTCATAAGCCGACGACTTACCCCGTGTGTCGTCGGCTATACTATAGCCGACGGAGCAATCCCGACGAGATAATAGCCGACGATACTTCGTCGGCTATGACTATAGCCGACGAATTAATGGAAACGGCAGACGAGATGGCGTCGTCGGCTATGACGCCTTTTCTGGTAGTGCACCGCTATCCTTCCATGTTTTCTTAATTGGTTGTAGCATCCGTTCAATGTGACGCTTCTCATTATCTAGAAGTGTGGCCCTCAATGCATTGTACCCCGGGGGAACATAACCTGGAATGCGTGAAGCACGATTGTAAGAGCTTCGGTAGTTTGGATTCCTTGCAACATTGAATGATAATCCGCTAGTGTAAAAAAATCTTACAACTTCAGCATCACATTGTTCCTTTTCTTCAATCTTGAAATTTTGGGTTAGTTGCGCACCAACCCCTCTTCTCTTTCTTCCTCCATCATCCCTCTCTTCGAAAGGAAAATAAGTAGACCCACTTCCCGACATACTTGAAGTAGGAGGCAAAGGAACCTTCTTAGAACCTCTCTCCTGCAACCGTTGCTCACACGAGGCTAGAAGGTCCTGTACTTCCATTATTTGATCTGTTGTGATCTTGCTGCAAACTCTAATCTCTGTACCAGAAATCTTAAGAAAATGAGCTCTAACTCTAGAATGTGACCCCATGAACTTGACTTTGCAGAAATTACAAACAAATGAAACATTTCCTCCTCCTCCTCTAACAATGTCACCATTATCATCAAACACTGCCTCCTTAGTGACATATCTCCAAAGAGGAGCAGTTAATATTCCTGAATCAGTTGATTCAACACTAGGTTCGGTAGATGCAGCACTTGAACTCATCCTATTCAGTATTCAACAATCAAGTATTCAAGTTTTATTCATTAAGTCACTAACTCACAGTGACTCGGCGTCTCGGCGAAGGAAGACTCGATGGAGACGATCAAGACTTCTGAGGAGGAGGGCCGAGCAGAAGAAGAGGAGGGCCGAGAGGAGGGCCGGTGGCGGAGGAGGAGGAGGGCCGAGCAGAAGAAGAGGAGAGCTGAGAGGAGGGCCGGTGGCAGAGGAGGAGGAGGAGGGCCGAGAAGAAGAAGAGGACGACCGAGAGGAGGGCCGGTGGCGGAGGAGGAGGAGGATTGGGTCTGTGACGTTTAGGGAGGAGGAGGCTTGGGTTTAGGGAGGAGGAGGAGGCTTGGGTGAGTTGGATCTGTGAGTTTAGGGAGAAGAAGAAGGATGTCGGGCGGCTGAGGAGGAGAAAGAATCAGAGGTTAGGTTTTTTTTTTTTTTTTTCTGACGTGTCGTGTCCAAAATGAGGTGGCGTATCGGTCAAAGTGTCTAAAAAGTCAATATGTTCCGATACGCCAGATGGCATGTCCGACACCGTATTTTCCCGTGTCGTGTCGTGGCGTATCGGTCAAAGTGTCTAAAAAGTCAATATGTTCCGATACGCCAGATGGCGTGTCCGACACCGTATTTTCCCGTGTCGTGTCGCGTCGTGTCGCCGTGTCCGGCCGTGTCTGACACTCGGATTCGGCGGGTTTTGCCGTGTCCGTGCAACATAGTTGCCCAGATTAGGAAGAACAATTGAATAAGAATGAGGGAGAGAGTGAGAGACTCACCGAGGGAGTGCGAATCGAAAACGAAGGCGTGGGAGTAGTGGGAAGAGAAGTCTGAACTCTTAAGAGACTGAGAAATATGAGAGATTGGAGACGTGGGAGGAGTGGGACTGTGGTACGGTAGTTTAGTTTTTTAGTATATATAGTTTTACTGTGCTGCTAGGGTTTAGAGATTATAAAGAGAAATAAAGAATGGTTAAAAATGGATAAAATAATAATATTATATTATTCGGATCGGGTCGTTTGATTCGGTCGGGTTGGGGACCAGATCCGGATCCAATTCAGAATAATTCGGGTCGGCTCGTATTAGAGTATTTTTGCATCTATTTTTTTTCAGATCGGTTACCCGAATCACTTTTTCGGATCGGATCGGTCAGTTTCGGGTCTAAAATCGGATAAATTCCCAGCCTACTCAAAGTCATAAGACGAGTACATATAAGGAGTATTAGCCTCAAACTCTGCGGCCCACCCTCTTATATGCTGGAGTGACACACAATGATAATCTCTTCAAGAGCACTTCATTTTCGGAGGAATTGATGGCAACAGCTATTTGTTTGTCACTGAAGCCTTTTATTTTCACTTCATAAAAATCATCCTTTGTTAAATCAGACAAGGAGGAATTGCTCTACATCCACCAATTCCTTAAGCTGTGTGAGGAACCATTTGTCAATGAAACTCAGCTCATGAATCTCATCTACCTCCATTCCCTTCTTCATTGCAGCATACACCGCATGGATACGTTCTGGGTTAGGGACTCGGAGGATCTTTTTCAACCGATCCCAGTCCCAGTCTAGTTCCTTAACTTTCCCACAGCCCCACCCAGAGAAACCCCATTCCAAAGACCGAACTGCTTTCTGAAAGGATGAAAATACTAGATGGAAACAAATAAAGTTAATGCAGCGGAAATTTAACGAAGAAACTTATTTTACTATTGAATAAAAGTTTACAATCAATGATAAACTTATTCTCAAAAATAAATTACTTCACACTTGACTAAACACGCAAGTGCACGATGCCACGAAGGTCTTGGTTGCCACGAAGGTCTTATACTTTCTTCTCTTTTGGTTCGAATACTCAACACGATTCGACATCCTTTTCTTTTCTTTTTGGTTCGAATACTCACTATGATTCGACACGGCCACCATTGCCGATTCTCCCTTTACAAATAGGGTTACAACTTTGCTTTTGATTACACAATTAATCAAATATGCTAACTATCTTTTACACCACATGTATAAAAGGTATATTCCATATTTTAATTCAATTTGAATATAAAATATGTCATATGCCTTAACAAGATATTTCCTACCAAACTAGGTTAAGGCCACACATAACTCCATTGAATGAATTATATTCAATCAAATTAGTCAAGGGAGATATACCATAATAATCGCCGAACCTCTTATTAGGGTGTTTAGGGTTTCCATCTTGAATTCATGACTTTCCTTAGGCAAACAAGGAAAGTATTCTTGTTTTTCATTTTCTTTCTTTTTGAAATATTCTTGGTTTGAAAGCTCCAAAGTTTCCTTCCGAAACTCCATGCAAGTAGCCTTTGACCTTCATCAACTCATGGAGGCCAATATACCTTCAAAGGATTCTTGAAATGTACGCCCCAGTGCCATTGACTCACCAACAGATTTCATCTGGGTTGTCAGTATCTGCACAATCAATATAATGAAAGTAAGTAGACTTATAAAGCATGGATTAACTGAATGTGAATTAGAGTGTAGCTGGTAGTCTTCCCCTGCATAAGTAATAGTTACTAGTGAAACATGCAACAAGCTATTGCACAATGCTATCTAAGATTTGACAATCACACAAACTAGCCAGTGTCTTGTCATTGTTAATTTGATCCAATGTATATCCAACTGACAACCAGTAGCTTTGGATGCCAGAGCAGAGGACCGCAACACCCTGGGATTCATCTCAATCACCCGGTTTGAGGATTCACCGCAAACTTTTTTATTATATCTATCGCATAGTCCCTCAAATTCCTCCATATTATATCCTGATCCTCCTAGAGTAAAATAATCAAAGGAAACTCACCAATCTCTTTCGCAATCTCCACGCACTCCTCTCCAGGTTGGAATTGACCAAAACGACCTCGATATCTTCGTCCTTCAAAGCCTTAATTGCCTGAGTACACGAGTAATCGAACTCCGCTTCCCTACTTGACTAGGAAGCTCGGATGAGGCTTCGACGGAAAGGAGGGTTTCCACTTGAGCCAAAATCGCCGGCTGCTTCAATAACAGAGTCTCACTCATGTAGTGGCCCATCAGAAACAGAAAAACGATGAGATCAAGGGTAAAAGTAAAAAGTAAAAACAGAGGAGGATGTTTTATTTTAATCTGCCTAAACCCTGGAGCAACACTGGGATGATCAATATATATGGTCTGGTTTGATACCACGAAATCATGCTCAAGTTTCATTTTCCATGTAGAGGTGTTTGTGTAAAATCATGTTATGGAATATAAATTGATTTTATTTTCATATAGAGGTGTTACGTGTTAGTATAGTTGTAATTAGATGTTGTAAAGGAAATAAAAAAATTAGTGGTTGTTGAAACGAGTACCCTAACGTAGTCACCAAGCTAACGTAATCCTGCATATCCTATAGGAAAAGGAAAGTTGGTGCTCGTTATTTATACTTGTTATTCTAACTTCTTTTCCCTAAAATCACTCTATGAGGCACAGCCATCAGACACCTAGTGGTGCTTGCCGGATCAGTATTCAGTAGTCATGTCTATCGCTTTTCAGGGTTTTCTTGCAGTGAAAAAGCTTGAGCCATTTACGTATCCATTTGTGTTTGACAATGAGCAACTCCACGTAGTAAACTAAATTTAGCCTTTGCTTCGATTGAGTGGAACATGTCTTACCGGTGAACTGAGGTACCCTATAGTGTACTACTACAAAATCCAAGTTTTCAAGAACAATGACTGATATAAATGATTCCAGAGGTGATACCTAAATAGTGTAACAAAACCATTTCCTCTAGTGGTATACAACCACAATACTTCTACATTGAAACTTACAGAAGACTTGACAATGCTGTTTTAGTGACAACAGATCACTCACTCGAACCAAAAAAAAATTGCTCTCTTGTTATGCCACAGCAATACAAAACAACCTCAAGTGAGTCAACTAAATAGTGCCAGACATACTTAAGAGAAAGCAGAGTTACGATGGAGATATCTGTGCAACTGTATTGTCTACACCACATTCGGGAGTTGGAGGCTCATTACTCACTAGAACTATTTAGTTGGGATTTTGAGCGTATCATCATTGGGTAGTAAAAGGGCAAACAGAAATGAAGAGCAGTGAATGCAGCACTGGAATTCATAATTTCAAAAAGAAAATAATGTATAGGACGGTCTCCCATTCAGTCTACGATGCAACCGAGAGAGCAGGATGGGTAAAAGTTTTGATTCATTCAAAAAATAATAATGTTTCCAGCAACATCAACAGGGATATACCATTAGATTTAATTGCCAATATAAACTAGACCAAGAAAACTGAAGTCAACCTTGTCCTTTTAGAGATCAGAGATCACCATTGATTCCAAATATACGAACCTTGTGCATGTTTGGGAACTTTGCCACTACCAGCACAAAAACTGCTAGTGTGTTGAAGAAGAGCATCGGATTTTGATAGTCTGTTGTATGAGATGCTATCAAATACCTGCAAAATCATGAATGAGTTGAAAAAGATTCAGCATTTAAAAACAGCAGCAGCATGTCCAAATAAAGATATACTTCAGTATCTTTCTTGTTTAATATGTCAAGTGCCATTCCATTATACATGAGAAGAGAATAATTCTAACAAGCAAACAGGTGAATTAGTTACTCATGAAAGATTGAGTGTATAGCAACAACAAGGGTGAAACAAACTTAAGGAGTTACATAATACTTCTGTCCTTCCATTTCACTAGGTCATCAAAATGTGTGAACGGTGATAAGTGTAGAGATATATTTAATGGTCCAACCGTGCGCCTCCAGTGTCAAAATATTCACATTTACTTTTAAAAATTCAACCTGAAAGGATTATATGGGAGAGTTCAAAGTACTAGCGGAATATACACGAAAGCGTAAACTACTTGTAACACATACAAGAAAGCTTAAAGTACTTACAAAACAACAGGCACGACAGTTAGAAACTTTCTGTTTCGAGTGAGCTGGTTGCCATTATCTATCTGCTCCCACCAAGTAAGCGCATTGTAGATACCTTGGTCATCAGCAAACGGTGTTCCCTTCTTCCAGTGAAAGAATTGGTACGTAACCTGAAAAGAAGACGTAAAGACAATCAGCACAAATAAGTTGCTATCAATATCAACAGGAAGATTGCAAGTCACAAACTCTTCTGTAAAGATAGTGACGTGGATAAAGATTATAACACAATCGAGTAATCTCCAGCAGCATATCAAGTTTTCACTTTTCACAAAGAAACACATAACAGACACTTCCCACACAAAAGCAGCACCAACTACTTATAACCGAGCTTTAATGCCTAACATAATAAGTGTTGCGTCAATCATACGAAGCACGTATTAATCAATACATAGTACTCTGTTCCAAATATGCAATAACCTTAGAAGCATTTGAAACTATATACTCACTCTTCAGGAATTAGCGAATTAGACATTTATATCATACTTTCTCATCCTGATTAGGAAATCTAGTGTCTTTGGGGTTACGAGACGCTGCCAACTCTCTTAAAAACAGCTCAAGAACAGTCAGATTGTCTCAATTTTCATCTAATCCTATACAATTTGTTTCGGTACAGAACGATTACGTCCTCACTTACATCAGTATTGAAATTCTCAGCTCCGTTTTAGCATTAAGCAAGCTCACCTAATGAAACTGATCAAAAATCATCATGATTAACAGAATAACCCTAACGATTCAGATTCACAATCGCCGAAATTTGACCAAAAATACACACACATACAGATAGGCATAGATAAGCAGAAACTAAGCAAGCAAGTTGAGGCTGAGAATGAAATTAAGAGAGAGAAGGTGACCAGAAAATGAGCGAGGTGGACGATGGTCCAGGCCATGCCGGGAGAGCAAGAGAAGAGGCAGAGGACGATGAGCCAAGAGAAGAAGACGATGAGAATGTAGGTGGTCCAAACGCCGGGGTAGGTAAACCATTCCGTGTTCCGATTCAGATCCGTCGGTCGCGCCGCCGTCACGTACATCTCTTCCTCCGCCGGTGGGGCTTTGATTCGGTTTTTGTGCGGCGGAGATTGAGTGAGAAGGAGAAGAGGAGCTACTACGAGATCAAGAGCGGCGACGACGGTGAAGGTAATGAGGAGGAGGAGGAGGAGATGCTCATCATCACCGACCACAAAACTAAGTGTAGACGACGACCCGAGAGACTTTTGTATTTGTATTTTTTTTCAGATGGGGTTTTCCGATTCGGGTCCGGGTTTTTGTAGGGCCGTGATGACTTCTCAAACCGGCGGGGCCACATAGCTCGTTAATTTTTAACTATCATAATTTTATTTATAGTAAATTCTTCCTATGACACTTGACGTATGACCAATTTGACACTTTGGTATCAAACGTTTCAAAGATGACAGTTTGGTACCTGAACTTAAGTTTTATGTGACACTATGGTACTTATGTTGACTTCTTTGTTAAATGTAAGAGGTAAAATTGACATTTATATATTGTTTCTGTCTGAATCCGTAGACTCACAGATACCGGTGGATCTTGGTGTGATTCATGTCTGCAAACCCTGCTAACTAAGGGAATACCGGGCGGGGCCGGTCTATTTCGCTCTGATGCCTAAGTCAGTATAGTTGGAATAAACCGGTAACTTAAGCGGGAATGAATAGTTGAAATATTGATTACCTATTAATGAGGGTAGTGGGAACTCATATATAGGCTGTCGGGCATGAGGGCTGGCCTCACCCTTCAATATGGGACTTGCCCCCCTTCTGCTCATATTGCTGGACTGTTTCGGCCCCTGTTTGGAGAGCTACTATCCCCGGTTCCCGGCCACAAGTAAGACTTGCCCGGGCGTGGGACCAGGAGTTCTGGCTGCAGGTCTGGGGCCCTGGGTAGCCTCTCTATGGCTACTGTCAACAAGTCCACCAAGTTCCCGGTCAAGTGTCATCTTGAATGGGGACTTAAATCTGTCTTCCTTTATAGGCCCGCAGACCCGCTGGGGCACTTACCCACCGGTGCCCTAGCCCCCCAAGTCCGCGTTTAAGATTGGGCTTGGTCGGGCGTTCGAATAAACATGTTATGATGATGCATAATGTGATGAGTGCATGGTTATGATGTTGATACTGACAGTTGCATATGGATACAAGATGTAGTACATGAGATGATAATGTGGCGTTGAAATCTGCTATGCTATGTTCCGGGAAAACCCGGTGAATATAGCGAATGGGATGACTGAGTCCCCCAAGTTAAGAACGGTAGCCACAGTAGTCGGTGAGTGCCTTGAACAGTTTTGAAGAGGTCACCCAGTACCAGCGAGAAATGTGCCCTGTGTTATAGGAGTTCCTAGTGGGTGGCGTGGCCCGGAGTGATCCTAGGCAGTCGCCCCCACGTGTTTCACAGCCTCTTATTTTTGCAGGCATATTGGATGTGCATGGTTTTTAGCCTCCGGGAAGAGTTGTCATGTATGAGAGGATCAAGTCTCCCAGGGTGAAGCGGTCCCGTGTTGGTACCGGAGACATCCCCGATCATTTCATACCCTTTGCCCGTACATGCATGAGGTATGTGCAGGGTTTTTAGCCTGCGGGAAGAGTTGTCCTGTGTTAGAGGATCAAGTCTCCTGGTGGGTGGCGTGCCTCGGAGTAGTCCTCTGTAGTCGTCTCCACGTCGCTGCATTTGTTCCTGCAGGTGGGATGTATGTGCATGGTTTTTAGCTTGCGGGAAGAGTTGTCCTGTGTTAGAGGATCAAGTCTCCCGGGTTTATAAAGCCCAGTGGTACATTGGATCCGTTAGGTCGTACACGGCTGTCCGTAGGAATGTCTCAGTTCGACGAACCGGTTATTCCGTAGGAGAGCGATAAGCAAGTGCAATTATGGCCGGTGTGACACCGCATCCAATAGTTGAAGCTGGATGGATCGACGACTAGGGTAGCCTTGAACCGGAGCAGACACTACGGTTGGAATATCGTAGCCTGTACATAATATTGATGCAGAGTTTTTAGCCTGCGGGAAGAGGTTTTCTGTGCTAGAAGAAGACTTCTCCCGATGGGATACCGAGCCGTTGTTGTTTGGCTGGAAATGTGGAATAAATTCAACCGGTGGAAAACCCGTACCGTTAGAATATATGTTAGAATGCCCCGTACTTGTTGGAATATTTCAGCGGTAACAATAATAATCCTGCAGAGTTTCCTGTGTTAGAGGAAGAGATCTTCCGGTGGGATATCTCGATTTGTGGGAGTATTTCAGCGTTAGGTGGAGTAGGCTCTAGGCGGGACGGTTCGGTTATGTTCCCTGCTTCTTTCAAATACCCTTCGCATGCGAGGCAAGTGGATGACATGCATTGAAGGGGGTATTCCATTAGTCCCATCAGTTATGATAGCCTGGGAAGTTACCAATACTGGGACACGTGCCGTTAGGAGACGGTCTGGGATGGATGGCTCGGATCCGCGGGTGTTTCAGTTGCCCTACTGAGTAGTTTGGGGGGGAAATTCAAGGGCGCTGAATCTGCATATAAACCCTTGTCGCTTGGTGTGTTTTTTCTTTTGGCTGAAAACTGATCCCTTGTTTAGCCTCGCTCAACACAATTGCTCGGTGCTTTCCAACTGTTGCATTTTCGTCGTCGTGCATACTAATCGGTGAGTCTCAGTCATTTGCGACTCTGAAATTGTTTATCCTCCTCCTTTTTTTTGTTCTTGGTTGGATCCGATGGGCACTTGGTTGTATCTAGATTAGACCTTTGGATGAGACCCTTGTAGTACCGAATCTCAGCGAGAGCCGGAAACTTTCGGCTGAGAAATCCAGTGGCCGGTGTGGGCTGTGCTGAGGCACTATATGCTTCGTACTACCCTGCGATGGTGGTTTTAGGTTGTGTTTACATAGATTATGGGAGCTCCAGTGAGATCTCTGAATCGCCCGCCAAGCGACCGGTGAGGGACAACCAAGAGAGGATGGAGGACTGGCGTCGTCCTCTGGGCCGAACGCGAGTGCCCGTTCGACTGGTGATGCGTCAACGTCCGGGTCACTGGGACAGGAGGATGCTCCGTACAAAGTGTCCTTGGTCACTGCCCCCTCAGGAGGGGCCCCGCGCCACATGCTTGTGGACGGGGATAGAACCATAAACTGTGATGAGCCGGAGTACTCGTTAACTCCTGGTGAGATTGATGTTTTTCGGGCGAGGGGGAATATTCTCGGAGAGGTAGATCTGCGGCCTCTGTATGCCGGAGAGTCGGCCTGCAATCCAGAGAAAGGTTGGGTTGTCATTCACGAGGACCAAATCCGACATGGGCAATCGCTCTCACTTCCGGACTTTGTACAGTACCTGCTTAGTGCCATCAGGATATCACCGGCACAGCTTCCCGGGAACCAGTGGAGGCAACTACTCAGCCTGGGCTGTCTCTACTCAGCCTGGGCTGTCTCTACTGGCTGAGTACCGATTGACATACTCGAAGAAGAGTAAGGCCCGGGGGTGTGTGAGTTTTTCCACCCGGCATTTTAAGCCAATGATAACGCACTTGCCCTCCTGGCTCAACAATAATTGGAGGAAGAATGTGGTGATGGCAGGGGGGATGGCAGGGGGGCTGGCAGAAGAGGAGTAGGACTTACCGGGTTCCCGGTGCCTTTCAGCCGCTCGGCGATCAGTCATATCAGTTATCGGAGCTGGAGAGAGATAGGATCGCCCGGGTATTTGGGTGTTGGTCGAACCTGGAGCGGAGTTCCTACAACTTTATCCGGCGGAAGGTGCTGGAACTATGTCATCTGGGGGAGAATCCCGATGGGTGGTGGAATGTAGGTTGTAGCTCTAATCCCGTTGAGCGAATTGGTGTTGACTAGTCTGTTTGCCTTGTGTTCTGCAGGTGTATCTTCCCGGATGGCAATTAAAGCCCACGAAACACTGTCGATGGACAATTAGGATCTGGTCTCGAAGCTGAAGGAAAAGGGGGACACTGCCGCGCAGTCAACGGTCGACCGAGGAACCGAGGAGTTGACCGTACATGATAAACCGATTTCGCTGGACGTTGCGGACGAGGATTACGTCTTAAAGCGCGTAAAGACTCACGCTTCGGGACCCCGGGCGGCGTCTGGATCGGGGAAGGTTGTTGGTGGGCCGTCCAAGCCCTCGGGTGGTGCTACAAGTATTCCACACCGGCTGAGGCCGGTGCCAACTGTCGCCAGATCCCCACTGTCTGCCGCCCAATCTTCTTCTTTACAGGTTGATCTGGGTGAGCGCAGGAAGAGGTCTCGGGAGATACCGGCCTCCACGCTTGTTACCTTCACCGGCCGGTCGATGGGTGAGAGTTTGGCCAAGCGGCTGAAGCTGACGCGTGGTGGAACCACTACCGCCCACGGTGATGTTCCTGCGGCCACTAGCCCTGCTGCTGCCGGCACAGAAGCGTCGGGGGTGAAGAAGACTTCTGCTGCGGGGCCGGGCACGGGGCATAGTTGCCCGGGCGACTCTTTCGCCCAGAGCCTGCTCATGGACGTGAAGGGAATGGAGTTGGAGAAGATTGGGGCTCCGAAAGGGCGGCCGGAGGAGCACCAGATGAAAACCAAGGAGATGCCCTCCAGGTAAGGATAGTTTTCCACTGGTATCCGCTCAACATTATTTCGTGATATGTTGCTTTCTAACCGGTGCCTGTTAAACTGTAGTTGTTGTATTACTTGTATCAGTGAGTGCAAGTGAAGAGCTACCGGAGCTGAAGAAGCAGGTGGCGGAGTTGACAAGCGCCCGGGAGCTCCTGGAGGCAGAGAAGTCCAAGCTCCAACGGGAGAAAACCCGGTTGGAAGAGGGAGCCAGGAAGCAGATGGGCAAGCTGGAGGCCCAGGTCGAGGCTCTGGAAGAGGAGAAGAAGGGTCTGGAGGAGGAGAGGGCCGAGTTGGAGGCCCAGGTCGAGGAGCTCCAGCGGCAGGTGGCGACGGGCTCCGCTTCTGCCGGCGGGCCAGTCGATGAGAATGACCCGGAGGTTTACCAACGGGCGGTTAAGAAGTATCAAGAAAGTGATGAGATTCTTGACCTGCTGGAACGGGCCCGGGAGGCGGGGATAGCCGATGCTTATGACGACTGGAAGAGTAAGGGCTATCTTGACATCTCAAAGCTGCCGGCGCCACAGGCGAATGAAGAAGAGGTTCAGGAGGGTGACACCGAGCCAGCCGGTGAAGACGCCGCTGGTGAAACCGCTACTGAAGGACCTCCTGCTAAAGAGGGGGAGCAGGCGGAAGTGCCCTAGCAGACTCCAGACTTTGTACACTCCCGTCCTCCCTTTTTGCTTTAAGCTTTTTTTTTTCTTTTTTTTTGTACACCCTGCCCTGAGTTATAATGAATGGACATTTTGCCTGAGCTTGTGTTGTGCCTTTTTCAATTTGCCTGACTTGGCTACCCATGGATTGCCCTTTGTATTTAGTTGAAAACAAAGTTGGAATAGACAACTGCTGAAATTACACCTGCCGAACTGGTTGGAATGTCTAGCTAGTTGTGTTTAGGAAAGAAAAAAACTAGCACCTTACTCAAGCTGACCAGTTGTTAGACCGCTGAGCTTCTATACGGGTTTAAGATTTCGACAGGTCGTATGACCGTTGGTGCCGCGGGATAGATGTCCCGATTTCGCGCGGTCCCCACTGTCCGGGTTACCCTTGATACCGCTTCAAGTCACTGCGGCGGACTAGGCCCTCAATCATTGTTTTCAAGGCAAGGCAATCGTTTGTGTGGTGTGTGGCTTCATCGTGGTAGGAGCAGTATTTACCGGTCTGTACCCTGGTCAGGTTCCCCTTTGAATGCTTTTTTTTTTGTGGAGGGGGGATGTTGTTCCCGTTCTCATACAGGATATCCTCGTAGGAGGAGGTCAAAGTAGAGATTACCTCTTGTCGTCCTGCTGGCATGACCGCTAGGGGGCGGGTTTGCTGCTGGTAGGATGGGAGGTTTCCTGCTCATTGGGGAACGTCGACATAGTCCCTCTAGCGTTGCTGGTTCCCCCAACCTCTTGGTCTTTTGTCGGTCGAGGCTCCTCGATCCCGGCCCTGCTGCCAGTTTCTGGCTTCCTGTAGGGCGGGTTCGGGCTCTTCCTGCCTTCTCTTGTGTTGACGACTCCCGTAAGTTTCGTGGTCTGCTTGGGCGTGCCTGATAGCCGTCGCCATCAGTTCATCATAACCCTGCGGGATCTCCACTCGCACAGCGTACTAGAACTTTTCGGGCCGGAGACCTTGCTTGAAAGCTGATTCGGCAATCCCTTTGTCCAGGTCCTTGACCCCGGCGGTGGCCGTTTGCCATCGGTTAACAAAAGCTCTCAGCTCTTCGCCGTCTACCTGCCTGCAGTTAAAGAGGACCGTCGAGGTCCGGGCCCCTTCGACCCTTAATATGAACCGGCCCACGAATCTATCGGCCAGTCGTTCGAATGCCTCTATAGAGTTCGCCGGTAGTTTGTAAAACCAGCTGAGCGCCTCTCCGGACAGGGTCTCCTGAAATATGTTTCAGCAAACGGCGTCGGAGTAGCCCTTAGCACACGTTTGAGACCAGAAGCTGTCCAGGTGTTGGTATGGGCAGCCGGCCCCGGAGTATGTCAGCTTTAACGACTTTTGGGTGCCGGATATTCCGGAGTCCAGAACCCGGAGTGAGAAGGGTCCGGCCCGCTCGTTGAATCGTGCGCTCTCCGGCGGTCTCGCAGCCTTTCTCTCGTTGGTCTTCATCTGGGCCTTCATATCTGACACCGAGTCGGATAGTATCTACAGTGCCCGTGCGGTCGAGCTGATGGTATCTTCCTCGCACGAGTCGTTGTCCCTCCGAGGGGCTGGGACTATCTTTGGGGGCACCGTGTCCGCTGGGAACACGTCTCCCGCCACGCCGGTGTCTCTCTCCCCTCCCGATGACTGGACCACTTCCTGGTGGGGATGCTCTTTTGGGTGTGGCGCGAATGATTTTGCCAGAGCGTCATTGCGACGCTGACCTCTTTCCAAGGCAGCCGCCAGTGCGGCATTAACCGCTTCCATGTCTTGATACCTGGTGGTGGCTTCTGCCCTGTCCCGGTCGCTCTCTGCCCGCAAGCGGTTTACTTCCGCCCGCATCTCTTCTATATCTCCCGCCATATCGTAGTGGCCGGGACTGGAGACATCGTCCGGGTTGTCATTGCTGGGCAGCCGATCTTCCCCTCTGTTTGGGGCCGCGGGAGACGTCGGTGCGGGTTCCAGGCCCAAGACTTAGCGATCGTTTGTCGGGCCCTTCCTGCGTAGATCTCAGTCGCGTTCACCGGACGTACCGCCCGGATCACGGTTGGTAGCAGCATTCTGACTGCAGCTACCAGCGGGCTGCCCCTGCCCCGCCCCCGGGATTTAGACTAGCACCGGCTCCAGAACCCACCGGTCCTCTGGATTCCCTTCCCTCTTTTCTCCTGTACTTCCAGACATATGTATTTTTTGTGACCCGTAGGCTGATCGATTTCATTCCCGCTAGTACGACAACACAAACTTTTTGAACTCTTCCCATAGACGACACCAATTGTTTCTGTCTGAATCTGTAGACTCACAGATACCGGTGGATCTTGGTGTGATTCCTGCCTGCAAACCCTGCTAACTAAGGGAATACCGGGCGGGGACGGTCTATTCCGCTCCGATGCCTAAGTCAGTATAGTTGGAATAAACTGGTAACTTAAGTGAGAATGAATAGTTGAAGTATTGATTACCTATTAATGAGAGTAGTTGGGACTCATATATAGGTTGTTCAGGCATGAGGGTTGGCCTCACCCTTCGATGTGGGACTGGCCCCCCTTCTGCTCATATTGCTGGACTGTTTCGGCCCCTGTTTGGAGAGCTGTTATTCCCGGTTCCCGGGCCCCGACCACAAGTAAGACCTGTCCGGACGCGGGACCAGGTGTCCATGCTACGCTCCCGGGCCTTGGCGGGGTCCAGGAGTCCTGGCTGCGGGTCTGGGGGCCTGGGTAGTCTCTCTATGACTATTGTCAACATATATTATTTATAAAAAAAAAAATTAAAAACATGAGTGTTATGTATCTAAGGCTATTGTTTATTACCTTGATATTCATCTTTTTTCTTTTAGGAGAAAATAAATATGATTCTATTTTTTGTCAAAATAAAAAAAATATGAATTAAACTTTTGAGTTATGTTGAAGATAAAATAATTGAAATTTTATTTAGTAAATCTAGTATTTGTGATTTGAACACCCACTATAATACATTTGGTTGATTAGACATAACTCCACGGAGTAGTCTTGTGAGTGTTTACATTACCACGATTGAATTTCTTAACTTATGTTTCTAACATAACTAAATAACATTAAAAAATGCATGTTTTTAACTCAAAATATTAAAAAAAATACAAGTTTTTATTTTATTTTTATAGATTATATTTAAATGTCAATTTTACCCTTTATATTTAACAAAGAAGTCAACATAACTACCAAAATGTCACATAAAACTTAAATTTAGGTACCAAACTGTTTTCTTTGAAACGTTGGGTACCAAAGTATCCAATTGGCTATACGTCAGGTATCAAAGGAGGAATTTACCCTTTTATTTATTTATTTTGTTTCATAAAATATCAATCGATCTTATCCGATTTTTCCTTTCATTTCATAATTGAGTCAGAAGAGGTACTCAAAGATCTATAGTGAACTTCGATGGGAGTTTCTCTTAAAGTCTAGTATGTGATCAAAGATGTTGTATCGTTAATTCATGCTATATATATTAATAATAAAAATTTATAATTATCTTTTAAAAATACATCGATTAAAATATTCATGTTCAATAATACGATGTATATTCGATTGTGCTAGAACCGTAGAAGAGCTCATGTTTAACTAGCTCACGTGTTGGTGCCCTATTAGTGTTCTTATTTAGTCGTGCAAAACTGACCTTAATATTTCAGATAAATATGATGATGAGTTGATGACCTTAATTTCAAGTTTACTCCAAAGAATTGTTAGAGTAGGCCATGATTGACCTCCAAGAATGCAAGAAGAATGTAATTAGCATGAGAATTTATATTCGAAAACCCGGTGAAGAGCTTTTAGATGTGAACAGAATCACCCCTAGAAAATCTTGATCCAACTAAATAAAAATGATTTTCTTAATTATTTTTGCCAAACACATGAGCTTATTCAACAACATTGTAAATGAAAACTATGAATAGACATTAAGGTTGTACTGAAGAATAATACGTGGAAACTGCATAGAAATGAGGCTCAATCTCTTCAGAAGGAGCACAATTATGTCGAAGATACATTAATGCAATGGAAACATTACCAGTTTGATAATGTCCTTCCACTGAAACTAAACAATTTTACAACATATATGAGAGCAAAAATTATCAGAGGGAAAGTGTGGCATTGCCAGCCCCATCCAATCCCTCCACTAATCTTCTCTTTGCAGACTTTGTTCTGAAACACCAGACCTCGAAAGCCTCACTCAAGTCCGGATACCGGACCTGCTCATCTCTCATCCAGTCTGCCAGAATGTCGGCTTGATCATTTGATGGTAACGTGAGTACTAAGGTCACAATGGCCCCTTCAATGGTTTGGCACAAGTCTTCGTTCATCTTGTATGGAAAACTTGTGTCCACACTGTTCTTTGCATCCAAGAGTGGCTTCATCTTCCTGATATAAGGGAGCCATAACTTAAGTAATGTCAAGCGAATTGGAGCCGGAAGAATCACAGTACCATAGCCAACTGCTTCCAAGACTTTGGCAGTGACTTCTATGAGCTTAATCTTCAAGCCCCACATAAAGGAATTGAGTTTCTTGTCCTCAATCACTCCTAAAACATTATTGGAACTTTCGGCCCAGTTGGAAACAAAATCTTTCATCAAATCCATCTTCCCCAGTATGCTACACATCCATTCAAGATCAGATAAACTATGCATTATTTTCTCATCTGCTGTCTCAGATGTAAGGTCTGGTTCCAAAAGTAAGGAAGACAATTCTTTTTCAAATGTTGAACATATATGTGACAGACCCATTCTTGCCACAGATCTGACTTCATCATCTGCCTTGACCAATGGTGTATCCTCGTCTTCTCCTAACATGTATTCGACTTGCTCTTGAGCAGAAGTTTTAAGCTCATTGCCGAATGGAGGACATGGTCCAACAATGGATGTCGCAACACGAATTGCTGAGATGAAAACAGTTTTGGTGGCAGTTAAATCAGCAGGTTGGATCCTAGCTATTATGGGCATAGCTACCGGACCCAACTTTGATACTGCTCTTAAGATGTGCTCTTCTTCTTTGTCCTCCCAAGGAACAGCCTCCAAGTACTGGATGCAGCAGCACACAATCTCGTCGCACTTGAAGTTTACTGCTGACTGAAGAACACCAATGGCAGACTTAACAGAGTCCAATGCGTCCAAAATTAACTCTGTTGGAAGATAGAGCAGCCTCAACAGGTTGACATGGTGATCGTAGTTGACCTCAGAGCAATGAACATTAATGGAATTACTAGGGCTTGGAGTAGACAACCGTTCAGCAAAGTATTTGCTCCTTTTTATGAGAACAGATGAGTGGGAGTAAAACTGTTGGTGTCGTCCTTCTCTATCCTTCAAGCAAATAACAACGTCGCTGGTAGCCTGATCACCAAGTATGCAAGGCTTGGTTTTTAAAGCTTTGTCCATGTGCGGCAACAAGGTTCATGCTTTAAGCAATTGAAAGAGCACAATTTCTTCAACTGAAAATTACAATTTGACGTAAACAGGCCGTCAATGCACATGAATTCTAGAAGAAGTACAAATAAATTACACATTGAAAGATCAGGTCTGTTGGAAAGCATCTAATCTCAAAACAACATGAAATGCATTAATGAGGAAAATATTCTAAGTGCTTTGCAGCTAGAATAGCTGATCCATACAGTTCCATACATCTAAACTACTATCGAATGTGTATAGAACCGACCACAATCTTCTTCAATATTGATTAACAATGGATTTTACTGAGTTCGTGATTCCATCAAACCTAGTACATACTAAGAAGTTAAATTACATCCACTAGTAACAAAGAAGACAGTTGCAGCTACAAAGTGGTATCCCAAATTCCCAATCAACAAAACCAACAAAGCTCAGATATCAATTGCTCAACCAGAATAATTCATGTTCAATACTCCTACTAATACTATAAGCTGTAAATGATTATAGACACAAATTAAGAAATGAACCCAATAACGTTTCTAGCAAAAGATGACTAATTGATGAAAACCCAATTGATTCATGAACTCCCCATTAAATTATTTGGCATATCAAATTCAAAGTTCCAATCTTTCTACACATCCCAGAATCAAGATTCTTCCTTTCTTCCAATTGGGAAGTTTTAAATAGGAAAAGTAACTCACCCCTCAATTGTATGAACCGCAGAAATGGGTTCCGCGGTGAACTGCAGAATTTTCCGGCAGCATATAATTGAAAAGCGCATAGATGAAAGCCATCAGGTGTTTTCAGAGGTGCTCTGAGTTTCTCAGTTGAGCGTTCAACTAATCAACTGAGAAACAACACGCTTTGAGATGAAGTGAAGGGACAAAAGTTGTTTGATTGGCCAAAATAGCCTCGTGTTTGATTGTAGCTAGGGTGATGTGTTAAGGGGATGGGAGGAGATTAGTGTATTTCTCAGAGGGCAATTTGGTGCAAGAAAAACATGGGAGATGAGAGAGTAACATCACTCTAGAATGGGAGCAAATGATTGGATGAGAGACTGGGGTTATGTGTATGGGATTGGATCTAAGCATGATCAAACATATCTTTCTTTTCAATTAGTGTAGGAGGATCAACACCAAAAAGTTGCCGACTTTTGCGTTAGTTTTATCACAACTTGCAACCAAGTGCCAACTTGATTCAATTTTCTAAACGGAACCAAAGGGATTGGATCCAAGCATGTCATGAAATATCTTTCAAATTTCAACCATGTAATTTTGAACAATCAGTATTTTTTTTTCTTTTATTTTTTTGAATATGAACAATCAGTATTAGCTTAAAGAAATTACCATGCCATAACAATCAGTATAACCTTTTCCTTTCACCTTCAAAAACTTGAAAGAATTAGCCGTAATTCTTTATGTGACTATCCACCTTCTTTTTATTTGAGAATGGTTGTGGAGGCCTTGAATTCGATTTTAACTTTTAAGACGGTGGTGGCTACAAAGTTTATTTCAATGTGGAAAATTTTCCATTCTTATCTTATGTTTGGTGTTTAGTGGGTTGGTATCAGGGTAAAGCTGAAATCTTTACTTCAACATAAGCTTGTAGTTTTGGTCTCTAGTTGAACTGATCCAACTGTCAGCTTAGTTGAACTGAATTTAACTCGAATCATTTCATACTATTTTAGCTGTACCGTTTATGTCAAACTGGGGAAAGAAATGGCAACTTTTGCTGTGAGATTAAGCAGAGAACGGGAAGAGATTTCGCAGCTGGAGCTAATGGGGGATCTCGGAGGTGAGGTTGGAAATTACAATGCTGCATATCCTGATATTAATTGGCCTCAAGTTGCTGAAGAGTTTGTCACATCTCTGGGATTGAGTTTTAATCCCTACGTTACTCGGATCAGAGCTTATGACTGTGGCAGAACTTGTTCACGGAGTTGGCCAGTTCGACAAGATATTGATGGACTTCGTTGGAGACGTAGAAGGGTACATGTCTATGGGTTGTTTCAAGCAAATAAACGGGGCTAGTGAAGGCAGTAGTAACATTGGTGTGGCTGGTGGCAATCCGTGTTCCTTGAGCAGGAGGCTACCTATTTAAGCCCTTTTGAGGAACATGGGTTCAAGATTAGAGCATTCTCTTCTCACCTACAAAAACACACTCGATCTAATATCAAGACTCGAAAAGGTCGAAGGAGTACTTGTGCCCCTCTCTATTCAGGAGCTCTCGTTAGAGAGTTAGAGACGGTTGCACAACGATATGGTGTCCCCAAGCCCTATGAAAAGTTTAAGGAACTCAACACCGGAGGACAAGCAGTGGTTACCAAGGAAAGTACCTGACGAAGCAAAGGCCATTCTACTCAAGTTAACACGATGTAGCTATGTCGGAGCCGCTTCGGAATTGGCCAGAACAGTAGACATGGCCGTGAATTTCTAACCGTATAAAGTTGTTTCTTGTTAGCCACCAATTACGAAAGCTTTTGGACATGAATAAAAATTACGGGCCACATCATGGGCCATAATGGGGAGCCCAATAGCTCTAGTCAGTTTTGTTCAAATTGATTACTGGTGTTCCACACGTGCGAGAGAGGAGGTTAAAAGACGAAAGATCAAAAGCTAGAAAATTCCGGAGCAGTGACATCAGGGTAGCATCATCATACCTGACAGGGTCATCATTCTACCGAGCAAGGTACATGACGTGGAAGACACAGGTCCTGGTAGGGACCACCGGGAGACAATGATGGTCCCCGCCTTCATCAGAGGCAGACCACAACTGGCGAATACAGTGACAAAAAATAGAGAAAGAAAAAAAAGCATCTGACCCTGAGCCCGTCCGGGCACTTGTTCCCCGTATCGCCGGCAGGGGCTCTCTCTCTTAAAACGATCGCCGTTGATTGACGCATCAATCAAAGTTGTTTTCAGACCGCCACGTGTCCGGGGTGAGCGAGGAGGAGGAGGACAGATTCCACGCACCTATGTGCACTTACACCAATAGTATGTAAGTCATTTATGTTTTTATTTTTTTAATTCCGTTAGTGTTCTTTAACGCATCAATGGCTGGATATTACGGACATCATTTTTCATGATTTTTTTTCTTATAATTTCTATTGTTATTTATCATGCTGACATTGTAACTCATCTCCAATTTGTTTTAATTATAGTACTTTACAACTTCCTTAGAATATTAAGACCACGTAAATAATTTGTGATTAAACGAATTGTTGAAATTATAAATTTAAATATCGGTTTATTTACACAATACCTAACCTTAAACGAATTGTTGAAATTATAAATTTAAGTATCGGTTCATTTACACAATACCTAACCATTGAGGCGTTAAAGAAAGATAATTGTGGCCTCGATGCCAAAATGAAGCGATGGTCCGTGGAGGCTTTTCAAGGGTGATGAAAGAGTTGAGAGTACCACAAGTGAAAATGGCTAATGAGGACTTGACATAGTGTGTGTTAGTAATTGTAGGCAGGGGTAGTGATCGCTCGAGTGATGTGATATTGTGATATGTGTATTCCTTTAGTGTTATTCCTACTTCCGAATGTAGTTGTATGTTTTTCTTCCTTCCTTGGACGACACAACTATTTTGTCGAATGTTCATTCATTACAAGAATAACTTACGCTATCAGCTCTCACTCATATGTCTTCGTTCTCGATGTATATCGAGTGATGTTGACAGTCTCTTTTTTTGAGATTAAATGTTAGAAAATAAATGGACTTGTTACAATAATATCCAGAATACATGAATCATAAGCAAAGTATGAATACTAGTTCAACATGGATAATAATTTGTGCTTTCCTAGTTGCGTTAGGAAACTGTGTATTGTTCCTAAAGCTAAAGAAACCTTATCGGATTCTATGAGAGGAATACTGCAGTGATTCATTCAGTGTCTAACTAGGTTTCTTGTGATTCAAGTAGTCCTTTATGGATGGACTCTTGAATCATAGATCCCTTATATATAGATGGTTTAGTCCCTGTTGATCCCATCGTCTTTAGCATATTGTTCTGTCCATATCAGAAGCTTTGTTGGTGATCTAACAGAAGGCATAGCCTCATTGTTTCTTGTTTCAGGTTCTATATCAGAGATGGATCTGATTAAAGGAGCTGATGGTATGATGCTGATCATGTTTCTAGTTTAATGTTCTTGTTCTGTATTTTCTGGTTTTATAACTTGTTTATGTTCAAGCATTATGAATTTGGTATTGAGCATGATGATTTGTTATTGAATTAACAAATGGTATCAGAGCACATCTGTGCTCATAAAATCGGTTGCTTGATCAAAGTATTTTTTGAAAACCAACTTTAAAGAACAAGGAAATTTTCTGGTTTTGTTTTCGGGTCGTGTTCTTGGCAACCCATGTGCAAACAGACTGACCCGGTTCATACCCGACCCAAAGCAAAAGTTTTTAAACTGCAGAAATAGCCGTTGCCTCTTAACGGTCGATTTCTGCAAAAAGCAGACAAGGGAAAGGGATGATTCAGAGAAGCCAGAGATGCTCTGCGTCTTGTATGGAATTCAACTGCAACAAAGCCATGGATTAAGAAGCCAAGATCAAGGCAAATGCTGCAATAAGAGATGCTTCCGCTTTAAAAACCTTTATGCAGCAAAATTTTTGGGAAAAAAGCAAAATCAGGTTTTTCATAAACAATTTCAATTCAAGCATGTTATACTATAATAATTATATGTATATATATATATATATGCATAAAAACCCTAGAGCACTCCCAGCGTGCACATAAGTTGGGAATTGTGTTGTTCTGTGGCTGGATGAAATTTCAATACAGGTTATGCTCCATGGAATTGGATTGAAGCAATGAAGATATGTCTGTGACTGTAACTCTATTATACATATTATGATCTCCTTAAGTTTTATATATGCTAATAGAATTACAGATGCAGGGATTTCCTTAAAAAGTTTTCTTACAAAGACGAATTCTGGTTAGAAAGCATAAAGATGGAAATCATCAATTTTGTAATATTCTGCTAATATCAATGAGCATATTGCACAAAACATTCCTCATTGATGTCAGGAGAATACATATGATTATAAAAACAAGACTGATAATTGTGTTTTGAGTTCTAAAATCTTATCATTGTATCTTCCAAAGAAGTGACAGATTATGATTTTAGAACTCAAAACAGCAATATGCATATCAAACTGAATTATCTCTGGATACATAGAAATTTTCTTCTGTCCAAAGATGTGGATTATTTTCTCTGTATAACATAGTTTGGTTTGACATGGCTTATTGATCAAGACTTACAGAATAATACAGAATATTTAGCTTCTGCTCAAAAGTGTTGCTTTAATATTGTTTTATGGTTTATGGACTGAAAGATGCAAGTATATATATAGAATCAAGTGTTTTCTCTGTTGGTTTTGATTTTGCTCCTGAATTGCTTGTTTTTTAAATAAGCTAACAATTTCATAAAACACTGAAAACTCTTTAAAGCCTTACAAAACCAAGAACTCACTAAGTTTCTTTTCTTCTTTTGCTTCTAGGAAAACATTATGTGAACCTTAGTTCTGTTTTGGTACTCACTGGAACAAACTATAGAGCCTGGAAAGAATCGATAGAAAACTACATGAGTGTGCAAGACAACATGGATTACTGTTTCTATGAAGACATGCAGAAGTACCAGTTGGAGATGATTCTAAGGAAGTTAGAGACCATTATAGGAAGTGGATGAGGTCAAACAGGATGGCTAAAAATCTTATCAAAACCTCTATGTCAAACACCATAAGGGGCAGCATTGCAGAACCAGACTTAGCAACAGAATTCATGGATGCTATTGCAGCCAAATTTAAAGAAAGTGAAAAGTCTGAGATTGCTAGGCTTAATAAGGAATATCATAGTATATAATTTTCTCAGTCTGGATCAGTTAGAGAGCCTATACTAAAGCTAGTAAACATCAATGCTAGACTAAGGGAAATGTGGCAGGGAGTTAAAGATGAGTTGATAGTACATCATGTACTTGATACACTCCCTAGCAGTTATAGCCACTTAAGAACTAGCTATAATGCTCAAAAGGAAAACTGGTCCATAGATGAGTTGATCTCTATATGCTGTGATGAAGAGGCAAGGATCAAGAAAGAACAAGGAGAGCCTAGCACTACAGTAAACCTTGTTGAAAAGCCTAAGAAGAAAAAGCCTCAGAACAAGCTTAAACCTGTCAAAACCATCTCTAAAGGTTCAACCTCAGGAGAAACAAAACCTTTACGGTTCAAGTGCTATTTTTGCAAAAAGATAGGACACATGAAGAAGGATTGTACTGGCTACAAGAATTGGTTGGTTAAGAAGGGTAAGCAATTTTCTCAGATTTTTGCTTTAGAAATTAACCTTTTAAATGTTGAACCTACTAGCTGGTGGTTAGATTCTGGTTCTCCAGTGCATATAACTAATTCTTTGCAGGGATTCACAAAGAAGAGAACCCAAAAAAATGATGAAATCAACCTAAGAGTGGCAAATGGCATGCGAGTAGCAGTCAAGGCAATATGCACATTGAGGCTCAGTTTTGGTTCTAGAAGATTTTTAGTTTTAGATAATGTTTTTTATGTACCTTCCATTAGAAGGAATTTAGTTTCGGTTAGTCTTTTGGTCAATGCTGGTTGTAGACTTTTGATTGATGATAATGGAATAATTATTTCAAGGAATTCTATGAATATTGGTTCTGGTGCAATCATGAATGGTTATTTACAGCTCAATTGTTCTACACCTCAGCAAGAAATTTCTTTTGTTGAAACAGAAAGAACACAACAACCAGAATGCACTCAAAGTCCTAACACTTTAACAGGTGTTAAAAGAACTAAAATCAATGAAAAGTCTGCTTTTTTGTGGCATAGAAGACTTGGCCATATTTCTGCAGAAAGACTGAAACTTCTGATAAAAAACAATATCTTACCAGAACTAGATTTTTCAGACTTAAATGAATGTGTTGAATGCTATAAGGGAAAACTCACAAACTTGAGGAAAAAGACTGCATATAGAAGCCAAAATCTACTTGAGTTAATCCATACTGATATCTGTGGCCCTTTTCAGCATAAGTCTATCTGTGGAAATGTGTATTTTATCACATTTATAGATGATCACTCCAGATTCTGCTATGTTTTTCTACTCTCTGCGAAATCTCAAGCTTTAAAAGCTTTTCAAGTTTTTAAAACTGAGGTAGAAAACCAACTGGAAAGGAAGATCAAAACAGTAAGATCAGATAGAGGGGGAGAGTTTTATGGAAAATACACAGAGAAAGGCTAATCTAAGGGTCCTTTTGCTTTGTTTCTTGAGGAACAAGGCATAAAAGCTCAATATACAACACCATTCAACCCTCAACAGAATGGTGTTGCTGAGAGAAAGAATATGACACTTTTAAATATGGTCAGATGCATGATGTGCACCACTGGCCTACCTAAATTTCTATGGGGTGAAGTTTTAAAAACAGCAAATTATATTTGCAACAGAACTCCAAGTAAAGCTATAAATAAAACCTCATTCGAATTGTGGTATGGAAGAAAACCAAGTCTTCATCATTGCCATGTTTGGGGATGCCATGCAGAAGCAAGAGTTTACAACTCGAACATTAATAAGCTTGATCCTAAAATAATTAGCTGCTATTTTATTGGTTATCCAGATAAGTCCAAAGGGTACAAGCTTTATTCTTCTAAACATTCACCTAGGATTTTGAAACACATCAAGTAAAGTTTCTAAGTGAAAAAGTGCATAATACAGAGCTTGAAGATTTATCTGCTGACTTTGAAGAAATTATGCTAGATGAAGATATGGAAATAGCTTTACCTCTCAAAACCAATAATCTAGCCTCTGAAAGTTTAACAGAAACCAATGCAGAAGATCAAAATTTTGATCAAGAAATGCAAATGGATGAGGATCAAGCTGAACCTGCAGTTCAGCATGAGCCTCAAGTGAACCAACCAGAAGAAAACATAGAGCAACAGAACCTTCCTGTAAACCAACAAAATCCACCTCCTCAGCTTAGAAGGTCCACCAGAGCCAAGAAACCAAAATATGGGAAAAATAGTGATTATCATCTCTATTTTAATGAAGGAGAAGTAGAAATAGACTGCTCAGATGACAATGATCCCACTAGTTTTGCTCAAGCAGTAGAAAGTTCAGAGTCTATGCAGTGGCAGATTGCAATGCAAGAAGAAATAAGGTCAATGGATAATAATGCAGTGTGGGAGCTAGTTGAACCAAATCCAAACCAGAAACCTATAGGCTGCAAATGGGTGTTTAAAACCAAAAGAGATGCATTTGGAAATGTTGAAAGACATAAAACACGACTTGTAGCTAAAGGTTTTACACAGAAAGAATGAATTAATTTCACAGAAACCTTTTCACCAGTTTCAACAAAAGATTCCTTTAGAATCATCATGGCCTTAGTGGCACATTTTGATATGGAACTCCATCAAATGGATGTTAAAACAGCTTTCTTGAATGGTGATTTGGATGAGATGATCTATATGAAACAACCAGAAAGTTTTGTCAATGCTGGCAGTGAGCATTTAGTCTGCAGGTTAAAGAAATTCATTTATGGATTAAAGCAGGCTTCTAGACAATGGTATAAGAAATTTGATTCAGTAATCTCTTCTTTTGGATTCACTGAAAACATAGTTGATGAATGTGTTTATCTGAAAGTCTCTGGAAATAATTTCATATTTCTTGTATTATATGTTGATGATATACTCTTGGCCAGCACTAATGTAAAAATGCTAAAGGATACCAAGAACTTTCTGTCAAAGAATTTTGACATGAAAGACTTAGGTGAGGCTTCATATGTACTTGGAATAGAGATTAACAGAGATAGAACTCACAAGCTTTTAGGCCTATCTCAAAAGAACTATATTTCTAAAGTTCTGAAAAGATTCAATATGGAAAAGTGCTCAACTAGTGAAGTACCTATGTCTAAAGGAGACAGCTAACTAAAAAGATTTCTCAGGATGCAAAAGATGCTATGGATTCTAAACCATGTGCTAGACTTGTTGGTAGTTTAATGTATGCTCAAGTCTGCACAAGACCAGATTTGGCTTTTCCAGTTGGAATCATGTCTAGGTTTCAATCAAATCCTAGTCATGAGCATTGGGTTGCAGGAAAGAAAGTTTTGAGATATCTGCAGGGTACTAAAAGTAATATGCTGGTATATAAACATGTGGAAGATCTAAAACTCACAGGATATTCAGATTCTGACTTTGCTGGGAATTTTCCTACATCTAATAAGTCAACCTGTGGATATGTTTTCATGATGGCTGGAGGAGCTATAGCCTGGAAGACCATGAAGCAAACTTTGGTGACCACTTCTACAATGCAGGCTGAGTATATTACTGTTTATGAGACCATGTGTGAGGGACTTTGGATTAGAAATTTTCTGATTCAAACTGAGGTTTTAAGTCACATAGTTGAAGACAAACTTGTGATCTATTGTGATAATGAAGCAGCTGTGTTCTTCTGTAAAAATAACAAAAGGTCTAGTAATTCAAAACATATTGATTTGAAGTACTATGATGTTAGACAGAGAGTGAAACGTGGAGAAGTCAGTGTATTAAGCATTAACACCAACTCACAGCTTGCAGATCCCGTCACCAAAGCTCTAGCAGTTGGCGTTTTCAAGGAGCACATCAAGAACATGGGAGTTTTATCGAGCCTATAGTTTTAAGGACCAGTGGGAGTTTAAACTAGAAGCAAAAATTAGAAATTTTCAGTTTTTAGAGTGGTTGTGATCTATTCACATTATGTTTTGAATTGACAGTTGATTTTTCAGTATTTTGAGGTATTTTCATAAAAATATTGATTGCTGCAGCATTATGTTTTTAATCGTCTGAATTTTGTCATACTGTTTTGATTTTATTTTGTACTTGCTATCAGATGGCTTTTATCATGGAAAGTTATGATAAATACAGTTCAAGTATTAGGAAGCCATTAGTGAACAGTTTTGCTTGAGTTTCTGGTTTAGGAAACATAAGGTGGACTTTGATATATGTTTTTTACTCGTAAAATGCACATAAGCATATATCAGTTTTGCTGTTTTTGAACATGTGAATTGCAGGTGTGTATGTAAGTAGTACAGAAACTCTGCATTTTTGTTAAAATGTTTGTTGTTTCTTGCTCTACATGTATAGCTGCATTTTGATTGTTCTGAGAATGAGGTTTTAAGTATCAGGTTATTATCTGGCGCGCCCTTAAGTAAGTTGATTAGTCTAATACTTACAGGAGCTTTATTTTCATGGTTTGTTGTAACAGTCCAGTGGGAGATTGTTAGAAAATAAATGGACTTGTTACAATAATATCCAGAATACATGAATCATAAGCAAAGTATGAATACTAGTTCAACATGGATAATAATTTGTGCTTTCCTAGTTGCGTTAGGAAACTGTGTATTGTTCCTAAAGCTAAAGAAACCTTATCGGATTCTATGAGAGGAATACTGCAGTGATTCATTCAGTGTCTAACTAGGTTTCTTGTGATTCAAGTAGTCCTTTATGGATGGACTCTTGAATCATAAATCCCTTATATATAGATGGTTTAGTCCCTGTTGATCCCATCGTCTTTAGCATATTGTTCTGTCCATATCAGAAGCTTTGTTGGTGATCTAACAGAAGGCATAGCCTCATTGTTTCTTGTTTCAGGTTCTATATCAGAGATGGATCCGATTAAAGGAGCTGATGGTATGATGCTGATCATGTTTCTGGTTTAATGTTCTTGTTCTGTATTTTCTGGTTTTATAACTTGTTTATGTTCAAGCATTAAGAATTTGGTATTGAGTATGATGATTTGTTATTGAATTAACATTAAAACCATCCCGACCGTAAATGTACTCACAGTACAAAACGCAACTAGCCGCCTATATTAACTAAGTAATATTTTTTCATTCACAATGCTGAAGTCATGTTTACATTACCTACCCTTCATGGGAGTGATGGGACATTGAAAATTGAAACCATGCATCATGCATATGTAGCTATTAAGTAGTAATAACTCATGCTATCTTGGACAGTAAGCAACGATAGGGCTTGACCTATCTATATATATATATATATATATATATATGCTACAAGAGGTGCAGAATATTTGTCGAGTTTGGTTGGCCTCCACATTCACTATATATAAAACTTATGAAAATTCCAGGCTTATAATTAGGACCGGAATTGGAAATCACAACCTTTCATGTGAAACCCATTATCCATAGATAATTAAATTATGATAGATCTTTCATAGATGAATAATAATTAGCACTCATAGATTAAGAGAATTAATCACAAAAAGGTTTTGTAATTTGTGTAGGTTTTACAAGAATAGTAGACGACATTCTCTGTCGATCACTTTGCTTTTGCCTGCTTGAAACTTCATCGGGCATCGGGTATCGGGTCGGGCCGATAGAGGCTTTTGTTTGTTTCCGGAGGAGTGGGGGGCCCATGCGGCGGAGGAGAGGGTGGGGGACCAGCGGGGGGTGGCTGGGCCTGCGGAGGGAGACCACCTTCTTGATTGGATCAAAACGTCATGATTGGATGGATCATTGGATTAGTGGTGACTCAATGGTGGTCTTAAGAGCTCGAGCTATTTTGTTAATGAATGAGGGGGTCCCTTTTGCACTGGCTAGTGGTGACTAGTCTTGTGCTTACGCTTGTCTTATGAAACTGGTGATTGTAATTTGGCTTTCTAATTCTACTTTTCGGTGGACGGGTCGTAAACTTTGATGAAATACTTTATCGAATAGTGAAAAATATTCACTCAACTAATATTAAATAACCTTTATATTGTTTGTCGAAACTACTAATTTGTTTCGAGTGGTTGTGCATATGTTGTATGTACTGTCAGATTCAGACGGTGAAAATAAAAGTAACAATCTTCAATCTTCAATCCGTCTTATGCACCATACCCCAACATGCTATCTTCGTATTAAAGTAAGAAACAAGGCTCTAGCCATGCTATCATATATGGCACCACCCTCCCTGAACTAGGTCTCAGTCGTCTTCACCTTATTGAAGCCTGTGAGCGCTAGAGAGCTAGGTCATCATCTTATAGATGCACTAACCCAAACGTGAACAGAGACCGCATTCCTTATGTTCTAGCTAGTTTTAACTTTTACAGCCAAGTTCTGTGCGGCTCTGGCAGTTTCTGTAATCAAAGTAAGAGAAAGCCAGATGAATATATATTGGGTTAATCATAATGTATACTTTCCCTAGGTACCAAGACATACTACCATATGAATGATATGATATATTGTATATCTGCTTTGGTCACTTCTAGCTTCCAATCGGGTACCTGCTGGCCTCCATTATGCGTTGTGAATAATGGAATTGTTGAGCCACGAGAGCCAGAAATTTGATCTCAGTTTGCCTTGAAATGGCATTGTATTCCTCTTTTTTATGGTTACGTGAGAGAGAGGCTATAAGATTGTCAATTATATATGCCTCGCTTTTATTGGACATTATAGCAAGAAATTAACCTTATGTATGTGTGAGGCAATAAAGCATTGAGATTCCTTTGTAAGATTTTCCAAACCCTAGAGATGAAATCCAATGACAACATTTCCACCAGGACAAAGACCCATCTTCCTTATCATTAGTGAAGAAAACAAAACCAGACGACAGACACTAAACTCAGTACTTCCAATTCTAAAAACCCTAAGAAATGTGTGTCATGTCTTGTATATATATAGTCTTTAATTTCCTAACACTGTAGTTTGTTTCAAGTATGTATTTTGAATGTATGTATAAGGCTAGAGTCATGAGTTCGAGTCACGATAGGGGTACCTGTGAAATCCTTATGTATTTTGTTTAAAAAAAAAAAAAAAGACTAGGGTATGTATTTTGTTTCAAGTGAATTGGTATGTATTATGTATATTAGTATAGTCTGTTCCTACTATTAGCATGGGGTACGGTCTGCAGGTTAATCATTGCAGAAAATTTAAGGATAAACTTTGAATCCAATCCCAATCTCTATAAGACTATAAACCCTTTGACCTCCTCAGCACTAGCAAAAACAAAGATGCTTTGCTTGAGTGATAACTTTGTTATAGAATCCATTAGTTACAGCTTCAAAAGTTTCAGCCTTTACTAATATTTAAGATGAGAATCCAGCATGAGTACATGTTATTATCTAAAATGATAACTTATTTATTTTAAACATTCTTTGGTTAGTGCTACTTAATTATAAATAATTGGTCAAACTTACAACTCAATCGCTATATATGTGTGTGTGTGTTATCCTCTGCCACATCCGATCCATTAGTTCACAAAGTGGAAATTAAAGAAGGTCGATTGCTCTATATAGCTAGCGCTAGCTAGGTATTCATAACCTTATTTTGCTGCAAAGTACTAATTAACCTACTGAGAAAGCTAGCCAGTGACCGTAAGAGGACAAGCTGTAAATATCCGACGACTTCTTACATAAAATCCATACACATCCTTTAGCCGCGGACACCTGCGTGTATCTCGTAATAAGAACGTTCTTAGGGTTTATGCCTGCAGATTTAATTAGGGTTTCACAGATATGCACATACATGCAAGATATGCCTGCATGTAAAGAAGAAAATCAGCAGTTTCTGATAGTTTGAGTTGTGAGCTAGGGGAAGATGCGTTTTAAACGCAGAAGATGAGCGCAGTTCAACTCATGGAATTGTTTACAGTTCCAGATATATACTCAAGTTGCAAGAAGGATTGAAGAATAATTAATTTCAATCTGCTGAAGGATAGATAGGATAGTACTGAATTACTGATCGATGAACAAGCTATTATTACAATATTTGCAAGTCAAAACTTGAGAAATTAGAATGCAATCCTCTTATGTTCCTTTGTTTTTTGAAAGAGAGAATATAACAGCATTATGACTATGAATAATGATTTCCGTTCATCAGTATACCCCTTAAATAGGTCCCCCTGAGCTTTATTTTCACAGGACAAGCATGGTTTCCCAGGCAAGTAAAGCTAAGAGTATGTCAATTCCAGTATAACACAATAATCAAACTCTTAATCAGTGAGATCTATGTTATATTTTCGTTCGATCACAATCTAAACAGCTGGGTTTTAGCCGAGCAGGCTGTGCTCTCTTTATGAACAAAAGGTTAAAGGGGAAAAGAGAAAGACAACCAGCAATATCCAAAATCTCATTGCTGGATTTTAATTCACCCCTTTTAGCAGAAAGAAAGTTGTTTTGATGCAGTTGACTTAATTCTCAACGGCTATGATGAAGCGTGTGTTGTTTCCAGGAGACAAAATCATGGTCTTTATGCTTAATTGATAAAGATGAAGCTAGGGTGGTGATGCTGAGAAAAAAAATGGAGCAAAACCTTTGTGTTCTTTTGCAATTCTAGCTTGTGGGTCTTTCTGATCTCTCCCTGACACACCCACCCACTAACACACAAATTGGGATGCTGCTAAGTATGGTATTAAAGCCAGAAACCTTATAATGAGCAATGCTGACTAACAAATAAACACACCAGAATGACTATGTTCATGAAAATTAAGCTTTTTTTGGAATTGGATGATTACTCTCAATCATATATATATATATATGCTATTCTCTCAATCATTTATCTTCAGTTTTAACAAACATCTTAACCATTTTCAACTAGCTGGTTGGCACAAATACATATCTCTATTTTAGTGAATGCCAATCATAAAATTCCCAATGAATTTTAGCCAAAGAGATTGAAACATTGAGGATCCAGAAAAGAAAAGAAAGAAAAGAGGGAGTGTTCCTTAGCTATTTAGGTAAAACATCGAAGTAGGATTCAGATGGATAGATGGTTCATGGTGTAATGTATCATGTAGACATGAAATAAGACTAAAAGTATGAAAGATCCGAATTGGGAAGGAAGAGTAAAGTAGGGTTTTGCCCAATTTGGTGACTTGGGTGGGGTGTTTTAATTAGTACTGTGCTATATATATGGAAGTCAAGATTCTCAGACTAGCCATGAAGAGCTTGAGGATATGTAATGGGGACCCTCATAAAGATTTCATCAGCTCCTCTCATCTCATCTCATCTCATGCACCAGCAATGTATAGTAGTAGCAGTTGCAGTGCACCATCATATATTGTATCCATTCTTTTATGAAGAATTATGGGTGTCCCCTAAAGCTTTCTAGAGCTTGGACCTTGGATACCCTACATAGAGAAAGAGGCTTGTTTCAATTAATACAGCTTTGGTTTGAGCTAGGCTAGCTGTGTACCATGCCAGTTGATCAAGCTCTGAAAGTCACTGAGCTAGGTTGCCCTAGCTGTGGAGAATTGGAGATTAAGCATAAAACAAATGATCATATGCAGGATGCTGGTATATGATAGGGGATGGCTCACCAATATGGGGTGCCAATGCAGCAGATTGAAAAGGCTGTGAACACTATCAAGAGGAAGATGGTCGATCTCTTTGCCTTGTTCATGAATATTACTGCCTGAGCTGTCTCTTTCTACCCAGCCAACACTTGTATATCTGTAGCTTTTTAACCTTAACTCAATCAAGTAACCGAGATAGATAGAGCTTGTAACTCTCTGGGATCAACCAAAAACCTCCAGATCAAGATAAAGAACGGCAATCATCGAAAGTAATTCCCGACTTTTCGACAGTTATTGAAAAGATCGATCACTGTAAAGGGTATCAGATTATCAATCATGACTCGTCTAAGCAAGAATTACTTATCTGTTAGCAATGGCTTCATATTCTGTATAGTATTACAGGTTGCAGCTAGCTGCATGAAAAAACCGATGGACACGGTCACAGAAGCAGTCAAGCAAAAATATTATCATCGAGAACTGGAAGACAATTGGCATTTGATTATTGGTATTTTGTTATGTTCTTGTAGATCGTGAAGAAGAAGAGAAAGGGAGTAAGAAAACGAGGGAGGCATTGGCAGAAGGTGAAATCAGAAGATGATCCCTACAAACCCCACAACCCTAAAAAACTTTGGACCACCCCACCAACATCTCTACACCCCTTTAGCCCTTTTTTTAGTGTTACATTTCCCGAGGTAGGACCAATCACTGGCCCACCAACATCTCACTCTGAGCCGGAATATTCTCTGGCCCAAATATCGGGCTCCCGCCGATGACTACCATTTCTATTGGCCAGCACAGCCTATCTCTTCCTTCTCTAGATCTTCACTATTCAGTACAAAAACAAGGTGCACAATATCTTCATATCTCTCTAACTCATTACTCATTATTTGTTTACCGGCCACTTTTTATATCATATAAAACTGTCAACATGTATTTTACGTCACTCAATTTAAATCGTTCATGTGATTGTCTCAAATTTATGAATGCTTTGTACTTACAAATTAGTTAACACAAGACAATAGAAGAGTAAGTGCCATGAAGTTATAGGGTCCATAGTTTATAGTTGATCGAAGTTGCTAATTAGCCAAGATTGATTTAGCCTTGTCTTGGAAGACCCGAAAATGGCGAGACACATAGAGCATAAAGCATTGTTTCGGAGAAGAACAGCAATTTAGCACATAGAGTATTGTTTCGTTTTTGCTCTCCAATCTCCATTATTGTAAGGGGAGGATGCATATGTATTTTAAGAAGTAATCATGGGGGAAAGGCATTGTTATTGCCACTATATTGTTTAGTAGGCTTGTGGTGATTCTTTTGAGTTCAGATAGATAGGGACGTCTGGGTGTTGTATTTTTGTGGATTTTGATGCCGACCTTCTCGTGAGTTGTTGCCTTTTGCTCTTTTATTTCTTTTGAAGTTGCAATGAAAAAAATAGACTCAACATTATTATCATGCCTTCTAAAAAAAAAAAAACCTGAAGAGTTATGGTATTTCAGGAATATATAGTTATGGTTTTTGCAATGCAAGAAATTTTTTTAAAGAGTGATTGCATAATATTTTTTTAGTACAAACTCATATATTTAATGACTCGAGAGAGAAGATAATTCGATCAAAATTATGAATTAGGTGAATATTATCAGTAAAAAATGCAAGAATGCTACAAGAGATCATATGCCTATAAGCACTCTTCTTCTTCTTGTAAAACTGAAAAACCCTAGTTCTTCTCTCTCTGTAAGAAAACCAACGAAGGCGGCGGCTTTCAAAGAAGAACACCAACCTTGTCTGGTGGCATCCACGGTCTAGGCTGGTTATCAACCACGCCGACGCCGCATGGCATGCTGCCGGACGGAGACTTTATCCAAGCAGTGTTTGAGATAAAGGTTGCACAAAGGCTTTTTGTAGATAGGTATTCTGTTATGATTCTGGTGTTTTTTTGCGACGATTTCCGGGTAGCCAAATTACATGCTTTGGTTGATCCTTGGCTTGGCACTGACAGTAGTCACTGTTTCGAAAGGGTCAGTAGCTGTTGTACTTCTAGTTCGAGCAACCAATTCGGGACAGGTGCAGATCGTGGGAGGCATGGTCAACGTCTTGTTTGATCAAGATAACGTGGTCTGGTAGTGTTGCGGCGGCAGCAGTCGTGGCGACGTACTCTGGACGACAGTGTGGAAGTGATAGCAAGGTGGGGTGCAATTTTTAGGCTGCTGGAGCGGTGGTAATGGATGAGCCACGGCAGAAGCAGACTTGCCAGGTCTTTGGAATCCTTTTTGAGCGTTTAGTCGGGCTTGTCTTGATAGTATGTTGGGTTTTTCATCCTAACCGCATGTTAGGCTTGTTCTGACTACTATATTTACCTCTTTGTTTTTTATTTTGATCCCTCCAAGCCCTGTTGCTATGGGTGATGAGTTTTATTTTCTGTCTTTATTTTTATGTTAAACTTTATGTCTATCATCTATACTTTGGTCATGGAGTTAGGTTTGTCCTTCCATCGAGTATGTAGTTTCTAACATAGGTGGTCTAGCGTACGTATCATGTTGGTGTTTTGCACCACGAAATTTTGTTCTATCTTGAAAATATGTGATAGCGCGTGGATATGTAATGACCATCTTAGCATGAGCTTGATTATGAATGAAATTTCTCTTTCCTCATGACTAAGCACAGAGCTGAATAATTTCCTAATACCCATTACAGATACAATTGAATGCTCTAATACAATTGAATAATGCCCTAATACCCAAATTCTTTTTCTAGGTTAGCTCAATACCTCATAAATTTTCCTTTGGGTAATTAAGTTCGTAATATTCCCTTTTTAATACCCAGATTCAAAACCAATCATGATCCAAACTCTGTCCAGAACAATAAACACACAATATAAAAAGAGTAAATTGCAATTTAAACAAAAAATTACCTAATAATGATGCAATAAAACCCCAAGATTATCCTCTCCATTTTCTCACGAAAACATAAACATCTCATGGGAAATTGACAGTTCCTTACGAGAAAATCAACCATATTGACCGGGGATAGCCGGTAAACCAACCGAAAGGGATTGGGGCGGACCGACGGGACCAGTCACCGGCAAGTCCTCCAACAAGAAGACAAAGATATCATCACCACACAGTAATTTAATTCTCAAGATCTCAGTGTGTTTTGTGTTTCCCTTTAACTTGGGAGAGAATATCAGATTTCATTTTATTTTCCAATTAGTGTTCATAATTGCAGAGGCTGCTCTCATAAAGACTGTAATACAATCACATTTATAGAGAAGCATAATAGGGAAAAGGCAAAACAAGACCAAAGTCACCAAGCAAAACGACACACCATAGCTCCTATGGTCCTCTCCTCTATATATATAAACATTTGTTTTAATCTCTCTCACTCTCTAACCGACCACTTTCAAGTTTCATAATTTCCCACAAAACCCAAGCTTTTGGTTTGGTTTTTTGCTTTCAGATTCTTCCAACTGTCTCATCCCCTTCCCTTGTTTTGTTGCAACAACAGAAGACAACTTGTTTTGTTCTGGAGCATTAAGGTTGCTAAGGAGAGGGAGAGTTGGGTTTTGTTGGGTTCTTTGGTGTTGACTGAGTTCAGCTGCCTGGTTGACTTGTTTTATATGGGTTTGGGTTTGTGAAGTCTCGGATTAACAGTGAAATGGGTGAAGCTGAGAAAGGTTCAGTGATTAAAGAGAGGCTTAAGGGTCTTTGTGTTAGTAATGGGTGGTCTTATGGGGTTTTGTGGCGCTTTGATCAGAGATATTCCATGTAAAGTTTCTTCCTTTTTTGTTTTCTACTTGTTGATTTATTGTCTTGCATCATTTTGTTGCCTGTGTTTTGTTCTTGAGGGATTTGGGTACCCTTTTTAGCTTTTAATACATGTGAAGTTTACAAAAATCTAATCTTTCAGTGTCTGGAAATGTTTAAAATAGTTAAGAAGTTGCTTCTTTGTTCTTAGTTTCCTCCCAAAGATTGATCATTTATTTTTCTGCATGCTAGATGTGTTACATTTTGTATTTGTGAGATTAAGCCTCTAATTTAGTTCAATTAGTATTTGAGATTTCCAATCTGACATTAGTTTGAGGTCTTTCTCATCAGAAATTCTGGGTTTCCAAATGCTTTTAGGTTGTTGACAATGGGAGAAGCCTATTATGAAGAGCACATGGGAGCAGTGATTGAAAATATGCTTCCACAGGTCCACATGCTTGGAGAAGGGTAAGCCCAAAATTCCAATTTCAGTTGCTCACTTTTAAAATTCCATTACATTGTTTACCTTTTTCCCCTACATAAAATTCATGGTTGAATACAAGATTTTCCCACAAGATTCCCTTTTGTTTCAACACAAGCATTAGAAAGTTCTAACAGGGGTGATTTTGTTGTTGTCTGAAACAGCGTTATTGGTCAAACTGCTTTCACCGGGAAGCACCAATGGATGCATTCAGATGCTTACAATGAACAGTGGAATTCATGCAATCCCATGGAAAGCAGTCGAGATTCGTTTCAGGTAGGACAATTTGTTGAATTGCTATCTTATTTTCAGCAACTGTTAGCTACTTGGTTGTGGTTTACTTGTTTACTTATGTGGAAATGAATTCTCATTTTGCAGGATGATTCTGAGTTCCGTTGCCAATTTTCCTCTGGTGTGAAGGTATAATGATTTCCTCTTAGTTCCTCTCTGTTTTTTTTTCCCCGTAAAGAAGCATGACTAGTTGCGATTTATGAGAAATCTCATGGAATATTAACCTTTCAAAAGCCATTTAAAGCTATGTTTGTTGTATACCTTTTATCATCCAACCAGAAGTTATATTTGTTGACAAATAAGTTAATTTGCAGACAATTGCAACAGTCTCTGTGGAATCAGGAGTAATTCAGCTTGGATCCACTGAAAAGGTAGTTGAATGAAAGCATCTAGCATCATACATATTTTCCTAACTTGGTTATGTCAACTTTCTTATGATCAAATGAGAACATGTTCCCCAAATCGAGTTTCTTAATATGGCAGTTTTTATAAGAGTTGCAGTATAACAACACTAAGGTATTACTTTTTTGTCAGATTATGGAGAGGCTGGAGTTTTTAGAGGAAACAAAAAGGGTGTTCCAGGAGATCAAAAATCTTCATGGGATTATTCCTCTGGCAAATGCAGCCTCATGTTTGAACAGTGAAACCAATGATCTAAATGAATTGTTTGCTTCCTTAATTTCATCTGCGAACTTTCATGGAGACGTTGCCAACATACTTGGTGATAAATCTAAAGATCTAGGAGGAAATTGTTTATCTTCTATGAATTTACAGTCTACAGCATCTGATGACATTGCCTCAGCTGATAAAACCCCTTGGTTTAGTACATGGAGTGCTGAATCTTCTCTGATGGCTTCATATGACCCACAATTGGCATCTGATATTGGTGTTCAGAATACTCTTAAGACTTGCAGAAACACAGCTCAAGACTCGACTCTCATTCAAGGCAGCTGTGGATATGACATGGATAATCAGCAATATCTGCAGGGATACCCTGTAGAGTTTAACAGAGCTGATTGTATTGCCGATGTTTCCAAATCATTCATGGATGATCTTTCTCAGTGGTTTGCTGCTTCACCAGAACAGAACTTCAATGGCATGACAACCACTATGAATGGTGACCTGTCACGAGTGATTGAATGTACTTCGGTGCCATCTAGTCAGGTTAAAGGTGATACCTTTATCAACCTACCAATTGAGCATCCAGCAACTTCTATGCAAAGTTCCATCACGAATGCATTCAATGCTGATGCTCATGAGAAACCTATTATCATTCAGAATGCTGGAAATGATTTGTTTCATGGTTTGGGAACAGATTTCCGGTGTGGTCAAGTCAGTGAGTGCTGGGAAGATAGTATAATGCCAGTAGTCAGTGGTGACTGCTTGACCACCGGTACTGATTTGACCAAAGAGCCGGAAGTTGGTTCTGCGGCTGGCCCCCGGAGAGGGTTATTCTCAGAGTTAGGACTAGAAGAGCTTTTAAATGGTATGAATACTACTTCCAGCTCTGTGACTAAATGCAGTCTAGAAGACCAATCACCCACCAGGAAAAGGAAATTAGACAGTTCATCTGAGGGCAGTAATCAGGTGCAGTTAGCAAGGTTTGCCGGTTCTGGAGGGAGTATGCATTTGACGGGACCTTTGTTTAACTTGGACAAGACAAACTTTCTTGTACCAAAGAAAGAGGTTCTCCCAAAATCACAGGTGGGCTTATGGATTGATGATAGCTATAGTGTCAATGCTAGAAGCATGGCTCAAGCAAAACCACAGAAGGCTGAGGATCACACAAAGACCGCCAAGAAGAGGGCAAAGCCTGGAGAGAGTACTCGACCAAGGCCCAAGGATCGTCAGCAGATCCAAGACCGTATGAAAGACTTGAGGGGGATGATTCCCAATGGTGGCAAGGTACTTCTTATGCTTTCAGTGGATAACAAAGTGGGAAGGGTGTTTTATTCTCATATTATACAATTTGTTTCTAAATTATAGTTTGACATTCATACGTTTTGTTAATGAAGCAGTGTAGCATTGATGCTTTGCTGGACCGCACCATCAAGTACATGATTTTCTTGCAAGGCGTGACGAAACATGCTGATAAGCTTAAACAACCTCATGAGTCAAAGGTTAGTTTATATGCAGGATAAGCTGGAACAATTTTATGTATGATGTTTCTTAACACATGTAACACTAATTTGCGTCTCGTAATGTAGCTGACCGGAAAGGAGAATGGTGTGGTTCTAAAAGATCACAGCAGTAGATCTGGTGGTAACAATACCTGGGCATTAGCAGTTGAGGGTAAAAATGTGGTTTGCCCTATACTCGTCGAGGACCTTAGTACACCTGGCCAAATGCTTATTGAGGTATGTCAAAGACATATGGAAAAAAGTGTTTTTTCAAGAGTTTTTAAGAAGTCCCTCCTGACAGCTATATATTTTCTGTTGCAGATCCTCTGTGAGGAGCGTGGTTTCTTTCTCGAGCTAGCAGATGAAATCCGGGGCTTTGGGTTGAATATCTTGAAGGGGGTGATGGAGAGCCGAGAGAATAAGATATGGGCTCGCTTTGTCGTTGAGGTGAAGCTCTAGTAAATGATTAATATGTTACTGTTGTTTCTCTTCTCTATCTTCTTATTTGGAACTAATTTTAAATTTTGTTACAGGCAACTAGGCATGTAACCAGAATAGAAGTATTTTGGTCCCTTGTCCGGCTTCTTCAGCAAAGTGGTACCAGTGTAGTTGATCCGACCAGTCGGCCCAACAATGTAGTAGACACCGGATTTCCTCCAGTATTGGATAGTTTCCAGCCATGTAATTTTCCTCCTCCCATCAGCTTGACATGAGATTTGAGGCACTTTTGATTGCTGCCGGAATACCTTGAGCATTACTTTCAAGGTTATGCAATGAGAGGCATTTGGTTCTGGAAAAGGGGATTGGCTTCTGTCCCATCGCCAATTGCCTTAGAAGTAGTTGTGAGGTGTGCATAATGTTCAGAAGAGAGAGATTAGGATGTCATGTGCCTTCAAAAATTGGTGGTGCTGTTTTTGCGAGTTAGTTCCCCAGTTAGGAAAGGCTGTGCAAGGCATATAACCGTGATCATATGTCAAGACATGGTGAACTAGAGTCTGCGCGGCTTCCTCTTCCTCTATTAGTTGGGATTTCATGTTTATATCTTCAACTAGAGTAGAAAACCCAGTAGTAAGCTGATCAGTGATTTGATTTGTTGGCATTTTCTGTTGTGGCTTAATATTATTATAGTAATGATGGAATGTTGTCACAAAAAGAATTCTCTCTACTCTCTCTCTAACACATCATATGCAAGTCAGGATCCACAACACGTTTTCTGGGTTGGAAGGACTCGAGTCTCATTGCCTCGCAGACCAGAGAACATCAGTCTTAATCTTAAACACCATGTAAATGATCTACAATCGTGATCAATTTTGGGTTGATTAGTACCGGAGACAAAACTAAAATGAAGAAAGTTTTGAAATGCCAATCTTGTTTACCTCTTTGAAGGAACAGTGGATATAACTTGGTGAACGCATGACTTAGATTTTGCGTAAGGTTATATCAGCCAAGTCTCTAACCTGCTCATCTATTTCCATTCTTCCTCTTGCTTTGCTCATATCTGTACGATCTTCGATCAGTATCCTTCATCTCTTCCAAAGCAAGATAACTGTTCGATCTGATACAGTACTACTTGCTTTAAATTTGTTCTTTTTACATTGGAGAATCTTTTTCGTTTCAGTGTTTTGCTGGACAAATATATCGTTGGATTTGTGTATGCATAAACTGTTACACTATATAGTAGTCATCAATCATTACGCACTAGAATTATCATACGTTTAGATATTAATTTTATTATTATGCACACATCTGACTGATGCACAGGAGAAAATTAGGCTTGATAACTGTTGGTTCCAAGAATTAATTTCACACAGAGATTATGGTGGACAAGACATTAAACCACCAACGTTCTTTTGAGTCGATAATTTAGTACTTAGGATTCATATGAGAAAGAAAACTAATCCTAAGGTTGAAACACAGTAAGCTTAATGCAGCAGAAGAATATAAGCTAATTGTTTGAGCTTACTGAGGTTTTAAACAGGTTTAGATCAGCTTTCGGTAAAGTTTGGTGTTTAAGAATGTATGATAATTATTCTGATAATATTGTGGAGCAGTAGTTTTTTGGTGATAGCTGAAATAGCCTTTCAACTCGATCAGTGCATGCAGCTGTGGAAAGGCTCTTCAAGCTTGTGGAGGAGATAAGTGCTTTTTCCATTCAACTATTCAAAGTGATATCAGCCAAGTCTCAAAGGTAATGCTCAACTTTATGTAAGAAAATATATAAGTACCTTTACTTGATCCTATTCCTGACCTAATTTGCTTATATTTCAAGGATATTTCAAAATTAAAATTGGCCATGTTGGGTTCTCCACTATTAGTTCAAGAAAAAAAAACCCACTATTCACTATTGTTTTGGCTAACGATTTAGTATTGGCTCTCTATACAATTTGCCCCATCTCTGTGAAACAGCTGTGGAGTAACTTAAGAACTGAGAATAAGATTTGACTTTAAAAAGGGAAGATAGAAGAATTTGGGTCATTCACAAAGGAGAAAAGGACAAGTTAGTTCCTAAAAGAACTTGGAAACATATTTTTCTTTTACAGCTGAATAGAAAACCATAGAGGGAGGCCTGTGCAATTAGTTGGGATGCAAAGGACCTCTCTTAACAAGACAAAAGGGGTAAGCAATTTGTTCACTATAGTATATACCACAGTACTTGCAGAATAATATTAGAAATTGCATTTCATCAGTGGTGTTTCCTAATTATCTTATCATCTGATCACATGAACAAGAAACACATGTATCAGTGTATATATTTATTTAGACCACCTATTTGTTCATAGTGCGCTGATGTTTTCACTAAAATTTGTAGGACACATTATGTCAGCTGTTGATGAAGTTTGGTAGTAGGTCATGAAGATTTGGTTCAGGTCATTAGGACTCTTTTATCTTTGTGGGGCATCAAGGAAATGATAGAACTTATGTTACCAATTACTCTGAGAAACCAATTACTCATACAGCAAGTAGTTTTTTTAATTACATATCTGCTGGTAATTTTCCACTAGCCAAATCACATCTATCCTGATGTTAAGTTTATATACCAACTTCCCTAAGGATAGTATTATCAGATTTCATTTAGACAACACTTTGGCTCTTTGATTTCTGAAGTTAAAGGAACTGATTATTTATGATGGGTTTAGTTTGTATAGAACTCTGAGATGAAATGCATGGTCTATACCAGTTTTGAGGGTTAGTCTTTATACATACAAATTTTTATGAGCAGAGGAGAGAAATAATGAAACTTCTAGATTTCACATGTGTCCAACAAAAGAGGCCATTGGCGTCTAGCCTATGACATTGCCTTTCCATGGAGATTAATTTATTACAAACCAATATGAGACATCAGAAATGCACTATATATATACCTCAATAGTCACTCAGCTTTCCTCACCAAAGCTCAACCATTGCTTTGAGTTCCATTTTAACTTAGAAGCTGGCAATCACTTGTTTTCTCATTGCCAAAAATGTCTCAAGGGAAGGAACTGAGCAGTGTGACTGAGTGGAGGATAAAAATGGCAGATGGTTCATCTGAAGCTTTGGCTCCAGAACCGCGGCCTACCTGTCGTGCTTGGCTTGCTGTGAAGGGTCTTATTATGGGGTTGGTCTTGAAAGTATGCAATTTCTTCAAGAAAGCTTGGGATATGGGGCAAAATGAGCCGAGAAAAGTGATGCATTGTTTGAAAGTAGGGATGGCTCTCACTGTAGTTTCACTGTTTTACTATATGAGACCTTTGTATGAAGGTATGGGAGGAAATGCTATGTGGGCAGTAATGACTGTTGTGGTTGTCTTTGAGAACACAGTGGGTAAGTTTTTAGCTTCTCTTAAGGATTAAGATTACATAATTTCTGCAAGATAAATATGTCTTTATTAGGAGACCGGTAAGGTAAAATGGGTAATTTGAATCTTCCTTATTTGTATAGGACTATCTGGTGTTAGGTATGGCCCTCATTGCCTGAAGCTAAACATTTCACTCTCTAAATGCAGGTGCAACAATATGTAAAAGTTTAAACAGAATTTGTGGAACCTTTATTGCTGGCTCTCTTGCTATTGGCATTCATTGGATAGTGAGTCAATCAGGAAAAGAATTTGAGCCTTTCATCAATGGGATTTCTGTATTTTTGTTAGGTATATGACTACAAATTTATTGCTTTATTATTTTGTTCTACCCAAAACTGGCTAAAAATATGACTACTAATTTGTTGCTTTATTATTTCAGCTTCTGCAGTTACCTTCTCAAGGTTTATACCATCAGTTAAACAGCGATTTGATTATGGTGCGATGATCTTCATCCTCACATTCAGTTTAGTCACAGTGTCAGGTTACCGGGTGGATAAATTATTGGAAATGGCCAACAATAGAGTCTACACCATCATCATTGGGACTTCATTGTGCATTATGATAACCATGATTATTTGCCCCATTTGGGCTGGGGAGGAACTTTATATGCTCATCAATCGAAACATGGACAAACTTGCCTATTCTTTAGATGGTACTTACATACTGTAATCACATAAAACCATATTTTATGTGATTACATTATATCACTGACTTCGTAACTGTTGCATTATATTTCAGGTTGTGTTGTAGAGTATTTCAATGATAGTGGAAGCTCTTCTGATGGTGACAAGGAATCTGATAAGAAATTGCTTGGCTACAAATGTGTTTTAACCTCTAAAGCTACAGAAGAAGCCATGGTATTTAACAACATAATTTCATAGTTTCAAGAATTCATCAAATTACTGTAAGTAATCACTTTCTGACATTGGCATTGTATATTATAGGCTAATTTTGCAAGGTGGGAGCCTGCACATGGCCGCTTCAATTTCAGACATCCATGGAAACAATACCTCAAAATCGGGGCATCAATGCGTGCTTGTGCTTATTGCATTGACGCCCTTGATGGTTGTGTGAATTCCGAAAATGAGGTAACTAAAGATCTGCCATCATATATCAGTTGTTGAAAATAAAAAGATATCACCAATGCTAAGCTAACCTCAACTACTTCATCTGGTCAGCAGGTTCCTGAGTTGATAAAGAAGCATATGAGCAAGATTTCTATGAAAGTAAGCTCTGAATCTTCAAGAGTCATTAAAGAGCTTGCAAGGACTATGAAGACAATGAAGAAATCATCTACTGTAGATTACTTAGTTGGAGAAATGAACAATGCAGTCTTGGAGCTCCAAGAGGACTTAAAATCTCTTCCTGCTTTATTTATTAATCCGCAGCCACTACAAGGAACTGACTCTCCTGAAAAAAAGAACACAGGAGCAGTTGCTCTCATGGATATCATGCCACTTGTAACTTTATCTTCTTTACTGATTGAGATTGCTACCAGGATTGAAGGCATGGTTAATGCAGTTGAAGAACTAGCCGAGATGGGTGAGTACAAGTCTGTTGCGGATGAAAAGAATCAAAACCAGTCAGTTAGTAAATCTAATGTACCAGATGAACATAAGGAAGAGGTGTGAGAGTTGTGCATATTGGTGATTGGTAGAGTGTCATATTACTAAACATGCGCTGTAAATTACCAAATCTAACAACTTGGGTCACAGTTTAAATCCATCTATTTTGACAATGTCATTCTTTCTCCCTAGCAAAACAGCATTTAAGTTAGGAATTATATTTTTCTTGGTCCCTTTTTTAATTTGAATGTGCTTGAATCAGTTTCATTTCTCTGTTATTACTGGTATACTACTAATTATATGCTTATCTGCTAAGCCATCTCGTAAATGAATACATCACACAAACTTTTACAGTTTTACCTGAACAATCAGATTGAATCTGCATAAATAAATTAAACTGAAAAACAGAAAAGTCAAATTACATGAAAGTGAAAGATAGACCAGTTTACTTATAGGGTCTTTATGGAAAGTCCATTATACATTGGAAAGGAACTAAGAGAACTTACTGATCATAACTTCATAAGTATAATATCAGCACAAAAAACATAAGCGAAGGTATCAAACTGGGATTTAGAAATTTTATATCAGCTTTCGGCATAGTTTGGTGGTAACTAATAGAACCAATGTCTCCATATTATGTAGTTTCTGATAGTTGAATTAATATTTTAAAACAGTGCATGCAGCTGTGGAGATGAGTGCTTTTTCCAGTCAAGTGATATCAGAAACAACCAGATGCAACCCAGTTTTCAAATTTCAACTACAATGTAATGCTCAACTTTATGCAAAGATATATAGGTACCTCAACTTGGTCTTATTCATGACCTAAGTTTCTCCTGTTTCAAATTAAATAAAATCATTTTGTATACATTTTATTGGGCTCTCCACTACAGACGAAACCGACTATTGATTTGGTTAAATGATCTAAGCTTTTCCCTGTCTCTGTGAAACAGCTGTTAGTAAGATAAAAAAACTGAGGCATATAGAAGATTTGACCTTCAAAAGATATGGGAGGGCAGGGAGGCTTATGCAATTAGTTGGGAATCAGAGGACTTGTACTTATAGTAAGACAGGAAGAGAATTATATAGATGAGACTGCAACTATTCAATAAAAGATCCTCACCACAATGCACAGTATCAACATAATAGTATCCCAATTTTTATTTCTTGAGTGGTGTCTCCTAATTAACTTATCCAGGGGAAGCAGATGAAAGAGGTGTCTGATCACACACCCACTTAAGAAAAAGAAATATAAAAAAAAGGACAATTACACATGTAATATTATATATCGGCCTAATTGATCATAGTGCTCTGCTGTTTGCATATTCAATTGTAATAAGGAGACATTATATCACCTATTCTGTTCATGAAGGTTTTGGTTTTAGGTCATCGAAATATGATTTTAGATTTGGTTTTTCTGTTTTTATTCAAGACTTATCTCTTCAGAAAATAGCAATTAATGCTTTCAATAATGACTATTAATGTACTTGCATATCTTCCTTGAACTAAAAGAGGAAAAGAAGACATGTGTACACAATATGTTGCTATGCATGACAATTAGAAGGCACCCAATTCCATTCTACAAGTGCTGCATTCCAAATCCATTCTACAAGTGAGATTTTTAATAGAGCCTGGATATGAGATGGGTTGGTCAGTTGGTGGTGTTGAAAGTGTGGAGAAAGCTTGGAAAAGGATCCTAGAAAGGTCATCCTTGTCTCAATATTGGATTGGCACTTGCTGCTGTCTCATTACTTTACCATATGAGACATTTGTATGAAGGAGCCGGAGAAAATGCCACGCGGGAGGTTATGATAGTTGTAGTTGTCTTCGAAAACATTGATGGTAAGTTCTAGTTTCCTCACTGAGTTTTCTGCAATAGATGAACATCTTGTAAACAGGACAAATATTTCCATAAAACTGATATCCTTTTGCAGAAAAAATAAACAATAATGTTCACTTGCTAAATAATAGACCATCCTCTTGAATACTTTTCATATAGCACAAATAGGTGCCAGCTGATGATCAAAAATCTAAAGCATAACAATAAAAAATTAAGTGACTGCAATCTTGTAAGAAAATTTAACAGAAAACTCCAACCTCCGCAGGTTAACCATTCTTAGTATGTCTCGAATACAAGCCTGTATGCCAAACAAACAGTATCTTAGCCCTCGAATCAGTTAGTCTGCACATCCAAATAGGAAAACAAAAACTGCATATGGCATACATGTTGCCTGTACAACAGTACAAGTACAACAGAATTTTCCCCTGGTATGATACTTGGTTCGAGGATAGCATTTCTTTTTAGTTCCTTGAAACCACCTCTTTCATTGCTGAAGAGTTTAACGGACCCTCAATGTTGGTCTGAAGCTGATTGCAACATGAAGATTTCATCTGGTAGAGAAATATCCTCTGGCTTTGCTATCATGGCACTATAATCTTCCAACTTCCAAATGGATTGAGATTCAATACACCTATCCGGATTTTTAATCCTATTTTTTCTATTATTGTTGTTAAAAAGACAAGTAATTCCATAAAAATGCAGTCTGAAAACAATAACATTCCTTTGCAAAATATATATCAGACCATTGTCTTTTCACATATTGCATTTAACAGCTAGCCTTTATTTAGCCTTTACATTACTTGAGAGAAAAGTAGCCTAAACGTGAAGGGAAAGGTCAGGAAGTAGTCTCCGATTTTCTTCATTCGACCCCTTCCCCTTGTCTATCTTTTCTTCATCATCCTCCTCCTGATTTTCTCTTGGAAGGGTATAAGGTGAATTGCTGATGACCCTATAAAAATACAATATGTAGACAGTAAGGTACTTCTTTTCTTAATTAATGTACTAAACGGTGAATGCTTTTAGTACTCTAATCAGTGATATCGACTACCTATTAGTTTAGTGGTATTTTTGATACTGTATTATAGTGTATAAGAAATTTGACACTCCATGGTTATTTCCCCAAGATTAAGAAAAGGGTGCTAATCAAGATCAGAAATTTTACCTATCCCTGCGCTTTTCAAGAAAACGTTGCAGAGAATATCTTCTTGCCATTGGTATCCCTGAAGAAGGCAAATGAGATAGAACTAGTTTGGTATCATTATATAATTACGGTAGTTATAAATTCATTATAGCACTAATTACAAAATCTAATGAAAAACCGGATTGAAATAACCAGGTATTCATGGAATTGGTTTATTCTAATATGATTTAGTTTATACAAGATAACTCATTAACTATTGAGGTGAAAAAAACTAGATACCTGCTCTTAACTTGGAAACCGGTAGTAACTTTGATATGTTGGATGGTTTTCTCACATCTGTCTTTGGTCTTTCTGCAACAACAGGTTTCAGTGATGAGCTCTCACCAGCTAAACGCATAATTTCTTGTGCCTACAATGATGATATCGGAATGTATAATCAGATCAAGTTATTACTGCTTCTATGCAGGTCAATTATAGGCCTAAAACAGTTGTCTAGTTTCTGTTTCCCTTATAATCTGTCATCAGTGAACATATATAACATAAGAATTTAAATGAAAAATTGTAAAAATTGAAATTTGCCAGCTACAACATAGCATCCATGGATTGCACAAGATCTGAACATGTGTTGTCTTTTAAGAAGAATATTGAGAATATCTGCATTTATTTAACTTGAAAATCTTAATTTCTCACCTTATCAACAGGAACGTTGTTGTAGACATTGATAATCCCATCAAAAAATATTGTGAGTTGCTTTGTCGTCTTGTCGTTTGATGAAGTTGCTTCTTCTTCAACACATGATCTGTGTTGGTATATATACACAGCAAATATATGTAAGGGAAATAATTTCATGCATGCTTTTGGGTATAGTAAATAATCAGGAAAAAAAACTAAATACATGCGTACCGCCGTTGTGGAAGCAGCACTAGCTGTAGCAAGGACGGGAGTCGTCTGAAATTATTCCGAGGGAAATCTGATTTGTGATCAATATCCACCTTTGTTTTAGTAACCATGTTGTTTTGATTTTTTGTCAAGAGATATTTTTTGAACAAACAAACACTCGCAGATATACTGTCATTTCTTGATGAGTTCAAGCTACTATTTCTTTGCTGGTCATCAAGCGTTTCAAAAGAAGAATTAGATAGTCCACCATCATTTGTATGCTTGTTATCTTTCGTGGTTATAATCGGAGTGCTGCAAGACATGCTCTCCCAAGTAGCTATATAGAGAAGCCTTCAAGACCCATGACATCAAAACTATCTATTTTCAGATAAATGAGAATGAAACTGTCAAATGGAAAAAGCAGAAAACTGTAAAATGTGATATGTTTCATTTAGCTGAATATTCGCAAGGACTGCATTCGAATGTTGGCCTAAAATGCGACCTTTGATCCTTGAACCATAAGCTCTAGGGATCGGAAAGTCGGCAAACTATAGTTTGATGGCTTGTCTTTAAAGAAAGAGGATAGAGATAGATGTGTACCTGAACAAAGTTAGGCTAGTTTCAGTTCTCAGCAGTGTGCATCAAATCTGCTTAAGTTTATATGACTATATATAGATAGAAAGGGAGCAAGAGAAGTACTAGTGTAATTGGGAGTGTCGCCTGGGAAAGAAATTGCAGGTAGGCTAGAGGGAGTACTAAAGGGCAAGGCTTTCGATGCATACGAAATCAAGTTTAACTCGTCTCCATGTTTGCATCTGGTTCTCAATTCGAATAATTCTCTTTTTTTTTTATCTTCAATCTTAATTGTCACCATCCAAACCAAAAAGAAAAAACAAACACTCTATATATCAGCACGTTTATGAGAATGCCATCTTGGAATAGACTAACAAACAAAGTAATCACAAGGAATTTAGGCATATTGGTCAAAAGGAAACAACAAGCATGATGCCCTAGACAAGCACAAGAATTCTCCATTTCATGCCGGGCATTGCAAAGCATTGGGGCTGCTGGGACTTCAATTTTTATTCTACCTAGCACAAGTTTATTTACCTCATGGTGAACTTGTTTTTCTTTTGGAACTTTTTGCGGTAAAAAGTAAAAACCTTCATCTCTTTCACAAACGTTTGCATTTCAAAAGCATCAGAAACCAGATTCCACCTACACTCGGGTGAATTTGAGAAATGAGAATCATCATCATCATTCCAAAATCCAAACCTAGCTTTTGGATCCAAGCTATCAATCAAACCCAGGCTTTTTACAACACTCAGTATGGGCTTCAGGACAATTTCTCACTCATTTGGGCTTCCTCACACACAAGTAACGTAGGGGCATAATTGTCTTTTCATTGACGTATCCGAGCGTTTCCGGTAAGTAGACGACTAGTGGCCAAGACTTTCATGTCATTGGATCTAAAACAAACTCTCGGATACGTTGAAGAAAATAATTGAAAATACAATTTTACCCCTCCGCAGATGTATAAGAACGTTCTTGGAAGACTTTTGAGTCTCAAAAACCCTGAAAGCTTGTGGCCATGGCGGAGTCCATTATCACCTCGGAGAAAGCAGCGTCCACCACGTCGCCACTGGACACTCCTTGCCGCATCGTCTGCCACGTGTACGCTCTTCTTCCTCTCCTCTTTCTCTTGTAGTTGATTTCCCCCAATTCTGATTGACCTAATTCTCAATGCAGTTGCCAGAAGCAGTTTTCGCAGTACACGTGTCCTCGGTGCAACTCACGCTACTGCTCTCTTCACTGCTACAAGGTAAGTGATGTTTTTGGTTTCATTTTGTGGTGAGAAATTGGTTAGTGATTTTGTTGTGGTGGAACAGTCTCATAATATTCGATGCACGGAGTCGTTTATGAGAGATAATGTGGTTGGGGAGCTTGGGCAGTTGGGGCCGAGTGACCAAACCAAGCACAAGATGCTGGACATACTCAAAAGATTTCACTCTCAACAAGCTGATGTCATGGATCAGGACGTCGATGGTAATTTCTTTTTTATTTTATTTGTATAATTGTTTCTTTACAAATGAACTTGGTTTTATCTGATAAGCTGAGGGCTACCAATAGATGATAGTGAATCTTGTTGTAGGAAGCCTAATGGTGGCTGCTTGCTAGCTTTTTCAAATAAGCCAAGGCTGCCGTTTGATTAAGTTTCCAAGTATTATTATGATTACTATTGTTAGGAATTTGCACTCTGGAAATGAAACTTGTTGTAGATGGCCTGTGCATCACTGAAGCCTAGAGCTGCTCACTAGTATATCAGTCTTAATTTTGGTAAATTGGATTACTGATCAAAGATCTTGTCTTAATTTTCAGCTGATTCTGCTCTATCTGAAGAGACTATTCAAAAAGTTCTGGCTGGTAAGACTCTGCTTGTCTTTCATTTGTTCTGTTTTTCCATTTTCGGATAAACAGTTTGCAGTGCTTAGTTTGTAGTTGCTGTTTTAACTTCTCTGTTCTCAGTTACTTGCCATTTCACATCGCTAACATGAGTTCATTTTAATCGATCTTTCTGCAGGAGGTGAAGTTAGTTTTGATGATCTATCTGCAGAAGAGAAGAAACTATTCCAAAGAGCTGTTGCATCTGGGGAACTGAGCAAGATGATTACGCCTTGGGATCCTTGGTGGTTGAAGCCTTCTGCCAGGACAATATCCTTCAGCAAAGAAGGAACCCAACTAATCCAACCGCTTGCCAAAGAGGATGAACCAATGTCAAGAGAAGATGATCCAGAAAGCAGTCAAGCAAGTGAGATTCCACCAGGTCCTGATACACCACTGCCTCCTCTCAGCAAGCTTAGTTCAGCAAAGCCATCACCATTCCTAGCTGTTCATCTGGTCGACATTATATACAGCTACTGCTTCACTCTTCGACTCTACAATGGTGATTGGCAATCCGATGCCACAGGCTCAGCTATGGTCGTGCTCTCCGTGTCATCTGTGTTGGGTCAAGGAGGGCAACCGGAGACTGTCCTGGAAGCTCTATCTTATTGCTTGGAGCAGACCTGCTCTCCAGCTTTCAGACAGATGGGTGGCGTGCAATTTGGACTAGGTGTTGTGGACGATTTAATAACCCTGCTAACACTAGGAACCCCTGCATTGTTGTGCTTGCTCTGTGATCTGCAAAGGATGGTCCAGGCCGGGGAGACCGAGCTGAAATCAGAGAAACCACGAAAATCAGGAAGACTCGAAATCAGGAGTAAGCTGAAGCAAGCTGAAAGGAAAATCTACTTCCTCATGTGTTGGGTCCATGAGCAACCTGCGGAAGCTTGGTCTTCCTTAGCAGCCATCTTAAGCGCAGAGAAAAGTTCGGCTATGAACTACGAAGCTATCTCAAGTTCTCGCAAACCTGAAAGCAAATCCGAACCTAGGAGCAAAGCTTTGATTGAAGAGATCAAAGATATCTAGGCAATCTCTTCTTCTTTTTCAAACAGAAACACAGTGTATTAGTTAGTTTTGTATTGAATTTGTAAATGTGATGGTGTGTTTCTATTCAGAATACGCTTCCCAGGTCATTCAAGTAATATAGTTTCTTACCATTTGGGTTAATATTGAGCAGTGTTCTTTTTTACGACGTCGTTTGCTAACCACTTTATTGTCGGTTACTCACCCGCCAATAATGTTTCGTGCGCAATGGCATTTATGTAATTATGTGGATACTGAGGGGTTATGCTGCTATTTTCGTTCCCAAAAGTATATGAGCTCTCTCTCTGGACTCTGGTTGCGATAAACCCCAGTCGTCGTCGTCATCTCTCTTGGCAATTCCGGAACGTCGTCGTTTCGGTTCGTCTTCTCTTTCGGATTCGAACCAGAAGCCCTAGCAATCTGAGTATGAGTGATCCGAGTGATAAGTTAGCTTATTTCCAGGCGATCACGGGCCTCGAAGACTCCGATTTGTGCGTCGAGATCCTAACCGCCCATGGCTGGGACCTCGAGCTCGCGATCTCCTCCTTCACCTCCACCGATAACCATCCCGCTCCGCCGCCGCCTGAGAATCACGCCGCCGGAACCTCCGCCGACGCCGAGCACTTCGTCCCCCAGCCGCAGCAGTCCGGATCGTCCTCCACCGCCGTCGTCGCCGCCGCGCCTCCCGGATTGGTTTGGAGAGTGGTGACTCTGCCGATTTCGGTCATTTCTGGTAGCTTAGGGTTGATCTCCGGCGCGATTGGGCTCGGAATGTGGGCCGCGGGAGGCGTGCTGTCGTATTCTTTGGGGATGATTGGGCTGGGCTCCGGGGGACGCGTCGGCGAGGCGTCGGCGAGGCTGGTGTCGGTTTCGGCTGTGGCGACGGAGGCGGCGGAGTTCGTGGCGAGTTTCGAGAGGGAGTATGGGACGAGTGGGCCGAATTTCGTCGGGGAAGGGTTTATGGAGGCGTTGCAGAGGTCGAGGAGCTCATTCAAGCTGTTGTTTGTGTATTTGCACTCGCCGGAACACCCCGATACGCCGGCGTTCTGTGAGAGGACTCTGTGCTCTGAGGCCCTGGCAGCTTATATCAATGAGAACTTTGTGGCGTGGGGAGGGAGCATTAGGGCCAGTGAGGGGTTCAAGATGAGTAACAGCTTGAAGGCTTCGAGGTTTCCTTTCTGTGCTGTTGTAATGGCTGCCACAAATCAGAGGATCGTGCTGCTTCAGCAGGTAATGTGCCACCATTTAAGCTCTATGAGTTTAATTGTTGATAGTTTCGCTTTATTTTTTTGTGTACATAGTCAGCATTGTAGTTGTTGATATCATAATCACTGTATTCAAAGCCTGTTAGTAACTAGTTGTGAATCCTGTTTATATCATTTTAGTTTTTAGGAAATGTTGTGAAGTTAGAAATGGAGGTTTTGTTGGCTTTATAGAAGGTGAAGGTCCTATCAGTTGTGGAAATGATACATTTGGCATATGTATGTTGGTTCATTACTAAATGATTGGACTGATCTGTCATTGTTAGCCAGTTAGCAATTGTATGGTGTCTTTTAGTGTTATGGTGTAATGATCTTTGGCTTTTTCATTATAACTCCTTTTCGCGTGCAATGCTTTACATTGCCAAGCTGGATGGTGAGTAGTGGTGGCCGAACCGTGATAGTTTGATGTCGTGGTTGGCGTTAGTGAATGTTGGAAATGGTGGCAAGCATTTGTAGTTTTGATTTATGGATCTTCTATTTCTTCTCCTTTGTTTAATTTTAATTTTACATGTTACTTTCATATTTTCTCTTTGTTATCATTCCTAACGGTATCTAATGTTGTTTTAAATCTAACCTTTTATAGAAGTTTATTGGTTTTTGTTGTTTATTATTTTTCCACACTAACACTGAAATTAGTATAGCTGGCCTAAAGTTGAAAGTATAATAGATTCTATTTGAGGGGTAGAGGTCAAAGAAAAGTATAATGCAAAAGTATCTGCTATCATCATTCATATGTGTTATTAAATTCAAGTTGGTACTATTCAGTGCTGACTTTGCTTGATTGCATGATACTGATTTCTTCTGACACTGCTCTTGATAATTGCTGATCTGTAATGAATAAATATTGTCTGAACTTTAGTTTTTTTTTTTTTTTTTTTTTTTTTCTTATTAGGATTACGATAAGCCTAAACTTTAGAAGATTTCTTTTTGATTGCCTAGGAAAAAGAGCTATATTGTGTAATTGGGCCTTGTTGATTTATCATTCTCATGTTTTGCAGGTTGAGGGACCAAGATCTCCTGAGGAAATGCTTTCAGTACTGAACAGAGTGGTTGAAGAGAGTGCTTCTGTTCTTGTTGTAGCCAGGCGTGAGGCAGAAGAAAGGAGAAACAACATTCGTTTAAGGGAAGAGCAGGATGCTGCTTATAGAGCAGCACTTGAAACTGACCAAGTATGCTAATAGTTAATATGGGTATTCTAATTATGTTTTCTTCTGTATAATGAAGTATGTGCACCATTTGCCCTAATGTTGTCATTCTTTGTTAAGGCAAGGGAAACTCAGAGGAGAGAAGAGCAAGAACGCCTGGAAAGAGAAGCTGCTGAAGCTGAAAGGAAGCGTAAGGAGGAAGAGGAGGCTCGTGAAAGAGAAGCACGCGAAGCTGCTGAGAGAGAGGCAGAACGAGCTAGGATACGTCAGGAGAAGGCCTTGGCTCTTGGTGCTGAACCAGAGAAAGGACCTGATGTTACAAGAGTAATCCCTTTCACCTTAGAACTTGAGCTTTCTCATTACTACTGCAGCATCCTCACTTTGCTTATTTCAAAATTAATTTTATCAATAATTTTCATGCCCTTGTCAACTGCCAAGGCATCTTTTACCATAACTCTAGGCGTGCACTTACTGTAGTGGGTGCATGTTTCATACGATTGTGTTCACTGCTGTAGTCATAGGTTTCAAATCAACCTAATCTATGTTATTTGGCAAATCAGGTTTTGGTGAGGTTCCCAGCAGGAGAACGCAAGGAAAGGAGGTTCTATAGTACCACAACAATCCAGTCTCTGTATGATTACGTGGACTCTTTGGGTTGCTTAGATGTGGAGGATTACAGTCTGGTTTCAAACTTCCCTCGGGTGGTATACGGTCCAGAGAAAGCCAGCTTAAACTTGAAAGAAGCAGGGTTGCATCCTCAAGCCAGCCTTTTTGTGGAGCTTAATTCTTGAGCACTTAAAACGCAAAGTATTGATATCGAAATTAGTAAACAGATCTGATCTGCAAACTGCTAGTAGGTTACTTTTGTTTTACATCTCTATAGTATGATACATTTTGTTAGAGCTATATGACGAGGTAAGATAGATACCATTTGTGTCTAATGTGGATGGGTAGTTTCTTTCAATGCAAATTCTTTCGTGCTAGGGACCCGATTGAAATGAATAATGATACTGACTCACTTGAAAACTCAAATACTGTAAGTGTTACCATTCATATGATCAGCGTGAAGTGATTCAAGTATGGTTGGTTTGTGATGCTGGGTCAATTATGCAACTCCATTACTGAACTTGCATTTTTTTTTTTTTAAAAAAAACCTCCATTGCTGGAGGGAAAAGAAAGAAGTGCTTACTGCTTTTTAAAATTGGATGTCAGTGTGACTTGCAGCAATCCCACATTGCTCGATTTGTTCGACTCGCAACATTGAGTAGAAAATCAGCCTCCATCTACTTACTGGCTCCAAATGTGCCGGCCATCTTAATAGCAACACAAACAAGCCAAAAAAGAAAACACATGGCTTCGCCCGGGTTCGAACCGGAGACCTTCAGTGTGTTAGACTGACGTGATAACCAACTACACCACGAAACCGAGTTGACGTGTATAGCCCGATTTAAATATAATGTATTTTCACCATCCACCCAAGTGGATCAAAAAGTATTTGCTTCCAAATTCTGCCTGATAATCCTACCAACCCACTTCATTCTACTCGGGACAGGTGAGTTACCGGAGGTGGTAACTCAGAAAAGGTTTAGTACTTCACTCTTTACTGTATGTCTAAATTAGTTGTATGAATAATGAGTGTTGCATGGTTCATTTCTGGCCCATCAAAGATTTTCCATATAGTAAAGTGATCGTTTGTGTTGAATGGATTTGCAAAGGCATTATGATAGGAATGTGTACTTCTGTAGAATGTCTTTGATCTTATTGGTTTTGAGAAAGATACATTTCTGATTGAATGTATTATGTTTGTTGCTGTTGCTGTTGCTGATTCCTCAATAGGGTTCTGATTTACTATTATGCGATTGATTAGCATGGAATAAAAATATATAAAATCCTTGAATGTCTTTACTTTCGTAGCGTAGAAAACTAGAAACTGAGGAAGTGACGAACATATGAGTGTAAGATGACTCTGAAAGTCAGAGAACTGAAGTCATCAAATAATTATCTATTGACATTACTTTGTACTAATATATATTCTCTAAACTAAATTGAATGTTGCAGTGATTCTCAGGATCAAGTACTAGCTAGGTGCACAAGAGAAGTAGAAGACGCCATCTCAACTATTCCGGCCAATGGATCACGATCAGAAAAGAGCCGTTCCTGCTACTGCTAGGAAAAGGAAGGAGACTAGCAGGGAACGGTTGAGAGTTGCTGCAATTGTATTTGCTCGATTGGGAAGTGTAGGGTAGTCATCTGGAGGGGGCATTACGCATTCATCCCCATTGAAGGAAATTCTTCTTGGGAAAGTCCATCCTTCTCTGAATGTGAAAATTCCTTCATCCTTGTGCAGCAACATTTCTGTTTGTGCGTTCCCTTGGTCTCCCGAGCTTAGTATCATATCGTTATAGAATTTGATGCCCCAGAACATTCCCGTATCATCTGATAATCAGTTTATATTTAGTTGCTCAGTAATGTATAATAGTACATTAGTACTAATAAATCGAAGAGGAAAAAACGTAGCTAGGGTGAGATGGAGGAACTAGAGGACTTACTGATGTTTCCATAGGTAGTGAGGGGATGGTAATTGAAGCTGAAAAGCTGCCTGACGCTTCTTAAGTTTGGGTGCTGAACAACCAAGTTCCAATCAGAATAGTTTTTGAGAAAATTGAGATTGGTGATTGTGATCTTCACCCTCCAATACTCCTTGTAACTCTGCTTGACATGCCAGTGAACTCTGATGGGGCACATATGCGGCGAACATGTCACCAGAGGAGGCGATGCTGCTGCTCGCTTCTCCAGTGGAAGTTCCAACAAACTAGGAGGAGGCTTGTCACCAGACCTGCAGTGTAGTTTCTTCATATCATGCAGAGAGATAATCATCAATGTTAATTCATTTATTATAAGTTATCTAGGAGTAAAAGGGACAGACTAATTACTTGATACATTTGGCTCTTCCTAGTCCTTGGCATCCGCAACTGCAGAGAGGGCAACTGACAATGGTGGTGTTGTAGAAGGCAGACAAGGACACACAACACTTGGGTGCGCGAGAAGCCTGGAACTGAGAGTAGGTGCAGGTGATGTTCCATGTCTCAAGGGTTTGTTTCCAGCGGCGTCCTTGTCCTCTCTCATCAGTATACCTCGTTGGTGGGACTAGAAATGCGTCTCCACAGGTGTAACCAGGAACCCCAAGATTGAAATCGGTAGGCATTGTAAGGTTAAGCTTGTCGAAGGGACTCTTTGATCCTGGGCGGTTAGCAGGAAAGTTTCCAATGCTCATCCCAAAGGAGGAGAGATACTTGGAAGGGTCTTGGTTCATGGATGACATAACACCTCCCTTGCAGCAGTTCTTGTACTGCATATTGTAAGGAGTTCCGGGAAGCAGATCAATAATGACGGGCCGCCTCAAGCAGCAATGAGGAAGATTTGCGCCGCCGGAAGCCTTAAACGCTGAGCAATCTCCTTGCTCAACTGCCTCGGCACCACGCATGTCCCAAATCACTTCCGATTTGTTCCACGTCCATGCCAGTCTCCATCCTGGCAATTCTACCTGCCTGTACTGTTGCAGGTTGTAGATCGATACTTTTATCTGCATACAAGCATCCATCATAAGAACAATATCGATCATGAATAAAAGCTATTTCTCTACTCCATTACTCGTTGCTAATTTATTTACAAAGCAAACTAAACAGTGGCACTGGCAATCTAAAAAAAGAGAGTACAAGACACCAACTCAAAGCTAGGACAATGCTAAGCAATTTAGTGATTAAGAATTTTACTTTTTTCTGGACCAGTCCAAATCTGTTGTTTATCAGTCAGTTCGTACGTTCGCCATATCAAAATTGAAGGAATCATCAAATAAAACAAAGGAGAATGAAATTTTGATAAAAATGAATGAGAGGCAGGTAGAGATATATACTCACGTTATACGTATCTGGGCTGCTCTCTGCGAGAAAATCCCAAGTAATGGTTACATTGCCATAAGGATCTATCGGGTCGTATCCATCTGCACCACCACCATCATGATCGTCATTTTTTTCAATCAAACGAAATAAAGTCGGAAAATAATTAAACTTACAAGATGAGGAAATGGAAGACAAGAAGATGATCATCATCAGAGACAAGGTGAAGGTGAAAATGTTGCACACCACGCCGCCGCCACCACCCATTCTGAGTTGTCTCTCTTTGCTCTTGGCTTGTCTTCTTAGAGATCGATGATCATTGATTAAGGTCACATATATGATTTGATTTTGATTCTGATGGTGGTGTCACTAGTGTTTATATGTATAGAAGTTTGTTAACTAGAGCAACACGCAGTGCAAAACAACATCATCACTATGATAAGAAATCACACACATTTAAATGATTTAATATACTCGAATTTTGATACTCAGTTATCTTGACATCAATTTCAACCATTAAATTATAACTATTAGACGTCGCCCTAAAACACTATCAAACCGCAAGGAAAATATCAATCGATACTAATTGTATCAACAAAACTAAATTAATGTAATCTTTTTTATTTATTACTAAATTTTATGTAGTCCTAACTCTTTCACACAGTAGAATCATTGAATCGTTCTACATTAAATACCAACCGTAAGAATACCTTGGCCGATTCCATATAAAAAAATATATAAACTTTTTAAGAAGAATCCTAATTAGTAAATTATGGATAAATATCTTCCCGAAAATATAAAATAAATTAATGATAATCAATAAAGCGCCATTAGAGGCTTTATCATCCCTAACCTCTTGACATTAGATTCCAGGTCCACAACAAAGTCCAGGCTCTCAAAATCAAAACTACAAACTCTCTATGCTTTAACCCCAATTCACAATCCCCCAATTCACAATTCAAAACCCTAATTTTCCCTCCAATTGGCGATCCAAAAGATGCAGAGAGCGCCATGGATGAGCCTGGGATAGATTCGACGACGTGGAGAAGCTCAATTCCGAACTGGAATTCGGACATGGCATTGTGCTCCCGTGAAACGTGGTTCATCGGCTGCCGGTTCCGTCACCGAGCGGCGTTCGACTCCTATTCCGTTGCCTCTGAGGCGTTTTCCGAGCACCGTCACCGTCTGTCTCCGGCCGCCGTTAGAATCAAGCTTCTCTGATAGTTTGTGTTTCTCGCGATTAAATCAGATTGTTTGTTTTTCGTTGGAGAATGGGTTTCTGTGGTGGTTTGATTGCTGTGAAATCTGATTGTGAGTTTAATTTTGTTGAGGAAGATCCCACTGGAAGATTCTTTAGGGTAACGATTTTGACTATTTCATTTGATAATTTCAATTTCTGTTTTATGTTTATTAAAATTTAATGTATGAATATGTGGTATTGGAATTTGGGAATTTATTGGATTCGAAATGATATAAATTTGTGATTTTTTTGTAGTCTGATGAAATCTTGGGGAGGGGAGCATTCAAGACTGTGTATGCTTCTCTAGCCATATCTTGCATTGGGTTATTTTGTAGCTAAGATTGTAGCTTTTTAAGAGTTATTGATTTCGTTGCGAAATTTGTTTGTTATCTTATTTGGTTGGTGTGTTGGAATGTGTAGATATAAAGCGTTTGACGAGGTTGAAGGTTTGGAGGTGGCATGGAGCCAGGTGCAGGTTGAGGATGTGTTGCAGACACCGGAGCAACTTCAGAGGTTGTATTCAGAGGTGCACCTGCTGAAGTCATTGAAGCATGAAAATATCATCAAGTTCTGTAATTGGTGGGTCGATGATAAGAACAAGACGATCAACATTATCACAGAGTTGTTCACTTCTGGGAGCTTGAGGCAGTGAGTTCCGTTAACTCTATTTTAACTGTTTCATTGTTTGGGTTTTGAGTTGGATTCTATTTGCAACATGTTGTTAATAGGTATATTGGATGTAGGTATCGAAGGAAGCATAAGTGTGTTGAATTGAAGGCCATCAAGAAGTGGGCAAGGCAGATTCTTCGAGGCTTGCACTATCTGCATTCTCACAATCCTCCAATTATTCATAGAGATTTGAAATGCGACAACATATTTGTCAATGGAAATCAAGGGGAAATAAAAATTGGAGATCTTGGAATGGCAATAGTCATGCAGCAGCCTACTGCTCATAGTGTGATTGGCACTCCAGAATTCATGGCTCCTGAGCTCTATGACGAGGAGTATAATGAATTAGTCGACATTTATTCTTTCGGCATGTGCATGCTAGAATTGGTGACTTGTGAATACCCTTACAATGAATGTAAAAATCCTGCACAGATTTATAAGAAGGTTACGAATGTAAGTTTCTAATGCCCAGCATTATGAATTGCTTCCGTACTTGTGATTTACTATAACAGTGAACTAAGTTGTTTCCTAACTTCCTTTGCTGCAGGGTATAAAGCCTGCTTCACTTAGTAAAGTGAGTGATCCTCAAGTCAAGCACTTCATAGAGAAGTGTTTGGTTCCAGCATCTATGAGACTGCCTGCAGCGGAGCTCTTGAAAGATCCATTCCTTGCAAATGACAATTTGAAGGAGCTTAGTCATGATCCATCGGGATTGCACAATTTGATACCCAAATTAGTGAGCACGCCGCAGTCTGAAGCTAGTACCATGGAAGTAGATGCTAACCACCAGAAGATTTTTGCTGGCTCTTCTAGAAAAAGTGTCAATGCAACTTCCATGCTATCCCCCTCAGTTCTGGAGTTACAGAGATTCACAGAGAATAATGAATTTACTTTAAGAGCAGAGAAAAGTGCTGATAATACCATCGCATTGATTTTGCGTATTGTTGATCCATGTGGTAAGTACATCTTTGATGCAGAAAGGTTCATTTGTCCCTTGATTTCATGATCTGGAACTGAATTTTATTTTCTCTTGCAGGTCGTGGTAAGACTATTAATTTTGAATTCTACCTCGATTCGGATACTGCAATTTCAATTGCTGGGGAGATGGCTGAGCAACTTGATCTTTCAACTGAAGATGTATCCGCCACAGCTGAGTTAATTGATAGCTTGATTATGAAGCTTATACCCACCTGGAAACCTACATCTGATGGTTCATCATGTGGTGCAAATAGTTCATGTGGGGATCAGCATTTATGTCAAGTTGATGGAAGCCCTTGGGGTTCTGGGTTTGTCAAGGCTGCATCAATGGTTTCAGATATCTCAGCCGAGTTCGACATCACTACTGTCTCAGGCGCGACTAATGTCAAGCTTTTAGAATCAGAAAAGTATAGTTTCGATGAATGCGATAAAGGTTCAGATGGGTACTGTTCGAGTCCAGATTGTATGGTTCATGGTGAGCTCAAGCAGAAGAATTATGAAGATGATTCTGGTGAGCTCAAGCAGAAGAATCATGAAGATGATTCTGGTGATTCTGTTGTGATAAACGACTCAGCAATGAACTCTGCTATCTCGAGCCCTGATAATAGCTTATCAAGCATTTGTTCCTTGTCCGATTTTTCTCTGATGGAAAACCATGCGTATGATGGGCTAAAAGTGGAGCTGGACTCAATTGATCTGCAGTTTCGTCAACATTTTCTTGAGCTCTTGAAGATGAAGGAAGAGGCAATACATAATGCAAAGAAGAAGTGGATAGCAAAGAAGAAATAGCCGCTCATTAATGTAGTGCATGTTCTTGCTAGGAGTGCTTTTCTGTTTTTCCAATTTTTCATTCTTTTGATCCAGTATTCTCTTTTAATTCCGGGAGCCGGTTTGTGAAAACATTCTAGAATTCTCTTTTATAACCAGAGTATTTCACATTGTTAGAACTTAGAAATGATTATTACTAAGTTACTCTTTGGGTTTTTCCCTTTACAATTCCAACCGCGCGCGGGATGATCCTAAAGAATTTGTAGTGTATAGTTATATCGTACTACACCAACCAAGAGCATGCATTTTTTTTTTTTTTTTTTTTTCTTTTTTCAAACCATTAGTCATTAAACACAGTGAAGTTGTCTTGAAGTCCTGTGTTTATACCAAGTTATTTCTGGGTATACAGGACTAGACAGTAGGAACAGTAACACAACAGAAGCAACTGGGAAGTTTCCTTTTCAGGATGCTTCTTACTTGATCCAGAAAGCAAATCCAATACTTAGAAGGAAAGCAAGGTCTTCCATTATACATTCGAAGCTAATCGGAAAACATCTGTATAAGCTGTCCTTGATGGTGTCAAAGAAGCAGTAGGCAGTAGATCTCATACTCAAGCTGGTCTCTCTACAACCACGTATTGCCCTCGCACTGATCATGTATAGCATTTCGGTGTGAATCTGGACCCCGACCTTCACTGCTTTCAAGTTCATTCTGTCTTCATCTGCTACATCATTTGACGCTGCTAAATCCAAATCCATCAAGGATCTCATCGAGAATGGAAAGATGAGCCTTTGGCTGGAGAAATGGAGCGGCAAGAAATGTGTGCGTGGAGATGGAGCTGGGTGAGTTTTTGTGCCAAGGTGATCGACCAAGATGTGGACTTGCAAATGATATGTACGTGAGGAAATGAACTTTCTGAGTTTCTGTGTTGGAAGAATGTCTTCTGTGTAATATTACTCGCAACAAATCCATCATTTACCGTCTATTGTTAAAGGAGACTTCTTTATTTTTCTTGGATGATTTTAAGAAGTTGATGTGTTTTAAATCTTATATCCAACAGTTGATTTCACGTTTTATAATCCTAAGTTTATAGAATGATATGCTCTTTGTATCAGTTTAATGTTGTAAAACTTGTAATTGCTAACAGAAAACCACCAGGCAAGTACAACCAGAACTTTTCTATCCAAAAATGCTTGCAAAGCTTAAAGTCATCCGGAGGATGCAATCTCAATACATTAATTCGACATTTTCGAATTCTCAGTACACCCGGTGTTATCTACTCTACTGTGGCTTTCAACTTCAGGGATCACCAAGACCATAGCAACGGTGAATGATCGAGCAACCACGTTTATAAGGGATAAAGGGCTGTCCATCAGGAAAACAACTAGGGAGTAGCCTTCCAATAGGGCTTCTACAAGGGTCACGGAGTCCGATGAGAATCGTTCTTGCGCAAACCCTGTGATCCAACGCCGCGATGTTAACTAGTACTAGGCAGAAGAGACTTCATGTTTAAGGATGCCATGATTTGAGGCTTCAATGATGTTAGGCTTCAAAGATGTTAGTTGTATCTTGTTCAATACTTGCATGAGAGGGTGGCCATTTATATGAGTTTTGGCTGCCGTTTTACGTTTGAACTATGTCTGAAAGACTCGAGTTTCTTTCTTCTTCACTCAGTAGAGAGAGTGATCCTCAAGTCAAGCAGTTCATAGAGAAGTGTCTGGTTCCAGCATCAATGTGACTGCCTGCAGTGGAGCTCTTGAAAGATCCATTCCTGGCAATTTACAATTTGAAGGAGCTTACTCGTGATCCACTGGGAATGCACAATTTGATACCCAAATTAGAGAAGACACCACAGCCTGAAGCTAGTCCCATGGAAGTAGATGCTAACCACCAGAAGATTTCTGCTGGATCTTCTAGAAAAAGTGTCAATGCAACCTCCATTTTATCCAACCCCTCAGTTCTGGAGTTACAGAGATTCACAGAGAATAATGAATTCACTTTAAGAGCAGAGAAAAGTGCTGATAATACCATCGCCTTGACTTTGCGTATTGTTGATTCATATGGTAAGTACATCTTTGATGCAAACAGGTTCATTTGTCCCTTAATTTCATGATCTGGAACCGAATATTATTTGCTTTTGCAGGTCGTGGTAAGACTATCCATTTTGAATTCTACCTCGATTCGGATACTGCAATTTCAATTGCTGGGGAGATGGCTGAGCAACTTGATCTTTCAACTGAAGATGTATCCGCCACAGCTGAGTTAATTGATAGCTTGATTATGAAGCTTGTACCCAGCTGGAAGCCTACATCTGAGCGTTCATCCTGTGGAGCAAATAGTTCATGTGGGGGTCAGCGTGTATGTTAAGTTGATGGAAGCTCTTGGGGTTCAGGGGTTGTCAAGGCTGTTAAAACCAATCAATGTAGGGTATACAAACAGTTTATATATATAATTAAAAACTATCAATTCTACTAACAACAATTAACCAACTTAAAATCAACAACGAAATTGAATTGACATTTACTGACTTGATCAGATTGAGGTCTGCTTAGCAGTGTCCTTAGACAGAAATTCGTCCCCACTCGTGCTGTAGTTTCAGACGTCTATCTAGAGGATTCAACAATCTAAACAAGTTCTTGCACAAGAACTTGTTTCTGGCGAATTTACTTAGTGTATCTCTGAAGAACAGAAGAAGAAGAAGAAGGAGGAGAATCTGTTTTCTGTCTGAATAACAAAGGCCAACTTCGTATATATAATAGTCAATGTGAAGAGATACATCTGACCGAACAGTTATAACTGTTCCGAACAGTTATAACTGTTCCGAACAGTTGTAACTGTTTGTCAGATAATATTAATTTAAATTTCAAAAATAAAATTTAAAACAAAAAATATTTTCGAAATTAATCAACAGAGCCCCAAGGCCCAAGGCCCATCTTTTGACTATTAAATATATATTTAATTTATGTGCAATTCTATTGAAAATCCAATAGAAAAGCCCACAAGCCCATTCTCTCACACTTCACCCATTTAATAGACTAAATGGGTCTAGTACTTATAAAGGCAAAAACTCTTTCTACTTCTTCAATGTGGGACTAAAGTCCCACAAGTTCCTACAAAGGCTGCATCAATGATTTCAGATATCTCAGCCGAGTACGGCCTCACTACTGTCTCACGCGCCACCGATGTCAAAGTTTTAGAATCAAACAAGTACAGTTTCGATGAATGCTTTAGAGGTTCAGATGGGGGTCAGCTCAAGCAGAAGAAGTACGAAGATAATTCTGGTGATTCTGTAGTGTTAAATGACTCAGCAATGAACTCTGCTATCTCGAGTCCGGATAGATCGAAAACTCATAGCTTATCAAGCATCTGTTCCTTGTCCGAGTTGTCACTGATGGAAAAACATGTGTATGATGGGTTAAAGGTGGAGCTGGATTCAATTGATCTGCAATTTCATCAACATTTTCTTGAGCTCTTGAAGATGATGTTGTGCGGAAGCATAACAAACAGGAATATTGGAAATAATGGAACAACCAATCAACGATAAGAAGAAGAAAACAAACACAAGGACACAAGATTTATAGTGGTTCACCCAATCAATGTGATTGAGTTACGTCCACTTTCGGAGCCGGCGAGAACTTCTACTATAATCAAATTGGAGAGAATACAATAGAGATTTGTTCTATATCTCTCTAACCCCAAAACCCAAATATGCTACTTCCCTGCTTTTGGTTAATTACGAAACCTATCTCTCTCACTCTGTTCGGCTGCAACATATATGTATATATACCCTAACACAACTAGGCAACATATATGTCCTAATTAACCTAAGCATGCCCTTTCCCACATGATCAAGGTGGGCTGCCCACAATTGGGTTTTTCTCCAATATTCAATTAAAGCCAATTTCAATAATCTCCACCTTGGCTTTACTTGAAACAAATTCTCCAAAGTAGAACTTCAACACCAAACGCCGCTCCGACATCCCCATAGGGAATTTCAAATTCTGTCAACACCAATCAAGTCCAAGCAATGCTTGAACTTGCTCAATGGAACCGGCTTTGTTAACATATCAGCAGGATTATCTTCAGTTCCAATTTTCAGAAGTTGTATGTCACCATCCTCCACCAATTGACGAATCTTGTGAAATCTGACATGAATATGCTTAGTACGATTATGAGTAACTTGGTTCTCTGCTAAATGAATAGCACTCTGACTATCACAATAAACATCCACATAGTCTTGAATTACACCCAAGTCCTCAAGCAAACCACGAAGCCAAAGAGCTTCTTTTGCACCCTCTGTCACAGCCATATACTCAGCTTCTGTAGTCGACAAAGCAATAGTATGTTGCAAATTCGACTTCCAACTCACTGCTCCACTAGCAAGAGTAAATACATACGCTGTAGTTGATCTGCACTTGTCCAAATCACCTGCGTAATCAGAGTCCACATATCCAACTGCACAATGATTCATCTTATTCTGCTGAAAAACTAATCCAACATCCACAGTACCAAGAATATACCGTAGAATCCATTTTACTGCTTCCCAATGGCCTTTACCTGGACTATGCATATATCTACACACCACACTTAAGGCCTGTGAAATATCTGGTCTAGTACACACCATAGCATACATCAAGCTACCAACAACACTAGCATACGGAACTTTAGCCATATATTTTTTATCATCATCAGTGCTAGGAGACATAGAATAATTAAGCTTGAAATGAGAGGCAAGAGGTGTACTCACAGGTTTAGTTTTATCAACCATGCCAAACCGATGTAGAACCTTCTTCAAATATTGTTTCTGTGACAAACATACCTTGCCTATCGATTTGTCTCTTTCAATTTCCATGCCTAAAATCTTCTTTGCTTCTCCCAAATCCTTCATCTCAAATTCACCACTCAACTGTGACTTCAATTTATCTATCTCCACCTTGCTCTTAGATGCAATCAACATATCATCAACATATAAGAGCAAATAAATGAAGGACCCATCATGTAGCTTGCGAAAATAAACACATGGATCATAAAGACTCCTAGTGTACTTCTGACCAAACATAAACTTATCAAATCGCTTGTACCACTGCCTAGGAGACTGCTTTAGGCCATACAACGATTTCTTAAGTTTACAAACCCATTTTTCCTTACCAGCAACTTTAAAACCATCTGGTTGAGTCATATAGATCTCCTCTTTCAAATCACCATGTAAAAATGCAGTTTTAACATCAAGTTGTGCTAACTCAAGATCAAACAGTGCAACCAAGGCTAAAAGAATGCGAATAGATGAATGTTTCACAACAGGAGAAAATACCTCATTGTAGTCTATTCCTTCTTTCTGTGCATAGCCCTTAGCTACCAATCTAGCCTTGTACCGAGATCCTTCCTTCTTAGCAAATACCCACTTGCAACCAATTTCTCTCTTCCCCTTTGGTAACTGAGCCAACTCCCAAGTCTTGTTCTTGTGAAGAGACTTCATCTCCTCACCCATAGCATTTTCCCAATCCACCTTATCTGCATGTATTACAGCTTCTTCATAAGTAGTAGGAATTTCTTCTTCAGTCATTGGAAGTGCATAAGTCACCATATCATTAAGCCAAGCTGGTTTTGGAGCATTCCTCTTTTCTTTTCTCAATGCAATAGGTTCATCTTGCTCTGTAAACTCTTGGGTTTGAGCCTCTACTTCAGTACTTGCATCTTCATTAACATCAACTGTATCTGAATCACCTGGAGCTTCATCAACATTTTTCTCAAGCTCCACCTGCTTCAAACTCTCTATAGTCATCTTCTGTTTTTCAGAATTATTTTGCTCATTCTGATTAACCATAGCAGTCTCATCAAAAGTAACATCTCTGCTCACAATAATCTTTCTAGTATCTGGACACCATAGCCTGAATCCCTTCACACCATCACTAAAGCCCAAGAAAATGGCTTTCTTTGCTCTAGGATCAAGCTTGCTTTCCCTGACGTGATAATAAGCAGGACATCCAAAAATATGTAAGTAATGATAATCAGTAGCAGGTTTTCCAGACCATACCTCCATAGGGGTTTTCCCCTCATTTGCAGCTGTAGGCAACCTGTTGATAAGATGACCTGCATATGTAACTGCCTCTGCCCAATACTTTTTGTCTAATCCAGCATTAGACAACATACATCGAACCTTCTCTAACAATGTCCGATTCATGCGTTCTGCTACTCCATTTTGCTGCGGTGTTCCTCTAACTGTGAAGTGCCTCACAATGCCCTCTTCTTGACATAACTTCAAGAATGGATCAGACTTGTACTCACCACCATTATCTGACCTGAGCCTCTTAATTTTTCGACCGGTCTGAGTCTCAATCATCTTCTTCCACTTCACAAATATATCTAAGACTTCATCTTTATGCTTCATGGTGTACACCCATACTCTTCTAGAGAAGTCATCAACAAAAGTAACATAATACTGCTTACCTCCCAAAGATGTAATCTTTGTAGGTCCCCATACATCTGTGTGAACATAATCTAAAACTCCTTTAGTCTGGTGAATTGCTGTACCAAACTTCACTCTAGTCTGCTTTCCACATACACAATGTTCACAAAATTCCAATTTGTAAGTCTTTGTACCTTTCAACAAGCCTTGCTTCACCAATCCTTGCATAGCTTTCTCACCAGCATGTCCAAGACGCATGTGCCATAATCTGGTAGTGTCTGCATCATCTGTAGTCTCAGAAACTGCTGCTTCACTTGTCACTATACTTCCCTGTAGAAAATACAAGTTTCTTTCTCTTGTACCCTTCATAATCACAAGTGAACCATAAACAACTTTAGCAACACCATTATTCAATATAATTTTGTGCCCATTTGACTCCAAAGTTCCCAAAGAAATCAGATTTTTCTTCAAGTTTGGAACATACCGAACGTTTGTCAATTCTCTAACACTCCCATCATGCATCTTCAGACGAACTGTACCAAGCCCTTTAGTTCTGCAAGGACTATCATTACCCATAAGAACCAGCCCACCATCCAATTCCCTCAAAGTAGAGAACCATTCCTTGTTAGAACACATGTGGTGGGTACAACTAGAATCCATTATCCATCTGTCAGAATAATCAAGTGTAAATAAACTTGCCAAAGCAACATCAATCTCAATGTCTTCGAAGTAACCTGCACTCAAAGCAAAATCAAAGTCATCATCATCTTCAATTTTCGCCACATTCACTTCTGAGCCCTTCTTGTCTCTGTTCTTCAACTTAGGACAATCTTTCTTCCAATGCCCCTTTAGACGACAAAAGGCACACTCATCTTTTGCAGGAAATTTACCTCTTGACTTGGAACGGGATTTACTTCTATTTCCACCAAACTTTCTATCATCAGATCTTCCTCTGACTACAAGTGCTTCACCTAATACCCTGCTTTGCAATTGCTTCTCCTTCTTTCGACACTCATTATTAATCAACGAATTGCACACATCATCAAATTTCACCTCATTCTTTCCATGCAACAATGTTGTAATTAAATGTTCATAATCATCAGGAAGAGAATTTAGCACACATAAAGCTTTATCCTCATCATCAATCTCAACATCCAAATTAACCAAATCTGCAATAATCTTATTGAAATCACTGATGTGTTCAGACATAGAAATACCTTGTCTGTAGTCGAAACGGAAAAGTCTCCTCTTCAGGTGGAATCGGTTTTCAACACTCTTGACCATCTACTGATCTTCTAATTTCTGCCACAGCTCTTTTGCCGATGTCTCCTTCATAATAAAGAACTTCTGATCCTTTGCAAGACACATTCTAATAGAACCACAAGCCCACTTATTAATCTGTTTCCATTCTGCATCACTCATATCATCAGGTTTGTTTTCAAGAGCAACATCCAATTCTTGTTGACCCAAAAGATCCAACATCTCACACTGCCACATGCCAAAATTATTTGTTCCATCGAACTTCTCAACTTCAAATTTGGCATTGCCAATTGCTGGTCTAGCTCGTGCAGTACCTGAAGAAGTCGCGCCTCCTTTATTTTTTCTATCTTCCCCGTCAACCATAATTTCCAATCAATAATCAACTCCCAGTTCAGAACAAGAGCTCTGATACCAGTTTGTTGTGCGGAAGCGTAACAAACAGGAATATTGGAAATAATGGAACAACCAATCAACGATAAGAAGAAGAAAACAAACACAAGGACACAAGATTTATAGTGGTTCACCCAATCAATGTGATTGAGTTACGTCCACTTTCGGAGCCGGCGAGAACTTCTACTATAATCAAATTGGAGAGAATACAATAGAGATTTGTTCTATATCTCTCTAACCCCAAAACCCAAATATGCTACTGCCTTGCTTTTGGTTAATTACGAAACCTATCTCTCTCACTCTGTTCGACTGCAACATATATGTATATATACCCTAACACAACTAGGCAACATATATGTCCTAATTAACCTAAGCATGCCATTTCCCACGTGATCAAGGTGGGCTGCCCACAATTGGGTTTTTCTCCAATATTCAATTAAAGCCAATTTCAATAGATGAAGGAAGAGGCAATACATAATGCATAGAAGAAGTGGATAGCAAAAAAGAAAATAGCTACTCATTTGTGTAGTCCATGTTGAGTGCTATTTGTTTTTCAACATTTCTTACATTTAAGTTAATTCTACTCATTTTTTTTAATAGTAAATTACACAGTAGCACTCGATTAAATTTTCAAACACAAATAACTTACTTTTAATAATTTTTAAACAAAAAAAAACATCAACCTAACCCAAAATTAAGTGGACTCAAAACTGATTAAATAATTGAAGCCGAAATGCCTAAAATACCACTGATTGTGCCAAAATTACCATGTTGTCACTCCACTAACTGACAAGTTTCTCTCTCCTCATTTTTGAGTTATTTTCGGCAATTTCAAGTTTTCCGGCCAAACCGTCGACAATTTAGAGAAGATTCAAACTATAAAATTGTTCTTCATCTTATGAGTTTTCATTTGAGTATGGTGTTACATGTATTTTGAGAAACTTTGAGCCATAGTAACAGCAGAGCAGAGTTGACAGTAACAGTTTGTCTCAGGATTGACAGTAGCAGCAATCTTTAAATGTTGTTGTTTCTTTTTCATGCCCTAACTTTATGGTCGACAGTAGCAGCTAAGTTCTCTATCTACAGTAGCAACTAGCTTCTCTATCTACAGTAGCACTAGCTTTTCTATCTACAGTAGTAGTTAGCTTCTCTATCCACAGTAAGAGCTTTTAAGTCGACAGTAGCAGCAATTAAGACTGAATGCAAGTGTAAATATTATGAAGGGCAAAAGAGTAATTTTTTAGTGACAAGTAGCAACTTGACAATACACTGTCTTGATTTGTAAAATTTTGTATAAAAAAAGTATGTGACATATTTGTTAATTATATTGTTGTCAGGTACTTTTGTGTATATGACTTGAATAGTTTGGTCAATTTTTTTTATTTTTTTATTTCGTGGAGCCGTTTTGTGAATTTTTTTTTCGCATTCTCTTTTTATAAGAGCATCTCCAACACTCAAACAACTTCCCCATTTTCTTGATTTTATCAACTTTTGTATTTTGGGTTTTTTTCACTCCAACAGCTTATTCATCTAATTCTCTAAAATAGAGAAATAAATGACATAGAGCTAAATATTCTCCAAATTACAAAATCTCCAAAACAATTTAGAGATAGCAACAACATTAATTTTCACGTATTCCAACAACTTCCAACCAACCAATTTCTAGTAACATTAATATCTATTTTTTTTAAATAATTTTTATAATTCGAAACTTCTTTTTTTAAAATAGTTTGTTTTAAATAGAGAATTTTTTATTGATGTAATAAATACATAAATTTGCAAAATAAGGAATGAAGTATAAACATTTTATAGAATTCGACTTTTACTTATCTATTTTACAAAAATTATGAGAAAGTTATTAGAGGTGCTCGTATTGCACATTCTCTTTTAGAAATGAGTACTGCAGGACGTATGAAGGCTGCTCAGCGAAGAAAAAGAGTGTAAAATGATTGAAAGGGTCCCACTTGGACCGTCCAAGTTGCAGTTACAATACTTCCTTATTCATTACGGCGCTACTTGATTAGCAGAAGTAGTGTGAAGAGACGGTACGTGTCTTCTATAAATACCTTAGCTCTTACGTATTAAGATATTTGAACTGGCAAATTAACCTAGTCACCCAATATTATTAATTAACCAATTTTTGTTGGTAGCGTAAATATCTTATGAAAATTATATTAAGGGGGTGTATTATATATTCATAAGCTTAACTGTGAAGGCTGGGTTATATTAAGGGGGTGTATTGTATATCCATAAGCCTAATTGTTTAGGCGAGGAATTATTCTGTGGTCCGGAACTATTATTGAGGTGGTGGTCCGAACCAATAAACTAACAAAAACTGTTCTTTTGTTAGCACCTCATCCACATCAGCTAACGTTTGAGATAACGGTGTTTATGGAATATTCATATTGATATATGGGGACGCTATTATACTTTTTACAAAATCTGGGATCTGCATATGGCATACAAATCTTCAATTTGCTTTGGAAGACATAGTTTCTGCATATGCCATCTTCATAGTTTATATCTCAACCACAAGAACAAATTTTTATAAACCAATTTATTTTGAAAGAAAACCTGCAAGTTTATGACTCTTCTTGGATTTTTCCTACGCAGCAGGTAATCGCAGCACAAATTGCCCTTTGTTTTGGGAAAATGCAATTACGTGGAAGATGGCTTGATTTGCCTGCTGCCAAAAAAAGTAAAAGATCTTAGACTTCTACAATTTCCATGGAATTGACCTTCATGAACAATCTCAATTCAGTAATGGGTTCTCGTCTGAATTGAGAAAGTTGCTTCTAGTTTCTAGGTTATTCGGGATGATGAATTGATCAGACTTTGATAAATAGTTCGAAGAAATTTCAGATATGATAGAAAAATTTTCATAATTGGTAAGAGAAGAGCAAGGAGTTTGGAATTTGGATTTGAGGATTTTTTTCATCGCTAAACATGGATGACAATTAAAAAACAAAGAAGAAGAAAGTGTTCCTGACATCCGAGAAAGTTTCTTCCTTTTATAATCAAGTTTATTGTTCTTTCTTTTGTGATAGAAAGTTTTCAGATTCGACAAATAGAAGAGCAAGGAGTTTAGAGATCTGGGGATTTTTCCCCTCTAGTTCGTTCATCTTCTGCGCAAAGAAAAATAAATCTCTTTTTTAAAGACGGTTCAATAACGGAGAGAAAATGGAGGTTATTTTATTAACTTTTAGCTATACAGGTGTCAAGTTTTTGTTACTCCGGACCACCATGTCAATTTGACACGTGAAGATCCGGGTGCACCTTATAATTAGTTTAGGCTGGCTTAATACTTCGCCATTACGCAAGATAGTTGACCAACTCTTCACCGGCCCATTACTTAGCATGATGGCAAGGTACTCCACTTAAAAGGGATCGAACGCAAGGAGGAGCAGACAAACCATCAAAACAAAACACAGCTATTCAATCATGGTGGACAAGCTAATCGGAAAACATCTGTATAAGCTGCTCCTTGATGGTGTTAAAGAAGCAATAGGCAGTACTGGAAAGTTCACGTCCCTCCTAGAAGATCTCAGACTCACACTGGTCTCTCTACAACCACGAATCGCCCAGCATGATCCGGAAATATATCTCCTGCCGAATCTCGAGAAACAGATGGAGGAGGGCGTCAAGCTAGTTGCCCAGCTATCGAGTCTTGGCATGTGGAACTACCACTGCACAAAACGAAGCTACTCCGACCAACTTGCCGAATTGAACAGGTCTCTTAGAAGAGTGTTATACATACTAAAGCTGCAGGAACAAAGAGATACGAATGAGCTCCTGCTTGTCGCAAGACATATACGCGAGAGACAAAATGATTTGGAAACAAGATTATGTGGTTCACTAAAAGAGCAGCTGGAGCAAAACGAAGGCAATGGTCATGTGAACAACGGAGGAGGAAGAGGAGGGGATGGTCAGGATCTAAAGCAAGTGTTTTGCCGTCTACTTCAAGTCTTGGTTTTGGAAGTTGATGTACAAGTGAATGGCAAAAGAAGTTTCAAACCGGTCCTGGTTGATCTAAAATCCACGGCTGGGTCCTTCCAACCGCTCATACAAGAGATATCAGAGTATAACAACATATTGCATCTACCAAAGGAGGAACTGGAAAATCTGAGGAAACAATTGGAGAAAGGTATCGAGCTCGTTGACAACTGCTCCAAGGTTCCTCGAGGGAAGACCTACAAGAGGTATGAATACTTCGACCAACTTCTCGAGTTGGACGAATATCTTCGAAGATTGTTATCTATGATGAGGCAGCAGGTAGCGAAGGATATGAAGGAGACTTTGGTTTCTGTTTGCAACTTGGAGATGTTGCTCAGTCGAATTGAAAAGCTACGTCTGGCACAAGATCAAATTGATCAACCTCCTGCTTTATGAAAGTTTTTTCTTTTTCACAACGTCTTTTTAAAACAGCGCTTGCGTAAATAATTTTAGTACTGGCGTACTGGTTAGTGTGGATTGGGTGGAATGGTCACATCATTGTTCCTTGCCGTATTAAAATGCTTGTTTAAGATATTTTGAGATTAGCTTCTAATAGATTCGGTGATTTTCCTACATATATTCGAGGGAACAAATTTTGCGGCACATCAATCTGCTGACTTTGACATTTGCCAATCTCAGTGAAGAAAACGATGGCAAGAGGAGGTTTTTTTTCTTATTGATAAAAACTGAGTTATAAGCTATATATACATATAGGCTCATACAAAACCCTATACAGGAGGACTCTATGCACGATTACAAACCTAGATACAATAGGAAACTATTAGCTAGTATCTATCTAATAGGAAACTGTTAACTAGTATCAATCTCAGTGATACTATGATGATTCTTTCCTTCAATACTCCCCCTCAAGTTAATGTATATGTTAACTATACCTAGCTTGTTGAGAAGAATCTCAAACTGAACCGAGCTCAAAGGTTTCGTGAAGAGATCTGCATGTTGCTCTTTAGTGCTTATATGTGCAGATTTGATCACTCCACGTTGTATCTTCTCACGTACAACATGACAATCTATTTCAATGTGCTTTGTCCGCTCATGAAAAACTGGATTAGCAACTATGTAGATAGCAGCTTGATTGTCACAGAATAGATTTATAGACTGTACCTGTTTTACGTGCAAATCCTTTAATATGTTTCAAAGTCATGTAACTTCACAACATGTGGATGCCATGGAACGATACTCAGCTTCGGCGCTAGAACGTGAAACTATGGTTTGCTTCTTCGTTCTCCATGATACAGGTGCATGTCCAAACATGATAAAGTAACCTGTTATGGACCTTCTCGTATCCTTGCAACGTGCCTAATCAGCGTCACAGAAAGCTGTCAACTCGAGCTTTCCTGTAGAGGGTAAAAGGATACCTTGACCTGGAGTGTTCTTCACATACCTCAATACATGATAAGCTGCATCAAGGTGAGGTTGGCGTGGTTTGTCCATGAACTGAGTCAAAATGTGAACTGCATATGTCAAGTCCGGTCTAGTAATGGTCAAATAAATCATCCCCTCAACAAGTCTTTGATACTGTGATGGATCAGATAATAACTCTCCCCATGTTTGCGTAAGTGCCAGATTCTGATCTATGGGAAATCTAGACGGTTTAGCAGCAAGAAACCTCGTATCTCCAATGCGTACTTCCTTTGTGATAGGGATATGCCTTGTCTTGACCGTGCTACTTCAATGCCCAAGAAGTATTTCGGATTGCCAAGGTCCTTAAGCTTGAACTCCTGAGAGAGTGACTCTTTGATCGATGCAAGTTCTTCAAGACTGTTACTAGTTAATGTCACATCATCCACATAAACCAAGAGTGCTGTAAACTTGCCATTTCAATTTCGGACGAACAATGAATAGTCTGACCAACTTTGTGTGAATCCTGCTACCCTAAATGCCAAAGACAGTTTAATGAACCACTGTCTCAACGCTTGCTTGAGGCCATACAAACTTTTATGTAACCGGCAAACTCGATGCTCCCCCTTTCGACCAAAATCGGGAGGAAGTTTCATGTACACTTCTTCTACAAGATCACCATTTAAGAAGGCATTGTTGACGTCAAGTTGATGGATATGACAGTTCCGGAGGGCAGCAAGGCTGAGAAGAAGACTTACTGTGGTGAGCTTGGCAACAGGGGCAAAAGTTTCTTTATAATCAATTCCTTCAAGCTGACTATATCCCTTGGCAACAAGTCTGGCTTTGTATCGTTCAACAGAACCATCTGGATTGAGTTTAATTTTGTAAACCCATTTACATCCGAGAGGACGTTTGTGTGCAGGAAGGGGGACAAGACTCCAAGTATGGTTCTGTTGAAGGGCAACAATCTCTTTTCTCATGGCATCCCGCCACACCTGATGTTTCATAGCCTGTTTATAAGTAGAAGGCTCATTGTGGAGGGTGAGATTAATAGTGAAGGCTTTGTGAGAAGGGGACAATCGATTATAAGAAAGAACTTGGGAAATTGAGTGAGAAGTACCTGAGCCCTTAGAAGATGTCGGTAGGTCACGAGAAGGAAAAGCTGCCTCAACATGGTAGTCATGCAGAAAATCCAGAGTTTTTGTAGGACGAGAAGACTTGCGGGGCAAAGTATGAGGCTGAGTGTCTAGAGGAGGGGCATGCAAAGATGATGAGGGTGTAGGAGCGGAAGCTGTTTGTGTTGGTAAGAGAGGAGGAGGAACGGAGGTAACCCTATCTTCAGTGGAAGGTTGAACCTGTGAGTCATCTCCTAAAACTCTTGTAGATATCAGATCACCTGAAGTCTCAGCATGCCGTGTGTGATCAGACTCTCTAGACGAATGACTAGTGACTGGGGGTACTTGTGTTTGACCCAAAGTATGAACCCTATCACTACCCATATTATCGGAAACTTGATTTGATGGGGGCGGACTGTGACTCCTAGGTTGACTAGGTGTTTGACTCGAATTGTGAGGGGTGACTGGTCGATAAGGAAGAGAGGAGGTAGGATTGGCATAAGGGAATTGATTTTCAGAAAACATGACATCCCGTGAGACAATGACCCGTTCAAGAAGTGTAATATCCTATCTGACCAGTTGGATAACCAAGAAAAATACATCGAGTAGCCCTAGCATCAAATTTGGAAGGTTTAAGAGGATGAGTTGACGCAAAACAGAGACATCCAAAAACCTTTAAATGATCATATTTCGGTGCAATGTGAAATAATTTTTCAAAAGGAGTAAGACCTTTGAGGAGAGGCGTAGGGGTGCGATTGATCAAATAGCATGATGTGAGGATGACATCTCCCCAAAATGGTTTAGGAAGATGTGCATGAAATAATAAAGCCCTAGCCATATTCAACAAGTGTCGATGCTTGCGTTCAGCAACACCATTTTGTTGGGGTGTGTTGACGCAGCTAGTTTGATGTACAATACCCTTAGAGGAATAAAAAAATTTGAGTGTGAACTCGGGACCATTGTCACTACGAACAATTTTGACTGTTGTATCAAACTGATTTTCGACAAGATGAATAAAATTGATCAAGAGTTGGCGAGCCTCCGATTTTTTTATCATCAAATAAACCCATGTGCACCGAGTAAAATCATCAACGATAGTTAAAAAATACTGTGCTCCAGAAATTGAGGGTTCATGATAACCTCCCCAAATGTCTACATGAATCAAGTCAAAAGCTTTGTGACTAGAAATGGAACTCAAAGGAAAAGCATTTCTGGTGTGTTTGGCTAAAGGACAAACTGAACAATTTCTTGCATCGCAAGTTTTATTTGCTAGGAAAGGAAATAAAGGAAAGACTCGAGTAGAAGGATGACCGAGACGCTGGTGCCACGCTGAGGACTGCCTATCGACCGAAATTGTGTTACATTTGATCTGATGAGCTTGGTTGAGGCAATACAATCATTCCTTCTCAATCCCTGTCCCAATCATCTCCCCGGAGCCAAGGTCCTGTATAAAATAAAGCTCTTTGAGAAATAGTCACCCAAAATGAATCATGGGTAAGTTTGGTGATGGAGATTAAGTTGAGATAAAATATGGGAACACAGAGGACATTGTGTAATATGAATTTAGAAGAAAAAGCTATTGTCCCTATATGAGAGACTTGCGCCCTTGTGCCATCAGGTAACTTAACAAATCGATTTTGTGTAGGATATTTGTTTGTAAGGAGAATAGGATGACAAACGATATGGTCAGTAGCTCCACTGTCCAATATCCAAACACTATTGTTGTTGGGAGATTTAAAAGCTTTACCTGATAGGTCTTCAAAGGGAGAAGTGTTACCGACATTGTTGGCTGTCGAATCTGTGTGTTGGCTTAGCAACTTGGCGATTTTGCCGCACACTGCTTTGGAGAAGGGAAAGCTGATGTCTGACTTGGATAGATCATTTGAATCGACATGGTTGCTTTTTTATCCTCATCTCTCTTTCTTGTGCGACAATCATCAGTGGTGTGACCTCTCCATTTGCAATAGGTACACTTGAGATGCTGGCGACAATTTTTGGTTTGGTGCTTCTTGCCACATTTTTGACATCTCACTTCACGCTCATGAGAGCAAATATCATGTTCACTGGACTCTCCTTCATCTCGGTGGTTTTGCTTAACCGAGAAAGCGGCCCCCTCTGAGATCAGCTTGCTGTTGTTCGAAGCAGCTGCTTGTTTGTCATGTCGTAAAGCCATGGAATAGGCTTTGTTAGCGGTCAGCAATGGATTAATGGCGATGATGTTGCTACGAAGGATATCATAGCTATCATTGTATCCCATGAGAAATTTCATTGTCTTCTGGTTTTGCATGTACTCCGTAAGCTCACATGTGCAAGGTGATAGATTGCAAAGAGAATCTCTATCGTCCCATTGAGCTTTCAGCCTTGTATAGAAACTTGTTACAGACTCTGCACCTTGAACGTAGCCATGAATATCATGCTCTACGTTGAACAATTGGACGGTGTTCGTCTGTAAGAACCTCTCAGATAAATCAACCCATACGTCTCTTGCTGTCTTGCAGTGTCGGACGTTGCTGGCAATTGGCTTGGTCATTGCTGCAACAAGCCATGTTTTCACAAGGGTGTCGCATTGCTCCCACTGCTGCAATTCTTCCTCATTGATGCTAGGTTTGATTTGAGTCCCGAGGACAAACCCTAATTTATTTTTGATTTTCAGGGCGTTGCTCATGGATTGCGACCAGTTGGTGAAGTTGTCCTCCATTAGGGCCTGTGTGACAAAAACAGCGCCCGGTTGATCCGAGTGGTGCAAATGAAGAGCGTGGTTGGTGTTGTCCCATGAATTCCGTGTGCTTGAGTCAGAAGTATTGGACTTGACATCCGTCTGTTTAGCCTTGGTCATATTTGGGATTGAACATTGGTAGTTGTGATGGATTGGGATGTGGTGTTTAGGATCGGTGTCTCTCTGGTACCATGAAGAAAACGATGGCCAAAGGAGGCTTTCTTTCTTATTGATAAAAACTGAGTTACAAGCTATATATACATATAGGCTCATACAAAACCCTATACAGGAGGACTCTATGCACGATTACAAACCTAGATACAATAGGAAACTATTAGCTAGTATCTATCTAATAGGAAACTGTTAACTAGTATCAATCTCAGTGATACTATGATGATTCTTTCCTTCAATACTCAGCCTCTTATTTGGTCTCACTATCTTCCACAGAATTTTGTGGCACATCATCTTTATCTGCAACGTTCCTTTTAGATCGGTGGGAAAAAATTTAAAAGTTTTATCTTGTAGTTTATAATAATTCAAAAAAATATATGGATGTTCTTTAATTGATTTTGGGTTTATTTCTTTCATGCTTTTTTTCAATAAGCATTTCTTTGATGATTTCATTAACAAGCCTAAACCCGGTCTCCCTAAACCTTGAATAAGAATCGAACACCCAAGTACCAAACATTGGCAGTGGTCAGTAAAGCAGGGCAATACAACTATTTTGGGACAAATGACCCGATCCTAACTGTCGAAATAAATCTTTGATAATATTTATTTTATTATCTAGAAGGTCATATCAATAGATGACAATATATGCTATGCATGCGAGCGCGGCTCTCCGGCGTGCAAGAAGACTAGTTGATATAATCAAGGGCGGAAGCTGACTTGGATCAATCGATCTCCTTTTCTCTGTTGAACAATCAAGCGACCTTTGCCTGGAGGAGGGAGGGTACCTTCAGGTCTGACAGGTTTCATACGTTCATTGATTTCATCTAGTTAGATGCCTTAACGATCACCATGTTGGCTAAAAATTTACATGAATGATCTACACGTATAAACCTATTAACTGAACGGTGAAGATGTAAAAATTCAATAAAAAAGTTGGTCTAATAATCGATCCCCTAAAATGAACAAAATGAGAGATCCCTTAATGGAAGAGCCCTCTATATATATATATATATATATATATATATATATATATATATATATAATATACCCTATTCAGAGCGAACCTTCGCTATGAAGTTAGGGTGCGAAGTTCCTTTTTTGACACATTTTTCGGTCATATTTTCACATCTCTACCGTTCAGATGTTTGAACCTAATGTATAGATCATTCCTACAAAATTTCATCTAATTTGGTTATTGTTAAGGTATCGAAACTATATTAAATCAATGAACAAACCGAATATGTTTAACCTAAACTGTTCGTGTAAATCACAATAATGAAAGGTCAAACGATTATCAAGTTAATTTACAGAGATGATCTATATATTAGGTTCTAACATCTGAACGGTGAAGATGTGAAAATATGACCAAAAAGCGTGTAAAAAAAAAAAAAACTTCATACATTAATTTCAGAGCGAAGGTTCGCTTTGGATAAATATAAATATATATATATACTCCGCTCTGAAATTAAAGAGCGGGGCTCCTTATTTAACCCACTTTCCGGTCAAATTACTACATCTCCACCGTTCAGTATTTAGGTATATCCGTGTATATCATATCTGCAAATTTTCAGCTCATTTAGTAATCGCTAAGGTGTCAAAACGAAAAAAAATCAATGAACAAACTGAAACTGTTCAGTATGAACCATTCTTATTAATCACGACTAGGAATATTCAAACGATTATCAAATTTGATGAAACTTTGCAGAAGTGATCTACACATATATATTTATACTAAATGGTGGAGATGTAGAAATTTGACTGAAAAGTGGGTCAAATAATGAGCCATGCTCTTTAATTTCAGAGTTGAGCCCCGCTCTGGATATATATATATATATATATATATATATATATATATATATATATATATATAGCCCCCTTCCAATGAAAGATCCCTCATTTTGATTATTTGAGAGATCGACCATTTAATATACTTTTTTTTATCACATATTAACTGTCCACCGTTCAACTTTCATATTTATATGAGTAGATCGTATCTGGAAATTTTCATTCCATTTGATAATGTTAGAGCATTGAAAATTGTAATTTACAAATAAAAACATCAACGTTTCAGGTTTGACAGATTTCATACGTCCATTGATTTCATCTAGTTAGATGCCTTAACGATCATCATTTTTGCTAAAAATTTACATGAATGATATAAACATATAAATCTAGTAATTGAACGGTTGAGATGTAAAAATTCAGTAAAAAAGTTGGCCTAATAATCGATCTCTTTAAATGAACAAAATGAGGGATCCCTTTTAATGAGGGATCCCTCACAATGATCATTTTGAGGGATCAATCATTTAACATATTTTCGGTCACATATTAATATCTTCACCGTTCAACTTTCATTTTTATATGAGTAGATCATATCTGGAAATTTTCGTCCCATTTGATAATCGTTAGAACATTCAAAATTGTAATTTACAAGTAAAAACATGAACGGTTCAGGTTTGACAGATTTGATACGTCCATTGATTTAATCTAGTTGGATACCTTAAAGATCACCATTTTGGCTAAAAATTTACATGAATGATCTACACATACAAACCTAGTAATTGAACGGTGGAGATGTAAAAATGTGATCACCAAGTTGATATAATAATCTATCCTTTAAAATGAACAAAATAAAGGATTAGTAGAATGGCAGTATATATATAGTCATTTTTCGATTGTTTATATAGATGATGTCTTGATATTTTCCCAATCAATCGAACAACATTGGAAACACTTAAACTAGTTTTTCCATGTTATTAAAACCAATGGTTTGGTAATTTCGGCTTCAAAAATTAAACTTTTTCAAACCAACATTCGGTTTTTAGGAATCAATATTCACCATCTCCAGATTACTCCTATTAATAGAGTCATACAATTTGCTGACAAATTTCCAGATGTCATTACATATAAAAATCAACTCCAGAGATTTTTAGGATCATTAAATTATGTTGCGGATTTTTATCAAAATCTTCGACAACAGTGTAAACCTTTATATGATAGATTACAAAAGAATCCTCCCCCTTGGACATCCGTTCATACTTCATTAGTCCAAAAGACTAAGAGTCATGTTAAAACATTACCATGCCTAGGAATTCCTTCAGCCAATTCCTTTAAAATAGTTGAAACTGATGCTTTTGATTTAGGCTTCGGAGGTATAGTGAAACAACAAATTTCTCCTGCTCACCCTGAACAAATAGTTAGGTATTATTCGGGTACATGAAATCAAGTACAACGCAATTATAGTACTATTAAAAAAGAAATATTATCTATTGTTCTTTGTATTAGTAAATTTCAAGATGATTTATTAAACCAAAAGTTTTTAATTCGTGTTGATTGCAAAAGTGCAAAACATGTTTTAGAAAAAAAATGTTCAAAACATTGCAAGTTAATAGATATTTTCCCGTTGGCAGGCTATATTAAGTATTTTTGATTTTGACATTGCATTCATTAAAAGAAATGACAACCATATCCCTGATTTCCTGACCAGTAAATTTCTTCAGGGTTCCGAACATAGAAACAAAATCAAAATCCACACGAAGCCAAACAGGGTCTAAGGCCCCAGAGTCATCCAAATCCTTTAAAAATGAGTCTACTGATATTATTCCAAGAATTACACACTCTAGTTATCCTCAATTAGGCCCAATTTTTCCAGTCACTCCAAGACCTCAACTATTAGGATCTACCATTTCTCCCGGGCCAAGTTTTCATTCGGCCTTAGTCAATCAATATGATCCATATGCAACAACCCCTTCTAGTCAACCTTCTCGTCCATATTACCCAAAATTCTCTCCTTATTTTATAAAAAATGATATTAATCTTTTTGAAGTTGAACCTTGTATGGGTCACATTAAAAATCCAATCACATTAGCAAAACATTATTTTCCCTCAAACTTTCATTATTACCCCAGTCATCCCACATATTCTCTAAAGTTTTACAAAGATATTCTTTTCAAAACCAATTCAGTTAATATTAAACCCATTCGTGAACCAAATACTCCCACAAAAATCTTTTATCATTCCATCCACATAATCATGTTTATTTGAAATATGGAAAGATCCCCCTTATACTCCTCATCAAGTTGATAATTTATCATTTACTTATTACCAATACCAAGATGCTTGGCATAACATTTTCTTTCACCAAGTAGAAGATTTAAACCATTCATGGTTCATTAACTTTGATAAACATTTTTAAAGGGATTTTCCCATGTGGATCCTTTTGTGGTGGCAGTCTTATGGTATTCCATTTGATTTGCTCCCTGAACTATTACAAGTTGCAGTAACAAGATTCGCTGAAGTCATGAAATTCTCTCCTTATGAGAGGAATTTTCCCCCAAAATTACATTTCATGTCCAAGTATAAAATCCCTTGGATCTTCAAATGGCAATTCATTCTCGATGAAGATCCTCGAATGACACTTGGAACCACATGCTGACGTTTCCTCATTAAATGGTGGGATAAATTCCAAGTTGAACGAATTCTCACACAATTTAAGAGAGATTTTCCGGTGGTTTCCAAACTAGTATCTCCAGTCACACCACAAGCTCAAGTGGTCTCCCCCCAAGTTCATACACCAGCAAAGATTAGTTCTTCACATTCTACACCGCCTTCCTCATTAAAATCAAAAGGAAAAACCATAGCAGGCTCCTCTTCCTCCAAATCCAAGACAGTCAAATAAGCAGAGTTGAAAGAATTAGCCCATCAATTACTGGCCCAAGCAGCCGGGTTATCTGAAGAAAATTTTGAAGATGAAGACCATTATCCCTCTTCCTCCCAGTCTTCCTCTCCAGCTCACAGTCAAACCAGCAGTCAATTAGAATATCAGAAAAAATTAATCATTCCATCACAACAACAGTCAAAAAGATGGGCAGATTATTCTGAAGATGACCAAGACGCTTAAGACCCATATGCCTAAAGAAAGAAGACAAGTCACCATATATGAATAGTAAATTCACTTTTTACTGTTCACTCAAGAGACAAAATCTGACAAAATACAGCTAACCGTGCTGCTTCCTATTTTGTCGATTCTCGAGTAATACTACAGTCAAAAGCAAATTACAGCAGAAAAAGAAAATTCCCTTGACAAAGTTCAAGTCTATATAAGGAGCCTCACTCCTTCATAAGAGGCAGGCTCAGAATTCAGACTCGTCTCTTCAGTCTACAAAGTTCTCTCTAGAATAGTTCACTCTCTTCCTCAAGTTTAGCACAGAGCATCTCATGTGTTGAGAACTCTGCTCTCTTATTAAACTCTTCCCCATACCTTACCTACATGCATTATTAAATTTGTAAGTTTTATGAGCCTAATTAAATTTTATTCAATCTAAACAAAAACAAATTACATATCTAAAAGAAGAAATTAATTTTAAACGGATTGACCAACAATTACAAGACACCCTACTTCAACAAAAAATTAAAGATTTTGAAAATAAAATTATCAAAGAATTATGTTCTGATAACCCAACCACTTTTTGGCATAGAAAGAAACACAGTCACCCTTCCTTATATTAAAGAATTTAACGAGAAAAATATTCCTACAAAAGCTAGACCGATCCAAATGAGTCATGAAATTATGGAAATCTGTAAGGCATAAATTAACGATCTTCTTGCCAAAAGAATAATCCGTCATAGTAAATCCTCATGGTCTTGTCCTGCCTTTTATGTTCAGAAGAATGCTGAACTTGAAAGGGGAACACCTCGCCTAGTTATCAACTATAAACCTCTTAACACAGTCCTAGAATGGATCCGGTATCCCATCCCTAATAAAAGAGACTTTATTAACAGATTAAATAGTTCCGTCATTTTCTCAAAATTTGATATGAAATCTGGATTCTGGCAAATTCAAATCCATGAAAATGATACTTATTATTAAATTATGATTTGTATTTCCCGATAATTTATTAGGGAGCTTCTATTCATACCTCCTAAATTGACACTTGTACCTCTTTCTTTTTTCAAGTTTTAGGGGGGGGTGTATTGTTATGGAATTAGTGGATGTTTTAAGAAAATTAATGAAATTTAAAAGTCTGGGTGTATTCAATACAGACTTTTGATAATTCACAAAAGTCTGGGTGTATCCAATAAAGATTTTAAAAAGTCTTTATGAAATCTATAAAGTCTAGGGGTATTCAATTAGGACTTTTAAAATGAATAGAATTTTGAGGGTATTAAAATATCATTCATACTTATGAAATTAGTAACTCATGGATAATCATGGACTTTGTAGTGTAAATTATGCATACAAAACTCCAATATTTTTCCAGTCTCCAGACCAAAGATTTCGAAAAGTCCACGACAGACTTTTTCTGCCTATGAAGAGGTTAATCATTCGTCATCTCTTTATTTTTTAACATATCATCTGTCTCTCTTGTTTTTCTTTCCTCTCATTTTTTCTAAAATATTTTATGTAATCAAACTCTTATATTAACATGTTCATTGTTGTTGAATTTGTTTTTCAAATATTTTTATTTTATTTCTCATTTATTTATGAAATCCTAAAACACAAATATTATCGTTTGCACGAGTCAGTTATAGAGTTTTCAATTTAATTTTTCCAAGTACTCGTTAATTAATGAATAAGATTGATCAAATGAATATAAATCAAACTACATATTTGTAGTCGGTCTATAAGACTGTCATGATTAACATCTTATATGGGGACAGACGCTCAATTATTTCGTGATTAGAAGTTTTGCTTCCCCTTTTAGGTACTGAATCGATTATGCGTAGCATATTGGAGCATCACCCTACATCAACTCAAATGAATTTTGTTTTTCATTTTAAATTTTTGTTTGTTAGTATTGATAATCAGTACAAGTCGTTAATAATAAAGTTTGTAGATTTTTAAAATCAGTATGAAGTATGTGTATAAGTCGATGGTTTTAAAGAATCAACAAAAATTTGTGAATATTTTAAATAGTTTGTGGACTTTTTAAAAAGTCTGTGAATTACAAAATATCCATACAAATTCAAATACAATACACCCCCTTAGTTGGATTTGTCAACTCATGTGTAATTACCAATAAAACCATATAATGGTAAAAGTAAAAAAAAAAAAAAAAAAAAATCTTGTTACACAATCAGATTATTCTGAAAGGCCTTAAATACTCCAATTTCTTTCCAAAAATAATTACGATACATGGTATAACTTGGCTTAATGCTGCTCTCTTTGTTAAAAAATTTAACTTCCATATATGTACATTAGCTAGCATATTATTATCAAAGGGCAAGTGCATTATTATTTATTCTGCAACAACTTATGTAAGACATTAATGAGAGTTTAATTACCAGATCCTAAATTCATGGCTCCAACCTTCCAACATATAATGTTACCATCAAACACCAGATTTCCATACTTGATATGCCTCACACATCAACGTATAAATTAAATAGTATTGTAGGAGAAACAAAGGATAAACAAAACTTATTTTTATTGATTGATAATGAGGCCTTTATATAGGCATTACATCAAGTATCTCGATAAATTTGGGATTTTCTATCTACTAAAGATACTACATATCTAGTCTAATTAAGTCAAGACACATCAAGGAAGTTACGAAATTAACCTTCCTTAAACACTCTCCTTGTGTCGCGTACCTAATGGTGCATAAGGTGTTGCCTTGCTAAAACCTTGCCAGCAAAACAAAAACCTCTTGGGTAAAAATAAAAGCATGGTCGAAGAAAAAAGAACACAACGCACCTATAATATCCTGATTTTTAAAGTTGGTCAAATTCTATTTTTCTTGTGAGAAATAGAAAGTAGAGGTCGTCACGAGTTCGTCACAATTTTCGGTGAATTATTTGAGTTCCTGAGCTATTTTTAACGATATTTAGAAGTTTCATCACAATTTCCTCAAGTGGTGACGTGGCACCTTCAGATTGATTCATTGAATTACTTGGTCCCCAAGTTCCTATCAGCCATGTGCTGTCATTTTTTTCTCTTAGTCAGCTGACAGATGGCGAGAGGAGAGGAAGAAAACTGGGTGAGCGACACGTGGCGAGTGGAGAGGAAGAAAACTGTTCAGGGTTTAACAAGTGGCATCCTTCTGTTGGTCTAATTCTTTGACCGACTCTTTTGTGTCGGCTATGTGATCCTATAAATAGCTATCCCCGTCATTACTTTTTTCTCCATCATTTTCGGAGAGAACTCTCTCTCTAGGTTTTCTCTCTTTAGCTTTCTCAGTCTAAATTTTCGGCGGGTCATAACTTTTGATCCGTTGCTCCGATTCTGAATCTGCAAGCGGCTACGGATTCGTATCGACTCGATCTTTCTATCACTGAGGTTTGAGTTAGATCCAACGGTGATTTCTAGCTGGCTCATTTTAAGGATTCAGTTTACGATCGGTAATACGGGGTGGCGTGTCGAGGTAAGTGGTTTATGTAATGTGTCGAGGTAAGTGGATATGTAATGTGTTTATTCTTATATGCTCTTAAAATAGTCAAAAAACATGATTTTGATATATTTTGAATTATCTCTCTATTTTCAAGTGAAACATGTTTGTTTGTGAAATATGCGGTATTTATATATATTATGAGCTGAACATTGTTTGGTAAATCATGGAACATATTAGCTTCTTAATCAGTTATGCCGAAATAAGGATGTGACACACGGATGTATAGAGCGGTGTGCATTAGATGATTGAATGATATAAAATAAGAAAGGATTGTGTGATATAAGGACTTGTTTGTGGTCAAGTGACCAATTGTATCGTAGTCGACGTGAATATACGATATACGTATTTTATAGCATGTGTAAAAATGATATGGCTTCACTGGCATATTACAAGATCTACTCACTGAGCGCGTGGTTTTTGCTCACTCACCTATTTACTTGTTGTTTTGCAGAGAAGTGTTTAGTGTTTGTCGAGTCGAAGTGTCGGACGAGCCTAGAGAGAATAGCCTAGAAAGAAGTGTTTTTATTTTTTTTATTTACATTCCGCTTTGTAACACTCGATCACACCTCGGGATCGGCGCCAGGTGCCTAAACCTCACCGACGCCGGGACCGGGGCGTGACAGCACCAACTACAAGTGCGTATGACATGCGTAAGTAGACTCCCCCTGAAGTCTACATGAGAACTCCCCCTGATGAATAAATCAGTCTTTTAGTTCAGATAAGCGACACATACTAATGTGCTTCACATGCTTCACAAATGTAGATTTGGGTATAGACTCGGTGAAGTGATCAGCGACATTATGTTCTGAGCTTACTTGTTTCACTTGGATATTCAAAGTCTCTTGATGTTGCTGATTGTAGAAGAAATTAGGCGAAATGTGTTTAGTATTGTCACCCTTGATGTATCCCAACTTCATCTGCTCAATGCATGCTGCATTATCTTCATATATGCAGGTTGGTCCCATCGTAGTAGACTCAAGTCCACTAGACTCTCGAATGTGAGATATAACTGAGCGAAGCCAAACACATTCTTTGATTGCTTCATGTAGTGTAATGATCTCAGCATAGTTCGAGGAGGTAGCAACAAGGGTTTGCTTAGTTGATCTCCAAGATATCGCCGTATTCCCCATGGTAAAAATATAACCAGTTTGGGAACGTCATTTATGTGGATCACATAAATATCCAGCATCAGTGAATCCTACATTCACGTCATTCAGTGTATCTTGGTAGGAGGGGGTATTACCGAAACCATATCGTGACCAAGCTTTGACATCCTCGTGATTAGTAACGGCGGCAGCAGCGGCGGCGGTGCGGCAGGCAGCCGAACCGGGGCCGAACTAGTCGGCTGTCCCGTGGTGATCCGAGCCACGGTTTTCGTCGTGGGGTACAAGGGTTCGGCCGATGGTCGAATCCTGATGAGTGTATCGATAGAACAAGCCCATGTCACTGGTTCCTTTCAAGTATCGGAAGATAGTCTTGATCCAGGTCCAATGACGTTGTGTTGGCACAGAGCAATGACGTTGTGTTGGCACAGAGCTAAATCTAGCTAATAAGTTCACCGAGAATGCAATGTCTAGTCTAGTGCACTGGGCTAAGTACAACAAAGCTCCAATAGCACTAAGATACGGATATTCAGCTCCCAAGACCTCTTCGTCATCTTCTCTAGGATGAAATGGATCTTTGTTGATATCCAGACTTTTAATGACCATGGGAGTGCCTGTAGGATGCATAACTTTGTCTATGTTAAATCACCTGAGCATCTTTCGGACATATGCAGATTGGTGTACAAAGATTCCACCACTTCGGTGCTCTAGTTATAGGCCTAGGCAAAACCGAGTTATTCACAGATCTTTCATCTCGAATTCAGATTTCAAGTAGCTTGCGGTCTCATTTATTTCATCTGGAGTTCCAATGATATTCATGTCATCAACATAGACAGCTACTATTGCAAATCCTGAACTTGTTCTATTTATGAACACACAAGGGCATAACTCATCATTCTTGTATCCATTCCCAACCAAGTAGTCACTCAAGCGATTATACCACATCCTACCGGACTGGTTAAGTCCATATAGGGAACGTTTGAGTTTGATAGCAAAAGCACTTCGTGGTTTCTGCTTACTTGATTTGGGTAACGAAAGCCCTTCAGGTACTTTCATGTACATGTCGGTATCTAAATCCCCATAAAGATACGCTGTAACAACATCCATAAGCTGCATACTGAGTCTCTCTGAGACTACCAAACTGATTAGATAACAGAAGGTAATGATGTTCATGACTAGAGAATATGTCTCCTCATAATCAATTCCAGGGCGTTGAGAAAAACCTTGTGCCACGAGTCGAGCTTTATATCGCTGGACTTCACCATTCTTATTGCGCTTTCTGACAAAGACCCATTTATTTCTAACTGGCCTCACGTTCGGCGGTGTAGGCACAACCGCTCCAAATACTTGCCTTTTCTTTAGACAGTCTAGTTCAGCGTGGATTGCTTCTTCCCACTTCGGCCAATCCGCCCTTCGTTGGCACTCACCAATAGATCGGGGTTCCATTTCGACTTCATCAATGATCTCTTGAGTAACGGTGTAGGCGAATGCATCATCGATATACATGGAAGACCTTTCCATAAGATTGTGCATGCATAAGAAGTTTAGTGAGATTTCCTTGTTCTCCAACATCAACGGTGAGTCTTGGAATTCAGAGTTGATTCTTGGACATAGGTATAGTCGGAGACAATCTCGTGTGACGGCGTTACAATATCGATGATGAGAAGATCGATTTGTGCCGGAACACATGTCCTTTTCCTAGGTACGGTGTCCTTGGAACCGAATGGTCTCCCCCTCTTCCTTGGGGGATCCAAAGTCGACGCCGGTTTTTCACTTGAGGAGGCCGAGCCTAGGTTGCCGACGGCACCTAGGGAATGGGTCCCGAGACCGGCGGTGCGTGGTTGTCGTCCGTGTCGAGGGACGTTGAGCTTGGCAGGTACATTCACAGCAGGTATGGTTGATCTTGTCACTTTCACGATATCAGTAAAGGAGTCGGGCATCGAATCCACAACCTTTTGTAGTTCCAATATATGTTGTACTTCCGTCTCACACTGAGACGTGCGGGGATCATAATGAGACATAGTGGGAGAAAACCACGTCAATTCCTGATGTTCCTTTGGGACGGATGCGTTCCCATCTCCCTCTAACGGCGGGAAGGATGTCTCATCAAAGTGACAATCTGCAAATCTTACAGTAAACTGATCACCTGTCGAAGGCTCTATGTAGCAGACAATTGTTGGTGCTTCATATCCAACATAAATAACTAATCGTCGTTGAAGACCCATCTTGGTACGTAGTGGAGGCGTGATGGGCACATATACGGCACAACCAAAAGTACGCAGATGCGAAATATCAGGCTCGTAACCAGTTACCAACTGGTACGCACTAAATGGTTGGCTATCTGTGGGTCGTAGACGAATAAGCATAGCTGCATGTAATATTGCATATCCCCATGCCGAAACCGGCAAGTTTGTGGCCATGACAAGGGACCTAGCTACAAGCTGTAGTCTCTTGATAGCGGCTTCTGCAAGACCGTTCTGAGAATGAACGTGGGGTACGGGATGTTCAACTTCAATCCCAACTTACTTGCAATAGTCATCAAAACACTTGGACGTAAACTCTCCAGAGTTATCCAGTCTGATTGACTTAGTCGGATTGTCGGGGTGGTGAGCCCGAAGCTTTATAATCTGAGGTAGGAGTTTAGCAAATGCAGCATTCCTCGTGGACAATAACGCGATGTGTGACCAACGTGCCGACGCATCAACCAGAACCATAAAGTATCTAAACGGTCCGCACTCTGGTGTTATAGGTCCACATAGATTACCTTGGATTCGTTGTAAGAATGGAATATTCTGTTTCTTGTCAATAACAAAAGATGGTCTTGCTTGAAGTTTTGCTAGTGAGCAAGTTTTGCAAAACGAGCGATGAGCATTGGACATCGACACGGAGGCATGAGAAGAAGGGGTCGGTCGGTCCTCCCCTTGGAGCCGGGAGGCTGTCGGTGTCGGTGCCGAGGCCGAGGCGCCTAGGCACGGCGTCGGCAGCATGTTCTTCATAGTGCTGATCTCTCTTTCGTTTCTGTGATTTGAAAAACGGATGACCATTGGAGCTTTTCAGAATACGAATGATCAGATCGCGACCCGGATGGCTGAGTCTATCATGCCAAAGTTTGTAAGCGTCGGTATCGCATAGGATAACTACGTTGAATTCAATGGCTCGAATGGTTGTGAGGTACATGCCGTTTTAAACACGCTTACACTTCTCCACAATGGAGTACGCAGATTTTGAGTGGAGGTGATCAACAGATATTCCGTTTCGTCTTCAACATAAGTATTGAGGTGATAGTCGTTGTCACGCACATCCTTGAAAGCAAGCAAGGTTCGGGGCGCTTTCGGCGCATATAGAGCATTAGATACTCTAATTTCGATGTCGTTAGGCAAGAGGAATTGGGCAGGACCTCGGCAATCGGTCCCGTTCCTGTCATCGTAGATAGCGACGATTCATGTGGCATAAAATCAGTAAACAATTACCGATTCCGGAGAATGGTGTGAGTCGTTGCACAATCCAACAAACACTCGATCTCGCCGTTAAACATCTACAAAAACAATATAAATTGAATCAAACGTCTGTATAAGACATGGCGAATACTCTTGAATATCATTGGAATTCGATCCCTTAGAGGGAGTGGATTGGAATTCGATCCCTTAGAGGGAGTGGAGGCCATTTATCATCACAAAACGAGGTGTGTGAAGGCCGATGATGTATGTATAATAGCTCTATATTATATAGAGTTAGCGAAACCTGGTTCTGGCACCAGGGAAACATCAAGAGTAGAGAATTTCTACATCGCCATGAGGAGAGGACCAAGGCCGAGGCCGATCGTGCGTGGGGCACGCCGACGCTAATGTTGAGCTATATCCGAAGTACATCAAGTCCGAAGACAAGGTGATGCCTTGGCTAAAAAAAAAAAATTGGTGTCGGATCGTGACGAGTGCCATAACCGGGATAATAACACGCGCAAATAATACCCTACAAAAAACGTTAGTAGTATAAAGCAAGTAGGGATCGTTCTATCCGGGGATTAAGGGTACCTGACATGCAAAAGGTTAGAAACACATATTCACACATTTATATATCGAAACACATAAAGGGGGGTTGAGATTGAATCAGCAGCAAGCTGCCCTAAACCTAAAGACACGAAATTTAAATCCTAAATTACTATATACAAATTGATCGACATCTTTCACACAAAGCTTAGCACATAAATACACTTAAAATACATAACCACATAGCAAATAAGAAACTCGGCAACAACTAGACATGTTCTAGACTCGACTTAGTTCCAACCTAATTAGTTCCGTAGCGGCTCACTAATCGATTTAAGACTTCACGAGTACTTAGGACTTATCGTAGTGCATCATACTAATCTTTATGCTAATATATTTTAAAGTTACGTAGCGCTGACTCTAAAACATATTAACACTTAAGCACATATGTCTTTTTAGTTGGAAACACGTTAGTACATATGGCGTCACCCATCATACATCGACATGTAAATTCTTTTAAACCACTCTATCCCAAAGAAACAATACAAATCAAGACAACGTAGTGCTAGACTCGACTTATATTTATTTCAGCTAATGAGATCGATACCCCAAATACATTGCAACTGTATAGGGCAGCAACGTTTAAGGCACACAAACTTAAAGAATTAACCAAATACGAATTTCAAACTATGTTTACATGCTTGCCGATTACCTAATTACTAAGTTATTACATGCTTTCTTTACTCTTTAACATGCAATCCGAATTCTAACTTTCAAAAACCACAAGAATAGTTTCAATACGAATTGAACATATAAATCATAAAACCAAACTTCAAATCGTTTCACACATAGACATGCAAACCGAAACCTAAAATACAAACGAGTTTCATAGATAAAACCTAGCATAACTACATACAATAAACAAGCCTAGAGAGAGAGGGAGTAGAGGCGTAGATCACACTTTGTAGACACCTTGAGAGAGGCTGTAAAACGTGACTTGGATGATCGGAATGGAGGCAGGAACTTGGTTCGGTTACTGGACAGATTTAGAGGTGGTGGTGGAGTGTTTTCGGCTTGCTATTCTATGTAGGATCTTAGGCTGAATTTTGGTAGAGCTTTGATGCTTTGCTTGTGCGTAGGATGTGACAAGCTTTTATGTGTGATGCCGGCCTCTATATATAGGAGAAGAGGCTGTGTAGTTTGGGACTTTTTCTTGTTCAAAACGGGATATAAATCTTCATGCAATAAGGACTCCTAATCCGATATGGTTTAGGCTTTTCTCTTCCCTTCTTGAACTAGGGTTTCCTTGTTTGACCGGCCTAGGGTTTCTCCACATGTCTAGGACATGCTTGGTAAGCTTCTCGGTTATTACATAGCACTTGGAGATGGCTTTTCAAACCTTGCAGCCACTTGAAGATAGTACCGGCAAATTCTTCTTCCTCTCGGGTGCAGCTTCATGCCAGTATCGGATACTGGCGCAGCTTCTCGGCAGCATCGTCAGGACACGCGCGTGCAGCGCGCATAGGATGTGTAGGGCTGGCGAGCGAATGAGCTTTGGCATGTGCAGCATGGCAGCTGTGCAGCAGCTTCTCGGCAGCGCGAGTGTCAGTGTCATTATTTCTCGACAGCATGGGTGTCCGTATTGGACACGTATCCGACACGAGATGTCATAGGCCAAACCTCGGTGGATACGCCTGGGATACGTCTCGGATACGTCTGGGCCTGTGTCGGATACGTCATGTCATGTGTCGGATACGAGGTGTCATGCTGTATGTCATCGCGACAAGTCATCGGCAGCGCCGCGCAGCTGAGTGTCATGGTCGGCAGTATAGGAAGGCTGCATGTCTGGTTGTACGGCTGCGCGAGTGTCCAACTGCGAGTGCTGTGCTGTGCAACGGCAGAGGTTGCAAGTTAGCGAGGCTGGTACTGCAGCCTATCAGCAGGGGCTGAGGCTGAAGGCTCTGATTCTTTACTTTCTTCTCGGCAGATTTGACCTTTGTATCTTCAATCGAGCATAACTTCCTCCATAAAATAGCTATTGATGTGATTCTAAATTCTGTGGAAACTATACTCAGAGATCTTTCTATGTATGTATGGCACGCCATCTAGTTCCAAATGAGTTGTTCTGGGGAAATTCTGGAAGTTGAGTGATGTGCCCAGGAAATTCCTGGAACTTTACTGGATCCGATTTTGCATAGCAATTCTCGACAGCTTCTTTAGCACCATTTACTCTAACTCTTTATATTGCTCAATCATCAATATATACACTGCTCATAAGAGAAGAAAATTCTATCAAATATAAAATTGAGGCTTTACAGATTCAACGAAACATCTCATAAGCTCTAAATCGGCTACTTTGACAATTTCGTTCATTTTACTAAACTTTAGCACGATTTCTTTGTAACTCTACCAAATACTCATGACTCGATATTATGATTTGATTCTAAAACAATAAGAGTTAAAGCAAAATATAAACGAGGGTAAAACATATTAAGAACGTCGCATTTTATGCTCCTATCAACTTACATACATATACATAACCTAGAGCCTCACTATTGGGTAAACAGCTAAAAGCTGTTTAGCTACTCGTAATTCTAATACAAACTTACTTGAAAATAAAGCAATCCGCACCGGATGACTAGCAGGATATAGTTCTTCCAGAAACTACTTACTTAGACACTACTCACTCTATTTTACAAATACTCACCACTTTCAAGAATAACTCTTTAAAGACTTTCTGATACTATATGTGCTCTGCTCACTCTCTCCTCGAATGCCTTCTCTTCAGGACTTCTTCTCCTTTTATAGGGGCCGGACTCCAAATTTCAATTAAATTTCCTTCTGAAGTTGGAGACAGCAGGAATCTTATTGCTGATAAGATTTTATCCTTTTCCCTTTTTTAAAAGCTTTTCTGCTTCTATCGGCAACCACTTATTTCTTATCTTACATAAAGTTGCTTGTTGTTATGCGTCGGCATCCACTCACCTAAAGTTGCTTGACTCTATGCGTTGGCATCCACTCAGTACTCCATTTTGTTGATGAGGTTGTGCAATTCTTCATCACAAAAATAGGCACATGGGTCCGAGTATTCACCATCTGGTACCATACCATCATCCTCATATTCTATAACTTAGTCATAAGGAATTTTGTATTTTTGCTCATTTTCTAATTTCTCTATCCAAGTGGTGGTGGCCAATGTTTCATCTATCTCTTGCCTTGCTAAGGCCCTGTAAAAATCACAATTTTCTAGAGAGGGATAGTTATAGCTAGTAACCATTATTTTTTCTCCACTGGCAAGAAAAGTGGTTGAACGATTTTTCTGAACCAATTTCTGTATATTGGTTACCGCCATTGCTTTTATCCAAGGGATGCTCTGATTTGGCTTGTCATTTTTTTATGCTGAAACATATCTATATGTACGACCTTGAATTATTCTGACATAATGATAAGGAGATATATAGCATTATAGCTCACTCGTCCTTCTTCGGTCGTCTATTCCGGAGGAGTTGAAATGAACTTCAATCTTAGAATGCATCCTTCCTGTCTAACATTTTTGACTGCTTCAATGATTATTTCTGGAAGGTTTTTCAGATCTTCATTAGTTTTTGTCCAAATGTTATGAACAAAACCATTTTATATAAGTCAAAGCTTGTGTTTCTAGGGATGCTCTGCTTGAACATCGACTAGATATCTTCCGTAATAACAAAACCATTCAGCCTCTGATAAAGCTGCCATAGGGATCTTTGTATTTTCAGGATTCTCAAGATATGATATCTTGTAGTTTTTCTCAGGGGTTTGCTTTTTTTTTCTCCTTGATTATAGCTGTAGAATTCTTCGGTTAATGCTTCAAGAGCTTAAAGCACCAGTGCCTCATTCTTTTCACGGGAGGCTGTAAGGATGTTATCTAAAATAACCTTTTGGTTGAATTGTAAAATTATACTTGTCCTGAACACTGGTTTTTCGTAAATCCTCATCGGATGATTGAAGATTTTCTTAATTTCGGTTACAACCAATTGTTTGCTTTTGAGGGCTGCTAGCCTATCATGTGTTGATTTGGCATTTCCATCAGCCGTTCTAGGTGGTCCTGCTGCTTTTCTTTGAAATCGGTCACATGTGACTGTAGTTCTTGGATGCTGTAAAAACTCATTTAAGATTTTTTTTTTCTTCTGAATTAGCTGACTGCATCTCATCCTGTGAAGAAGCTTCGGATCGATGCTCTCCCCATCCTGCTGGATCTGGTTGAATCCTTTCTGAAGTTCTGCTTGATTCTGCAGGGGAGTAGAATACTATGTACTGGTAACCTTGTCCATCGTGTAGAGGTCCTACATTTTTGTCTCCACTTTTGTATCTTTCCCACATAGTTCTTTCTTTTGTTTTCGATCCCCTTTCTTCAGGCACCGATCTTTGTTTTTCTTGAAAGTCTTGCCTTCTCCTTTTTTCAAGTTCTGGCTCTGGTCTTCTGTTTCTTGGATTGCGACCTTCACTTCGTTCAAACATTGCCATTTCTCTTGTAAGAGCGTCAGGCAGATAATTCTTGTCTCCTGCAACCATTTCAACATCATATTCATATTGAGATAAAAACATTTGTCATCTCAGAACTCTTCCTCTATCGGCTGCATCTGTTAATTTATAATTTTTGAAGTTTTTTACTCTTTTGTTATCGGTTCTAACCAAAAACTTATTTCCTAAAAAGGCTTCTGCACCCTTAATGGATTTTATCAAGGCTAGTACTTCTTTATCTCCCGTGGAGTTATAATTTAATTCTGCAGGATTGAATTTTTCTGACAAGAATTTACAAATCTTTTCTTGATTTGTATCTGGCGTAACCGCCAAAACTACTCATGCCCAGTAATAATCGTTTGCATCAGTTTGTAAAACGATCAAGTCACCTTCTTTAGGTAACTTCAAAAGAGGGAGGTGCTTTGTGAGTTTTTTAATTTTCTTAACGGTGTTGCTATCATTCGTTGTAAATGACCATTTTCTTTTTGAGCTTATCTTTGGAGAGAGAAGGGCAGTTACTCCACTCACTTGAGGGATAAAATCTCTCGCAAAGTTAACAACTCCCAAAAATCTCTGAAGAGATTTTGCATCTGGGATATTGTTAGGGAGCTGGCTAATTTTCTTCACGATATGCTCCTGAAGACGAATTTCTCCATCCTTGACATATATGCCAAGAAAATCTATTTCACCTTTTATGAGATGAATCTTCTTTTGTCCAAAGATGATTCCCCTTTGGACCATAAGCTTGCAAATTTGCTCAATATGTCTCAGATGCTCATTCATAGTTTTAGAGAAGACAAGAATGTCATCAATGTAAACTATGCAAAAGTCTGAGTATGGTTTAAAAATGTTATCCATCTTCCTTTGGAAGATAGAAGGTGCTTGTTTAAGTCCAAATGACATTACCATCCATTCGTAGTGTCCTTGAGGAGTACCAAAGGTTGTCAAAGCAATGGAATCAGGGTGCGTCCTGACTTGCCAGAATCCTGACTTTGCATCAAACTTTGAGAAGACTTTTGCTCCTTTCAATCTATTGATGAGGACTCTTACTTGTGCAATTTGATAGCCATGTTTGACTGTTTTCTTATTGACATCTCTGTAATCTATTACAATTCTTGCTTTTCCTCTCAATTGTTCTGCATAGTTTCTAACCAAGAATGCTGGAGCATGATGAAGGCTATTTGAGGGTCTAATTAGTCTCTTTTCAAGTAATTCTTGAATCTAACTTTCCGTCTCTTTTCAATCTTCATCTCTATAATGAGGAATGACTTTGACATGGCATATTGCATTTGCATCATGCATTTTTAGCTGACAATATACCGGGTCTTTTTCCCAGCATAGCTAGCGATCCTCACTGATTATGGGTTTCAGTAGGTTTTCTATTTCAACAAGATTTGAAACTTTCTTTTGCTCTATCTTGTTAATGTATACTTTTAGATTGTGCTCTTTGATGAATTCTTCTTCACCATCAGAGCTTTCTGAATCTTGAGGTTCTACCTCTGATTCTGGGTCTTCTGAACTTATTACTTCGTTTGGTATGATTTCTTGGTATTCCTTAAATGCCAAAACTGGTTGCAAAACCGGTTTAAAAGGTGGTTTATGATCACCACGCTTTACTGGCGACTTCTGATATTATTCAGTGAATCCTTTACTTGCAACAACATCAAGGAGTCTAGATTCCCAGAAGAACTTATTGTTCTTTTCAAACCCAATCATTTCTAGGGTTTGCACTATCTTTTGCTAAAATAGGAAGTCATTTCCTATTAGCATATCAGCACCTTGAGCTTCACATTGTCAAATTCGTTGGAAGAGAAATGTTCCTCCTCCTAAGGAAATTATGACATTTCTAGCAAAATGACTCATAGAGATTTCTTTATCTCCCATCCCAATCCCAGTAACAGTTTTGTTAGATGTTTCCCACTGTTCTTCAGGAATAGCATATCTTTTGGCTGAACTATATCCTGAGCCGTTATCTACAAATGCATGTAGATGATATTTTTTATACTTGGAAAATTTCAGGCCAACAGTGATGTAGTTGCTGTATATACTCGCCTGAACTTGTTTTACTGGTTTGATTGTATTTTCAGTAATTTCTATGAAATGGTTGATATTTTTTTCATTCTTCTGAGGAGAATCGTTTTCTGATTCTTCTACTATTTTCTGGCTTAATGAAGTTACTAACTTCATTTTCTTGAGATCATCCTCAAGATTTTGCTTTTGGTCTTGATCATGGAGCATATCGTATTCCTGATCTACCAATATACTGTATGTGCATCATTTTCTTTTGTTTTTCGTCTTAGCTCTGCTATGAAACACTCTCGATGATACGTTTCTTTTGTTTCTTCACAGTACATGGGTATTGAGTTACTATCGTAGCAGTTACAATAGTCACAGGTGAAGATTCCTGGCTTTGGAAGAAACTCATTGAGGCTGTCAGTTTTTTCCAAGTTCCAATTTTGGATTAACATGAATATAGGGCGATATTCAGAACTATCTAAAGTGTTTTCTGTATCGCTTTCTGATGAATTTTCAAGAGAATATATCGATTCATTCTCCACATCAGAATAGGCTACTTTGAAACCATATAAGCCTATTTAGAACTTTTCTTAAAGGAATTGTACAATTTCTGGACTATTCCGGTTTGGGTCGACTCATAATATGCATGAGCGTCCTCATAGGCGTATTTGGACAGAATTAACGCTTGAGTATGCCTCAAACTTGCAACCCAGTCGTCTCTGGCTTTTCTTTTGTCTCCTACTCTATCCAGATCTAGATAGACCCCTTTTTCGAAGACTGCTTGTCCCCATTTTGGTTCTGTATGAATGTACTTCTGAGAGCTACGCTCTTCACTCTTTCCTGTAGGCCCTTGCATTTTAGGAATTTTGATCTTTTCTTCTCTAATGATTTTAATAGGATTATTTGTGATGTTTTGGATGATAGTATGCCCCTCTTGGGGTATTGATTGGTTATTACTTGTTTCTGCATCCATGGACGATGTTCCTGGTTCGTCTTTGGCAGCCTGATATGCAATATTTTTCTTTTATTTCTTCCAGTTTGGATTAAAAAAAAATTCTTCATGATTTCTTCTAATCATTCTATAGAATTACAATTCTCTACTTGTGCATATAACTCTTTTAGTCCTTCTATCTTAAGCATTCTTATAGGCCTTTTTGAGTCTTCTTCTTCGAAAGTCTCTTCAGGAATTGCTCCTGAAGTGCTTGCCTCTTCATAATTAGTAAATGAATGCCTATGAAACTGAAGACTTATTTTTTCTCCCATGTCTTCATAGATAGATGCATTAGAGCTCTGTATTTGTCTTCTTTCAGGAGGTGCTAAGTTCAATTCCCTTGGGAATGTTACTTCATGCCATTTGGTGACACATTTTTGCTGAGAATTGTTTCTCGGATTGGTAAGGACATAAGTGGTGAGGCCAGGGCTGTTCAGGAACCTAGTGTTTGGTGTTACGTTAGAACTCATTAACTTGTAATAGATTTTATAACCAACAGCTAGTTTCTTCATGCCTTACTTCATAGTAATCCCATCTGATTTGATTCTTAATCTCAAACAGTGGGCTGCGTCACTCAGATGAGTGGTGAAGTTTGGGAAAACATTAAAGTATGCAACTTGGTTGCATAGTGAGGCTTCAATTGTTCCTAACAGACTTTTCTTGAAATTTGTTATTCTGTCATCTTGTAAGATGCACAACACTGAACAATCTATCTCGTCTCTTGCTAAGAGTTTTATTGATACTTGAACATGACCAATATGCATATAGGAATATTTTTTCTGGAAGGCTTCACTTACTTCTTTTTGGGGTGATTAACCTGATATCTGTTTCACCACCGGTTGCTGAGACTATTAGTTATAATATCTTGAATTTATGTGAATCTAAGATAAAAGATCATTTCTTGTGGATCTTATGGAATCTAAATCTAGGCGCGAATGCTTCTCTTACGCTAGATTCTATTTTATTACACTCAAATTTTTGAGCATTTATGAGTTGTACGGGTGGTGCAGTATGTCTCTTACTGAGTACCCAACTCAGCATTTTTATATCTCTTTTGAGAGTTTTGGATGCTTTCCATTCGAGTAATTTAGGTTCACTAAATTTGAAATCGCTTTCTACCTTTGGTGAAGGTATGATAATTTTGCTAGCTACATTTTGTGCTAGTGTTTCTTCATTGATTCTTTCAACGTTATTATTTTCTTTCATTTTATCTACATTTTTTTGTAAATTTGCAATTATTGCCTTTATCTCTTGAAATTGTTCTTCTATGTCTTTTCCTATCTCTTGAAGATAGATATTGCTGTAATTTTGCTGATGTATTATTGGTTCTACATTTTCAGCAAGTTTTTATGTATGAAAATAAAGACTTAGAGCCTTTATGTCTTCTTGTTTTACTTTTAGTTCTACTCTTTGCTTCATCCTATTCTAGAGATAAGAGTTTCTAAAAGTTTTATCAAGTTTTCTTGGGTTTCTCTTAATTCAGCTGCTTGCTGATGAATGTTATTAGCAAGATTTTCTGTCTTTACTAATTTCTTTTCAATATCTGAAAGATATTGTTTTTCTTTAAGATAATCTAGCTTGACTTCAAGCTTAGATAACTTTGTTGGTATTTCTCCTAGTTGATTTATCTTAAGATTAACCCTCTCGAGTTGTTATGTTACCTTCTCAAAAGTTTTATCTCTAGATAAATTATCTAGAAATTCAACTATGCTTGGTCTGAAATGATCAAGTTCTTCTACTCCTATCTCTTTTTGGAGATGAATATGCTCGTCGTATAGAATATTTAGAACTCTACAGGCGTATTCAATGGAGTATTGGTTTTCTTGGATGTGTCTTGAGTGGAAACACAAATTCCACTTGTCACTTTCTTTCTCAATGCAATAGGTTTGATAATTCTTATGCTTTGGTTTTCTTTTGTTAGCTAAAAGAAGCCAACTTTGTGGCATAAGCCTTTTCTTGTACCTGTTTTTGAGCAAAACAGGCTCTGATACCAACCAGGGCGGATCTAACCTCTGCTCAAGATATCAAAGGGTTCTTGTTCCAAATGATGTAATTGTTCAAGATATGCAATCTGTTTGTCTAAAATATAGATACCGTGTGTAAATCTAAAAATTATATCCCAGTAACCTGGCCTATTTTTATTAAGTTTTTCCCTAAAGTTTTTTAATTTTCTCAATTTTTTTTAATTCTTTTTCAGTTATTCTAATATTTTCTAAATAGATTAAACGCTGAGAAGAAATAATTAATTATTAAATTAACTATTTACCTTCGAGTATAGAGGAGAGATTAAATATGTGTAATATGTTAAATAAACAAATTCATGGGTCCAACACGCTCCGTCAATAAGTAAAAATATTTTTATAACACACAAAATAAGGACAAATGTCCTTATTTGTAAAATTTTGTCCTAATTTGTAAAAGAAAAAGAGTAGGTGACTTATTTGTAAACCAAATTATTTTTAGGTACATATAAGTAGTTTACCTCACTATGAATTTAGGTACATTAATAATTTTCATATTACAGTAATCACATTAGTACATTAATTTAGAAGTCTTTGATAAAAAATTATACACAACATTAATTACAGCGCCAAGTATGACTGATTATGAATTTTATAGTCAATACATCAATTTGATTAGGGGTTTTTACTTAAAACTACAATTTTGTGTTAGTATTTACCAGTAGTAAGATTGTTTTTTAAAATTACCACTAGTAAGTTTTCATCCAAAACTAACAGAATCTGTTAACTCATAAATGACAAAATTACCATCAGAAATCAATATCACTGAGCCTCATAAATCAATACCACTGACGGCACTGAGTCTCAGAAATCTACCACTGAGCCTCAGAAACCAACCTCCGCCATCCTCCGCCGCGTTTTCAATACCTCCGCTGTCCTCCTCTTCTTTTACTCTCCTTCTGTTTTTTCTCTCTCAAATCTCTCATCCCCCAAACTTTCTTCGACCCTTGCTTGAAGGGAAAAAAAAAATTGGGACGCCGATCTCTCCTCTCTCTTTCGTCCCCAACTCCGCTGCCTATAAACCGACGGCGACCCAACTCCCCACTTTTTCTTCATTCAGATTCTCACTCCTCTCATATTCCCAAATTGTCGTCGAGGAGTATCGAGAGAAGATAGGAAAAATTGGAGATTTGTATTGCTCTGCTCTAATGATGTTAACATTGTGTTAATGCAATGAGTTCTTTTTCCTTGAGATCTATTTAACTTAGTTGTTATGAAGGTAATAGTTATATAATTTTGTCATAGTTCAACAAGGTTTAATTAGTTCTGTAACTTAATGAGTTATATGATTGATGAGTTCTTTGACTTAATGAGTTCAGTTCAATGCTGAACATGAAGTTGTTGGCAATTCAATGCTGAACATAAGGGGTCGGAGAGAGTTGGGGATGAGAGGAGAGAGAGAAAAAGGGGGAGAAAAAACAGAAGAAAAAAAAGAGAGTAGGAGGAGTGATCTCAGGCCGTTAATTAATAATGCACGGTTAAGATTTACTTATTAGGCAATATTAGGAGGATTCCATTATGAGATGATATCTGTCCGCATATAGACCGGTGTTGGTACTGGGGTTTATAAGTCTCGACTATCAGTCAATGGACTTTTCTTCTTCTAGGCATTTTTTTTTTTTATTATGAATAAAATCCCAGCAAAAGTACACGTGGGTAGAGCAGGTTCATGAGTTAGACTGGAGGACTTGGAACTGGGGACCTTGGGATAATAATTGAGTTGGGCAGCTATAAGAGCGCACCATCAATTCCGTCATCGAAGGAGAAGCATTCTCAAAAAAAAAAAAATCAAGGAAGGTAGATATGCCAAAGACGTGAATCACCAATTCAAGGTGGCTACGGGATCTCACAATTCAGATCGATCGTCTTCACGAGCAGCCACCCAGATGTTAGCAAAGCTCGCTGGCATGGTCTGAACGAAGCAGCAACAAGGTTGGTGAAGTTGCAGCCACCCAGGTGTGAGCAAAGCTCGCTGGTCTGAACGAAGGAGCAACAAGGTTGGTGAAGTTTACATATATGCAAATCAATGCGTTTTGATCTTGGCTGTTGTAATTAAGTATGGCGTCTACTGCTCTAAATTTTGTTGGAGGAATACCTTTTACACTGTTGTATGATGGGGTTAAGATGGCCATGCGCAAGGCTACGAAGTTTAGAGCCAACCTCGAAAACCTCCAATTCACACTAGACTGTTTAGAGCCACAAATTATACAACAAATAGAAGATAACAACAATCAACTGCGTCTCCCAACCGATGTAATACGAGACATTAAAGCTAAAATTGAGGAGGGTACAAATCTGGTGGTTATGGTTTTGAAGCTTAGCATGTGGGATATCCGCATCTGGGGCAACTGCTACAATTGCATAGGACCTGATTGGGGAAAAGATATAGATGAGTTGGAAAGGTCTATTAGAATACTGATGAGCCGACTCGAGTGGGAGGGAAGGAAAAATATCTCTGATCTTATAGTACTGGAAACTGGCAACTCAGACAAACTAGATAAATTGGAAAAGAAAGTTGATCTTGTTTTGAATGAGCAACACAAATTGTATGATCTGATGATGGAACAAAACAGGTCAATAGGGGGAGTTGTACAAAATAATAGAGTTCAAAAGGTTACATCTTCTAGTGGAGGAGGGGCGACTCCTGCTCCAGCTCCAGCTCTAGGGGCAGTATTCCAGCAGCTGTTTGATATAGCTATGCAAGTAAACGTCAAAAATATAATGTTTAAACGCCTCCTTGAAAGATTCAAATCCACGTTACGTTGCTTACAACCATTGATAGAAGAGATAGCAAAAAACAACAGGATATTGCATCTTCCAGATAAAGAAGTGAAGCATCTCACCGAACAGTTCAAGAATGGTGAAAAACTCTTTCGCAAATGCTCCAAGGTTTGCAAGCGGGCCAACTACAAAAAGAACGAATACACCACCAAAATTCTGAGTTTGAACAACTCTCTTCAGAGACTCTTCAATCGACTGAAAGTGCAGGTGGAAAAGAATGTGAAGGAGACTTTCGATTCAACAAACAAAATAGAGGCGATGATCAAGAACATTGAAGCTGGCGGTGTAGTACATATTGATGATCTCAGAGATAAGGGTCACAGTCCAGTAGAACCTGGATCACCTGCAGTTGTACGGCATGCACAACAGTTCAACAAGCAGGGATCAAGGGATGTGATCAAGGTGGCATTGGTGGATTCGGCAAGGATTCTTATAGATCAGAAGGGGTTGAAGTCCAATGAAGAGAGTGATGCGGTAAAAGAACAGATGGAAACTGCAGATGGATTGGATGAAAGTCTGCAAGGATCGATGGATGTGGAGACATTGGTTTCAACTGACAGAATTATTGAGCTTGATTCAGCAAGGACTTTGAAGGGGTCATTGGAGTTTGAATCATGTCAAACTGAAATTGCAGTAGCTCCTGAAACCGAACCTCTTTCTCCTACAGTTCGGGATGAGCCTAAAAAGGCGGGAGTTCTCAAGAAAATTGAAATTGAAACGGTAACAGCTGAACCTCATTGTTCATCTCCTGCAGCTCGGTTGGCTTTGGATTCGACAAGCAATACAAAGGAATCTGAAAAGGAAGAGGTAATTAAGTAGTGCGTTATTATTTTGGAACTTTATTTTATTTTTTCAGTCTATGAAATGAAATCAGTCTATCATGCATCGTTCTTTTACATTTTTTTTTTTGTATTATTGTTTTTATTGTGTGTATATTTATAATTTCACATGATTTGACAAAATCAATTATAACTTGAAAAATGTATGAGTAATTGAACATTTTTAAAATTAAATCGATAATGAGCCTTCTCACATAATATGAAAAAATTGTCTCCAAAACTCAAAATTCTAGTTGCATAAATATATATTTCGTAAGTGAGAAATCTATGCTCAATTCTTATAAATTGTTAATCAATTATATTATAGTAGAAGAAAAGAAAAAAGAAAAGCATGGCCGAAATAAAAATAAATAAATCTGATCAACAATAAATAGATAAATATAATCATGTTAATTAGTATGTGCAATAAATGTTAATGGGGCTTTGTTAATTTGCAATGTACTTATGTCCTGTTTGATGTAATATGTTGCAACTATACACAACAACTATTATTTTAACAACTCATGATATATCGTGTGATATTTTTTCAAAGTAAGTAATTAAGGTCTCTGTTTAAGTAGTGAAATAGATAAAGCTCTAAAGAAAAAAGATGTCGTCTTCCCTAGCGGCAACGGGTATGGCACTTTGGCTAGAAGAGAAGGGCTTTCTACTTTGTCTGCTGATTTTGATGATGGAAGTGGTGGGGTTTTTCTCAATCCGCTCTCTCGTGCACCAATTAGATCTTTGATCCCTTTCTTTGTTCAGCTCTTCCTTTTTGTGATAAAGGGGGTGATGGTTACGGGTCTGCTATTGAAGGATGGTGGTTGTTCTGTCATAGGGGTCGATGGCGTCTAACATCTCACAAGTTGGTGGTTCGATGGTGTGAGCAACGCCGATGTTAGAGTCTTCAACCTCAGGATTGACGACTTTGTCGCCGGTTCTCTGGCGTCTGACGACGGCTGGGCTTCCTTCAGCGACGACATGGTGGTGACTTCTAACGGCAGAGTGCTGGGTGGTATTGCTGGAGTCGGTGGCTTTGGCAGAGACGGGATGGATTGGTTTGAGGCTGCTGGCATCTTAGGGTTGGGCATCAGGGTGCTAGGATCTTTTCTCTGGTTCTGGGCTCTCCTTGGCCGGTGAATTGGACCCTGCTGACACCCCTTTGTGTAGGGTGGTCCTTGGTTCTATAATCATGTTAGGGATTGGCTCCTCCACCCTCACATCAACGGTTATTGATCATCACGCTGCATCTTAGGGTTTACAACATAGAGATAGCTTAGGGTTCTCTTAGCTTGTTTCGCATATTTCATGTTTTTCTTGACTCGTGAGTACGTTATATGTTCATATTGTTACCTACCTTTAAGTGATTAATAAATTACAATTTGCGCATTGATTAAAAAAAAAAAAAAAAAAAAAAAAAGTCTCTGTTTAAGTAAGTAGATAAATATATCATTTTAGTAATTTATAAGTACTAAAAGTACTGTCTCATATGCTTTTTTTTTTTTAATCAAATACTGTCTCATATGTTAATTATTATAGAACGTTTAATATATCCATATACTGACTACGTACTGTACTTACATTACTCCTAAATACATGCAGGAAGCAGCAGTGTTAAAGCATCTCAAATCGAGAGGGAATGTTACAATACTTTTTAAGAAGGTAAGTCTTGCATTGCTTGTTAGTTTATCCGTATAAAAGAAAATGTGAAGCATCAATTGATTACTGTTTGGTGTTATTCTTATAAGATGATATTGAGGAAAGCATAAGAAATTGACCACTCATGTAGGCATGAATGCATCTGAATGACGTCATGCAATCATGTTGTAATTTGTAATGAATAAAGTGTTTCATAGTTTCATACCCAGTTTTTTTTTTTTTTTTGGCAGATACTGTACCATGCAGACCGATAAATATATATATATATATATATATATATATATATATATATATATGTGTGTGAAACTTTTTCTTGTGTTTTTTTTTTTCTCAGCAAAACAGTTTTATTTTTTATTTTTAAAAAAGATAAGACATATAGGAAGTTAATGCAGATAGTGGATAGGAAGTTATAACCGCAAGATAACTTCTCTCTAATTATATTTTTCTATATTTGTTTTGTTATTTTGTTTATTACTGTTGTATCATTTGTTTATTAAAATCTATTTTTCCATAATCTATGGTGTAAGGGCTCAATCGTATTTTTACACAGGTTTTGGCTAACAAAGCCTGTTTGATTAATAATACTAGCTACAAACACACCCGATGGGTGTAAGCAATTATTTCAGAATTATGGGGAAAACTGTTTTGATTTTTTTTTTCTTCCCTTTTTTTTTTTCTTACTGATTTTCCAATACATGGGTAGTTTTTGAAGATATTTTGAGGGGAATGAATAACTTCATTGGCATAAGCCATACGACTGAATTATGCCTGGCCAAGCAGGAGTCGAAACTCCACTACAAACTATTAACTACTACAAAGTAGATAAGCCGAGACAACTAGACTCGATGATTGCACACAAAGTGCATGGGTTCCTAATACAAGAAATTATTAGTAAAAGATAAACTAAAACATAGATAATGGACTACGGTTAGAGAAACCCTAGCACACAATAGCACAGTCCAAAACAGCCCAAACGAAAGGCCCATTCAGAAGTCCAACTAGCCTAACTTGACGCCATGACATCCATTCAGAGATCCATCTTCCACCTTCAGACATCCATATCCCTCTAGTGCAAATTCTGGCAACTCTGACGCCATGACAACCACTTGGATCCCGCCACAACAAGGCCACAAAAGTCGCCCATGACGAATCCCGACGAAGCCACACCACCAAAAGTCACAAGTCGCTCCTCTCCCGATTGCAGCACCCTCAATCCACATCTCACGAAATTAAAGCCACACCGTCATTGGTTTGAAACCAAAACAGCGCCTCCCCACATCGAGTAGCCACATATCCATGCCACCACAATACAAGCCACCACCAACCTAGAGGTAAAGTTCCAGATCCTACCTCCAAGCCAAACCTGCCAGACAAAATCAGGAAACACTCATCGTATGGGAATGTCCGGACTGATCAATCCCCGTCCGGTAGCAACCACGTGATCTTGACGTAGCTGCAAGGCTAGCCAAGCAACCCGAGCAACGCCGGCCGAAGAAAATTATAGAGCAGGCAGCCGCTCCCTTGGGTCTATCTTTTATGGTAGTTTTTGAAGATATGGGTGGGTGATTACTGAATATATGAGTGGGTGGTTACTGAAAATTATTTTTTTCTTTTTTATTGTCTGCTATTTTGTAATTTGACTATTTTATCTCTATCTATTTTTTTAGCATTAATCTATACTATTATTAAAGAAGAGTGTTGCTATTGGAACCTCCACATTTGCTCACTTGACCTCCCTCTATTTTCAATTATTAAATTACATTTGTATCCTCTTGCATAAAGACTATTGAGGACAATAAGTGTATAAAAAGAGTATTATATTTATTGTCTATAGACTTTTCAATTCAATAATAATGTTATTTATTATATTTTTTATCAAATTTATTTTTTAATTTCAGTAAGTGCTGAAACTAAGTAAATATATAAATTATAAGATTGTTAATTAATGTGACATAAAGTTACTATAATTATACATGTTTAAGCGCATATACAAAATATAAGGTTAAGAGTAAGTGTTGAAAATTAAGCGCATATATTTTAATAAGCTTGCAACATGGAAAAAAAAAAAAATCAAATGTTTTGATAGATATATATATATATATATATATATATATTGAATATTTTTATATATCTTATTAGACCTTAAATATATTTGCAACACACTAGTAACTATTGAAATAGTACAAGGGCATATGCTAGTGTGTTTTGAAATATTTGTATATCCTATGTTTTGATTTATTTCATTAGATCTTACACATGAAAGAAAGAAAAAAAATTAAGAAATAGAGGTCTAGTGAGTGAATAGGAGGTTGAATGAGTAAATTATTAAAATATATGTGAATAACATATTTAAAGTTATTTCGGTAATTTGAATGGAGGTCTAGTGAGTAAATGTTTATATTCAAAAGTATAATAGAGGTGTCTATAGTATTTGAGGTCTAATGAGCAAATGTGGGGGTCCCAATAGCAACACTCTTAAAGAAACAGGCTTTGTTAGCCAAAACAGAAAAAATGTACCATTTTAACACTGAAACCTTAAAAAACATTAATGCTAAAAAATATATATAGGGATAAAATAATCAAATTACAAAATAGCAGATAATAAAAAAGAAAATAAATAATTTTCAGTAACCACCCACCCATATCTTAAAAAACTACCCACGTATTGGATCAGTAAGGAAAAAAAAAAAAAGGAAGGAAAAAAAAATCAAAATAATTATCCCTATAATTCTGAAATAATGCCTACACCCATCGGGTGTGTTTGTAGCTAGTGTTTTTTAATGTTTCAAGGTTAAAATGATACATTTTTCTGTTTTGTCTAACAGAGTCTGTTTCTTTAATAATAGTATAGATATATATATATATATATATATATATATACTAGTCCGTCATATATGCTCTCTATGTGCATGTAATCTTTTAATTTGAAAAAAATAAAATAAAATAAGACAGTTATTGCAAAGAGATAGTGGGAGAGAAAGATGGAATGTGAGTATAATTGTTTTATTTTTTTTTATGAAAATCTATTTTGTAATTGCCATATTTAACTTTGTGATTAAACTGTTTTCTAAAGTATTTTAATATTTGAGGGTTAAAACTGTAAAAAAAAAAAAAATCAGTTATGGTGAGCAAGACCTCTTCTCTTAATAAATAGATATATATACAATATCTATCCAGAGCAAACCTTCGCTCTGAAATTAACGTGCGAAGTTTATTTTTTGACACATTTTTCGGTCATTTTCACATCTCCACCGTTCAGATGTTTGAACCTAATGTATAGATCAAACCTGAAAAATTTTATCTAATTTGGTTACTGTTAAGGTATCGAAACTATATTAAATCTATGAACAAACCGAATATGATAAACCTGAACTGTTTATGTAAATCACCATAACGAAAGGTCAAACGATTATCAAGTTGGATCAAATTTTGTAAAGATGATCTATATATTAGGTTCTAACATCTGAACGGTGGAGATGTGGAAATATAACCGAAAAGTGTGTCAAAAAAGGAACTTCGCACGTTAATTTCAGAGCGAAAGTTTACTCTGGATAGGAACTGATATATATATATATATATATATACTAAATTCTGCTTACTATCTTATACTTTTGGGGTTTCATCAATTCAGTCCTTGAAATTTTAATTTAATCAAAAAAGTCTTCGTACTTTCCAATCTCATCAAATAGATCCATTTTGTTACTAATCCGTCAAGTTGATCTGTCATTAAAAACACAATTAATGGGGTATTTTGGGAAGTTTTTCCGTGAGAAGGTCTCACAAGTTGATCTGTCAAATCTGCACTTGACAGGTTAGCAAGTTCACGGAGATACTTGACGGATTGGTAATAGATTAGATCGATTTGATGAGATTGGAAAGTACGAGGACTTTTTTGATTAAATTAGAAGTTTAAGGACTGAATTGATGAAACCCCAAAAGTACAGGGTAGTAAGCTGAATTTAGTAATATATATATATATATATTATTGACGAGCTTTTTAAAAACTTTTTTCAAACTAACGATTAGTTTTTTTAATTTTTTTTATACGAAAGCAATTATAACGATTAGTTGTGTGCAGTTTTTTCGCAGGAACAATAGCTGTGGGGAAAGAAAGAGGAAACAAAAATTATCGGGGAAAAGAAAGAAGGGAAATGCGATTCTCTGGAAAACACTTTCCAATTCTAACAAGGGAAGCAAGGTGTCGACATTTTGTTTATGTATCAAACCATTTCAGGTGATATGTTTTCTTTTGTTTATGGTTTTTCATTCTTCCTCTAATTAAAGATCTATATGGCTAAGAAGTTTGCTATTCCACTTTACAGTTTAGACTCTCTCTCTCTCTCTCTCTCTCTCTCTCTCTCTCTCTCATATTTAATTTATTTAGTTCTATCTTGATAACATTATCTGCAGAAGCACAGTGAAACAGAAATGATCATGCAAGCGCCATTTCCCGAAGAATGCATTGGCAACATCATCTCACTGACCACTCCCGCAGATGCCTGCAGACTGTCGTCGGTTTCTAGCAGTTTCAAGTACGCTGCAGAATCCGATCAAGTTTGGGAAAATTTCCTTCCCAGTCCGCATCTTATCCGTACCATCCAATCCCAGTCCACATCTGTATCTACATTTGTCCCAGCCAAATCCAAGAAGGAGATATACTTCGCTCTCTGCGACAACCCGGTCCTCATTGATAATGGGAAGATGAGCTTTTCCCTGGACAAATGGAGCGGGAAAAAATGTTACATGATTTGTGCAAGGGAACTTTTTATTGTTTGGGCACAAGATAAATCGAGTTACTGGACATGGATTTCTAGGGCGGAGTCCAGATTCGAGAAAGTGGCTTACCTAAAGAACGTTTGTTGGCTCGAAATACGTGGGAAAATCGATATGAGTATTCTGTCTCCACGGACTCTCTACAAAGCCTATCTGGTGTACAAGCTAACCGAAGACGCCTACGGATTCGACGTGCGTGTCGAGGTAACCTTAGCTGCAAGGGATTATGGATTTGAGTACGGAGATCTGGCCGCTACACTACTTGGTGATGAAAATAAGCAGATAGTGTATTTGGATCCAAATATGGAGATTATCGATGGAGTTCGACGGCCAAAGGAAAGAGCGGACGGCTGGTTAGAGATGGAGCTGGGTGAGTTTCTATGCCAAGCAGAAGAAGATGGGGAGTTGGAAATGGTGTGCGCAGAGTTTAAAGATCTGCGTTGGAAGAAAGGTCTTATCGTGCAAGGAATTGAGGTCAGGCCAGAAAGAAAGGAATATTTCGAGGCCAAAGGCAAGGCAAGAAGCTCATATTAATTTCAGAGACGAAGGCAATAAGCCAACGACCATGTTCGATCTATTCGATGAGTAGTACTGAGAATCAATAATGGATTCATAAGGAGTTGAGAATTGCTTTTGTAACAGTAGTGTTCATGTCTGTGTCTGTGGTTATGGCATTAGAGGAAAAGTACGTACAAGAATTAATGATTTGTAAGAGCTGTGTAATAAATTAAAGATCCCTAACTCCCTACGGTATTATGAACTTTTCAGTAAGCATATTTGTAATGAGATGCATAGAGTGATGACGGAGTTTTGGTGGGGGGATATAGCGAGTGGAAGGAAAATCCATTGGGTGGCGTGGGAGAAGATGTGCATCCCGAAAGACGAGGGAGGGTTGGGGTTTAGGCATATGGAGTTTTTCAATCAAGCTCTCCTTGCAAAACAATGTTGGAGGCTCCTACAACAACCAGATTAATGTTTCGTGTTCTCAAGGCTAAATATGTCCCTCGCTCTTCATTTCTTGATGCTTCTTGTGAGAAGGGAGCCTCTTATGCTTGGCAGAGTCTTATGAAAGGGAAATATCTTCTTTTGAAGGGGGCTAGGTTCCAAGTTGGGTCAGAGAGAAGCATTTCTGTTTGGAATGACTCATGGATACCTAAGCCTTACTCGTTTAGGCCTCTGTTTGGAGTAATTGAAGGCCTTGAGGACTTAAAAGTGTGTGACCTTATTGATCCAGTTACCCTCGAGTGGATGGAGGATTGGTTAGTGGAACTTTTTGATGAGGATGATGCAAACTTGATTAGGAGAATCCCTATTAGTGTTTGTAGCATGGAGGATCGTCTAGTTTGGCATTTTGACAAGCACGGTGTTTATTCGGTAAAAAGTGGGTACCATGTAACTAGAAGTGTGAGAGTGGAGTCACAGGGTTCTTCTTCTCACCCAAATAATGAGAATGAGACGTGGAAGCTAATCTGGAAGGTTCATGTTCAACCAAAAATTCGGAGTTTTATATGGAGGTTAGTCAAGAACATTGTGCCTACTAGAATAGAATTGAGCAGGAAGCATGTTAATCTTGAAGAGTATGTGTGCCCGTTCTGTAAGGGTATGCCAGAGTCCACTTTGCATATTATGAAAGACTGCTCGACAGTTGCCTTCATGTGGTTGGTGAGTCCTTTGGGCTTACGTGCTAGAAGCCATGCAGCTACAACGATGGATGCATGGATCTGGGAGATGGTTCAAACTCTGCAGACACACCCGGTTGAAATTTTCTTTGTTCTCTTGTGGGCCATCTAGGTTGAGAGGAATAATGTGGTGTGGAAAAGAGCTAGTTTTGATCATGTGAGAACTGCACAATGGGCAATGAGCTTACTCTTTGAGTACAAGCAGCTGCACCCTACTAAACCCTCTAAAGTCAAAGCTAGAAGAGGTGTGAAGATGAAGTGGAGTTTCCCTGCAGGTGGTAGGGTAAAGTTGAATTTTGATGGCTCTTTTCATGATGGAGAAGGTGGTAGGGCGGGTATGATTGTAAGAGATGAGATTTGTGGGGTTAGATGTGCATGGTCAAGAAGGTTGAACTATCTCTCCTCACCTCTGCATGCAAAGGCTATTGCCTGTAGGTTGGGTCTAAATCAAGCTTTGGAGCAGGGGTGGAATCAAATTGAAGTGGAGAGTGACTGTTCTGTTCTCGTCACAGCACTTAATAAAGACGCCAGGGACATGGTAGTGGTTAGTCCGGTTCTTGATGATTGTCGTGCTATGATGTCTTTGTTTGATTTCATCTCTGTTAGTCATGTTAATAGTGAAGCAAATAGTGTAGCACATAGATTAGTCACTTTGCTAGTCTAGATAGAGAAGTTGCATTTAATTTATCCGATGTCCCGGATTTCATTCAGGATGTCCTCTATGAGGATAAGTGTAATGCTCATGGGAAGGCTCGAGGTTCCGGTATTACGTCCCCCTCGGTGCCGGCTAATAATATTACAAATAATAATGGGTAGAGGCGGGCTCCGTGTAGGCTGCTTTTCCTCTCTTTCAAAAAAAAAAAAAACTTTTCAGTAAGAGCTGTGTACATGTCCTTAATTAGGTCGTTATATATCTCCCAACATACAGTAGAGCCCCGATAAAATAATACTCGATTAATTAATAATCTCGCTAAAATAATAATTTTTGCCGGTCCCAACTCAGAACCAACGTGCTAAATTAATATTTCGCTAAATTTATAAGATAATAGAAATTAGAGAGTTCATATAGACCCCAATAAATATATAAATTAATAATCACTTATTATATATAAAAATAATTTTACATTTACGAGGACTTCATAAAAAATTACTCAATTGTTACTTGTTTCCTCTTGAAAATGATGTAATCTTAAACAACATGATTCGTCGAATAAGTACGTACATCGAATTAAATAGTACATTTAATAATGTACACGTAATAAATTGAATAAGTAATATATCGAACGTACAATTAATAATGTATACGAAATTAAGATACAATTTTTTTTTTCTAAAAAATTTAAAAATGTTCAAGGAAGGTTAATTCCGTAACTTCTGTGGTGTGTCTTGTCCTAATAAGACTAGTAGTCTAGATTCTTTATTAGATATGGAATCCCTGATTACCAGGGATACTTGATGTAATGTCTATATAAAGGTCTCCTTATCAATCAATAAAGATACAGTTTTTCCTATCATCTATTTCTCCTAGAACACGTTATCAGCACGTTGCTCTAGCCTTTCGTCTAATAGCCCTAAAACCCTGATTCCGAAAAAAAAAAAAAGTTTTTTTTTTCTGAAACCCTAAATCCCTACCGTCGCCGGCTGTCGTCCTCCCTTCCAGCCGCCGTCGATTTCTTCTCGGCAGTACCTGCGCTGCCAACCTGCCTCCCTGCCGCGCCGCACCTTCAAGCGCCGCTCCTCCTCTACATCTCGGCAGACCGGCTCGGCTGCAACCTCTCGCTCGCCAGCAGCCCTCCCTTGCGTGATATCCCTTGCACGCATCCCTCGAAGACCAAGATTGCTCGCAAGCCAAGCAAGCGGCCCTCGAAGCCTTCTTCGTTGCTAAGAAGACATCAAGAAAAATCGAAGAAAACAAGCTTCCCCAAAAGTCAAGTTTCTTTCGATCAAGCTTCTATTGAAGAGGTAAATATTTTATAAACGTTAATTTCAATAGTTGGGTTGTGTTTTCTTCCGGGACCTTTTCGTGTCCCTGCTACCTCATCCCGATTCTATCACTTCTCGGGACGGCATACGGGGATTTAGTCACCCCGGTGCCAACGTTTTTTGGGGTAACTGTGATGTTACCGGCCACCGTTATGCTTGTGACTGTGATGTCACTGTGAACCATAACGTTTCTTTTTCAAAAGAAAATAAAGGGAAGATATCGATTGTGACTTGATGTCACATTATGCATCGATTCATGTGACCATAATATATCTTGACACTGTTCTAAAAGAAAAAAAAACAATCAAACTTGATTAGTATTCAAAAATACTAACATCTCCCTACTGTGTTTTGTAGATGGCTGACACTCAGCGTCCCGAATTCGACATCTTGGATGTCCAAGGTAAGGAATACAAAAGGTGGGTCTCAGATGTAGAGAACACCTTCATTGGCAAAAGATTTACAGCCACCATTGTCCCTCCTGAGGATGAAAACTTGCATGCTTCTCCTGAACAGAAAGCTCAAGCCCTGATGTTTCTCAGGCGCCATATCCACTCAACGCTCAAGAAGCAATACCTGAGGAAGACCGATCCCAAAGAGCTATGGGATATCCTCAAAGACCGATTCGACAATGTGCATGACGCACAACTCCCTGACCTTCTGTCAGACTGGGAGCAAATCCGCTTATTGGATTTTGATTCCGTCCAGGAATACCATCAGACTATGCTTAATTTACAGTCTGATCTGAGCTTTTGTGGGGTCGACAAGACCGATGATGATATGATGGAGAACACATTCACGACGTTCCCAGAATCTGCGTCCATGTTGTCGCATCAGTACCGTGATCTCCGTGAAAAAGGCACCATCAAAACCTTCAGTGACTTGATGAATGTGCTTCAAAGAAAGGAGAGGTACCATGAGCTGATTTTGACTACCAACAAAAGGCCTAGAGGTCCGAAATTCTTAGCCGAATCTCACCAAACCCGTGGTAGGGCTCCTAAGCCAAGGAGTCATCCTCGCGAACGTCAAGCACCACCACCACCACGTGCGTCAAGGGCTACACGTGGGGGCAGAGGAGGAAGAGGAGGTGCCGGCCCTAGCCGGAGCCTCACATGAAAACGGGACGGCGGCAACGCCGCCGCTCCTAGAGGGGGGAACCGATTCGGTTCCGGCCCCAAGCGTGGTGGCTACGCATCAAACAATGCTTCGGCCCCTTGCTTCAAATGCGGCTCCAAGAATCACTTTTAACGTGATTGCAAGGCAAGTAGAGATGTCCAAGCTGCTTACAAGAAACACAAGCACTACATCGAACAAGAAACGAACTATGTAGGAGACTTTGAGGAAGAAGAGTACGTTGAAGAAGATACCAACTTCACCGTCGATGACTTCCAACCTACTAAGAAACGTAGGACTAAGGAGTATGATACTCCGGATTATGAATAAGTATTTGACTTCGGTCATGAGATACATACTCAAGTTTGATTTGATTTTGATTGTTATTTTTGGCTTTCTTTAGTCATAATTCACGACTTTGTTCGATAAGTCGTTTGATTTAGAACATCCTTGATGTACTTTTGAGTTGTCATCAATAAAATTTCTCTTATTCAATGAATGATTTGAGATTTTTACATCCCTATGAAAGCATCTGAATGGTTCAATGCGTCCAATTACAATGGCATAATTATTTTGAGTTCACCACAATTCTGGTGATGTTAACTCAAATCCGAAAATCACAAAGACAAATGAGAGACTCGCGAGAAATCGCGTTGCACATTAGGCCAGCCTATCGGCAGCCAAGGCTGCGACTCGCCAGGCCTCGCTCGCCAAGGCCCCTCAGCCGCTTGGCTGCGACTCGCCAGGCCTCGTTCGCCAAGGCCTCTCAGCCGTTTAGCTGCGACTCACCAGGACTCACTCGCCAAGGCCACTCAGCTGCTTGGCTGCGACTCGCCAGGCCTCGCTCGCCAAGGCCACCCAGCCGCTTGGCTGCGACTCACCCGCCTTGGCAGTGCGACTCGCCAGCCTCTCGGTAGACTCGCAGCATGCTGACTTGACACCGAACCCGGTTTTTTTATTTTTTTTTTTCGCCTTGGACACGTCTCGATTTTTGTTCCGACACATCCTCGGCCATGAACCCGGCTTTGAAACCAACATCGATAGCCTATCGAAAAATGCAACTTTTGCATAAATGGCTCGGCAACGATATGTCTTCGGACTCGCCGTGCTTCGGATTTAGCTCAACCATCGCATCGTATTGCCTCAATGCCAGACCGGCCCTCACCACTCGCCTTGCTTCGGCTTGGCATCAGGGTAGCTCCGGCCTTACCACAGCTTCGGCTTTGGCTTGGCCCCGGCCTTTGCCTTGGCCTCAGCCTTGGCTCGGCCACGCCACCTACGACGGCGTCCGGTCTCAATCTCTGACCTAGGCTATGTTATCTCTCAATGTTGGTATTCGGTGATTAAAATAAGTCTTGTCTATTTCTCTCAAGTTCTGTCGATGCCATGGCTATGTTATTGGCCTTAATGCACTTCATTTTGTGATGATATATTGCTTCAGTACACTTACTTTAAAGTGTTCGCCAAAGTCTAAAATAGACAATTGATTCAATTTACATTGCTTTTGTAGATGTATCAAGGCGAGATTGAGTGTCTGTTGGATTGTGCAACCACTCACACGATTCTGAGGAATCGGCAATTGTTTTCGGATTTTTCGCCAAGAGAATCGTCATTATCTACGATGACAGGAACCGGACCCGTCATTAAGGGTCGTGGCAGTGCTCAATTCTTATTGCCAAATGGCACTGAAATTCGAGTAGAGGACGCTCTATATGCGCCTAAGGCGCCAAGAACCTTACTAGCTTTCAAGGATGTGCGTGACAATGATTATCATCTTAGCACTTATGTTGAAGATGGAACTGAATATCTGTTGATCACCTCCACTGAGAATCTACGCACTCGCATTGTGGAGAAGTATAAGCGCGTTCGGAATGGCATGTATTTCACAACCATTCGAGCCAATGAATCCCATGTTGTTATCTTATGCGATTCAGATGCTTACAAGCTTTGGCATGAGAGACTCGGTCATCCGGGTCGTGATCTGATGATTCGAATTTTGAAATGCTCCCACGGTCATCCGTTTTTCAGATCACAAAAGCAAAAAGGAAACCAGAAAACTGGACACAACCGAGCCGACGCCGTGCCAGGGCGCCTTGGCCTCGGTTTGGCCGCCATGCCGTCGCCGGCAGCCTCTCAGCTCCAAGGAGAGGTTCGGCCTCCTCCTGCTTCTCATGTCTGTAGCGATGTCCAATGCTCATCGTTCGTTTTGCAAATCTTGTTCACTAGCAAAACTTCAAGCAAGACCATCTTTTGCTATTGATAACAAACAGAATATTCCGTTCCTACAACGAATACAAGGTGATATTTGTGGACCTATAACACTAGAATGTGGACCATTTAGATATTTCATGGTTCTGGTGGATGCGTCAACGCGTTGGTCACACGTCGCGTTGTTGTCCACGAGGAATGCTGCATTTGCTAAACTCCTAGCTCAGATCATTAAGCTTCGGGCTCACCACCCCGACAATCCGATTAAGTCTATCCGACTGGATAATGTTGGAGAGTTTACGTCAAAGTGTTTTGATGACTATTGCATGTCAGTTGGGATCGAAGTTGAACATCCCGTACCCCACGTTCATTCTCAGAACGGTCTTGCAGAAGCCGCTATCAAGAGACTACAGCTTGTAGCTAGGTCCCTTGTCATGGCCACAAACTTGCCGGTTTCGGCATGGGGATATGCAATATTACATGCAGCTATGCTTATTGGTCTACGACCCACAGATAGCCAACCATTTAGTGCGTACTAGTTGGTAACTGGTTACGAGCCTGATATTTCGCATCTGCGTACTTTTGGTTGTGCCGTATATGTGCCTATCACGCCTCCACTGCGTACCAAGATGGGTCCACAACGACGATTAGCTATTTATGTTGGATATGAAGCACCAACAATTGTCCGCTACATAGAGCCTATGACAGGTGATCTGTTTACTGCATGATTTGCAGATTGTCACTTTAATGAGACATCCTTCCCGCCGTTAGGGGGAGATGGGGCCGCATCCGTCCCTAGTGAACGTCAGGAATTGACGTGGTTCTCTCCCGCTATGTCTCATTATGATCCCCGAACGTCTCAGTGTGAGACAGAAATACAACGCATATTGGAACTACAAAAGGTTGCGGATTCGATGCCCGACTCCTTTACTGATATTGCGAAAGTGACAAGATCAACCATACCTGCTGCGAATGTACCTGCAAGGCTCAACATTCCTCGCCACGCGCGAGCACGCGCCGCCGGTCTCGGACCCGCAGCCCTAGGTGCCGTCGGCAGCCTAGGCTCGGCACCTCCAAGTGGAGGGCCGGCGTCAACTTCGGATCCTCCTAGAAAGAGGGGAGACCAATCGGTTTCAAGGACAATGTACCTAGAAAGAGGACATGTGTTCAGGCACAAAGCGATCCGTTCATCATCGATTCTGTGACTCCGTCACACGTGTAACACCCCGAATTTTGAATAATAAAATTCAAATTCGACAATGTTAAAATTTACAATTAAACTCTCACTTGAAAGTTATCATACAATAACCAAGTAAAACAACAGAGTTTAAGTGCTTCGCTCTGTACATTCAAACTATTACATCAACAACAACAGAGATGTAAGAAAAGAGTCTCTCACTGTTACTCTCTAACCCAAAAAAATAATTACAAGCTAGACCAAGGCCTACACCTACTAGCCGTACGACTCAGATGCCGCTCCCTGGCTTCTGGTCCTCACCTGCAGGTCTAACCCCTACACCATCAATTGGTGCACCGGGTTTTAAACAACGAACCCGGTAAGCTTTCAAAGCTCGTGTGAGTAAAACAAACAAGTTCAGGATAAAATAATTAAAACAACAAAGAAAAACACTCTCAACCAATCACGACTCGTACATCATAAACTCACGATGCACAATCAACCAAAAGAGTAAGATTAGGGGCTCACTGACCATCGTCATTCCCCTACAAATCTCACAAGGCAGACAGACTAGATGTAACACCCCGAATTTTGAATAATAAAATTCAAATTCGACAATGTTAAAATTTACAATTAAACTCAATCACTTGAAAGTTATCATACAATAACCAAGTAAAACAACAGAGTTTAAGTGCTTCGCTCTATACATTCAAACTATTACATCAACAACAACGGAGATGTAAGAAAAGAGTCTCTCACTGTTACTCTCTAACCCCAAAAAAATAATTACAAGCTAGACCAAGGCCTACACCTACTAGCCGTACGACTCAGATGCCGCTCCCTGGCTTCTGGTCCTCACCTGCAGGTCTAACCCCTACACCATCAATTGGTGCACCGGGTTGTAAACAACGAACCCGGTAAGCTTTCAAAGCTCGTGTGAGTAAAACAAACAAGTTCAGGATAAAATAATTAAAACAACAAAGAAAAACACTCTCAACCAATCACGACTCGTACATCATAAACTCACGATGCACAATCAACCAAAAGAGTAAGATTAGGGGCTCACTGACCATCGTCATTCCCCTACAAATCTCACAAGGCAGACAGACTAGAGCTCTAACTGATCGTGACCAATCACCCGGCCAAAGGCTTGGTCCCGACATACTTGCCTGAGGATCCCCTTTCGCCACACAGGAGGGATCCTAACCGCCAAACGTGTAAGATCTCCTTTCGCCACACAGGAGAGATCTTACACTAACCGTTGGTTTCCATACCAACCCATTCACACGTCACACAACCCACACATACTCAATTATGACAATTTCATAACAAAATAATGCACCCAATTGCACACTCACAATATATATATTTCACGTAAATATATATATACGTAGACATTCACTCAGGAATAGTCCACTAATACCAACTATAGTCATTGATCGTAAAACCCTTTGAAATTCATTTTTATATTAAAATCATTTTACTTACCAATGAACCGTAGTCGATTCAAGCTCATTCAATTTAAAACAAATATCATTTCCATAAAATCATTTTGCATATAACGATCCATATACATTAATTAACTCGTAATCAAATCGTATTTAATACGAAAACAGTGAGGTTTACTCACCTTAATTCACCAGAAATGGTAAAGATCCGTTCCGCGTCGAGTCGGATCGCTGCAGGATCGGATCAGATCGAATCACAGCAGTTCCGGGGTCGGGTCAACATCTGGTCAACGCAGGTCAAAGGTCAACGCGGGTCGGGTCGGTCAACGCGGGTCGGGTCCGCTGCAAACAACGCGGGTCGGGTCGAACGCAGGAAACGGGTCGTGGAGATCGGATCTTCTCGAGTTCGATCCGCTCGATTCGGCTCGTTTCGGCGTGATCTACCTACACAGGGAGGTGCGCAAGGAGGAACCCAACCGAACGGTGGGTGGCTCGAGCTCCGGCGACGCCTGGAACGGCGACTGCACCGCCACCGACAGCGGCGGAAGCTTTCGGGCTCCGCTGCTCCGTGCACGGGCGGTGGGTCCTGGCGTGGTGCGGCTCAAATGAAAGAGGGCGTCGAGATGAACACTTTGACAGGTCACACGCCTCGATTGGTGGCCGGACGAGGGAGAACTACGCCAAAGAAGCTCCAGATTCGATTTTGGGGACGATGAACAGTGTTTCGCAATTTTCTGATTTTTCTGAAATTTCTGATATTTTAACTTTTTCAGAAATTTACTATTTATAGAAAAATTCAGATTTTCAAAATAACTTCAACAGGTCGTAACTTTTTCATACGACTTCCGTTTCACACGTGCCGCGTGTCTACGAACTCGTATCGTCGAGCTCTACGACTTTCATGAAGGAAACTTGTCGAAATTCATGACGGATCAGAAAGTCAACTTTTAGCCCCTCGAAATTCAACGTTTTTAAATCTTTAACTCTCAAAACTCACTTCCGACGTCACGCAACAACTAAATAAAAACGTACGAAACACAAATCCTCAAAAATCATCCTCCAAATAGCTCACGATTAAATTACAAGAAATTAGTAATAAAAATCGGGTTATTACATTCTACCCTCCTTAAAGGAATTTCGCCCCGAAATTCAAACATACTACTCTACAAACAACTGCGGGTATTTAGCCTTCACGTCAGACTCTAACTCCCAAGATGCATCACCCTCATCATGGTGACTCCACAGTACTTTGACCAACTCTACCTCCTTCCTTCGTAGCTTCTTTGTTGACCTATCCAAGATACGAACAGGTTCAACAACGAAGGTCGCATTCTCATTCACTTTGATAGTGCCATAATCAATCACATGTGACTCATCCGGTACATACTTCCTCAACATCGAAATATGAAAGACATTATGCACACCGGACATGCTAGGAGGTAAAGCAAGTCGATAGGCTAAATCCCCAACCTTCTCGAGAATCTCAAAAGGCCCAACATACCTTGGCGCCAACTTTCCCTTCTTGCCAAATCTCACCACACCTTTCATTGGTGAGACCTTCAAGAATACATGATCACCAATCTCAAACTCCACCTGCCTTCTCTTCAAATCAGCATAGCTCTTCTGCCTACTCTGAGCAGTTCGGATCCTATCTTGAATGATCGAGATCTTCTCCGTGGTCTCCTGAACAATCTCAGGACCCAAGAGCGCACTCTCACCAACCTCTGCCCAACAAACAGGAGATCTACACGGTCTCCCATAAAGAGCCTCATACGGCGCCATGCCAATACTGGAGTGATAACTGTTGTTGTAGGCAAATTCAATCAACTGAAGGTGATCTTCCCAACTCCCCTTGAAGTCCAAAACACAAGCTCTCAACATGTCCTCCATCACCTGATTCACCCTCTCAGTCTGCCCATCTGTCTGAGGGTGGAATGCTGTGCTCATATCCAATGTAGTCCCCATGGCCTTCTGGAATCCGGCCCAGAACTTGGAAGTAAAGCGAGCATCCCGATCCGATACAATGGATACTGGCACCCCATGAAGTCTCACTATCTCCTTCACATATAACTTGCACAAAGCCTCAACTGAGTGCGTTAACAACACTGGGAGAAAGTGCGCCGACTTCGTCAATCTATCAACAATCACCCACACGGCATCATGCCCCAATTTGGACTTAGGCAACCCAGTCACAAAGTCCATAGAGATGTGCTCCCACTTCCATTCTGGAATAGATAGCGGCTTCAACATGCCCGCTGGTCTCTGATGCTCTACTTTCACCTGCTGACAGGTAAGACACTTGGACACATACTCTGCCACATCTCTCTTCATCCCATTCCACCATAGTTGCCTATAAAGATCTCTATACATCTTTGTGCTCCCTGGGTGGATTGTATATCGTGATCGATGTGCTACCTGGAGAATCTCCTTCTTAAGGTCAGCACAATCTGGTACACACAACCTCCCCCTGAATCTCAACCCACCATCAGATCCGACAGTCCACTCAGACTGACACTCATCCATCAAATCAACTACTAACTCAGCCAACTTTGCTCGAGAGAACTCATCATGTGCTTGACCCTGAATAATCCTGGAAATCAAGGTAGGCTGTACCGAAACACTACCAAGGAAGGTCCCCTGCTCCCTACCGGATGGCACAAGATCAAACTCAGACACGGTCTCAAGCATGAGCCACTCCTGGATCATGAGAGAAGCAATAGTACATCTCGATCTCCTACTCAAGGCATCCGCCACTACATTGGCCTTTCCCGGATGATACTCCAAGGTGAAGTCATAGTCCTTAAGGAGCTCCATCCATCTCCTCTGCCTCATGTTCAGCTCCTTCTGAGAGAACAAATACTTCAAGCTCTTATGATCCGAGAAGAGTTGAAACTTCTCACCATACAAGTAATGCCTCCAAATCTTCAAGGCAAAGACTACTGCAGCTAGCTCTAAGTCATGAGTAGGATAATTCCTCTCATGGATCTTCAGCTGTCTAGAGCCATAGGCAACAACCCCACCAAGCTGCATCAGTACACAACCCAAGCCCTGATAAGATGCATCACTATATACGACATAACCACCCCCACTTGTGGGAATAATCAACACTGGGGCCGTAGTCAGTCTAGTCTTCAACTCATTGAATGCCTTCTCGCACTCATCTGTCCATACAAACTGGACATCCTTCTTGGTCAACCTGGTCAATGGAGAAGAGATACTAGAGAACCCCTCAATAAACCTCCGGTAATACCCAGCCAAACCGAGGAAACTACGAATTTCCGTAACCGTCTCGGGGCGACCCCAACTCATCACGGCCTCAACCTTAGAAGGGTCTACCGAGACTCCATCCTTCGACACCACATGACCAAGGAACTTAACTTCCTCCTTCCAAAACTCACACTTCTCGAACTTGGCATACAGCTTAGTCTCTCTAAGAATCTGCAACACAATTCGCAAATGCTCCTCATGCTCCTCCAAAGACTTAGAATAAATCAGGATATCATCCACAAACACCACCACAAAGTTATCCAAGAACTGACTGAAGATACGGTTCATTAAATCCATGAAAGCTGCAGGTGCATTGGTTAGACCAAATGACATGACAACAAACTCATAGTGCCCATAACGAGTCCTAAAAGCGGTCTTAGAAATGTCCTGCTCTTTCACCCTCAACTGATGATAACCGGACCTCAAATCAATCTTAGAGAACACCACTGCTCCTCTAAGTTGATCAAACAAATCATCGATCCTGGGCAAAGGATACTTGTTCTTGATGGTCACCTTATTCAACTCTCGATAATCCACACAGAGCCTGGATGAACCATCCTTCTTTCTCACAAACAACACCGGAGCACCCCATGGAGAAGTGCTGGGCCTAATGAACCCCTGCTTGAGTAGCCCCTCAATCTGAACCTTCAACTCCTGGAGTTCATTCGGTCCCATCCGATACGGCGCCTTCGACACTGGCGCGGTACCAGGTACCACATCAATGGCAAAATCAACTACCCTCCTCGGAGGTAACCCCGGTATCTCCTGGAACACATCAGTATACTCTGAAACAACTGAAATATCTGCAATAGCTTCCTCACTGCTCACAGACTCGATATGTGCCATGATACCCTCCCGCATAGCATTATCTGACTTGAGGCAACGATAGTGAAACTCCGGTTGCCCGGGAATACGAAATGACACTATCATGTTGAAGCAGTCAATCAATGCATGGTGTGGCCTTAACCAATCAACTCCCAAGATCACATCATAAGTGTGGTCCGGAAGCACAATCAAGGATGCAGAGAACTCCCTGCTTCCAATCACAACTGGGCATGCTTCACAAATCATACCAAGCTCAAAAGATACACCCAAAGGTGATATGACACACAAAGACCCAACAAGAGGCGTAGGAACCAATCCTAGCACCTCTACTACCGAACTAGATATGAATGAATGAGATGCTCCCGTATCAAACAATACTCTAGCAAGGTAATTTAAAACAGATAAAGTACCTTCCACCCCGGTGCCTCGCTGGCCAATGGCATACACTCTGCCCTGTCCTGTCGGCAACTGCTTCTGCTGATCCACCCGTCCCCCAGGCTAGGCTAGAGGACACCATCTAGCAATGTGCCCGGGCTGCTTGCAATTGTAGCATATCGTGAACCTCGGCTTCCTGCAGTCTCTGGAGATGTGGCCCAGCTCGTTACAGTTGAAACATCTCACAGGTGCTGCCTGCCTAACCGGTGTGGCTCTGATGGGTGCACCCGACACCCTAGCTGGAGCCTGCTGAGTGATCCGCTGTCTCTTCCAAGGTCCCCCTCTGTGACCTGAACTAGAACCACTGCTCAAAGCAACAGCCTTCCCCTTTCCCTGGGAATCTCTCAGAGCAACCTCACTGGCATGGAGCTTGGCCTCCTGCTCTAGGCGCACAGCACTCTCATATATCCTTTCCTTGGAAGATAGGCAAAGAGCAGATAAGGTCGTCCTGATCTCATGCTTCAGCCCTCGGAGGAACTTCTGAGCCAAAGACACCTCGTCCATCGGCCTGACAAACCGATACAGCTGGGAGAACCGAGTCTCATACTCTCTGACGCTTGCATCCCCCTGCGTCAAAGCAATGAACTCAAGTTCCAACTCCTCTCTCATAGTGGCTGGGAAGTACTTCTCTCGGAAGAGTTCCACAAAACCCTCCCACGTGAGAGCGGTCACATCTCTCACCCTCTGAGTACTCCTCCACCTGTCCAGGGCATCATCCTTGAGGAAGAATGTGGCTATCTTCCTCTTCTCAATCTCAGTGCATACGATCAAATCGAAATGCTTATCCATCTCCTGGATCCAATGATCAGCTACTAAGTGATCCGGTCCCCCATGGAACACAGGCGCCCCTACCTTACCAAGCTCCCGGATCAATCCTAGCGCGTGGCCGTCATCAGGCACATCCACATGAGGAACAGGCTGCTCAACCAATGGCACCTCAACCGCCTCCTCCTCATAGAACTCCTCGACAGGGCGGACTCTGCCTCCACCCCGTCTGGCCCTACCTCGGCCTCTAGCTCTACCTCCACGACGATCCATCCTATAAAGCAAGGCAACACTTGATTAATATTTGCATAAACTTAAACCGAAGTGTAAGTTAGACACAATATATATTAATCAAGGCCATAGAACTAATCGAAAGCGCTCGGATCCTAACTCATTATAGAGACAACGCTCTATACTTGGACTCGACTCCCTACCCCCTACATACCCAGTGATATACCAATACGAACAAGCATGATGGTAAATCCGCTGCAGTCGGACCATCTCTCGAAAGTACCAGTTACCACCAAATATGTAACCTGGCTCTGATACCAACTGTAACACCCCGAATTTTGAATAATAAAATTCAAATTCGACAATGTTAAAATTTACAATTAAACTCTCACTTGAAAGTTATCATACAATAACCAAGTAAAACAACAAAGTTTAAGTGCTTCGCTCTGTACATTCAAACTATTACATCAACAACAACAGAGATGTAAGAAAAGAGTCTCTCACTGTTACTCTCTAACCCAAAAAAATAATTACAAGCTAGACCAAGGCCTACACCTACTAGCCGTACGACTCAGATGCCGCTCCCTGGCTTCTGGTCCTCACCTGCAGGTCTAACCCCTACACCATCAATTGGTGCACCGGGTTGTAAACAACGAACCCGGTAAGCTTTCAAAGCTCGTGTGAGTAAAACAAACAAGTTCAGGATAAAATAATTAAAACAACAAAGAAAAACACTCTCAACCAATCACGACTCGTACATCATAAACTCACGATGCACAATCAACCAAAAGAGTAAGATTAGGGGCTCACTGACCATCGTCATTCCCCTACAAATCTCACAAGGCAGACAGACTAGAGCTCTAACTGATCGTAACCAATCACCCGGCCAAAGGCTTGGTTCCGACATACTTGCCTGAGGATCCCCTTTCGCCACACAGGAGGGATCCTAACCGCCAAACGTGTAAGATCTCCTTTCGCCACATAGGAGAGATCTTACACTAACCGTTGGTTTCTATACCAACCCATTCATACGTCACAAAACCCACACATACTCAAGTATGACAATTTCATAACAAAATAATGCACCCAATTGCACTCACAATATATATTTTTCACGTAAATATATATATACGTAGACATTCACTCAGGAATAGTCCACTAATACCAACTATAGTCATTGATCGTAAAATCCTTTGAAAATCATTTTTTATATTAAAATCATTTTACTTACCAATGAACCGTAGTCGATTCAAGCTCATTTAATTTAAAATAAATATCATTTCCATAAAATCATTTTGCATATAACGATCCATATACATTAATTAACTCGTAATCAAATCGTATTTAATACGAAAACAGTGAGGTTTACTCACCTTAATTCACCAGAAATGATAAATATTCGCTCAGGGTCGAGTCGGATCGAATCGCTACAGTTTCCGAGTCGGGTCAACTGTCTGTCAAAAGTCAACGGTCAACGTCTGGTCAACGTCTGGTCAACGGTCAACGGGGGTCAACCGGTTCGGGTCGGTCAACGCGGGTCGGGTCCGCTGCAAACGGGTCGGGTCGGGTCGAACGCAGGAAACGGGTCGTGGAGATCGGATCTTCTCGAGTTCGATCCGCTCGATTCGGCTCGTTTCGGCGTGATCTACCTACACAGGGAGGTGCGCAAGGAGGAACCCAACCGAACGGTGGGTGGCTCGAGCTCCGGCGACGCCTGGAACGGCGGCTGCACCGCCACCGACAGCGGCGGAAGCTTTCGGGCTCCGCTGCTCCGTGCACGGGCGGTGGGTCCTGGCGTGGTGCGGCTCAAATGAAAGAGGGCGTCGAGATGAACACTTTGACAGGTCACACGCCTCGATTGGTGGCCGGACGAGGGAGAACTACGCGAAAGAAGCTCCGGATTCGATTTTGGGGATGATGAACAGTGTTTCGCAATTTTCTGATTTTTCTGAAATTTTAACTTTTTCAGAAATTTACTATTTATAGAAAAATTCAGATTTTCAAAATAACTTCAACAGGTCGTAACTTTTTCATACGACTTCCGTTTCACGCGTGCCGCGTGTCTACGAACTCGTATCGTCGAGCTCTACGACTTTCATGAAGGAAACTTGTCGAAATTCATGACGGATCAGAAAGTCAACTTTTAGCCCCTCGAAATTCAACGTTTTTAAATCTTTAACTCTCAAAACTCACTTCCGACGTCACGCAACAACTAAATAAAAACGTACGAAACACAAATCCTCAAAAATCATCCTCCAAATAGCTCACGATTAAATTACAAGAAATTAGTAATAAAAATCGGGTTATTACAACACGAGATTGTCTCCGACTATACCTATGTCCAAGAATCAACTCTAAATCATCTGGGGGACGCCTCAGACTCACCGTTGATGTTGGAGAACAAGGAAATCTCACTAAACTACTTATGCATGCACAATCTTGTGGAAAGGAATTCCATGTATATCGATGATGCATTCGCCTACGCCGTTGCTCAAGAAATCATTGACGACGACGATATGGAACCCCGCACTGTTGATGATTGTCAACGTAGGGAGGATTGGCCGAAGTGGGAAGAAGCAATCCAGGCTGAACTAGACTCTCTAAAGAAAAGGCAAGTATTCGGACCGGTTGTGCCTACACTGCCGAACGTGAAGCCTGTTGGACATAAATGGGTCTTTGTTAGAAAGCGAAATGAGAATGGTGAAGTCTAGCGATATAAAGCTCGACTCGTGGCGCAAGGTTTTTCTCAACGCCCTGGAATTGATTATGAGGAGACGTATTCTCCCGTCATGGATATTATTACCTTCCGATACTTAATCAGTTTGGTAGTCTCAGAGAGACTCAATATGCAGCTTATGGATGTTGTAACAGCGTATCTTTATGGGGATCTAGATACGGAGATGTACATGAAAGTGCCAGAAGAACTTTCGTTACCCAAGTCAAGTGAGCAAAAACCACGAAGTTCATTTGCTATCAGGTTGAGACGATCTCTATATGGACTCCGACAATCTGGTAGGATGTGGTACACACGGTTAAGTGATTACTTGATTGGGAAATGATACAAGAATGATGAGTTGTGCCCTTGTGTGTTCATAAAGAGAACAAGTTCAGGATTTGCCATTGTAGCCGTCTATGTCGACGATATGAACATCATTGGGACTCCAAATGAGATCAATGAGACCGCAAGCTACTTGAAATCCGAATTCGAGATGAAAGATCTGGGAAGGACTCGGTTTTGCCTAGGCTTAGAACTAGAGCACCGAAGTGGTGGAATCTTTGTACACCAATCTGCATATGTCCGAAAGATGCTCAGGCGATTTAACATGGACAAAGTAATGCATCCTACAGGCACTCACATGGTCGTTAGAAGTCTGGATATCAACAAAGATCCCTTTCGTTCGAAAGAAGATGACGAAGAGGTCTTGGGAGCTGAATATCCATATCTTAGTGCAATTGGAGCTTTGTTATACCTAGCTCAGTGTACTAGACCAGACATTGTTTTCTCGGTGAACTTGTTAGCTAGATTTAGCTCGGCGCCAACACAACGTCATTGGGTTGGAATCAAGAACATCTTCCGATACCTTAAAGGAACCCTTGACATGAGCTTGTACTATCGATACACTCATCAGGATTCGACACCTAGTCGATCCCTTGCATCTAACGACACGGACCGTGGTTCGGATCACCACCGGTCAGCTGCCATGAACGGCCTTAGCTCGGCAGCATCTTGCTCCGCCGCTACAATAGGCCGCGGCTCGGCCATCCGCCATACTTCAGCCGTATCCGCCAATGTGTCCGGATCCGAGGATGCTAAATCGTGGTCTCGGTACAGTTTTGGCACTACCCCTTCCTACTTCGATACACCAAATGATGTGATGGTAGGATTCGCTGATGCTGGATATTTGTCAGATCCACACAAAGGACGTTCCCAAACCGGCTATGTTTTTACCATTGGGAATACGGCGATATCTTGGAGATCAACCAAGCAAACCCTTGTTGCTACCTCCTCGAACCATGCTGAGATTATTGCACTACATGAAGCAGTCAAAGAATGTGTTTGGCTTCGCTCAGTTATATCTCACATTCGAGAGTCTAGTGGACTTGAGTCTACTACGATGGGACCAACTTGCATATTTGAAGATAATGCCGCATGCATTGAGTAGATGAAGTTGGGATACATCAAGGGTGACAACACTAAACACATTTCGCCTAAGTTCTTCTACAATCAGCAACAGCAAGAGACTTTGAATATCCAAGTGAAGCAAGTCAGCTCAGAAGATAATGTAGCTGATATGTTCACCAAGTCTCTACCCAAATCTACATTTGTGAAGCATGTAAAGCGCATTGGTATGTGTCGTTTATCGGAACTCAAAGACTGATTGACCATCAGGGGGAGTTCTCGTCTAGACTTCAGGGGGAGTCTGGTTATGCATGCCTCACATACTTGTAGTTGGTGCGTTGTACTCTTTTTCTTTAGACCATGCTTTTATTTTTGCCCAAGAGGTTTTTGTTTGTTGGCAAAGGTTTTAACGAGGCAACAGTTCATGCACCATTGAGGACCCGACACAAGGGGGAGTGTTCAAGGAAGGTTAATTCCGTAACTTTCATGGTGTGTCTTGTCCTAATAAGACTAGTAGTCTAGATTCTTTATTAGATATGGAATCCCTGATTACCAGGGATACTTGATGTAATGCCTATATAAAGGTCTGCTTATCAATCAATAAAGATACAGTTTTTCCTATCATCTATTTCTCCTAGAACAAAAAAATATTTATTATAGTTTGATAAATTAATAAGTATTAATTTATCAATAAATTAATAAGTTATTATTTTATCGATATATTAATAACTCGCTAAATTAATAATTTTTACCGGTCCCGAAGTTATTAATTTATCGAGGTTCAACTGTATGTATTAAAAGTTTCTATATATATATACAACGAGTGGTACATATATATAATATATACAATATATACGTACTAAGCCCGAGTGGTGACTTGTGAATACCGTTACAATTAAGGTACGTATTCACAAGTCATGCATGATGAATTGCTCCCTCTTGAGTCTTGAGGTTTGGGGTTCCTTAATTACTTGTGATCTGCTAAAGACGCTGAACCAAGTTTTCTCCTAACTTCCTTTGCTGCAGGCCGGGTATAAAGCCTGCTTCACTTAGTAAAGTGAGTGATCCTCAAGTCAAGCAGTTCACAGAGAAGTGTACACTTTGAAGGAGACTGCCTGCAGTGGAGCTCTTGAAAGATCCATTCCTTGCAATTAACAATTTGAAGGAGCTTACTTTACTTCTAATCCATACGGCAAAGAATAATGTGGGTGTTAACCAGTATATGTTAAGATATTCTTCGATAAGCCATAGTTTGAGTCCGCCATTTTCTAAACTCGGGCAAAATCCATTATGTTGTTATATCATTTCATTTATTGACAGTAGCCATTTCTTAAGTACTCTAACTGAAAAATTATCAGAACAAAGATCAATTAATAAAACAAACCGGTTCAAAAAAAACAACTTGCATTGGAACGTGAAGTGCTGTTGCATGTCATTCGACCAAAACAAAAAAAGTGGTGTTGGCGTAAAAACAGCTAGCTGCGTGAGTTTTTATGCCAAGGTGATCGACCAAGATGTACATCTTTCTGTGTTGGAAGAATGTCTTCTGTGTAATATTACTCGCAACAAATCCATCATTTACCGTCTATTGTTGAAGGAGGCTTCTTTATTTTTCTTGGATGTGTAGGATTTTAAGAATTTTAAGAACTAATATTGATATTCTCTTTGTATTAGTTCAATGTTGCAAATGCTAACAGAAAACCACCAGGCAAGTACAACTGTACAACCAGAGCTTTTCTATCCAACAATGCATGTATCAGTAGTTCAGTACAAAGCTTAAGCAGTCATCGATCCGGAGGATGCAATTTCATTACAGGTATCAACTTCCTCTATAGTTCACCGTATATAAATTCATAGTGAGCCTAATAACAATCTTTATTCAAATGTAAACATCTGGTAGTATATAGCAAGTTTACATGTACTGGTTTATACAACGTTGTTCGTATCTCATCATCTGCTCCTTTCAGAACCAAAATATGAGAATACACTAGTCAAAAACCTGTCCAAGTGAAATGCTGTAGGCAAATGACAACAACCAAAAGTTCTGTACATTGCTCTTAGAAAATTGTACTCCTGGTTTTAGGTTCACTCAAATGGACCAAGTCTAGTTAGTAGAAAAACTTGCACCTCCAAAAACTGAAATAATTTCTACATGTTTCTGACAGGAATATCAATAGTCAACAAGACATTGCAGAATGTGAATTTCTTATATATTCATTTTCTCCCAGAATGGGATATATATATACAAGACTCATCTTAACCTATTAGGAAATTAATTACAACTAAATATTATACAATAATTACAATTCTTAATACAAGGCATGACTCACGCCAGCACTCCCCCTCAAGTTAGTGGATACAAATCACCAATGCCCAACTTGCCAAATGAGTCATTAAAAGCTTTACTCGAAAGAGTCTTCGTAAGAATATCAGTCAACTACTCTTCTGTAGGAACAAACGGAAAGTAATAACATGTCCATCCAACTTCTTTTTTATGAAATGTCGATCTACCTCAACATGTTTTGTACGATCATGTTGAATATGATTATAAGCTATCTCAATAGCAGCTTTATTATCACAATAGAGTGGCATAGTCTTTCTCTGCTTAAACCCCAATTCTCTTAGCAAGTTTCTCAACCACAACATCTCACACAAGTCTCGAGTCATTCCTCTATACTCTGCTTCTGCACTAGAATGGGCCACACCTTCTGTTTCTTGCTCTTCCAAGTGACTAAATTACCACCAACAAATGTAAAGTAGCCCGAAGTAGACCTGCGATCTGTGATATAACCTGCCCAGTCTGCATCAATATAACCAAAGACATCCAAATGACAAATTTTAGAAAATATCAATCCATTTCCAAGAGCGGACTTCAAATACCATAAGATACGAAACACAACATCCATATGAGACTCACTGAGATTGTGCATAAACTGACTCACCACACTAACTGCGTAGGCTAAATCAGGTCTAGTGTGAGACAAATAAATCAATCGACTAACTAACATTTGATACCTCGCTTTATTTGTGGGGACCTAATCCAAATACTCTGCTAATCTATGGTTTTGCTCGATAGGAGTATCAGCATGCCTACAATCAAGCATACATGTTTCTGCCAGTAAATCCAGGACATATTTTCTCTAACTCAACACAATACAATCCTTCCCACGAGCAACTTTAATTCCCAAGAAATACTTTACACTTCCCAAATCTTTCATCTCAAACTTAGACAACAACTGATCTTGTAACTTCTGAATCTTCTCAAAGTCATCACCAGTCACAACCATATCATCAACATAAATAATTAAAGCAGTAATTTTACCACCTCAATGTTTAAAAAATATTGTGTGATCCGAATTGCTCTGTCGATACCCAATTTGTCTCATGAACTTGGTGAATCACCCAAACCAAGCTCGAGGAGACTGCCTCAAACCATAGAGTGACTTCTTCAATTTATACACCACTTGTTCTCCTATAGAGACACTATATCCAGGAGGTAAATCCATATAAACCTCCTCATATAAGTCACCATGCAGGAATGCATTCTTAACATCAAATTGTTTCAAAGGCCAATTAAGATTAGTAGCTAACGAAAGAAGTACCCGAATTGTGTTAATTTTTGCCACTGGCGCATATGTCTCATCGTAATCCACCTTATACTTCTGAGTGTAGCCCTTAGCAATTAATCTCGTCTTGTACCTGTCCACTGATCCGTCTAAATTGTGCTTCACAGTATACACCCACCGACAACCAATTGTTTTCTTTCCTTGTGGTAATGACTAACTCCCATTTACAATTTTTCTCAAGAGCATTCATTTCGACTGTCATCGCATGCATCCACTTCTCATCTTTCATTGCATCTTATACTTTATTAGGAAGAAATACAGAAGATAATTGATTCACAAAGACAACATACGGTTTAGACAGCCTATGGGTCGACACATAATTAACAACATGCTATTTAGTTTTTGCATTTATAGTAGATTCATAATGTTTTTTAGGCTGACCACGGGTAGAACGACTAGGCAGTTGTTTGACTGGAATATTTGTGGACACAGGACAAGAATAAAAAATTAGCTCGGATGATGATTGAGTAGGCGAGACCAGTGAAGAAGAGGGGAAGTCAAGAGAACTGTTCACAATTGCATCACGATTTCTATTTGAAAAAACCTGAAATGGGTCGGATCTGAAAGGTGGGTCGGTTCCCGGGTCGGATCTCAAAGTCGGGTGGGCTGTATTCGGATAAGATTCCTAAGGCGGGTCGGATCTCAAGGGTTCCGGATCCGGGTCGGACCCTACATCTCCAAACCGAGCAGAAACGCAGCTCGGCATCGTCGACGCTATTCTACCGCCGACTGAAGACGACACCGGACCAAGAACTGCTCCACCTCTGGTTGATGGCGTCACATCTACTCCGCTTGACGTCACCGCCTGATCTGCAACATCTCCACCTCGTGTCGACCGTCGTTCTCGTCCTCCGCCGTCGGTCGTTGTTGTCGCCTGATCTGCAACAACGCAGCCTCCCATTAACGTCAGAGAATCCACTTGTTCTCTTCCTCCGCCGTTGGTTGATGTGGGCGTCATCAAGCTCGTGCCTCCGGTGCCTGTGTCATTGCCTTTTGTTGAACTGTTATACTTTTTTTTCTTTTCCCATTCTGCCCCCGACAACTGTGACACTGAAAATTCAAAAACTAGTCTTCCATCTTACTCAGTAAACATATCATCGAAATACAATAAAACTCTTCTAAAGTGATAATGTTGGGACCCGGGTTCAAATATCACTTTAGAGAGGTTATCACATAAGAGGAGTGTTGACAGTAGCCATAGCGAGGCTACCCAGGCCCCCAGACCCGTAGCCAGGACTCTTGGACCTGGCCCAGGGCCCGGAAAAGTATGGACACCTGGTCCCGCGCCACGGCAGGTCTTACTTGTGTTGGGGCCCGGGAACCGGGGATGGCAGCTCCCTAAACAGGGGCCGAAATAGTCCAGCAATATGTGCAGAAGGAGATCCGTCCCACATCGAAGGATGAGGCCAGTCCTCATACCCGGCAGCCTATATACGAGTCCCAACAACCCTCACTAATAGGTAATCAATACTTCAACTACTCATTCCCGCTTAAAGTTATCTGTTTATCCCAAATATACTGACTTAAGCATCGGAGCGGAATAGACCGGCCCACCCGGTATTCCCTTAGTTAGCAGGATTTGTAGAAAGGAATCACACCAAGGACCACCGGTCTCTGTGAGTCTACGAATTCAGACCGAAACAATTGGCGCCGTCTGTGGGAAGAGTTCCAAAAAGTTGTGTTGTCCTACCAGCGGGAAGGGAATCGATCAACCTATGGATCGCCAAAAAAAAAAAAAAAAGGGGCGGTTACGTAACAAGTATGTCTGGAAGTATAGAAAAAAGGAGGGAAAGAAACCCAGAGGAGGACTGGCGGGTTTTGGAGCCGGTGCAAGTCCAAATCCCGGGGGCCGGGCAGGAGTAGCCCGCTTGTGGCTGCAGTCAGATTGCTGCCACCAACCGCGATCCGGTCGGTACGATGGGTGAATACGACGGAGATGCGCGCGGGAAGTTCCCCGACGAAGCCCACCAAGTCTTGAGCCTGGAACACGCACCGGCGTCCCTCGGTGCCCCGAGCAGAAAGGAGGATAGGCTGGCCAGCAGCAAAAGCCAGGAAGATGTTTCCAATCCCGGCCAATACGATATGGCGGGAGAGATAGAAGAGATGAGAGCGGAAGTCAACCGCTTGCAAGCAGAGAGCGACCGGGACAGGGCAGAAGCCAATACCCGGTATCAAGACATGGAAGAGGTGAATGTCGCGCTGGTGGCTGCCTTGGAAAGAGGGCAGCAGCGCAATGACAATCTGATAAAAGAGTCACCACACCAGGAGGTGGGACAGTCATCAGGGGGAGAGAGAGACACCGGCGTGGCGGGAGAGGAGTTCCCGACAGACACAGCGCCACCAGAGATCGTCCCGGCCCCTCAGCGGGCAAGCGGTTCATTCGAGGATGATACCATAAGTCTGACCGCACGAGCATTCCAAATACTATCTGACTCGGTGTCAGATATGAAAGCCCAGATGGAGGCCAACGAGAGGAAGGCTACAAGACCGCCGGAGAGTGTACGGTTCAATGAGCGAGTCGGGCCCTTCTCACCCCTGGTTCTGGAATCTGGAAGATCAGACACCCAAAAGTCACTAAAACTGACATACTCTGGGGCCGGTTGTCCATACCAGCACCTGGACAGTTTCCGATCCCAAACGTGTGCTAAGGGTTACTCCGACGCCGTCTGCTGTAACATATTCCAAGAGACCCTGTCCGGGGAGGCACTCAGCTGGTTTTACGAGTTACTGGTGAACTCTATAGAGGCATTCGAGCAGTTGGCCGACAAATTCGTAGGTCGGTTCATACTAAGGGTCGAAGGGGCCCGGGCCTCGACAATTCTCTTTAACTGCAAGCAAGCAAATGGCTAAGGTTGAGAGCTTTCGTTAACCGTTGGCAAACGGCCACTGCCGGGGTCAAGAAACCTGGACAGGGGATTGCCGAATCGGCTTTCAAGCAAGGTCTCCGGCCCGAAAAGTTCTCGTACGCTGTGCTGGTGGAGATCCCATAGGGTTACGATGAACTGATGGCAATGACTATCAGGCACGCCCAGGCAGACCACGAAACGTATGGGAGTCGCCAGCACAAGAGAAGGCAGGAGGAACCAGTGCCTGCCCGACATGAAGTCAGAAACTGGCAGCAGGGGCAGGACCGTGGAGCTTCATCCGACCAAAAACCTAGGAGTTGGGGGAACCAGCAGCGCCGGAGGGACAATTTTGACACCCCCAACGAGGTGGAAAGCTCTCGTCCTACCAGCAAACCCGCCCCCTGGCAGTCATGCCAGCAGGACGACAAGAGGTATTCTCCACCTTAACCTCTTCTTACGAGGATATCCTGTATGAGAACGGGAACAACATCCCTCAGCCACCAAAGAGAAAGCATCCAAAGGGGAACTTGACCAGGGTGCAGACCGGTAAATACTGCTCCTACCACGATGAAGCCACACACCGGACAAACGACTGTCTTGCCATGAAAACAGCGATCGAGGGACTAGTCCGCCGCGGCAACTTGCAGCGGTATCAAGGAGAACCCGACATGTAGGGACTGGGTAGGACCGGGACTTCTTTCCCCCGACGCCAAGGTTCGTATGACCAGTCGAAATCTTAACCGCCCGCTTAAACCCGGCGCCTCTCCTAGATCAAACCCGTAGAGAAGCTCAGCGGTCCAACAACTTATTAGCCAGAGAATAAAATGCTAATTTTTCCAACACAATTAGTTAGGCATTCCAACCGGTTCAACCAGTGTAATTTCAGTAGTCGTCTATTCCAACTTTGTTTCCAAGTAAATACAAAGGGCAAATCATGGGTAGCCAAGTCAAGAGTAAATTGAAAATGGCATAACACAAACTCAGGAAAAAGTGTAACTTCATTAAAACTCAAGGCAATGTTTACAGAGGAATATGCCACCAGCAAGCAACCCGGTGGGAGTGCAAAAAAAAAAAAAACAAACAAACAAACAAAGAGGGGGGGGGGGAGGAGTGTACGAAGTATGGAGTCTGTTAAGGCACTTCCGCCTGCTCCCCCTCTTCAGAAGCCGCTCCTTCAGCAGCGGTTTCACTCGCGACGTCATCCCAGGTCGGATCGGGTTCTCCCTGCGGCGGCGGTAGCTTTGAGACGTCGAGATAGCCCTTAGCCTTCCAGTCATCGGCTATCCCCGCCTCCCGGGTCCATTCCAGTAGGTCAAGAAGCTCATCACTTTGCTGATACTTCTTAACGGCCCGCTGGTATAGCTACGGGTCATTCTCATCGACCGCCCCACCGGCAGAAGCGGAGGCCGTCGCCACCTGCCGCTGGAGTTCCTCGACCTTGGTGTCCAGCTCGGCCCTCTCCTCCTCCAGGCCCTTCTTCTCCTCCTCAAGAACCTCGACTTAGGCCTCCAGCTTAGCTACCTGCTTCCTGGCTCTCTCCTCCAACCGGGCCTTCTCCCGTTGGAGCTTAGAATTTTCCACCTCCAGGAGGTCCCGGGCGCTTGTCAACGCCACCACCTGCTCTTCAGCTCGGGCAACTCTTCACTTGCATCTAACTGATACAAGTTGTACAGCAGCTACATTTTGACAGGCACTGGTTAGAAAGCAACGAAACACAAAATAATGTTGGACGAATACCGGTGGCAAACTATCCTTACCTGGATGGCCATCTCCTTGCTTTTCCGCCGGTTCTCCTCCGAACTGCCTCCCGGAGCCCTAGTCGTGTCCAGCTCTATACCCCTCAGGTCCATGAGCAGGCTCTGGACGAACGGCTCGTCCGGGCAGCCGTGATCCGGTCCCAGCTCCGTAACATGAGTCTTCTCCACCACCGACGCGCCTGTGACCGGAGCGGAAAAGCTAGAGGCCGTAGGAAGCCTGCCTTGGGCGGTAATGATGCCACCACTCGTCAGCTTTACCCGCTTGGCCAAGCTCTCACCAGTCGACCGGCCGGTAAAAGTAACAAGCGCGGAGGCCGGCAACTCCCGAACCCTCCTCCTCTTTTCACCCAGATCAACCTGTAAGGAAGAAGAATCGGCGGAAGACAAAGGGGACCTGGTGACAGTAGGGACCGGTCCCAATCACCGGGGAATCTTTACAGCACCACCCGGGGGCTTGGACGGCCCACCAAGAGTCTTCCCAGATCTAGACGCCGCTAGGGGTCCCGCAGCATAAGTTTTTACGCTTTTTAAGGCGTAATCCTCATCCGCGACATCCATGGCCACGGGTTCCTCGTGTATGGTTAACTCGCCGGTTTCTCGGTTAAACGTGGCCCGCGCCGCGGCGTCTCCTTTCTCTTTCAGCTTGGAGACAAGATCCTGATTGTCCATGGACAGCGTTTCATGGGGCTTAATGGCCGTCCGGGAAGATATACCTGCATAACACCAAGCAAAGGGGTTAGACAAAACACAAAGTTACTCAACGGGAAAAGACACAATCAATCTACATCCCACCACCCACCGGGATTCCCCCCCAGGCTACACAGTTCCAACACCTCCCGCCAGATGAAGTTGTAGGAACTCCGCTCCAGGTCGGACCAACACCCAAATACCCGGGAGATTCTATCCCTCTCCAGGTCAGACAGCTCGTACGACTGATCGCCGATCGGCTGAAAGGCCCCGGGAACGCGGTAAGTCCTACTCCTCTTCTGCCAATTCCTCCCCCCCGCCCCCGCCATCACCACCTTCTTCCTCTAATTATTGTTGAGCCAGGAGGGCAAGCAGGTTATCACCAGCTTATAATCCTGGGCGGAAAAACTCACACACCCCTCGACTTTACTCTTCTTCGAGTATGTCAGCCTGTACAGGGCCCGAAACTCATGCACCGTAGGGAAGCTCATATCACACAGCCAATAGAGACAGCCTAGACTCAGTAGTTGCCTCCACTGGTTCCCAGGAAGCTGTTACGATGATATCTTAATGGCACGAAGCACGTACTACACAAAGTTTGGCAGCGGGAGAGAGAACCCATGCCTGAATTGGTCCTCGTGAATGACAACCCAGCCTTCCTCCGGGTTGCAGGCCAACTATCCAGCATACATAGGCCTCAGATCTACCTCTCCGGGAATACTCCACCTTGCCCGAAAAGAGGCAATCTACCCGGGACTTAAAGAGTCCTCCGGCTCATCACAGCTTATGGTTCTATCCCCGTCCACAATGGTGTAGCGCGGGGCGCCTCCTGGGTGGGTAGTACCCAAGGACACTCCATAGAGAGCATCCTCCTGTCCTAGAGACCCAGTCGTTGACGCCTCACCAGTCAAACGGGCGATGGCATCTGGCCCCGAGGACGAGGAGGTAAGCTAGTCCTCCATCCTCTCTTGGTCGTCCGTCACCGGTCGCCTGGCGGCCAATTCAGAGGTTTCACTGGAGCTCCTAGAATCCATGTAACCTAGGGGAAAGAAAATTAAAAAACCCTTTGGCCGATCAGTAATACAACCTAAACAACGGTCGTGGGGCAGCACGAAGCATGTAATGCCTCAGCACAGCCCCACAGCGACCACTGGGCTTATCAGCCGAAAAATCCCAGATCTCCCTGAGACTCGGTACCAGTGGGGTCCCATCCTAAGGGCAAACCAAGATACAACCAGGTGCCCATCGGATCAACCCACGAACAAGACAAAAGGAAGTTTCAGAATCACAAGGGCAGAACTCACAGATTGGTATGCACGACGACGGAAACTCAACAGCTGGAAAACACCGAGCAATTGTATTGAGCAGGCTAAACAGGGGAACAGTTCTCAGCCAAAAGTCAAAATGCACGAAGCAGCAGGGGTTTATATACAGGTTCAGCGTCCTGAGTGCCCCTTGAATTTCCCCCTCAAACTACTCAGTAGGGCAAGTAAAACGCCCGCGGATCCGGGCCATCCATCCCTGACCGTCCACTAGCGGCACGTGTCCCAGTATTGGTAACTACTCAGGCCATCATCACTGATGGGACTGATGGAATACCCCATTCAATGCATGTCAGACACTTGTCTCACATGCAAAGGGTAGTTGAAAGAGCAGGGGATACAAATCGAACCGTCTTGCCCAGAGCCTATTCCAACCTAAGGATGAAATATTCCAACGGTACGGGGCATTCTAATATATATTCCAGCGGTACGAGGATATCCACCTGTTGAGTTTATTCCACCTTTACGATCAGCGGCAACGGCTAAAACCGGGAGATTTGATCCTCATATAGGACGAATCTTCCGGCAGGCTAAAAACCCTTGCGCATATTTTATCTCGCCGCCGGGCGGTTGACTAAAGCCAAGAAACAACGGCTAGGTATCCCACCAGAAGAAATCTTCCTCTAACACAGGAAACTTCTTCCCGCAGGCTAAAAACCCTGCAAGAATATTAAGTACAGGTTACGATATTCCAACTGTAATACATGTTCCAACAAAACGCTACGGCATCCGGCGACATAGGCCTGCTCCAACTAAAGGCTATCCTGTTCGCCAGTACAACCATCTTGAACTATTGGCAGCAGTATTCCACCGGCCAGGTCTGCACTTGCTTATCGCTCACTCCTACGGAATAACCGGTTGTGCGAACTGAGTCATTCCTACGGACAGCCTTGTACGACCTACGGGCTCCAGGTACCACCGGGCTTTATAAACCCGGGAGATTTGATCCTCTCATACAGGACGATTATTCCAGCAAGCTAAAAACCCTACACATACCTCATGCCTGTAAGAACAAAGGCTGGGAAACGATCGGGGATGTTGGCCAATACGAACACAGGGCCGCTTCACCCGACCGGGAGATTTGCTCCTCTCATACAGGACAACTCTTCCCGCAGGCTAAAAACTCTGCACATACTACACGCCTGCAAGAACAAAGGCAGTGAAACACGTGGAAACGGCGGCTAAGGCGTACTCTGCGCCACGCCACCCCACCGGAAACTCCTCTAACACAGGACACGTTTCCCGCTGGTACCGAGTCACCTCATCACAACTGTTAAAGGCACCCACTGACCTTTGCGACTACTATTCTAACTTGGGGGACTCATTCATCCCGTACGCTATATTCACCTGGTTTTCCCAGAAGATAGCATGACATGGCGGATTTCAATGCCACATTATCATCATCTCATGCACTACATCTTATACCTGTATGCCACTGTCAGTATGAACATCATAACCATGCACTCATCACATTATGCATCATCATAGCAGGTTTTATTCGAACGTCCGGCCAAGCCCAATTTTAAACGCGGACTTGGGGGGCTAGGGCACCGTTGGGTTGGTAACCCAACGGGTCTGCGGGCCTATAAAGCAAGACAGATTTAAGTCCCCATTCAAGATGGCACTTGACCGGGAACTTGGGGGACTTGTTGACAGTAGCCATAGCGAGGCTACCCAGGCCCCCAGACCCGCAGCCAGGACTCTTGCACCAGCCCAGGGCCTGGGAGCAAAGCATGGACACCTGGTCCCGCGCCCGGACAGGTCTAACTTGTGATCGGGGCTTGGGAAGCGGGGATGGAAACTCCCCAAACAGGGGCCGAAATAGCCCAGCAATATGTGCAGAAGGGAGCTTGTCCCACATCGAAGGGTGAGGCCAGTCCTCATACCCGGCAGCCTAAATACGAGTCCCAACTACCCTCATTAATAGGTAATCAATACTTCAACTACTCATTCCCGCTTAAAGTTATCTGTTTATCCCAAATATACTGACTTAAGCATCGGAGCATAATAGACCGGCCCGCCCGATATTCCCTTAGTTAGCAAGATTTGCAGGAAGGAATCACACCAAGCTCCACCGGTCTCTGTAAGTCTACGGATTCAGACAGAAATAAGGGGTTTACATTTTTTTTTCTCCAAAATGATTAAAATTGTGTTTTTAGCCACTAAATACATATACATATTTTTTTGTCTATATTCAACTCACCAAAATTGAACATTCATGTAGTTATTTCTTTGTCTATATTCAACTCACCAAAATTTCAATAGTTTCTTGGATTTCCAAAAGATTTACTAACATTCATGTATGTTAACACTTTCACCCTGATAGGAGCATAAAATGCGACGTTCTTAATATGTTATACCCTTCAATTATACTTTGTTTAACCCTTATTATCTTAGAATCGAGTCATAATATCGAGTCATGAGTATTTGGTAGAGTTACAAAGAAATCGTGCTAAGTTTAGTAAAAATATACAAAATTGTCAATATAACCGATTTAGAGCCTATGAGATGTTTCGATGAATTGATAAAGCCTCGACTATATATTTGATTGAATTTTCTTATCTTATCAACAGTATATACATTGATGATCGAGTAATGGAAAGAGTTAAAGTAATCGGAGCTAAAGAAGCTACCGAGAATTGCTATGAAAGATCGGATCCAATAAGTTCCAGGAATTTTCTGGGCACATCACTCGACTTCCAGAATTTCTCCAGAACAGCTCATTTAGAACTAGATGACGTACCATATATGCATAGAAAGATCTCTGAGTCTAATTTCCACAGAATTTGGAATCGCATCGATAACTATTTTCTAGGGGAAGTTATGCTCCATTGAAGACACAAAGGTCAATCTGCCGAGAAGAAATCAAGTTTCGGACAAAAAGAGATACAGTCCCTGCTGATAGGCTGCAGTGGCAGCCTAACACTCGCGCTGTTGCACGTCCTGACACTCGCGCTGCCGAACCGTATCCGACACACACCAACCGTATCTGATACGGGCATAGACGTATCCTAGACGTATCCCAGGCGTATCCGCCGAGGTTTGGCCTATGACGATACGTGTCCGATACTGACACCCACACTGCCGAGGAATGCCGACAGCGACACTACCGCTATCGAGAAGCTGCTGCGCAGCAGCCATGCTGCACATGCCTAGAGCCTCACCAGCCTGCCCTGCCTGCCTTGCGCGTGTCCTGCCCTGCACCTGTCGCAACACTGTTGACAACCTGTTAGCCTCGCCAGCGACAGCCTGTTAGCCTCGCCAGCGACAAGCCTGTTAGCCTCGCTACATTCCTGCTACACAGCAGCTGTCGAGCGCCTGCATCACCGCCGATAAGCCTGCATTCTGCTGAAACGCTATCGAGGAAGCTTCTGAGTGAGCTGCAAGTGTCTCAGCCGTGTCCTAGGGCCCCAAGGAAGATAAAAAAGCATGGATTGCACATGGAAGATTCCAAGACCGGTCAAAGCCTAGTCCAACGAGGAAAGAAAATCCCACACCTTTTTCAAATAGGGAAACCAACTCTCAAGGGGATTTTCTATCCCGTTTTGGACAAGGAAAAAGGGCCGGATTCATACAGCCCTTCTCCTATAAATAGAGGCCGGATTCCACATAAAAAGTTGTCACATCCTAGCACGAAACAAAGCCATAAGCTCTACCAAATTCTCCAAAAATCCTACCTAGAAACGCAAGTCAAAAACCACCACCACCTCAAAACTCCCATCACCCGAACCGAATTCTAGCTTTCATCCCATCATCAAGTGCACGATTTGAAGATCTTCTCAAGGCTCCAAAAAGTGTGATCTGATCCATCTCTACCCCCTCTCGACTTGTTTTATTTTTAGGTAGTTATGTTAGGTTTTGTCTATGAAACTTGCATGTATTTTTAGTTTCGAATATTATGTCTATGTATGTTTCGGATTGAGTTTTGGTTTTATGATTTACATGTTAAAATTATATTTGAATTGTTTCTTGAGTCTTTTAGGTTTAAGTTTCGGTTCAAAGAAATCTTTGCATGATAATTTGTAATATAAACGTGTAAGATAATCACATATAGATAATTAGGACAGCGGTATTAGATGCATGATTAGGACTTAAAATCGATTAGTAAACTAAGGATTGGGCATGAAAATTGGTACTTAGTGTTGTCTTGAACATAATCTAGGTGCTAGGTTTAATCGGCTAGAGTAATAACGAACTAGATGGACCTGACGGACTCGGTGATTTGTGTTGCTCGACTAGAGTATAATACCTTAGAGCTTGCATGTTAAATAAGATGATTGACAACCTTACTTGTTTACGTGTCTTCAATTTTAGACTCTTGTGCTTCAGTGTTATTTGTTGGAAAATGATAGCATAAATTTTAGGATCCATAACGGAAATTCGGTCTTAAAAACATTAGAGGTCTAACGACTAGGTACATAGCGGAAGCTCTAGTTGTGGTCGAAACTGATTTAATTCTAAAGTGTGTCTATATTTGTTCCTTACCTTCTTTTGTGTGAGTCTTACTTGTTAAAAGAATTGTGTGCTAAACGTTTCTTGTGTGAAAGATGTCGACCATACTTGTATATAGTAAAATAGGATTTAAATTTCGTGTCTAGTTATTTAGGGCAGCTTGCTGCCGACCTTTTTAATCCCCCTTTATTTCGATTTTGCTTGTATAAATGTATAGATGTGTTTCTAACTTTTTACATGTCAGGTACCCTTAATCTCCGGCTAAAACGATCCCTACTTATTATATGCTACTAACGATTGTAGGGTTTATTATTGCATGCGTGCTTCGGCACTCGTCACACCCCAAGAAATTACTTATAAATTAGATAACATTCTTTAAATTTATCAACACTTTCCATAGGTATGGCTCCGAAGCAAGAAATTTGCTACACTCCAACGGAACAAGATATTGTTGATACAATTCTAAATCAATCAAATGAAAATGCAACAGAGGTGGATGATGATGATAGTCATGAGATACCTAAAATCTCGGCATCTAGCGCTATTCAAATGCTACAATCGATTAAAATATTTCTACTACAACAAGACGGGGATCGCAAGGACCAATTGAAGACAATTCAGAAGATAAAGGATGATGTAAAAGTTATTAGACAAGCAAACCTAGCACAAAGTAGTATCATGAAATATTTTTCAAATTCCTAAAATATATAAAAAAATATGTATTTAACCGAAAATATCACTTTATGCCAAAGTTGGGACCGGGATTTAGCACACTACGATTTTCTGAAAAAATATTAATTATCACGATAGAGGAGTTATTAAATTTTAACACTGGTCCCGACTTTGGACCGAGATTTTTTATCAGTTTAGAGAGGTTATCACTTTAGAGGGGATCACTTTAGAGGGGTTTTACTGTAACAGGACTTTTCCCCCAAACGAGGTACCACTGAAGGAAGGAAATAACAGGAACTTTCATTGAATGTAACATCCATGGTTACATAAAATCTCTGGGACGTAGGATGATAAAATTTGTAGCCTTTCTGAGTACAACTATACCCGACAAACACACACTTAAGATCTCTGACATCTAATTTCGACCTCTGATTTTTATACAAATGAACAGAAGCAACACAGTCAAAGACATGAGCAGGAAGAGTATTTGATGACGGAATAGAAACAAACTTCGATAGAACAACAAGCAGAACACGACCTTGAAGAGGAATTGAGGGAAGACGATTTATAAGATGAGACGCACACAACACGGCCTCACCCCAAAGGTACTTAAGCATATTAGCACTCAATAAGAGAGACCGGGCCATGTCCAGAATATGACGATTTTTCCGTTCAGACACCCTAATTTGCTCAGGTGTCTGTGGACATGAGGTTTGATGTATGATGCCATGTTGTTGAAAATACTCATGAAATAAATTATTGACAAATTCACCCCCCCCCCCCCCCCCCCCCCAATTATCAGAACGAAATTTTTTGACATGAGCATCATATTGAGTACGAATCAAATTATGAAATGCTGTAAACGCAGAAAAAAAATATAATCTTTTGTTTTTGTCCTAAGTAACACTACCCAAGATAATCGAGTAAAATCATCAATGAACAACACAAAGTATTGGATTCCAGAAATGGTAGAATGTTTAGAAGGACCCCATAAATCCGAATGAATTAACTCAAAAGGCATACTACTAGAATGAAAACTCAAAGGACAACTACACCTATGACTCTTAGCCAAAGCACAAGTCTCACAATGCAGGCTAGACTCACTAATTCCCAGAAATAATGAAAGCATAGATTTCTTCATAACTGTAAAAGACGGATGGCCTAACCGTCGGTGCCATAGCCCCAACTCACTTATTCGATCAAAATTCAATGTCAGGGAAAAAGGCTGTTCCGGTGCTTGTGTTGGCTCTACGCATATGCAATCCAAGTGAAATAGTCTCCTCCTCAGGTCTCCCTTGCCAATGATCACTCTGGTGCACAGACTCTAAAAAACAACATACATTGGGAAAATAGGTTACATAACACTTATTTGTGCATTTAACTGAGAGACATATAAAAGATGATGAGACAATGACGGCACATAAAGTACATCATGCAATATGATTGACGGTGTAACCTGAATGGACCCAACACCTGAGACAGAAAAAGACGCACCATTGACATTTGACACATGGGATATAGAATGAGATCATTAAGACATAAATAATGATTTATCATAGGTCATGTGATCCGAAGCCCCGGAATCAATAATTCAAGTATGAAAGTTCGAGTTACATATAAAGTCAGAAACATGGAAAGCTATATCAATTTTACTTCGAGTTACATTACCCTTTGAAGGATCTTGCCCTTCATTGCCACCGTAAAAATCAACTTCCTACACCAGCTGAACTGCTGTTTTACCTCTTTGTCCATCACCACGTCCTCGACGTCCTCTAGTATTGTTGGCTCCTCTCCAGCTTGAATTGTTATGAAACTTTTGCAACTTAGGGCATAGTACTTGGTATGGCCAACTTCTTTGCAATAATTGCAAGTCATCTGGCTATAATATTGACTCTATTGATATCCTTGATTCTGAACTGGAACTATAGCAGAACTTCTAGTTTGGGGTTGTCATGGAGATGCAGCTTGAACTGTCAAACTAGAGATCTCAGTATGAAGGTTTTAAGGGCAGTCTTATTGCCTTCATCTCTTCAGATATAGGCAAAAGCTTGTTCCAACGTTGGTGGAGTTGCCAGAAGCAATAATTCATTCTTTGCTCCGTCAAAGCGAGGAACTAAGCCGCCAAGAAAGATGTGGGCATGCATCTTATCTTGCTCTTTACGATAAGAAGTGATGTCAGCCTCACAGGTCATAGGATTAGGGTTTCTTCGATCAAGCTCCTGCCAAATTGTTTTCAAGTTCACATAAAAGGTTGCAACCGACTGTCCACCCTAAGTAGTTTTGAATGCTTTAGCGTTCAATTTAAGAACACAAGCAAAATTGCTCCCATCATAGTATGTAGCAACAACAACATCCCAGATTGCTTTGGGAGAATCATAATTAACAAATAATTCCATTACCTCTGGAGTCATCACCTTGAGGAGAATTCCCATCACATTAATATTTGTTGTATCACATTCATCAGCTTTGGATCCTGCAGCAGGTCTTGTTGTAGTGCCGGCAACATAACTCCACTTTCCAATCCCTTAGATATGAAGCTTCATGAGTCTCTGCCGAAATGGATAATTATTTCCACCGTGTTTTACACTGCAACTCGAGTTATCAGTGACATCTTGAACCACCACAATCTCTCAATCAACATGACCTTTTTCACCAGATGCACCTAATTCTTCTTTCTTTCCTTCAACGATCGATGTATCCACTTTTACCATTTTCTTCTTCTTCTTTTAATAATAATAAAAAAATTAAGATAAATTAAAGAAAAAATGATCATTTGCATAAAAATGGGAGAAAAATTACCCATTCCAATATTAATAACCCAGATCAATGAATCTTTATAAAATTACCTAACAACCCTATATTAAAACCACTTCTCTCTCTCACTTTCTCTCAATCTCTCTATCTTACTGTCTCAACCCCGAACCCGAACCCTTCTCTCCATGTTGATCGATCCCCCAATCCACACCCACCGCCTTCGGCTTCCACCTCCGCCGCCGACACCAACTCCGACCCCGCCGCCGTGTCGTCTCCGGCTCTAACACCATTTCCCCATATCCGACTCACCGGTGAGAGCCCCGGCACCACCACCATTCGTCGCCACCGCCGGCAATGGCTTCTTCGCCACCTCTCTTCATGTTCTCCTCTTAAAACCTAACTGCTCCAGGCCCTCTCTCAACACTTCGGCTCTCATTCTCTCTCTTCGACTCCGATCTCTACCTTCGACGCAGAGATGGCACCGACGCTTGAAGATGGACAACATTCTCTTTGGACTTCGCCGGCCGCTTCACTCCGACCACCTTCTCTCCCTCAGGTCTCTTTCTTTCAACAACAATTGTGGATCGGAGGTCGAAATGCGGCAGAGGAGGTCAAGATGTGGCGGCCTTCCCTACGACGCCACCGAGGATAGTGTTCGCCGATGCCGAGATAAGGCTAGTTCATTGCTGGAGGTTGGTTGTGATTGTTGTCTTCAGAGTTGGGTGGATGAGAGAGAAGGTGAGATCTGATACGAGGCCATGGCTTCCTTTCTTTACTGGGGGGAGTGAGAGAGTAAAATAAGCTAGAGAGATAAAAGAAACGGTGGCTTTAATACTTGGGTGGGAGTTGCGACATTTGCTTTGGGTGTAGCCGTGTAGGGACTTTTCAATACTATTGGCCTTTCTCCTTCGTTTTAGTGGTCGTATGCTCAAATTTCATAATACAACTTTCATATTCACTTTTCTAAGGGATAATGACTATTAGTGGTTACTGGAGTTCAGTAATAGAGTTACTGATAGTTAGTAATTTATTATTATGGGTTACTAGGGGTCAGTAACATGATTACTAGGGGTCAGTAACATGATTACTGAAGGTCAGTAACCTGATTACTGAGGGTCAGTAACATGCTTACTGGAATCTGTAAGTGCTTACTAGGGGTTAGTAACCTGATTATTAGGGGTCAGTAACTTGATTACTGGAAATCTGGAATCTGTCAATTGCTTACTGAGGGTCAGTAACCTGAGTCCGGTGACTGAAATCCGACGGAAAAAAAAATTTTGATTAAAGTTAGAGTCAGTAATTTAATATTGAAAAAAAAAAATCCAGCAAAAAAAATTTGATAACCGGACTCCGGCGACCGGCCATGGGACGCCGGCGGAGTTTGGTTACCTTTAGGCAAAGTTTCTCTATCTTCTACTTTCTCAGCACGTTATAATTCAAAAATCTGTTAGATAATTCAGAAGGACAAAAAAGGAAGAAAAAAATTAAAACTGTATTAGGGTTGAAAAGATTTGTTCAAATGGGTAATAAGAGTTGTTACCTTATGTTTAATAAGGGAAGAAAATAAAATAGTCATTGGAATGGGTAATGAGAGGGGCCAAATTAGTACTAAATGGACATTTTCTATAAACTAAAATAGTTGTCTTCTTCTTCAAACACAAAGGAATGGGTAGCAATCAAACAAGATGACAACCTGGAACCTTTTAGGGACCAGCAAACCTTCAAAAATTCAACCTAACCGCAACCAACAATACAAAACCACCAAAAAAAAGTACCAAATTTCGATCAAGGAGACCAGCAAACTTTTCAAATAGCAAGAACCACCAATAATCACCGAAGCACTGTCGACGTCTTTAGCAAAGAGTATGCTTTAACAACAAAAGAACAAGCAAACAAGAAAATTCTTGGATTTTTCTTTTTTTCTGGAAACTAAATTATCGAAAGGATCTTTGCTCTGATGCCAAGTTAAAAAAACAAAACAGAATGTGAATTTCTGATATATTCATCTTCTCCCAAAATGGGGTATATATACAAAACTCATCTTAACCTATTAGGAAATTAATTACAATTAAATATCATACAATAATTACAATTCGTAATACAACATGGCATGACTAACGCCAACAATTTTGTACTCTTTGCAACTGAAAATTTTCACTTGATCCAGGTTACAGCAAGCTGGACGTGGAATCCAGAGATATGGCTATTACAACTTACTACGGAACAGAACCACCAGAGAAATTTGCAATGTAGTTAACTAATCATTAAGTGCTGTTGACAATCAAAGGAACGCACAATGTACTAGTTCTTGCAAATTCAAGTTGAAAAAAATGGCACTCAAGAAAATTATATGAATCAATAATGAAGACATATACTAGTGGTATAGAACTATACATTGGTTTTAAATTTATTTCTCCCACACCTTTCCCCAGCTTATTGAATGATTCACAAACTTTATTAAAAATTTATTCACAAGAAGAATAGAGGCACCCATACAGACTACCAGTTTTCCTTCACAATTTTTGATTTCTCTAGTATGAATTTCCCTTCCTTGTATTTCTGTGTTTCCTCATAGGCTCGTTCATACTTCCAGCCCAGCATTTGATGGCAGTCGCAGCAGTAGACATCTGCAACCGTATGCAGACCAGTCATGAGGGGTCGGTCTTCTTTAGGCCCAACTGTAATATTCATTGCATGTGAGAAGAGAAAGGCTCGACCATTTCTTCCCTAGTGATTTAACCAAAGAAGAAACAATCAAATCATGATTCTTACAATCCTCTCATTTGATCACAACCAGAACAACATCTTATCTCATACACACACATTAACCAAATGAATTGTAGAGCAGAACACAAAAACCCTCTACCAAACATAAAACAACTACTAGGCTGGATAGTTGAGTTCTTTATTTCAAATTTTCACAATACAGCAAAGGTTCCAATTTCAATATTCTTTTCCTCCAAATGTAATGACATATATATAACGCAACAGAAAGGCAACACGGTTTCGGCAATCCATGAACTTAAGACACGCACTCCAAAACTATCAACAACTTTGGCTTAGTTTGGTATTGAGTTTTGAGACAAATAATCACTTATAATTATCATTAAGAGTTGATTATGTATTTGATAAGTTTTATATCAGGTGCTTATTTACAAAATTTAGTTGAAAAACCACGATTTAAACTTATTAAAAACTCAGTTTTTCCATATTTGAGTTTTTTCTCTTCAATACCAAATTAAGCCCTTATGGATGCAAAAGTAAGATCTTCACCTGAAAGGTTTTGGAACAGATATCATCGTGAAGGGCAACATGGTTTCGGCAATTGCAGCAACTGTACAACCTCGGACCAACCAATTCCGCCATCAAAGATCAGAAATTGTAACAAGCGTTTGCTGGCTTGGCCACTATACCAATTCAAATCCTTCTCCTAAAAGGCATCCAAACATGTACAGATATTAGCATCACTTTCTGATTGAAAAAAACAGGGCAGTGCTAAGGTAAAGGATGCCACATTTAGATATTAGTTACACAGATGAAGACCAAAGTGGCAATTGAAAAACAAAAACAGAATTGCTATTATAGAACTAAACAAAGAAGCCAAGAAAAACACCCAGTTCAATACAAGATCAGGCACAGCAGAGAAGTAAAAGCCAGTAATTGACAGTGAAAATGGTATAAATGAAACCCAAATCAAAGGTCGAAACTTTTTGTTTGATTCTTAAGAAGTGGACTGATTAAGAGTGAATGATCAAAATGTTGAAGATATGAGAATCACAAGCATAGATTGAAATACCTGGGCTAGTTTGGCATGGTGGGTTTAGATAGATGGGGTGTGAACAGAGATATAGATTGATTTGGGTTCTATGAGAGACTGGAGACTCTGAGCTGATAGAGATATGTCGGAGTTCGGTGAGTTCTGAAAGTGTCAAAGAGGACATATTCTGTTAAGAACTCTTATTGAACGGTGACGCTGCTGCCAAAGTGGAAAATAATGCAAAAAAAAAAGTTGAAGAGGTTCTACCGAGATTTGAACTCGGGTTACTGGATTCAGAGTCCAATGTCCTGACCACTAGACCATAGAACCAACTTGTTATAGATTTAGTTTTAACTTTATATAACAATGCAATCGAATCTCGAACAATTTCTCATGAATTTATAACTATGAGATATCATAAAAAAAATTCCTTAGTTTATTAATAAGTGTCTTAAAGTATTATTTGAGGGTGAAAAAAAAATTCAGCGCGTGAAAGTAAACATGGAAATTTGGTAAATATTCTCGTGCAATTCGGGGCATTAATTATAGTTAGTAAGCTATTTATATGCAATTTAGATACAAAGTACAGTACTGGAGAGTGAAAGACATGAAACAAAATCAACTCACTGGCTACACTGAAATAGTTGAATTTTACATTTACTCAAACCTTAAATCTTGGGATAACTTAATTTGATGTCGTACAAGTGTACAATATGGTATTCATTTTATTTTCAAATTTTACCGACCATTTATTTGTAGCCAAACGGTGCTTCCCGCAATACTCGGTCTAAATTTTCAACAACCATTGTTTTGAGATCCTTACGACGAGTAAAGATTACTCACACCCAACTTTCATTATAAATGTCTGTTGATGACATTCGTAGGCAAATATTGCTCCACAAAAATCAATAATATCAAACTATGTAAAGCTTTCAAGGAGAACAAATAGGCATTTGTAAACAAGTAATGACCGGAACAATCCAATTTCAGTTTATAAGGTCAAATCCATAGTCTAGAAGTATTCTGTGCTCGTGGTTAATACATACGAACAATATAACTTATGAACAAGCAACAAGAAAATGGATGAAGATAGTGGTTCAGCAACTAGAATCTTGAGCCAGAGCATAAACCTAATTTGTACAATATCTGACTCCCCCATCCGTGTTTGAATTCAGCAAACAGCTACAGCAAGAATATGACACAAGAACCGAATGCGGGCTGCTCCATTATCCTTCTATTGAACCTTGCAGAATGAACCAAAACAGGCATATGTTCAGCTACAAATGCAGTGACATGTGATGATCGAATCGCAATCCATCTCTAGTCAGTCCATGGTTCTGTGACTGATTTCTTTTTATTCTATGTTTCTTTTAAAACACTGAAAATATTTTCAAGTCAGTTTTAAAAAGACGTGACAATACTTATAGTCCTACAGTTGGGCAGCCCATTATAACCCTCCAACACTTAAAAGCTTATCTATCTAAATATCTATATTTTAGTTATTCACACCTTCACATGATTTCCCCATAATTATTGCTTTAGGGCGAGTAGGGCTGATAGATATATAGAGAAAGGAGTAAGGGTGTGAAGAATGTTGGACTTGCTCGAGAGACATAGAAGAAAATGTCCCTGAATAAAGTGCCTGCTTGCTGGCACGAATCAAAATTCAGGAACAAATTGAGACGTTAAAAAGAGGACCAAAATAAGACATTGGATAGACTTGGTGTGCACTCGTCTAATATTTATTGCAAGTTTGCAACTACTTCCCAAATAACCGAATTAAATTCATCAAGAAATAATCAAAACATTAGAAAATAAATATTTTCGAACCTTTTAATTAGCATTGTGAGACTGGTCTTGATCAATAAAGTTCAATGCTTCTTCCTTCGAGATAACGTTAACACGGCTCACCCTGTTTGAATGTGTAACACCATATATTTTGTCAGAAACTTTCACAAGCTCTTGTCGGAATGTTGTGGTTATAAATTGAGTAGTTTCTGTATCCGCCAGGCGTCGGATCATATCTACAACAGCTTATTAAGGAACTTCCATGGCTGTAAAACTTCCAACATAGAAATGGCTAAAAAGAAAGGCAGACAAAGCACTCAATACAAGCATAGACATGAGAACATTTTCAAATTAGAAAGAAACCAAATGTCACTCTGCAAATGAACCAAATAAACCAATACCCACAGAAGTTGATCAGAAAGCTGTCCAAAGTCATCATGAATTGTATTAGTCAGCATGTCCTCTTCACAGAGACAAAATGACTCGTCTTACTTATATGCTTCTTAGAATTGATGTCCGGCATTAACTATCTACACAGTTGAATCTTTAAAAAGGAGGTTCAAAGTTCCAATCAGTGACACTTAATGGTAGGTTGCATACATTTGACTATGATGGACACCTAGAGTTGAGTGACGTAATATTTATCAGAGGTGACTAATGTACTGAATATGAAGGGTTTTATAGTCAAATGAAAGTAAAACCTAAATCAAGTTCCGAAGAGATATAGTACTCCACAGAGTAATACATAAAGGATACTTCCAACAGCAGTTCTGTACTGAGGATCCAGTGCTGCATCTATTTCATCGAAAAGATAGAAAGGAGCAGGATCACATTGCTGGATTGCAAAGATAAGCGTCAACGCAACAACAGTTTTCTGACCCCCAGACAACTGCTTCATGGACTGAGTCTCTCCTTGCCCAGTAAAAGAAACCTGTAAAAAAGGTGAGCCAGAAAGTTCATGTTAAACTGATATCACAACAAATCTTGGACTGAAAATGTCATCAAGTATATCAGTAAATTATACTGGGTGTGCCAAAGCCTAGGTTCCTATCCAAAATAAATTATCAATTAACCAAACTAAGTAAACATTAGTAGGTGTGCCAAAGCCTGGGTTCCTAGAGCGAGAGTAGAATATCATCTTTCTAAATAAATTATCAATAAATTCTACTTCCAGTTCGCTTACTACTAGATGTCACAAATATGGTTGATATGTCTATTCAACCCAAGGAAATGAGATTTATGCCGGAAATACATGCCTTTACTTTCACACCAATATATTTCTCAGATCTATCTGTTTCCCCTGGTCCATCGTCCTCATCCATATCATCATCAGCATGGATACCATCCTGTCAACATTACAGCCATATTAATTTAAATCACATGAAACAGAGCCGAGTTCTAGAATTAAAACAAACTATCTCCTTAAACTCTTTTAAAGGAAAAATAGAGGATTGGAAAAATTCACTGTGTACGTTTCAGTCAAAAACTTTATATTGGCTAAATAAGTTTCAATTTTTTTATCTGAAAATTATTCCCATGATATTTAAACAGATACCAAGATAACAGCATTGTTCTTATTTTTGCATTAAAAAAATGTCAGCAGCAGACATGAATGCTTTTAAGCATTTTTTGTTAAGTCGAATCTTGATCAACAGATAAGAAAAAAAATTCTTAATGATAAGATCTATCAACAAACAAAAAAATTTCGATAATGGAGAATAATCTGTCAAATTTGTGTAATGAAATGCCCAGAGAGGCCCAGTTCCAAGCCTCAAGAGAGGATGACGCTAATAGATTTGTCCTAAAACTTCCCAAATACTTCAAAAAGTTGTGTAATGAATGCTCTTCAGCACACAATGGGTATAGTATATTTGAAACAACACCTGGACCAGCCTGAATGTCAGTAATAGCAGTGCAACCGAATTAACACACTACATGTATAATATTTACTTTTCAATAATACTGTACCTATAAACAAATAGCATCAAGTAAATCCATACTGAAGAGATCAAGTTCAAAAGAAAACCTTTCTTTTCACCATGAGAAGGTGGCCATGGCCACCTTGCACAAGTTCAGAGAAAACTTCTCGAAAGTTCCTAGCAACACCTTTAAAGGTGCGTTCTATTGATTCATCCTTCCTTTGATCTAAGACAGATATAAGTTCTGCAATTTTCTGCACAATTCAAAAGATTACAGGTCAATATAACCTAACGTTAGCCAACCATTATAGAAAACAAAGCAAAAAAAAAAAAAAACTATGTATCTAAGAGAACTGAGAGAGATTCTAGTGAATTGATACCTCATCACCTGCATCCAGTTCAGCTTGCCTTCTCTGGAGTTCTTCACGTTGTTCTGTAAAATTTACATACTGGTCAAGTGCTTTCTTGTTGACATGACTAAATTGTTGCAGTTGCTCATTGCATCTGTGCAGCATCTTATGCAGTTCTTTGATGTTCCTTCGCTTATACCTAGCATTCCAGTACAAGCAACTATGAGGAACCATGCCAATTGTGATTCGTTTGAAGTTACGAAACAACATTCAGAATTTAGCAGCCACATATATCGAAGAGTAAGAACTACCATCATATATGTCAGAATATAAAGGTTGATTTACAAACAAACAACCCTACAGGATCCAGCCCACTGGCTTGGCTGAAGTAACATGTGAGACTAGAAAGAAAGCATAAACATACAAATAATCTAAAAAAATGGATAATCAAAAAAAAAAAAAAGGATAATCTAGCACATAACCAAATATATAATAGAAATTTTGAGACCACAAAAGAGCTCCTAATATAAGTGCGTAAACATCATCACTTAATAGAAGATAATTCAAAGTATGAAAGAAGTAATACGTTTCAAAAGCATCTGATGACAATGCACCCAATTCCCTGATTTTCTTTGAGTACTCTTCTTGTTTAGCAAGATACATATTTCTTTCACTCAGCAGCTGCTCTAGCTCTTTGGCTTCCTCCTGAAGTGTACTCTCATAGTTGTCTTCCAAGGTCTGCATTCAGAAGTGGTCATCTTAGCATATAAAGCAATCATTTACAATCTAACGTGGTAAAAGGACTACCTTCAACTTAGTCTTCTCATCCTTAGTTTTCCTCAATTGCCTTGACTGACCATCAATACTTTCAGAAACTCCTGATGAGCAAAACTCATATGTTACATACAAAAGCACGAAAACAACTTTGAAAAAGAAAAAAAAAAATTCATTGGCCTCACTTCTGAGCTGCTCTGTTGCATCCTCGACCAATAATCTGGCATCATTTAGTTCCAGAATCTTTATTTCATCTTCACCATGCATATTATCAGTTTCCACAGAAGATATTATTGCCTCTAGTTCTTGCTTCCGCCTCTTAAGGTTCGTAGTTAAATTAGTCTCGAGCTCTGCCTTTCTTGCTTCAGTCTATCAGTAAGAAGAAGAAAAATACAGGAGATATTAGAATGAAATTTGCACATAGAAACACATGGATAGTGAATGCTACATACGACTTACCTCAGATCGGTCTGCCTTGCATGTAATAAGCATCTCTTTAAGATCTGCTATTTCAGGGTTCAATCTTGAGAGAAGATCCTTCTCCTCCGGAGTCAAATGATCAATGAGATCGGTGCCCATTTCAGCCCGCTTCATGGCCATACTAGCTCTAAGTTGATCAATTTGAGTCCGCACATCAGCAAGTGATTTTTCCTACAAAAGAGGGAAGAGGTTAAGCCAGTAGAACAGATAAATGATTACAATAAAAAAAAAATTCAATTAAAAAAAAAAAAAAAAAAAAAAACTCGTATTTAAGGGCCAGATTGCTATATGAACTCATCTCAACTCCAAAAAAATACCTTATTCCCAAGTGCTCTAGAAATTAAACTTTCCTGCTTATTAGCATTCGCAATGTCCTGCTTAAGCTGTTCCAGTTCTGATTTGTCATGAGCTCGCTTTGCATCAATTTTCTGCTGCTCAGTTACAAGTTCTGTAATTTTCGTGTCTATCTGTAAGCTAAATTGAGAAAAAACAAGACTAAATACTTGAAAAACTTACGGGATCATGAAGACAAACGTGTGACATTCACAGAAGAAACTACGGTAGCTAGAATGCCGGTTACATAACTATTATCATATTATAAGAATAAAATATGCAACGAAAGACATACTTGACAGTATATATGTTATTACATATTCAGGAGGGGCAAGCAATTATCATTGAGCTAATGAACAGTAACCTTACAAGAATTGTAATAGAACTGAAAAAACCTAGTTGTCAAATCTCTCCCTATTGAACTCAGTTACTCACTTTCCAAATATTTGGTCTTCTTTCAGAAAACAGAAGAGCAACACCTTTTTCCTTAAACCAGTACTAAAGATTGCAAAGCAAATGAAAATTTTGCGCATCCAAGATCTAGGAATGTGAAATTGCAAACAAATATCATCTCCCAATACCCAATCTAAACAAGGCTTGTCAGACTGATTTAAGAGTAGAGGTGTTCAGAACTTTCTGTAAGACACCACTGAACAACACCTATCAACTTGTGTTGGTGAAAATTTGATCTATGAAATTAGAAAGCATAAACTGAGAAACTATATGAAAGATTTTACTAAAAGGATATCTTGAAGCATTGCTCTGACTTTTTCGAGTTCTTCTCTTTTCAAGTTAATAGATTTAGTGTTCTGTCTGATTAGATTCATAAACTTCAATTTTGAGCGTCTATGATCATAAAATCCTCCTGTCATTCCACCCTTCTTGCTGACTTGATCTCCTGTTTGATATAAAATGCGGTTTGTGAGGGCATTAGGATCCAGGACCAGTAATAAAATAACTATTCACAAAATATGCAGAAACAGTATGCCGCTCATACAAACCTTCTAAAGTGATGCAGTCTAGACCATCGGTACGAGCAACCTTTGTGGCCACATCCAGGTCTCGACAAACAACTGTTCTTGCAAATACCTATGAACAATAAGAACTTTTCATCATAAAAATTCATTCTTCAACTTGCGTGATGTTTCAGTTCAACACTGCCTAACATGCATATAATTGACAAAACGTAAAGCCTTCTATTGAGAGTACCCATAATCTCAGATAAACCCGTACATATAATCTCAGATAAACCCACTTAAGAAAGTTACAAATTTTTAAACTCTTATATCCATACCCAGCATGACGCTTTTTCACAAAAATTCAGGTGATACCAAATATGAGGGTCAATCCAAATCACCTAGGAAACATAAGAACAAGAGAAACTGCGTACCAGCACAACAACATACCTACCAAACAGTGTCGAACATATATCAGTTTTCCCTTATTTCCCCCTTTCCATGGCAATTTGAAAGCAGGCCCTTGGTCTTTGGATTTAGTCCAAAGCCAGGTACAAGGAACTGAGGAACAGATGTTATTTCAAATAGATTAACAGTTTGTTTCTCTAGATATTTTCAAAATTAGTCTACGAGACTTTATTCAAGCTTTTAGTCCAAAGCCAGGAACAAGGAACTGAGGAACAGATGTTTCTTCGAATAAAATAACAGTTTGTTTCTCTAGTTATTGTCAGAATTAGTCTAGTCGAGACTTTATTCAACCGTCTTTTTGGGGAACTGAAGATCGCTTTGTGTAACACAAAATAGTGATGTTCGAAGTCTGCTTGTTAGTAAAGCTGTGACATTGATTGGACGTTACTTCGCATGCAGTTTTTGACTTTTTGCAATGTGAGGAAATGAAAGTTTTTTTTTTAGGCAAGAAGTTACTATTGTTCTGTTCAAGACTACAAGTTCTACTCAAGTCTTCAAAACATTAAGGTAGTAGAGGTAGTACTAAGAGATCATGCATTAACTACAAATAAATGTCTTAAAATTTAAGATTAGAGTAAGTATCAGAACAAAAAAAGTAACAAAAACAAACAAACAATCCATCTTCAATATCGAAATTATAGAATTAGAGGTTCTACAACCAAGGATAACTTTTTAGACAAATAACTCAACTACTAATATGGAAACAAAACTTAGATAACCTAACACCAAAAAAATGGTTTTAAAACATTATTCAGGTACAAGCTAACCTGAGCAAACGCAGCAGTGTACTTTGGAAGAAATTTTAACCTCTTCAACAAAGGAACCACATCTGAATTTTGTGGATAAGTTACCCTTGGAGCCCTGACCCTATTCAGGGGGATAAACGTAACACGTCCACCTTTCAATGAATTAAGGTGCCTGATTATCTGAGTTGATATTTCATCATTTTCAACCACAACGTGAAACAAGCTGTCCATGAAAGTATAAAGTAAATAATTGAACTTCAACCGCAAACCAATGACAAAAATTGGGCTAGAAGGTTATTCTTTAATACCTGTTCCCAGCAGTGACTTCCACTGCGGTAAAGAACTTTTCCTCACAATCAAGCAACTCAATAATAGGACCAAATACCCCAGGAATATTGTACTCTCTGCAGATCTTACGAACAGAATTTAGCCCTCTCCTCAAATCCTGAAAGTATTACACAAAGGAGGGTGAGATGTTACAAGTAATTTTGGGTAGGATAGCATGTTGCACTTCTACTGCACAATTTACATTACTGAGGTGCATATATCAATTCGATATCTATCCATGTTCAGCAAATCAGAAGCTAAAAACGTCAAGAAACTGATTACTCACACCAGCAGTTGCATGATCAAGGCTCTTCTCTGCCTTTTCAACTTCTGTAGTCAGTTTCTCAATTTCAGCAGAAAGTTCAGTTTCTTTCTTCCATAGGGTCCTACCACCAAAAACCAGTTAGTAGAGCCATATCAGGATAGGTAACAAACATTAAAGAATAATTACAAAGACTCATACTTGCGCTCATCCTGCATCTTGTCCCTTTCAGCTTTATGATGACTGAATCCTTCCCGTGACTGAGAGATGAGAGACTCCATGTGAGTGATTTCATTTCTTCGAGATTCAATGTAAGTACCCCGCTCATTCAACTCAGCATTAAGACGTTTAATTTCATCCTGAAGCTTTTTCTCCTGGAATAAACAAGAATAAAAAATAAGCTTTTCACACATGCCGTTTTGCCATCAAGAGAGCATAAGGAGAGTATATCAAACTTTATTATGCTTCTTTTGTTTCTTGCAACAGACTTTATTTTAGGATATATCTGAATGATTTGGTCTATTTGGAAAGGGATGACGTTGCTGTGCTCTTAGAGAGTTGAAAGGGACCTGCTTGGCCAATTGTTTCATTCATTACATGTAGTACAATTGTCACGGATGTTCTAATATAAATCAAGATTACAAGAAAAACTAATTTACCCACTCGCCAATTAAACTTGATATCAGAGAAAACAACTGTAAACCAAGGATACAATTTCTTTTTTTAAGTTTTTTTTTTATAACTGTGGCCATGGGTACAGTTAGATTGGTCAATAGATCACAGTTTGCTCCGTATATGTACTTATTTAGATGATAAGAGAATAGTAGTTCAAACTAGTAATCAGGTTTATGATCCAAATTCCATAATCGGTTAATTTCAGGGGACTGCCATTACAGCCAACATGCTTGAAGAAGTTTTGAGAAAAGAATAGCAGTTTATGATAAAAACAAAGGAAACATATTAAAATAAATTAAAGTAATTTTTATGAGGAAATAGTCAAATAGCACAGAAATAGCATAAGGTTCTATACCTACTTGTCACCATGCAATTATAAAGTACCATATACTCAGATGACATGAACCCTGATATGACATATATGGTTCACAAGATACTTACAAAGGAGGTCATACCTGTGCCAAATTTGAAGAAAGAACTCTTTCAAGATCATCAATTTCCTTTTGAAGCCATTTGTCACGAGCAGCTTTACTTGAAAACTGGGTTGCACGACCTTGTTTTTGATAAAGTATGCTAAGCTGCTTCTCACGCTCCATTATTCTATATTCAAGAGAACCAATTGTGAGAAAAGATCCCAGCACCTATCACCACTTTTGCAAATCTCAGAATAAATTACATTATTTATAATGGACTTGACAGAGCATGTAGGTATGATACATAATTGTCACAAAGCCATAGTTCAGTCATAATAAAAACTGGTGCAAAGAGTACTTAAAACTGAATAAGGAATGTAAGATTAAGTTTTCCGGGTAATGGATGGTAATTCAATTTACCAGCACAACTTAATCTTACTTTCCTATAATTGCACCAAACTTAGCAACTATAGGGATAACGCAGAAGGTAGACAACTGGGTTAGTGTGCAAATTAACATAGTATTTGTCTAATAAAGGGAGACTAGATGAACAAAGTAATTTGGAGCCTGCACACAAATGGTATGGATATGGCATGCATCTTGAAAATATAATAAGATTTTACATTTCAAAGGGATGAAGAAAATGAATAACAAATTCATATAACTTTCTGATATCAATATCTATAAACATACCCTTTTGTTATCTCCTTTTCCCTCATGACTTGATTCTCATATAGAGGACTTATCTTCTCAAGCTCATCCATTGAATCCTGAATTTCTTTTTCCAGACTTCGTAGTTGTTTCCCAGCATCTTCCTGGAAGCAGGAAAAGATCAACATATGCAGCATTTGCGTCCCTCCCATCAATAGAAACAAAACACAAATAGGAAAAAACAGAAATCACTGCCAAAGGCATAATTGGAATATTACTTTGGCTCGGATATTTCCCGATATCTTCTCCTTTAGATCTTTGACATCAAGCTCAAGCTCTGTGTGTTTCTTTATTGCTTCTGTTCTTCTTTTTTCTGCTGCTTCTTTCTCCTTATGTAAAGTTTGTAGCTCTTTTGTCAGATCTTTCAAAGCCTTATCCAAGTCCTTGGACTTTTCATGGGCATCCAGCACGCTATTATACATCCTTGTTGATTTTTCAGAAACCTTATTTCGAGAATTTTCTACCTAATTCCAGATGAAAACAGACAAGTTAAGAGATAAAGGTCAGTCTAGACTGTTTTGATGTGCAAGCACACACACAACTGCCTTTCTATCTAGATACAAATCAGAGAAAATTAGACCCCTGACTTCTATAGAAACAGAGAAGACCAGAGAGACAAATTCTGTCTCTACCATAACTCATCTACACTCAACTATAAACCTCATATACCTATTTCTTTCCATCGATACAACCCAAAAAACTTCTGACGCCATAGATCATTTCGACTAACCTCTACCAGCTTTTGGCGAGCATCCTGAAGTTCCTTGTCATATATAGTGTATTCCAGAGATTTTCGCTGCTTGTCAAGCTGCTGATACCTTCTAAGTTCCTCTTTCTCTTCGTCCAGTTCCTTTAATCTCTCATCCAAGTACTGAACAACTTGAATTATCTGCTTTCTTTTGTTACCTGATTGCAAAGAGAGAAAAAAATGTGAGAAAGCATTTCTAATAACCATTGAACAACTAATGTGAATGATGACTTACCAGTGTCCTGCATGATTTTCAAACTTTCTTGACGTCTTTCCTCATACACTCGAGTGCCACCGATTTCCTTAAGTAAATCTAGTCGCTCAGAGTCTTTCATCAGTGTCAAGGATGATATCTACGAAACAGTCACCATTTTAAAATGAATAAATGTTCTTCAAATCATAACTATAACTCAAGTTTAAACAGTGGCACGGCTATACCTTTCCTTGTTGCACAACATAATATGGATTGGAGCGAGAGAACCCAGCACTTTCCAGTAAATTCATAACCTCGGTTTTCCTGAAATTAAGATATCTTCCGTATTCAACAGACCATGGAAAATTCCAGTGATCAAACCACATAACATGTAGTCCTAAAGGCTTTTGAGGGTGGATATTCATATACTCACGTGATGTGCTTTCCATCCAAGAAGTATTCATCCTTCTTCAAACCAATTGTCCTTCGCAACCGCACTTCCTCCTTATCAACCTATTAAGAGGTGATGCAAAAGTGCAAGGAAGATCCCACATAAGAAAGCATCCCAATTGCCACATTTTTTTTTTTTTGTTAATAAGATAGACATTTAATAGAATAAGAAAGGAATTTGAATTATTAAAATAAAAAGAAAAAGGAATGAGAAGATGCAGCATATTACCGGTATTCGATTGTCAGAGTTATCGAAGACAATCTCCACAAACGCAGATAAGACTTGGTGCCCTGCACCTTCCTGTTCAATATTGTAATAAAAGCTGCTTACTAAGCAAATGGTTCAACATCCTTGACGAAAGACACACGCATTTAGTAAGACATACATGAAGTAGAGCGTGCCGATCGTCACTTCGAAGGTTTTGGTAAAGGTCACTTAGTACAAACCGAATTGCTATAAGAAAGAAAACAAATAAAAACAACACATTTTAAAATATTTCAAAATAAAATAAATGAAAGTCCACAGGATAAAAAACACTGAAAGAATCGTGTTTTACTAGTTACTTACCATGGAAGAAGTTTGTCTTTCCAGACCCATTAGCGCCAACTGCAGTAGACATTGTTATAATTAATGTCGAATTGATAAGAAAAGATAATAGAGCATTACATCATGAAACAAGCAAAGGCGATACAAATAGACCAGGGACATGTTTATTTTATTGGATAAGATCTCAATTACAGAAAATAGTGTCTCTGTGATTGTTGAGACTAACTTCTATATATTATATCAGAAATCATGAAACGAAATACTTCCACATACTCGTACCATTTAACATCACATCATTGAAGAACCTGTATAACAGACTCAAGCAGTTTTTTTTGTCTAATGGCTATTCGCTTAGCTAGTCAAACAATCGTAATATGGAAAATCATAGCCTAGTAAATAGTAATTCAAAATGTCAAAAGTATTTAGTTGAACTTTCCAGTGGCAGATTTTTGGAATATCAATCCACTTAATAAAGATATGCTTACACTACATAAAATATACGCCCATACAGAATTCATCAACAGCAAAACACACAAGAAAAAGAGGAAGATTGTTACCAACACAATTGATTTTTGGACTGAATGGCTCGGTAGCGACTTGTTCTCTGTAGCTCTTAAATCCTTCAATTACAATCTAATTTGAGAACCATAAACATCAACGGATTAATAGAAAAACGGTACAAAAATAAATAGTACACAACATATATAACTTGAGAAAACAAAGTAATTGGAATACACCTATGACCGAATCTCACCTGCTTTATGTGCATTTTGAAATCACCCGACTGTCAAACCTCTGAGAAATGTCAACCAAAAACTATCAACTTACAGTCACAGTAAATAAACAATGTAAGCCAGAATATCAATGTTCCTAGAATCCACAGGGTAAATATACACATATCCTACCATAATATACTTACAACGGCTATCCAAATGAAACTGAACTTGGTGACTCTGCAATTGGCATCATGGATGTACTTTTAAAGCAATCTATAGCACTACAGAAGTGATTTGCCACTATCCTACATAACTCTGTGTCAAGCGAAAGCCAAAACAGTCGAAAATCACAGAAACTAAAACCCTCAATCCGCCCTTGACTATGATTTTTAAGACCTAATTGTGTACGGCCTACTCAAATTAAGAAATTGTCACTGAAAGAACCAATGCCAAATCCACAAAACCTAATCATGCTCCTTCTGAGCCGTAATCGGATACACAATCACTCGCATGACTCGAATCTCAGCCAAAAAAACACCGCCGCGATAACTGAAGTCAAAACCCTAGCTATTACCCAGGGGTGTGTATACAGTCAACATAGTCAAATTAACTTCAACGAAGCATAAAACCAGAGAGAAACTAAGCGATTGAAACAATTTTGAGAAAGCGAGAATTGAAATTTACATTATGGCTCGGAATTAAAGATAAAGGTTTGAGAAGAGAGAGAGGGAATTACCGGTTGAAGTTGAGTGTTGAGTTCATACGACGAATAAGAGGAGAGAGACGGAGAGGCGTCTTAAGGTTGGGATTGGGGTGGTCGGGAAGCTAAGCACTGTGGACTCGCCGTGGAGTAACTTATAGCAGATCGGAGGGAAGTAAAAGGCGGCAAAAAATGAAATATTGAGCAAAAATCGGAAAATGAAAATTAAAATACCAACTTACCACATGCTACTTCACTGCCAGGGGTGGCTGATTTTACTTTATATTTTACTTCTTTTTTTTTAATGGAATTTACTACATTAAATGCAATCGAGATAGTTACGTCAGTTGTTAAAATTTCAATAGTGATATATATATATATATATAATTACTAAAAAGTTGCTTGGGAGATTCACACATAAGCAATGACTTCCATATATTGAAGATGAAAGTTGTGTCAAATAGAACGAATGGAGATCATTTGCATATGTATTCATTGTTAAAGATACATATTCTATACAAACATGTACACCAAGGTGCTTACATAGTTAAATTGTGATCCGTTTGGAATTTGGCTCGTCTTCTTCCTCGGTCGGCATTGGGTGCCGGCACACAGGACATACATGATGAATGTTGTGCCACCGGTGAATCCAATATCCATGGTAATAGTGTGAGCAAGGTAAGCGAGTAATCATCGGACGTCGATGATGATGGTCGAGATCAGTTACCCCTTCCTCTTTTGCGACACTGTCAACATCAATTTGATCAAGGCCTTCAAGACAAATAAGACATGAAGACGTCTCTCTGGTAATTTCATCATCAAGTACTACACTCTCCAAACCCTCAATGGATGATTCGGTTGCAGGAACAAAACTCACCCTATCTGCATATGTTTCGATGCATTCCAACGTATCCGTACGTATCATCGATGTCAACACTATTGTTAGGGTCCAATATATACATAATCGTGTCCCCAATGACGACAATAAGAGGCGCGTCGGGGACAGCCTCTTTGGCCCCTATACACATTTCTTCAATTATATCTTGATGCTCATATTGGGGGACACCCATATTGGAAAGACGCTCAGCCATGACCTCCGTCCAGCGAGGCTCCTCGGATAATAGCTTGATATCAGAGATAGGGACCATAATTTGTCTCTCAGTAACAAGTCTACTTTCAATCTTAGCTGAATTTGGATCATCAATTGTGCGGCGGCGTCCGGTTAGCTTGTGCAACTTCAACATGATCATCAACATGTCACAAACCCCAGTGATTTCTCCATTGGAACACTGTGAGGTGATGATCTTATATAGTCGATGAGGGGTGAAAAAAATCTCTTTTGCAAGGATTAGTAAAACCCCGTCTTCAAAAAGAGGATTAAATTATTAACTTACTTTACTAATCTCTCTCTCTATCTCTTCAGTTATTGTATCTCAATGGCTCAATCTATTTAACATAGGCATTGATTTACAAATCTAAGGTTGGTCTTTAGAGCTTAATCCCCGTATGATAGTTTGCTTTACTTTCAAGAGTCCTAATAGAATTAGGAAAGAAGAAGACGGTTTATGGTTTTGAACCTCAATTTCTACCAAATAAGAAGTTGGATATATTACCTCAAGCATCCAAGTTGATTGGAGTATGTGGAGTATACACCTCAATCTTCTTTTTTCTAAATCTTGAACTATTTTCCAGTGAATGGCCTCATGCAAACCAGTGAATGGCCTCATGCAACACACACAGCATGCATGCAGAACTGCAGAAGAGGCAGTACGTGGAGTCACACAGAAAAGATGTTCTTAGTGTGGCTGGCCTCACCCTCAAAAGGGATGAAATTTGTGAGCAATATATATATATGGGTAGAGAACTAGAGATGCTATATATATATATATATATATATATATACTGCCAATGCCAAATATGATTGAGATTTAATTTGGAGGAACACTAAAAGAAAAAGTTGTTTCATGATGAAAATTTTACTAGATTTTGTTCAAATTTGTTTTTATATTTATGTTTTTACATTTTTTTTTAATAAATAAGAAAGAGGTCAGAAAACCATGAAGCTAGAAGAAGAGGAGAAGGAAGATGATGCGGGAAGCGTGGACACGATAGTATAGGAGGCTCCGTCAAGCGTCGACAACCATGTGGGATAAAACTAGAATCCACTAGCCATTACGGCAAAGCCGTAAGAAATATGGAGAAATCTCTATAATAATAGGGTTTGTATTGATAACAAAGATTTCTCAAATACATAGAATGATGGTGCTTATATAGGCACTCAAACCTAATACAATCACAATCCTAATCAAACACAAAATCCTAAGAATCCAAATTGAAAGGGAAATAAATAGCTCTAAATAAAATAAGAATTCTGATGAAAATCAAACTAACTTAAAAAAATTAGAATGCAAATAAAATAATGAAGATGATATCTTTTGGCTTCAAATCTTGTCATACATCAGACTCCTCCACTTGAAAAGAATTCGACCTCGAGTTCCTCTTGAATGCACATCTCGATCATAATAATAAAACTTGATAAGCCATCAAATCCATCATCTAGAATAAACAACTACCGTCTTTTTTTTTTTTTTTATAGAATTGATGAGGTTAACTAAGGGCAAAATCCCTTGACTTGTTCCTCTTCAATTTTAGGATAGATACTCTACGACCAGCGTCGTTGAGGTTGGCGGGGTGAGCTACTCCCATGGACCATCGTCTGCTAAGAGGCGGGCGAAACCTGGCTCTGATACCAAATGATGCGGGAAGCGTGGACACGATAGTAGGAGGCTCCGTCAAGCATCGGCAACCATGTGGGATAAAACTAGAATCCACTAGCCATTACGGCAAAGCCGTAAGAAATATAGAGAAATCTTTATAATAATAGGGTTTTTATTCATAACAAAGATTTGTCAAATACATAGAATGATGGTGCTTATATAGGCACCCAAACCTAATACAATCACAATCCTAATCAAACACAAAATTCTAAGAATCCAAATTGAAAAGGAAATAAATAACTCTAAATAAAATAAGAATTCTGATGAAAATCAAACTAACTTAAAAAGATTAAAATGCAAATAAGATAATTAAGATGATATCTTTTTGGTTCAAATATTGTCCTAGATCAAAAAAGTCTCTTTCTTACTTTAGGAATGTTAGTTTGGAGGTCAGAAAATTGGGAAGCTAGAACAAGAGGGGAAGAAGAAGAAGGAGCATGTTCCCGACTTTGGGAATGGAGTGTTTAGTATGGGACAAAATGTATCTACTGGAAAGCTGGGAAGAGAGAAGGAGAAGGTAGAGAAAAAGGAGAAAGTGAGTTTGAAAACTCCATTCTTCGTACTGCTAACAAATATTGTGCAACTTATCATTCCCCGTCGCACAAGAAGAGCATGGTGCCTTAAGCAAGCAACCTAAAGTTGCTTAAGATGTCTCTTCACTTGGATATCCCTTAGATCATGAAGCTCAAGAGAACATTGGCCTATATATGAGGTGGAGGGTGAATTATGACTTTCAGCAATCATGAACACAGGTAGTCTTTCATAACTCTATGTTAACTCTTTGAAACATGTAGTCTTTCATAGCTCTAGCCTCTATATTAACTCTTTGAAATTTCTATTTACTACTATATATGTCAGTTTATTAATATTGAATATATCCGCAAGGTTATAAAGCTTACTACGAAGAGCCATGGGACTACATTTTAATGTTGTATACTTTGATAGAGCCTAATGAAACAGTGGCAGAAACATGTACGTAGTCTTTTATATGTTTGATTATGTCTATAAACTGAAGAAGGAATAATTATGGTCAGAGACACCACGAGTATTTATTTTTATATTGACCAAGCAGAAGGAGTGTCGTGGCATCATGATGTGTATGAGCTGAGTCTGAGTGTAGGCCTGGTAATTGGGCGGTAATGGACGGGTTGGGACATGTTGCGGTTTTAAAGGGTTCAACCCGTTATAACCCATTAAGATAGCGGGTTCTAACGGATAACCCGTTTAAGATTTTTTTTTTTTATATATATATATTCTGGTTTAATACCACAATTCTCATATCAAATCATATTTAATGTCAAACTACAAATAACACATTTTAGTTCATCATTGTCCAAACAAGTTATATATGAAGTCATATCATTACATAAAACTAAAATATACAAAGATCTTCAATCGGTTTGGTTTTGTCCGTCCAATCTCAAATCCAACACGTTTTCAGTGAGGTGCTCCAAATCTTACCGATCTTGATCTAATATATAAAAAAAATAAAAGTTGGTCAAATTAAAATGAAATGAATGTTCGCGAGATAAAAAGACACAAAATTAATACAATTGCCCAAGTGATAGAGAATTTACCTTTCTTACCGAATATCCAATCACGAGCACATAACAATGCTTGAACAATTTCAGGTAATAGTGAGCTACGATTTTGGTCCAATACGCTACCAGCAATACAACGAAGTTTCGTTGTGTTTAATTGCGAAAGAAAGAAGTGAGAAACTGAGAATGAGAGACTGAGAGAGTTGGTTTCGGAACAGCCGAATAGGGTTATTAGGTTTTTTTTTTTTTTTTTTTTTTTTCCTCTTAGCGGGTTAGATGGGTTCCATTAGACAACTTATTACCGTCCATAAGTTAGCGGGTTGCTAACCCATTAGTATAAAAATTTAGTGGGGCGGTAATAGACGGGTTTTAAGCGGACGGTTAGTGGGCGGTTAACGGGTTATGGGTTAAATTGCCAGGCCTAGCTGAGTGGCATCATGAGTGTTGTAGTAAACACTAAGACAATGAATCATCCAGGAGATTGATCTCACTCATCTCAGCATATATATATATGCTGAACCCCAGATGGTCGGTTCATCTCTATATATATATCTGTAGGAAGTTTACAACACTTGAATTTTTGGGCTCCTTGGAATCTCTATCTCTATAGTCCTTGTTCTAGTAAGGGTATGTATTTCGTTAGTTCCATAACATTTTGGAATCGAAAATTTTGTACCAGGGTTTTGGGAGAGAAGGGTAGTTACACTTGCAAGTTGCAAAGATGAACAGCCAACTACAAATGTAAGTGAAGGGTGGGCAGGGTAGGTACTACCTACCCCTACAACTTCTGCAGCAACTGTAACCTGACGCAAATAGACGATCCAGTCGCTGCTCTATTGGACCCTCAAATTGCTTTCATTTGCCATCATTTTTGGTCATTATGCATATGAATACAAGGGCTTAACAAGATACTATATATATGGAGTCTATGTCACATTAAAGCTATTCGATTGTATGGCCAGACATGTTATCTCCTTTATATGTATATTTTTGTGTACACGACAACGTTACTGAGAATCTCTATTATTGCGTATACATAGATTCCACATTTTCTTTGTACATGCAACTTGTATAATATGTGAATTTTTCGAATTTCTGTAAATCGTTCATGGTTTACTACTCGAGTAGTATTACGTTAATCTTCATTTACCTACTTACAAATATTTGTTTAACTTCATTTAACTTCTATGCAATATATAGATGAAAACAATTATTATTCTCTCAAAAATTCTTACATGCTTGGAGTTTTGATACTATGTCATGTTGAATTCTAACTATTAATGACAGTCAACGATCCTCATGTTGCTACCACATCCGAATACCAATATTCCAAGCATATAAAACGTAAATGGGAAAGACAAAAAATTATTACATGCTTGAATTTTTGATACTCCGTCGTAATATTCTCCTGACCCCTCTTCTAAAATTTGTGAATGAAATAATACCACGTTGATCAGCAGCTGCAACAACTCACATGTCGGTCTGTCTACCTAGCTAATTGTTCTTTGATTGACATGCAGGCCAGACTTGTTGGAAGTCTCCTAATTGAACTTAGTTACCAACCAAAAAAGTTTCACCCTCTTCTTGTTTTGACTCCCCAAGATCCAGGCCTTCCTAGATTCCTGGTCAGAAATTCTACCAGATTCTCTTCCACTCACACGGTTGTGTGCCACAACCAATTCCCTACAAAAACATATGAACAAATATCCTAGTGCTCTTTGGAACTGAAATCTACAGAAACAATGACAGGAAGCAGCAGAGAAGAACCCAACCAAGACGAAATCTCAGTCCCTCTCAGTAAGAACATGCCATTTCTCCTTTCCTTCGACTCATAGATGATGTCTGTGCAGTTCTTCTTGGCTAACTAGTTTCCTATATTCGTTTTGCAGTTTCTAGATATGAAGGTTCCTCCTCATATCCAGAAGAAGAAGAAAACTCGCCGGTGAAGCAAGTCGCCCTGACGGTGCCGATCGGAGACGACCCCTCTCTCCCCGTCCTGACCTTCCGAATGTGGGTCCTAGGAACCCTCTCCTGCGTCCTCCTCTCTTTCCTCAACCAGTTCTTCTGGTACCGGACGGAGCCGTTGTCCATAACAGCCATCTCGGCCCAGATAGCCGTCGTGCCTCTCGGCCAGCTCATGGCATCTAGCATCACGACGCGGGTCTTCCTCAAAGGGACCAGATGGGAGTTCACCCTTAACCCTGGTCCCTTCAACGTAAACGAACACGTCCTCATCACCATCTTCGCCAACTCCGGCGCCGGAACAGTCTACGCCATTCATATTGTGACGGTGGTTAAGGTTTTCTACAAGCAACACATCACGTTCTTCGTCTCCTTGCTTGTCATCTTAACAACTCAGGTAAACTGATGTCTAATATATTGTTTGACAAATTTGATGCACGTTGTTGGTGATTGCATTGTGAAAATCTGATATATAGGTAATTTGAATGGTTGGTAGGTGTTGGGGTTTGGCTGGGCTGGGATTTTCAGGAGGTACTTGGTCGAACCGGCAGCTATGTGGTGGCCGGCAAATTTGGTACAAGTCTCATTGTTTAGGTAAGCACATGCATATGCATATGTGTTAATCATTTTTTTCCCTTAAGTTAAACTCGATCGATTGTTCTCGCTGTCCTTTTTCTATGGCCGGAAATCGACGGATTCCGGTATCTTTGGATGGTGATGGAGATGATTGGCCTTGACCTGTTGAGGGTTGGAACTAATTATTAGGATAGTAAGAAGGGTAGCTAGGTGTTTGCAGTTAAGCAGTGTCCTTTTCAAACCTTCATGGCTTCATGCATGCGACCAAAAAAACATTTAATTACTTTTATTAAATATATGGACAGAATAATTAGGTATTTTAGCTGTATACGTGAATGTTTCGTATAAGTTTGATGTTAAGTTTGATGTACTTACATGAGAGTTCTACACAATTAGAGATCAATCTTTATCAATCATGAAAAAAACCAAGTTAACACGCAAGAAATTAGTATAATTCTATACTTTTGTTTGTTTATGCCTCAAACAAAAGACATATATCATACAAATTATATAAGTTCGTAAATTTAATTATTATTGCATGATTTTAATTAGTTGGTAACATAATATGCCCCTCACGTTCACAACATGTTTGACCTAGCTTGATTAGAAACATATAGTGCCGCGGTGCCATAAAATTCTTAGAAATATAGATTTTATTATTCCATGAAAAATAGATTATTATTTCATGAAAAATAGACACTAAGTTGTATATAGATTGTGTATCAAAAAGTATCATAATCTAACAACTGAAATTTCATTTACAGGGCCCTCCACGAGAAAGAAGAACGGCCGAAGGGTGGTGTGACAAGGACACAGTTCTTTCTCATTGCCTTCATGTGTAGTTTTGCTTACTATGTCTTTCCCGGCTACCTCTTCACAATGCTAACCTCCCTCTCGTGGATTTGCTGGATATTTCCCTCATCAGTCCTCGCCCAGCAGATCGGGTCGGGTCTTTACGGGCTCGGACTTGGAGCAGTTGGGCTCGACTGGTCCACTATCTCCTCTTACCTTGGAAGCCCACTTGCAAGCCCATGGTTTGCCACTGCCAATGTTGCTGCTGGTTTTGTGTTTGTCATGTATGTGCTGACTCCGATATGTTACTGGCTTAACATCTACAATGCCAAAACCTTCCCAATATATTCAGACGAACTCTTCACAGCAGATGGTCAAGAATACGACATCACAGCGATTATCGACTCCAATTTCCATCTCAATATTACAGCATATGAGGAAGAAGGTCCACTTTACATCAGCACATTTTTTGCAATGACTTATGGTGTTGGCTTTGCTGCACTCACTGCTACAGTTGTTCATGTTGCACTCTTCCATGGAAGGTAAAACATCACAATTGATGTGTTCGCATAAATTTCAGCATATATGTACATACTCGATTGAAACTAAATCGATCATCGACTTTTATTGTTTCGGTTGACATTGTGTTTTATGTCTAAAACTACGTCATTTTTATCTTAAAAAGTGAAATAGATAAAAGTCTTAAATCACGTTGTTTTAGACATAAACACGATATTGTACTGAAAACTTAAGCATAGGGTTCAGATTTGTACCAATTGGACTTGAAGCTCATTAGTTCTTAGCTGCATCTGTACATGGTATGGCAGGGAAATATGGGAGCAAAGCAAATCAAGTTTCAAGGAGAAGAAAATGGACGTACACACAAGACTTATGCAGAGATACAACCAAGTCCCCGAGTGGTGGTTTGTGGCCATTCTGCTTACTAACATTGCACTCACCATATTTACGTGCGAGTACTACAATGATCAGCTTCAACTGCCTTGGTGGGGTGTCCTTCTAGCCTGTGCTATTGCCATTTCGTTCACCCTCCCAATTGGTATCATCACAGCCATCACAAATCAGGTATCTGATCCCTCGTCACATTAGATTAGACTTTTAGCTTTCGTCCCATTTTAGTGCACTCTAATTCAAGTTTTCTGTTTCTAATACAGACACCAGGCTTGAATATCATTACTGAGTACATCATAGGGTACATCTACCCAGGATATCCAGTTGCCAATATGTGCTTCAAAGTGTATGGCTACATAAGTATGACCCAAGCCATCACATTTTTGCAAGACTTCAAGCTTGGTCACTACATGAAAATCCCTCCTAAAACTATGTTCATGGCACAGGTCAGCTCCCAACTCTTTGTCTTTGATCCTGTTCTCTTCTCGGTCATTATTCTCCTTCATAAGATTTCATTCCTAGTACTCACAGGTTTCACGTACTTCTTAGGTTGTTGGAACCCTTATAGCCGCGCTTGTCTACTTGTGCACGGCATGGTGGCTAATGGAGACCATCCCCGGCATATGTACTGACACGACATCAGTGTGGACTTGCCCCATGGACACTGTGTTTTACGACGCATCTGTCCTATGGGGTCTGATCGGTCCACGAAGAATTTTCGGGGACTTGGGCACATATGAAGCAGTGAACTGGTTCTTCCTAGCCGGTGCAGTTGCTCCAGTTCTAGTTTGGGTAGCTGCCAAGGCATTTCCACAACAGGAATGGATTCGACTCATCAACATGCCGGTTTTGATTGGCGCAACAGGTATGATGCCGCCGGCTACTGCGGTTAACTACACTTCTTGGATCATTTTGGGGTTCCTCTCTGGTTTTGTTGTGTATAGGTATAGACCAGATTGGTGGAGGAGACACAACTATGTTCTTTCTGGGGCACTTGATGCTGGTCTTGCTTTTATGGGGGTACTATTATACTTCACCGTTGGATTGGAGGAAATTAGTGTCAACTGGTGGGGAAATGACCTTGATGGGTGTCCGTTAGCTCAATGCCCTACGGCCGTAGGTGTGGTTGTTGATGGCTGCCCTGTTTATACTTGAAGGTCTTGAACAAATTGTATATAACATTTTTTAGCTCCTACATGTATCAAATGATTTAGTTTCATTTGTGATGCAAACTTTTTATACTTTTTGACAGGCTTATTATTTAAACAGAAAGTAATTTATACAAAATCGTCATAAACACCGATAGTTCCAATAAAAAGACTAATTAGAGACTCAGAGTTATCAATTCAATATGTTTAATTTATAATTGTGATATGGTGGTCATATCTATTCTTACTCCAAATCACTACTATTACATCAAGCCGCAACGTTAGTGTTTTTCAGTTCAGTTCGGTTATAATTTTTTCGCTTCGATTAGATGGTGAAATCTTTTTTCACTTTTTGACCTCAGGTAAAAGTAAAATATGTTTTCACTTCTGTTGTGCCACGTGTATTAAAACCCTGCGCGTATTCATTCATATATATCCTTGGGGAAGAAGGGTTTTAAATCTCAGCGACTTGACTCTTAATTCTGTGTAACAATGGAGACCCAATCTGGCGGCAAAGAAGACCCGGCGATGTCCGCCATTAAAACAATGCGGCAAGACCTCGAAACCCGAATGGAGACCCAACGCGCCACCCAGCTCGAGCTCCTCTCTTATCTCCAATCCGAACTCTTCCCCGCCGTCGTCCCCACCATCGATCTCTCCCTCAAAGTCCTCTCCTCCTTCAACCACCGCCCCTTCTCCCCCACCCCTCCTCTTCCCGACCCGAAACCCAACCCGACCAAAAACCCCATCCTCCCCGCCCCGCCACAACAACCCCTCCTCCTTAATCCGCACCAACCCGAACCCGAAAGCCCCAAACCCGACCCGACCCGGGATCCGACCCCGGATTTCGACGAGAGCGCGAGCCCGCTCGCGGTGATCCGGGCGATGATCGCGGTGCGGTTTCTGGAGAGGGTGCCGTTCATGCTGGTGGAGTCGTCGGAGCTGCTGAAGCAGCTGGAGACGGACGCGAAGGCTTCGCCGGAGGAGAAGGCGGCGCTGCGGGAGGCGGGGGGAGAGAACGGGGGGATACTGGCGGTGGAGATGGCGCTGAGGTCGATGGCGGAGGAGAACGGCGGAGTTATACTGGAGGAGTACGCGGTCAACGGGAAGTCAAGGGTTACGGTGAGGGACATTGACCGGACGAGGCTGATGAGGGAGTTGCCGGAGAGCAAGCAAGATTCGATTTTGGACGGAAATGGGAGTTTCAATCAGACAATGAGTGGTGGTGGAAACAATGGTTTTGTGGGCCGAGGTGGGCCGTGGGTGGTTGGGCCGGAGCAGCAGTATATGGGCGGTTTGCCGCCATTGTTTCCGGGGGTGGGGCCCAGAGGGAGAGGAGGGGTGATGGGAATGGGGAGAGGGATGATGGGGTCTTCACCAATGCAAAGGGCTAATAATAATATGGGGCAGAATAATGGGGCAATGGTTGTGAGTCCCAATGGGATGCAGCAGAATAAGAACATGAATAGTGAGGAGGATGAGATGAAGGATCTCGAGGCGTTGCTGAGTAAGAAGACTTATAGGGAGTTGCAGAAGTCGAAAACTGGGGAGGAGCTTTTAGACCTCATTCACAGGCCGACGGCAAAGGAGACTGCTGTGGCAAACAAGGTTTGGCACTTCTTATGGCTTTTTGATAAAATGTATGTGTGAATTTGCATTGCTAGCTTAAATGGTAATGCTGTTGTATGTGAAAACTGGAAACTATATCTGGCTGGTAGCTAGATTATCATAATTGCTGCATTGTTATCAAATGTGTATCTACTGACTTAGCTAAACCCGTCATTTGCTTATAGTGTTACAAATAGGACTCAGTTGTGTAGGAGATGATTAAGCTCTAGTTTGTTGTTTGTCAAATATACCTGGGTTTTCTAGTTTTTCCTTTCTGGCTCCATTAGGTTTCCCCTGCACTTGCTGTTCTCTGAATCATCTTTACAAAATATTGATGTTATTTTCTCTCTATTGTTTTATGTTCCAGTTCAAAAGCAAAGGTGGTTCGCAAGTGAAGGAATACTGCACCTCCCTGACAAAAGAGGACTGCCGACGTCAATCTAATTCGTTGCTCGCTTGTGAGAAGGTCAGTAAAACATATGGTCTCTTAGCAGTTTTTATGAATAAAGTTCCCCCATATGATCATAGGTTCCTAATTCCTAAAAAATATTTGGTGATCAGAATTCTGTGTATTCTGCTTGTCAGATCATATCTTCAGTATTAGTTATTGTTCTGTGGGAACCGGATTAAATTACTTTCGCAGTGTTTCTACATTTTATTTGGGTGATTGCAAATCTTGTTTTCATCTGAAATCATGCTTGTTAAAGTTTGATATCGGCATTTAATATTACTCTAATTTTATTATCTCCCCTTTCAGGTTCATTTTAGGCGCATAATTGCTCTACACACTGATGTCAATTTAGGAGACTGTTCTTTTCTAGATACTTGCCGTCACATGAAGGTAGAGTTTGCCCTTGTTATTGTATTCATAAACTATTTATATGTTAATTGGCTATTCTTTACATAGTATAATGAACTCTATTCTCTCTGTTGTTAGACATGCAAGTATGTACATTATGAGCTCGATTCAACACCAGATGTATCAAACATGATGGCTCCCCCTAAACCATTAAAGCAGCGTGCCGAATATTGTTCTGAGGTGGAACTTGGTCAGCCACAATGGATTAACTGTGATATCCGCAATTTTAGAATGGATATTTTGGGACAGTTTGGAGTCATAATGGCTGATCCACCGTGGGACATTCATATGGAGTTGCCTTATGGGACTATGGCTGATGATGAAATGCGCACTCTTAATGTTCCTGCATTGCAGACTGATGGTCTGATTTTCCTTTGGGTCACTGGGCGTGCAATGGAGCTTGGACGTGAATGGTATGTTTTTATTTCAGCCAACTATGTGGTTCATAAATGTTTAAACAAAGAAGCTTAGGTTTCATCTTGTATTGTCTTACCAGTTTAGAACTTTGGGGATACAAGCGTATTGAGGAGATGATTTGGGTGAAAACTAATCAGCTTCAACGAATTATTAGAACTGGGCGCACTGGTCACTGGCTAAATCATAGCAAGGAGCATTGCCTAGTTGGAATAAAAGGGGATCCTTTAGTAAATAGAAATATTGATACTGATGTCATTGTTGCGGAGGTCAGAGAGACAAGTCGTAAGCCAGATGAGGTTAGTGGAATATGAATACTATTATTAGTCAGTTATTTATCTATTCAAAATATGTTTCCTGAGGAAGTAACTGTAAGTCCAGGTTTTACGTGATATATAATTGACTTAATATACATGCATTTGTGCAGATGTACCCTTTGCTGGAGAGGATTAGTCCAAGGACAAGGAAACTGGAGCTGTTTGCTCGTATGCACAACACTCATGCAGGGTATGCTTTCTTGACTTATGGTTGTAATGGCCAGATTGATTCCTTTATTATCGTCCATCACCACTGTAATAATTTATGGCACGAGTCAAGATGAGATAGAGATTGCTTTTGGGGACCAATAAAGTGTAAATGTAGCATGGTCTCGTGTTCACCATAGGTTAAAACTGATGTGATAATCATGTGATACTCTTTTAAGTAAGTGAAGTTGGGGCTAGTGTCTAGTACAAAACAAAGCTTTCTAGTTATTTGCAATCACACATCTTGGTCATTAGTGGTTCATCATTTTGTTCTTAACCATCTTGTGTCAGGTGGATGTCGCTTGGTAATCAACTGAGTGGTGTGCGGTTGGTCGATGAAGGCTTGCGTGCACGCTTCAAGGCTGCCTACCCAGAGGTGGAGGTGCAGCCAGCATCGCCACCCAGAGCTTCTGCCATGGAAGTTGATTCAAATGCTGCCCAAACGAGAAGTCCATTTTCTGAGGCAAAGGCCACAACTGAGGCTGCTACTCCACAACAAGCAGAGCCTGTAGGTCCAGATGCGCCTGCTTCTGAGGTGAAGCCAATGCTCACCACCGATGTTGACATGGCCGGATGAGTAAATTATCAAATCCATCCGAATTACTCTTTTGACAAGAAGACCTCCCGCAACCAGGTCTAGCTTAGGACTGTAGTTTAATGACCTAGTAAGGATTCGATCCTTTTCAGTTTTGTTAAATCCTTGCATCCCTTGATAGGCAGTGCATCTGCATATGATACAGCTTGTAATATCTTAATCATATTAATGATAGATCGAATTCTTAGTTTTCTACTGCTGTAGACTTTTGGGCCGTTCCATTTTCTCAAATCTGTGATGCTACATTTCATTGGTGACCGACACTGAACGTGTATTTCCAGCTGGCCACTTAATCATTATAGAAATAGTCACCGCCATAATTCCCGGGCTCCGGCGGTGCTCTCAGATTGTCCTTTTTCTCTTGTTACATGAAAATCCATGTCTCTTTTCTTGGTAACAAAAAAAGGAGGCTACTTTTTAACTTCCTCTTCGTGGTTTCAAAGATCCTTGTCTACCCAGAATGTTAAAGAACACAAGAGAGAAGATAAAGGCTTTAAATCTCACATCACTATGCTTTATACTATTACATTGCAAAACGAATTGAGACAATCACGGATTTGATGAAAGAATAGGTAATCCAAAACAAAATAATAGCAATGCTGAATCTCTTCACAGATTGCCACCGAGTAATGCACATACCACAAGTCCAGTAATGGCCATGATGAGACTTGGAAAACTTAATGATGGTGAAGAAGAAGGCGGTGCCGGAATTGTTCCGAAAACTGTAGGGTAAGACGGAGCCGAATCCGCCAATGCACTTGGACCATATGCAGGAGAGTAAGCAGTGCCATTCCCTGTAGCAATGTAGAGCTTCTGGCCCTTTTCACAGTGGCCAGGTTCTCCACTTGTGAAGTAGAACACTCCTTCTGTAGTAAAGTTGAAGAGAGAGTTGCCATTGTTCATGTACAAGATTGGATCTTTGAGGTTGCAGTCTTTGTATGATTGCTCCGTTACTTGAATAACTGAGTCTTGGCTTGGTGGGTACAAGAACACTGCACATATAGGAATAGTAAAGATTGAGTAATCTGTGCAGGTGTTGATTTGGAATGAGGATACAGAATGAAAGTTACTTACAGAGAGAATCTCCACTCTTGAAAGAATGGTATTTGGACCATTTGGTGTAGACTTGTGGGTTTCCTGAAGTGGGTAATCCCCAAGCAGCTAGATCTCCAACTTTGTACTGATAGCACCAGACTCTGGATTGCACTAACAGGAGGAACTGCAAAGCCAACAAGAACTGGTATTTTGGAGTACTACTAAGATTGGCCATTGTTAGTCCTCAACTCCTCTCTTTCTCTCACTTGGAGATTTCTCTCTCTCAAATTTAGGAGTGTTTCTTCAATAAATGGAATTGCAAATCTTATTAGCTCCAGTGTAGACAACCTGGACTGGGAATGTACCACAATGCCCCTCATTTTGAGTGATGGTTCATCTTTTCAGAAGGTCAAAAGATTCAGGGGTCAAATTCTCAAAGGGTGGTGAAGTACCTTAAACAAATGCATTGTGGAGATATTTGTAGACTGGTAAACCATCATAAACAAAGACACAGTTAACTACAGAGTGGAGTTTGCTGGTTAATTGGGAGTTTGGAGAAGTCAATTATGTGGCCAATAATGGCACATGAAGGACCAGGTGGAGGGATGATGGTCATGCAGGAGATGATTGTGCAGCTCAGTTGCTCCATAGTAGAGTGGTATTTGGCCCAGATGGGTTTATTTCCATGTAAAATATGATTACTAATTAGGCAGAAGATGGATTCAGTGTGTTCTTGAATCATGTCATGTGGAGAAGACATGAAAAAACATGAAAAGGCTGTCACACATGGTCAGTCTCCTCTAGTTTTAATGGGTGAAGGATCATTTTGGAGCTTCTAATGGTCAACCTTTTAAGTTAAAGTTCCATTTCTGTCTGTCAATCTAAAAGCTGTATATTTCAAATTTGATGAATGTTTTGAGACTTATAACATTAGATGAGACATGGTAAATGAGTATAGTCTGCATTTTGGTCAACTCAGCTTAGTAATTGTGTCATCTATGAATTTTGCAAAATAAATTTCAAGTTGCTGTAAGTTGGTAATCTGAAACATTCACTTGCACTAGCGATTTGTATTGCATCTATTGCAAAAACTGCTCACTCAGTTTCTATTTTCGACTGCATGAGCCTCACAAAACGAAATGAGGGGGAAGTTTGCAGCATCAGAAATAACAAATTAGAAAGAAAGGAATCAATATAGAGGTATAAATTTATACAGGCAGAATTACGTATTAGCCGCTGCCTCCTACAAGAACGAAAGAAAATATAGCAAATGACAAATCAAAAGAAATCATTTAGTTACTGGAGCATCCTTACATCTTCTGACATAAACTTATCGCACCAAAATACAGCTGATGCCAGACACCAGTCTGAAGTGATTAGAGAAGTACATGAACCATCTACTACAAAGCAACTACATTCTTTAGTTAATCATTTCTTTGTGTTATAGGCTTATAGCAACCAGCTGATTGCCCCCTGAAGATCATCTATACTCTGTTTCTGAAGTTGCGGCATCAAACCGTATTTTCCTCATCAATCCAACAGCAAGGAGAAAACCAAGATGCAGCTTCGGCTTGTTTCAAGCATAAAAAAATACCGAAGGTTTTTTTTTTTTTAATTGTTTTTTTTTCACCCAACTATATATCAATTAGTCATCCAATGGCTCCGCTTCTGTGTCCCTCTCCATCGGTATCCATTCTTGTGATTCTGTGAATAATGGAAATACATGTTATTAAGCATCACCACATGAAAACGATCAAAAACGATCAATGTAACTGCGATGAGGGGGGATGCAACTGTGTAATATAATGTTGGAATATATAAATTAGAAAGCAAGTACTAACAGGCAGAACTTACTTGACTTATGGCCATCAGTTATCACAAAGAGCCGCCTCTGCAACACAGCAGCCGTACAGAGGAAAATTGAGCACATACCGAACATGATGGTGATGGGAAATGCATTAACCTGGAAAGAAAAAACACAGGTCAAATCTTATATACGGGAGAAAGAGCAAACATTTGTGCATATATAAGAACCATTCAAGGATACCCTTTTTTTGGATTTGATGTATATAGAAAGGCAAGTATGGGCAGGCAGACCCCAAGGACTTATGAAAAATGCAATCAAAATCACTCACATTGTACAGCACTACACACACAAAAATGTTGAGAGGAATGCGAAAGAAGTTCATGATTGTGCTTCGTGCCTCCTCTGGGATGTATTGTGATCTCATTTTCATGATCGATGGCCAGAATATCCCCACACAGGCCTCAAATGTGCAGAAGCCGAAAATCTGAAAATACCCTGAGAACGAGATGCCCCCACCTCTCACATTGGAAGGTGCAATCAAGAACTGTCGAACATAGACAAATAATTATTGAGCAATATTTCCCATGTAACCATGCGTTAAAAAAGATTTAGAATTATATATTGAAGAAGATAGAATAGTAAAGTAGGATTCCTTGACATACACTTGTCACAATGGGGCACAGAAGGGATGCTGCAGAAACTGCAAATACAATCTGCATGTAGCTCTCGACTCTGGGGGCTGAGCTGGCCATCAATCGAGATGCAATAGAGCTTCCCAACATTGACGCTAGCATGAATGTTGCGAAAATGAAACCATGTGGAATCTCCTCATCATTTGGGCTCAAAGCAGGAGTCCAAAGAAACACAAAGGTATACATTGACCCTTCAAATAAGGACTGAATGGCACCCAGCAAAGCGATTTTCTCATCTGTTCCAAAAGAAATATAGTAGCAAAAATAAGTTCTGACAAATGCAAAAGATCGAGATGGAGTGGGTGGGTAACAGATTTACATTGGTGGTCATACTCAAATATGACCAATATATATAACTTCTTATCAATTATGAAAAATGAGAAACTATCAATTATAAGGTAAGAGGCCTACCAGAAGCAATGGCTATAGCAGCACCCCTGAACTGGGTCAGCAAGTTCTTATTATCTGACGAGTCTCCATAGTTTTCACCCCATGTTGCCAATATGATTGCCATGCCAATTGCCAAAATGCAGGCAGCAGCATCAAATGGAGCAACTGGACCCATTGCTAGAGTATCTACCAAAAGATTCCCCAACAACCCAGATACAATGGCAATCAGACCATTACCAAGAAAAATAGCCTTAGAGAATGTGAGGGAAAGCCATTGTTGCTCAAAGCCCCTCTGCAAATATTTGGGAACACAAAATGTATTTGAAAATGCGCTGTGAAGTACCATTGAATTCTACTATTCTAGCTAGAATAAAAATAAGGGGAACGTGGCTGAAGCTGGTTTTCCCTCCTTAATTTCACCAACATTTTGAAATATTAACGACAAATTAGAAGCTACCACAAAGTATGAATTTCCAATATCAGACTTATTTTATCAGAGCATCAATTCACCTTATTGTGTTCTGCGACGAGCCAAGACTCGAAAGCTGAAAAGAGCAGAGAAGTAGCAATGCCTCCCAGTACGCGTCCCAACATTAAAACTTTGTAGTCAGGAAAGTGCTTGGTGAAGCAACTTAGGATGTAAGTTATGCAGTAAGTAACACATGCCCTCTTCCGACCCCTGAATTTGACACATCACTCTTGAGAAGCACATTCATAATTAATCAAGTTTAAGGAAATCAATCCCCATGAACATGAGAAACTTACTGTTTGTCAGCTAGAGACCCTACAATTGTCCCGAACAACATAGAAGAGCCAAACCCAGCAATAAAGAGCTGTCCAATATCCCCCTTTGTAAACCCATAAGTGCTGTAGAGGTAGTAAACATATGGACCCTGCAACCAATCACCGGCTGGAGCCACAACGAAACTTGGATCAGATCCACCAGTTATAAGCAAAGCAAAAGATCCAGAAAACACGGTACATGAATTAGAGACACAAGTAGGTAATCAAGTTGTTAGCACGACATAAAAGAAGCGGATCAAGTTCATGTCTAGGAAATGTAGATTATGTCTGAAAAGCCAGATCGAAGGGGGGAGCGTACCCATCATGAGAGAATAGATGAGGAGATAATTGTTCTTGAAGGTTGTGAAAGTGGAGGAGGTAATAATGCGATCCTTGTTGCGCTTGCTAAGCTCCAAAGCGGCCACCACCGTCGAGAGAGCACCGAACAGAACAAAGTAGAACAACTCCATATCGCACAACAGATGAAGAGATTGAAGACAAGAGTAAAAGGAAGGAAGGAAGCTATATATAATGTGGGGGTGGTGGTTTAGGTGGCGCCAATTGAAAAAGGACAAGGACCCTGTTTCAACATTTCCTTCGCTTAATCCACACTGCAATCCACACTCTGCAGGTTCTCTGGCTATATCAGTTTGTTGACTCTCTGCTTCTACTTTTTCTCTCTGGTAAATGTAAATTATGTTTCTTAAAAAAAAATAAAAAGCAAATTGTCATGGACTTGTAACAATTATTATAAATTATTCCATTTCTCTAACTTGTTTGCTTAGTTATACTTAGATCTCTTTAGATATACTAGCTTATCACGTACTCTATCTGTGTGGAAGATGTAGAGAGAAATTAAGAGTAGAGGGGCACAATCTTTTTATTATTTTATTTTAAATTTTAGATTTTTTAGATTACTATTTTATCTCTACAGATTATTTCTATATCAAAATATTTTAATATTTCATAGTTATTTCTGTCAATTTTTTTAATTTTAGTTGATAAAATGGATTCTTTTAATAATAGTATAGATAGCAGAGGTCATTTTGATCTACAAATGTTATATTGGTCTCCACTGCTGCTAGTGTGCTTACTTGTTTTTGGTTTTGAACCTCAATCTTCCATGGTAGAATTTGTTGGATATTACCTAAAAAGTATAAGCAAGATTCAACTAGCAAAAGTGCACATAAGCCAAACTATATAATTAAAGACTTTCTCTTGAATAAGCCAAATTATCTTTAAAATTGTGGTAAAACATCACCATCTTCATAAGTTGATTTTGACACCAAAATCCTACAACTCCCCCTAAATTACTGATTACATAGCCAAATTAACTCTTTATTATTAATGAAAAAAGACCACTACCAAAATTTACACAACAACCCACATCATTCGCTCCAGTACTTCTCGTCCGCATCATTACCATCCTCCTCCTCATCATCAGAGCCGTTGATCAAACTCGCCTGAAACCTCCTCACGTCCTCCACCGCCGCGCTCCTAAACAGCCCGACGTCAACCGAGCCAGACACCATGTGATATCCACGTGTCATCAGCTCCTGGGGCCCATCGTGGGGCATAGCGAACCCAGTTAAGTAGGCCCCACCCACCATAGGGTCGGTGCCCAGCACGGCCTTCTCGGCCACCCTCAACGCGTTACGGACCTTCTTGTTCCCCGGGTCCCACAGGTAACCCATGCTGGCGCTCAGATCCAACGGTCCCATCTGCACGCAGTCAACCCCTTCAACGCTCGCGATCTCTTCCGCCCTCTTCACGCCCTTCTCGCTCTCCACCTGGCACATAATCAGCAACTGGTCCTCGTAATTACTTAAATACCCCTCGTCGATGCCGTAGCTGGAGGCGCGCACGACGGTGTGGGCGGAGCCGCGGATTCCGGCGGGAGGGAAGCGGCAGTAGGAGACGGCTTCCTCGGCCTCCTTGGAGCTCTCGATCATCGGGAACATGATCCCCTGCGGGCCGAGATCTAGGGCCTTTTTGGCCCAGGCCGGAGAGGTTTCCGGCAGCCGGATAATCGCCGGAGTCTGGGTGGCGGCGAGGGCACGGAGGCAAGAGAGGGCCTCGGAGATGCCGCCGGGGCCGTGCTCCATGTCAACGACGACGAAGTCGTAGCCGGAGAGGCCGGCGATCTCGGCGAGGGTGGGGGAGAAGCTGAGGAGGAAGAGGCCGTAGAGAGTGTCGCCGTTTTGGAGGCGGGACTTGAGGGATTGGGGGGAGGCGGAGATGGAGGTGGTGGTGACGGTGGTGGTGGAGAGATCGGAGGAGGCGGCGGATTTGATTGAGGTTGTTTTGGCGGTTAGGGTTAGGGTTTTGGATGGGGAGAGAGAGAAGGAGAGACGAGTTGGGGGATTGGTGGTGGTGGTGGGAGTGAGAGAGGTGGATTTTCCAACGGCGGCGGTGATAGTGGCGGCGGTGTGAGTCAGTGTGGCCATGGCTGGTTTGGTCTTTGAGATTATCGAAGAGGAATGTAGAACAGTTCATGCATGACTGACCTAAATGAACTGTGAGTACTGAGTAGTGACAGTGCCCTAGTGAAAGTAAACCACAGTAATTGTTACTTCTGAAATGGAAACACAGTAACTACTCCATTTATACTATCTACTGTTAGAGTTTTGACCTAAATTGAAACACAGTAACTTCTTCATTTTTACCAGTTTCAGATAATGAGTTGACTTCAATACCAAATGAACAACCAGATGCATAGCCTAAAGAATTTGCATATTCGAAGTCATTGACAGAACAATAGCTTCCAGTAATGGGCATTGCAGTTTGTAGAAATTTAAGGGAAAATTGTTCCTTAGGGAGATGAGATAAATCAGCATAGACTAATGTGAAGTTCTGAGTGTTTAGTAATCCATCTGAATTAGTATATGCCAATATAGGTCAAAATCATCTTGTTTATGAAAGCTTCAGACTAGCCTTCGCCATGGCCAGAGCACCCTCGTATGTTTGATTTCCACCAATGAACCCGCTCATGTGGACAAAAACGCATCCAGGAATTCCGGTAGCTGTTGAGAGCTCATCGTCCCTAAGCCCTTGCCATTGAGATGCAAGAGCCTTTCGGCTTTCGAATCTATCAGGAGCTACTGATACAGCTTGAACCCGCCAGCTTTTACTCCTTTCATCCTGCACATTATTGCGATTGAATAATATCAGCAACTCTTCAATGAATTATGCAGACATATTGTCAACAAATTTAAGAAGAATAAACCTTTCCTTTTTGTTTTTGGAAAGATAGGACTATAGAGGTATATCAGAGAGATAAATGAGGCCAGACAGTCTCAAGTATACAAATAGTGAATGGGACATTGACAAAGAAAGAGAAAGGAAAATCTAATGAAAGACCAACAACCCTAAACCCTGAACATTATTGTAAATACCTACAGGCTCACCAACCAGAAAGAAAATGAAAAAGAAAAATCATAATTAACCAAGATTGCAATTCCTGAGTATTCCACAGAAGTCCTCTAAAAGCTACTTTCAGACTAACAATACTGAAAGTAGCTACTAATTTATTCCAATTGCATTAAAATCACTGCCACAAGCAAACAAGTTTTGTAATGCCTGTACTCCTTTAACATGTCTATAATCCAAGATCGTGAAATTGTTTCTTGACAAATACTTGAACAACCAAAAAAAGAAACTGATTGCTTTGGAAAATTAAAGACTTTCTATGGATCATTGAAGTGAGAAATAATAACAAAAGAGAAGCAAGGAAATGAGATAGATGGAAGTACCTGATAGAGAACATATTTGATGGGAGGGTCAATTTTCATCTCCTCTTCAAGTTCAAACAAATGAAGCTTCCACTGTAGGGGACAGACACATGCAAATGTCTCAATTAACCCAAGTGAGGAAAAGAAACAAATCAATTCAAGATATATGGAAGAAATTGAACACCTAATATCATCTGCTTCAGACTAACAATACATCAAATGAACAAAGGGACTACAACAATGACACTTACAGGACAAAATCGATTCAAAACCATAATTTCTCCACTAGGATCAATACTCCATCTTGCTAAGAGACACTCCATCACAATGGACCGGGCCGGTAACCATGATTTGGCATGAAACCGCAGGCTCTGAAATTTGGAAAAAAAGAGAATTAAAAAGGGGATAGAAACAAATGACTGCAATCAAAGACAACCTCATTAAAGGTTTAACCCCTTCTATTTGGGATATGTACTCATATTTGTATGCTAATCAAAGAAACACATTTCCATATCTCATAACTCTTAATCAAAGAAAGACGCACACTTAAAAATTCACTGCCAGCTAGAGCCATTGCTTGTTGAAAGGCTTCATTTTCCTTCTCAGATGACTGATCAGGATCTATCCAGTCCAAATTCAACCTCCCCACCCTCGAAGACAGGTGTGTATTATTCACATATCTTGGGGGCTGGTCTGTATCATACTGATTGATCCCATTGTCAACTGCATCAATCGCCTGTTACAAGTACAAGCAATTATTAATGTAAACGCCATTGCAATAACAAAAGTAAACATCAAAATGAATCCCCTCAGCCTTAAACAAAACAAAATAGACACTTCCGCATGAACAAATAATTACAGCTAAAAAATTGAACTTCGTATAGGATGAGAAAAGATGGAGAATTTAGTAGTAACCTCCATAAAGCTTTTGTAAACAGCCAAGAACAACCTCTGCACATCAATATGTCCTTCATCAACCTGAAGCTCCTTGGCTATTATCTCCTTCCCAAAATGCTGCAATAAAATCCCAACACAAATAAATAAGCTCAAACACTCACAAAAAACATAAACCCCAAAAAAGATAGTAACTTTAAAAACTACCTTGTAAATCAGTCCAGCACTACTGAGCTTGGTGTTAAACCCATGGCCAAAAACCTCCTCAAAACCCTTCTGGTGATGATCATACCGATCCCTACTCGGGTCATACACACCCCCAACATCAAGCACTGCATCCAAACCCTCCAAAACCTAAAACCCAAAACACAAACTTTACAAAAAACTCCAATTTCGAATTAGGTCAAATGAGAAAGGGGTTTTCTTACCTTGGGGTCGCGAGTGCGGACGATTTCGGCGTTGGAGAACTTATTGGAGAGGCGAATCATGAAGCAGCCGAGGGCTTCGTCGCAGTGGAAGCTTCCATTGTGGGTGCCGACACGCTTGGGCGGCGGAGCTACGGAGGCCATGAAGCGTGCGCGGTGGTGGCTGTGGAGGACTAAGGGTAGACTAGTCGACAGCTCAAACCTTCTGCTAACTGAGGGAAGCATTCCGAGAGGTTTTACTTGCCACTTTACCATTAAACCCCCCACCCCACTTTATTATTCAACGACCAAAAACATGTATTACGTGTACGTTAATTTAAATTATAATTTTTTTACCAATAACTACATTTTTGAGCTCATAATTATCGATATCAATTTAACTAACAGAATTCGTTAAATAGTAATTACGAAATTGTCATTTTATTTTTTTACGACATTGTTAAGAGTCAGTAGCATTATGCGATTTTGAAGGTCAATACTCAATAGCATTACGGGATTTTTTTTTGTCAATAGCATTATGTGATTTTTGATAGTCAGTAGCATTACACTAAATATAGATATATAATTACATACTGGCGCTCAGTAATATACTGACCTTCAGTATGATTAACATTCAAATAGTTTACAATAGTGTGGTAAGATCAAATATCTCCATAGCCTAGATGTAATTACTGATCCGTTAATGCTACTGACCCCTTAAAGTTGGTGGAATACTACTGATCCTCAACCCTTTAAAGTTTGTGAAATACTACTGATCCTAGAAAATGTGTAATTCTACTGACCATCAGAAATACGCAATGCTACTGACCTGCAGTAGTGTCATAAAAAGGGTAATTTCGTAATTTATGGATTAACGGATTCTATTAGTAATGAATGCAAACATGCTAGTGGTAATTTTAAAAAATAATCTTACTATTAGTTATAGACTGAGAATTGTATTTATTAATAATTAATTATTTAGAAAATTATCAATAACTACATTTTTGTGTTGATATTTACCAATAGCAAGACCTAATTTTTTTATACCATACAGTCCAACAAAACCGTTAGTGTGTTAACCCATCCAAAACCTGATGACATAAATATCCCTAAATTTTTCTGAAATTACAAAACCTGCCATCCAAATATATGGACCGGTTCTCCCATCTCACTCTCAGTTTTCTTTCACCCAAATCTCAATTGAAAACGGTGCAGCGAGCTTCGGCGAGGCAGAGTCGCGGGGGGAGAGGATGAGGTCCTCGAGCTTCTTGGAGAGAATGGAGTCGATGTGTGCGAGCTTGGCCTTGGCGGTGTCGACGACCTCGTGATCGGGGCGGGGACCAAGGGTGGCGAGAACTGAGCTGATCTGGGCGACGTCGGAGACTGCGCGGTCAAGAAACAGATCTTGATTTCTCTCTCTCTCTCTCTCTCTCTCTCTCTCTCTCTCTCTCGTCGTTTTGGAGCCTCAGAACCCTAGTTTTTGGTCAAATTGAGGTCGGGAGTGGTCAATTGCGGACATTTGCGGTTGATTTGCTTTGGGGGCAATTGGGGGTTTAGGGCTTGCTAGGTTGAGATTTGTATGTGTGAAGGTTTCTGAGGTTCAGTTGCATTGGAAGCGCGGCAGAGGACGGCGGAGGTTGATTTCTGAGGCTCAGTAGCATTGGAAGCGAGGCAGAGGTGGATTTTCTGAGGATCAGTAGCATTAGAATCGCGGCGGAGGACGGTGGAGGTAAATTTTCTGAGGGTCAGTAGCATTAAAATCGCGGCGGAAGACGGTGGAAGTGAATTTTCTGAGGGTCAGTAGCATTAGAATCGCGGCGGCGGAGGAGGTAAATTTTATGAGGGTCAGTAGCATTATAATATTTTGGTTTATGAGGCTCAGTGGTATTGATTTCTTAGACTTAGTGGTATTGATTTCTGAGGGTAATTTTATAATTTATGAGTTAACGGATTCTGTTAGTTTTGGATGGATACTTACTAGTGGTAATTTTAAAAAGCAATCTTGCTACTGGTAAATATTAACACAAAATTATAGTTTTGGGTAAAAACCTCTTAATTATTTAAATTAAAATAATAATCTCATATAGTAAAGAAATTACAAGCAATTACTCAAAAGAATAATAATAATAATAATTAGGACTAAATTCTGCTTACTACCCTGTACTTTTGGGGTTTCATCAATTCAATCCTTGAACTTCTAATTTAATAAAAAAAGTCATCGTACATTCCAATCTCATCAAATCGATTCATTTTTGTTACCAATCCGTCAAGTTGATCTGTCATTAAAAACACAATTGATGCAGTATTTTGGGAAGTTTTTCTGTGAGAATGTCTCACAATTTGATATGTCAGATCTGCACTTGCCAGGTTAGCAAGTTGACGGAGACACTTAATAAAATTAGAACACTAAATTAGATCGATTTGATGAGATTAAAAAGTACGAGGATTTTTTTGATTAAATTAGAAGTTTAAGGACTGAATTAATGAAACCTCAAAAGTACAGGGTAGTAAGCATAATTTAGTCATAATAATTACAAACAATAAGCATCACTCGTTACAAATTATGTACAAACCTTAGAAAGCACAGTGAACAATTTATAGGATAACAGAAATCAAATCCTCCGAACTGAGTGACCACGATGCCCTTAACCATCAATCTTGTTCCCTCCATATCTCTCTTCCCAATGTTCCACACACCTTCAACACTTGGTCCCATTGTTGTGAAATGCAGGGCCAGCGCCTCTGAAAACGGCGGTGGCTTCAAGGACTCGCTGGGTGGCATTGTCGGCGACCAAGTGGAGGAGCTACTCAACAAAGAAGAGAACAGGGGTTTACTTGATGGGCTGGTCAAAGCTTCTGAGAGAGTCGAGAATGCCAAACGTGAGCTCGCTGAGATTGAAAGACAAGAACTCGAGGCTAAGCTTACGAGGGAGTATATTAACAAACTTGAAACCAGGGCTTCTGAGGTTTAACACTCTTATCAAAATCTCATTTTCATCTGCTTTTGTTTCTAAAAATTGGGTCTTTGGTTTTCTGATTTTGTTGAAGTGAAAAAGATGTTACTTTTGTTTCTCTACAACTTCATTAAATCCCCATTGACTGTATTTGTGTTTGTGTTTGTGTTTCATTCTTGTTGTGTTTCTGAGACATTTCTTGAAAAGTTTATGTACTTTTTAAGTTGTAATTGCTTACATATTGTTTTGTGTATGTTCAAGATTGAAGAATGCCAAAAGGAGATACTAGAGGCAAAAGCAATGGTGGAAGTAGCTGAACGTGCCCTCACACAAACTGGGGATGAATCCGGAAATGGATATGCTTATGCGGAGTCCGAGAATGAGGAAATCGACAAGGATCAAGAGAAATTGGAATCCATAAAAGCAGCTTCAGTTGCAGCCCTTGTTGGCACTGTAGCTGGATTGCCCTTCTCCTTCACTCAAGTGAGCAACAGTTCTGAGCTGATAATGCCTCTGGCAATCACATTCATAAGCTGTGCACTATTCGGAGTCACATTCCGGTATGCGATAAGAAGAGACTTGAACAATAGTCACCTTAAGACTGGAGCACCTGCAGCTTTTGGGGTTGTCAAAGGTACTAACAGCATCCTTCAAGCTTATCAAAACTTATGACTGTCTTGCATTATGGTATAGGATTGAAATCAAACTGCATTGGCTTGCAGGTCTTGCTATGCTGGATGGTGGAAAACCTCTGGAACTAAACACTGATAGCTTAATATCCCATGCTTTTGATGGTGCAGTGTATGTATCTGAGAATCTTTTTGTTTTTCTTTCTGCTGCGGTTGCTCTAGATTATTTGTTTAAGACGAGGCTCTTGAGTCCATTTCCTATCAAGAAATCTGTTTCAAGATCCAACTCTAGATGATGCCCACCTTTTAAACCAAGGTGTATAACTTTAGAGCAATACAATTACTTTGTATATACAGTTGCAATATGTTTGCTAAAATACAGTGAAGAGGAGCGTTTTGACTTTCAAGCAATCATTTTAAGATCAGGCTGGCTGCAACAGCAGCAACATGATCCATTGTTTATCCACTCAGTAAGAAACTATTCAGGTTTAGGTTTACTTCTACTGCCATGGACCAATCAGTTAACATTCATTTGGTCACATTTTACAATGTGAGTCATGCTCAAAGGAACTTTATATATTGACTAATAGTGTAAAATTGCTACACGTAGAATTGTAAATGAATCATCATCATAGTGTGCTCAATTCAAAACGGTATGCACCTAAATATCAGACTACATATGCTATGGGGGATATCTTTATATCCCTCCTGCTATTCGAATTGCTGACATTCTACTATTTCCTTCTGTCATTGTCATCCTTATCTTCCTTTACATCAGGATCTTGTGAGGTCCTTTTGGAATCTCCCCAACCATCAATCTCATTTCTTGATTGCTCTTGGCCGAATCGCAGGTTCTTATTTTCTCTTTCCTTCCCCTACAGACAACACTCAAATCTTTCTTAAACAAGGACATATATTCTAACTAGCATATACTGAAACTTCTAGGCAGACAAAGTAGTTACCTTCTTTGACGCTCCTTGATGCCCATCTATATAATCTCTTTTTTGGGTCATGGAGGACATGTGCTTTGCAGCTTCATTAAAGAACTTAAAGCCCTGAAGATCTCCATTTTTAATACTCGCTTCTAGCTGCAAGATATAGAATATCAAGAATATGTCTAGGCCTCACAATGAAAAATGAACTAACAACACAACCAAATGCCTCGAAACCATTAGTATAGAACGTCCCCCAAACCACTTGCCAGCCTTACAAGGGCTTATAGTTTCTTGATGTAGCTTAGAATTACATATCTTTCAGTTTAGGTAATTATATATTATTATCAGAGTTACAAATTCCCCATCTATTTGAAGGAAGTTCCTGCAAGAATTGTAAGATACTAAGATATACACCACTGCTCAGCGATAAAGTATGCAGGTTGAACTGGGTAAAAAGAATAATGAAAAAGGACTTAATTATACCTGGACATGAATGATGCAGAAAATAATGCTCGCAATGGGCAGCCAGCTCTCCTCAGGAGACAAACTCAAATTCGATCTAATAAATCACCGGAAAGTTGAACAAGTGCATCAGTGTCAATATATTTCAACCAATTAAAGCCATTATACACATCACTAGTCAGGATTATCATCCATTTATACAACCTCTTACTCAAATGTAGGACAAGTACTCTACAATGTTCACAAAATCGGCAAGCATATGCTTCAGTATTCAATTGCTCAGTATAAGAAATGCAGTATGATAGTATTCAACAGCATTCAATTTAGGGATTTCAGAATGAGAAACCTGATGTAGGGGGTCAAATACACAAGCGCATAAACTGCATAGCGCCTTTTCCCAGTATCCAGCCAAGCAAAAACCCAACTCTAGCATAACCATTTCAACCATTTAATAAAACCACAAACCATTTCCAATCAAAATATAATTTATAAAAGACAAAAGGGTGTAGTCATTGTTCGTTTTACCAGCCAATTGAAGTAGGGAATGAAGCTAACAACCCCCATCACTGCAAACCTAGCATCAGTGGAATCAATACCAGAACCAGCATCAGGATCATCGGCCGGAGCAGTGGCCGGGGGAAGCACCAGGGACGATAGCATGCACGCGCCGATGGCGGCGGCGAAGGGCGCGTCGTGAGAGAACTCGGCTCTAAATGTTGTGTATTTGGTGCGCTTAGTTGGGTTTGGAAACCTGTTGGGGAGAAAAGAAGAGGGTTTAAGGGCGGAGAGGTAAGGAGGTTTAACAGCGTTGAGAGTGTTGGAGAAGTGGATTGACACCATGGCTTTGGCTTTGGCTTTGGCTTTAGCTTTTGCTTACAGAAGTCCACTCTCCCAATCTTAAGCTCCACCCCCTCCTCGTATCTCAAGTTCTCAACATGTTCTATTTTTACTCTTCTTTTCTTTTTGTAAATACTATTATTTCGTAAATATAAATTACACGGCTATGTTTATCAACACTCGTGTTAATTGCAGAGATGATTTTAAACATTGATTATGTGTGAACAATTAAAATTATAAATCTACAGGTCGATTAAATTCATATCTTTTTCTACATTTCAATAGAAAATTTTGCACTGTTGTTTCAGAGGCTTATATAGGAACAGAGGTAGCACAGTTGGTATGAAACAAAGTAATAAACAACATTCTGTTCTACTGCGATCATATACAAGCTCATTAATCCTGTTTGGGAAAAAATAATGACGCAATACTAAAGGTTTCAAAATCACACCTCTATTGTATAAATATAGCTTCTTTCTTTTGAGTCTGGCTATATGCTTATGTCTATCAAAACAAATTTGACCGCCAGCCTGGGAGTTGGATCACCACCGCAGAGGAGGACCTATTTTTTCCAATTCGAACAACGCATGATCCATGTGAATCCAGAGACTCGCTTATTCGTCATCATCTCGAGTGGCTGAAATCCTCAAGGGAACTGAACTTATTAGATACAGTGGCAGAAGAGAAGAGATCCAGGAACGTCCATGCTACCCCTAAGCAATCTGCATGCATCTACTTTTATCAACACAGCCATACACAATTCCCATTCGCCATGGATGAAAAAATGGTGGAGAACAGATTCTGTGCGATTTACAGCTCTTGCTCGGATGTACATAGTGGATCCACTTTACACTAATCACAAGTTTGGGTTTTCAGGCACCCTGCACCAATTATCTTTTGTCCCCATTTTCTTCTTGCTCAGATACAGCATTTAGCTGTTGTTCCAACTGCCGACAGATAACAGAATCATTAATCAGGCGTAAATGGAAAAAATAAGCAGGAATGACATGCCGACTTTGATTGCGGTATTTTATTGAATATATGTACTAGACTCTCTAGACTCAACTAGAATATTGTATGAAAAGACTTTCCTCGTTCTCCTGAAAAAGATTAAGGCAAGAATATTTTGGTTATAATTTATAAACCATCGAGCAACTCACTTGAATGTGTCTCATCTGTTCGGCACTCAGCTCCTCATTCAAGTTGTTCATCCTGTAGGGAGAAAGATATTATTAGTGAACAAATAAATGAATACAGGAAAAAGGTGGAACATGATTTCATAAGTATTCAGTTTGGATCGAAGATGACTAACCTTAATTGAAGCTCCGAGATCTTGAGGAGCAAAAACCGCTCTCTTTCAGAAACTGTAGGTTCCACCTGTTGATACACCAGAATAGAGAGCATTTAAAGTCCGCAAAGGTAATGTTTCGTCATTATCTATCAATCCAGTGGAATTAGAAACGAATGATTAAGGAGAACTGGTTTTTCAGGCAAAGCTGAGAATACTTTTTTCTTTTCATTTTTTCTTAATCAATCATAGTAGCCTGAATTCTTCCAAATGACTAGACCAGTAACTATCATTTGAAAAAACCAATGGAAGCAGTTAAGAAATCAATTTATATCCTCATGAGGATCATAAACATCTTTCGTATAAGAACAACTATAACAAATCGAAAAAGCTTACATTTCCATTGTTTTCAGAACTGCGGGGCAGTGGAGGTAACTTTCCATTTGGAGTAGCTGAAACAAAATTGATTACCTTAATACTCAGTACTGTGAAGTTACTAGTAAAACTAATGTCAAGTATCATACAATCAGTTATATATAAATTCCACTCACCCTCTACTGCCTCAGCTGGTTGCAAGATACTCAGCAAATTTACAATAATGTCCTGTAATTAATGGAAAGCACAAATAACTTTAATTTTGGAAATCGACTCTTCAAGCCAAATACACTTCATCCGAACAACTTTTTAAATCTACCTGTTGAACTGACAACTGCTGAAAAAGATTCTGAAGGTGAGGAAGAAGTGATGCAGGAGCGTTGCTGCTGTTATTCAACTCCTTGGAAGAACTGACAGGCTGAAAAATACAAAATGACATAAATGGAAGGACAGCTGAAATTTGAGGCTATCAGAGTGACAAACAGTGACTCAATGGTCTAATGTCATTATAGTAGAAAGTAACATCATATACAGTAACGGTGAAATTGAGGGAAAATATCTTAAGGTAATAGCTATATTCATCAAACAAAAATACATGATATGATTTCCTAGTGCTTCATGACCACAAATTCATAAATTCACCAACCACAGATCGATTAAATCAAAATCAAACAGCTTGTATTCAACTCTATTTTGTTCCCTGATAAACTCTTTTTTTTTGTCGATAAACTTTAGTTGTTGGAAATTTACCGTGTGTGTGAGCAAGAGAGAGAGAGAGAGAGAGAGAGAGAGAGAGAGAGAGATTAAAAAAACCAACCATTTGCCTAAATTCGAATGCCCAATCACCAACGCTTGCAGACTTTCGTAGAGGCGATCCCTAAAATTACAGAAGAGACTATAAATTAAACTAAACAAATGTATTTTGAAGAGTTAAGTGCATGCTTGCCACCCACCTGTGAAGATCGACGCGGTACTGTACTTGATGGAATATCCTATGGCAATTTTATTTATAAGTTAGTGACTGTGAATAATAGAATAACATACCATAAGAACAAAGCCTCACCTTTACAAGATCTAAATTTTCTGATGTCACGGAGAACCGCCCTTTTATTTGCACCAGATTAGCCTTTGACTTGTCATCCAAAGAATCTCTATACCCTATTATAGATAAGCCATTTAGTTCCCAAAGAATCCCAAGTGGAATGTACTCATAGAAGTACATAAGTAGTTCACTAGTTGCAATGATCTATACAGCATAATGATCATTACCTCCTGAAGATTTTATAGGAGCTGATAAACTATTTGCTGAAGCTCTGTTTGGAAGCATCAATGGACCACTAAAGCTTGGTGTTCGTCTTACTTCACATTTAGCTTTCTCGATAGCTGATTGACTTTCGTTCTCATTCCTAAGAAATGACAGAATATCAGCCACCAATAATGCAGGATACACACACACACACAGATATATATATATATATATATATATATAGAGAGAGAGAGAGAGAGAGAGAGAGAGAGAGAGATTACAAACCTTTCAAAAATATGTCCCGCGTCAGATAAGGAATGAATAAGCACACCACCAGGCGTGAGTGGACCACTCCGCGTTTGACGACTTTTCACAGCTACAAATTTAGGCTTGGCCTGTATCATGTCTGTTTCTGATGTAGACGTTGTTGCTTCAGAGCTTGGTCCATTTTTGTTCCAGTCTGTCCCTTGTTGACTGCTAGATTCCAATTGATCGCTTTCAAGTAGCTTGCCCTTTCTGTTCACGCATTCAACGTGTTGTGAGTCATCACCATTTACTTTACTTTTGCAATCAGTATAAGATGGTTCACTATTTTCATTCGACTTTCCCAAACTGAATTTCCAATCATTTGCAACCTGCTCGCAACCAACAAGACATAAAATTTTGATCAGAATGTAACAGCAACATGAAACAGAAACTAATATACTTGAAGTATGCTTGAAATAGCATCTCAAACATATCATAATTAAAACAAATGGTAACCTTATAACTAAAGGCTTTTGATTTTCCATCTTCGTCAATCATTTCCGAAAAATCATCATCGTCATCGTCATCATCCCGCACCTAGCAACAAAAGGAAAGATATAAACTCACCTTCACTCATTCATAATCGTATAGCAAAAGAATGACTACCACAGAGAAGTACTATCTTTACGGAGGCATGTTACTATTTCCTAGGCAACAAACGTAGCATACCATGGATGCTTGAGCTTTTAAATCCTCAACGTCAAAGTTCCAAGCACTAACGCCTCGCTGGTACTCACTCTGATCAAATGAAAAATAAAGTGGTACAAAATTTTATTGCACAAGAAGAAATCATAACAAGAATTCTCTATCAAGTTCATAAAATGAGGCTCAGACCATTGACATTGCCTCTTGCTCTGCTGAAGGCATTTTCTTCAAAGCCAATTGAGCTGCATCTTTAAGCTGCAAGATTGCAATTTTTCAGCAATTTATAGAATAAGTCAATCAGCACATATGAAAGCAAAGAAACGAACAGTATGAGAGCTAACCTGGAGGGCCTTTACACGATTCCAAAGTGGTGGCAGGTCTGTAAACAATTTCTTAAGAGAAAGCTCCGGAGGTTTTGCACTCTTGAAAAAGGAGTGTTTCAACAATTTTTCTGCTGTTGGTCTCTTTGTTTGATCTTTTACGAGGCACATTGCAACCATTTCTTTAAAAGACTGAGCACAACTGGAAATCCTCTAATTAGAATATTATTCAGGAAAAGAAATATAACAAGGCAGTAACAATAGTGGTCATTGCATACCAACACACAAATATAGGTTCTCACTACTTTAAACACATCTGTCAATGTCACTCTATCTAGAAAGAAAAACAGTACCTTGGAGAATTTTTTATCGCGATCATAATCAAGTCCTGGAGGGGCATTCTGTATGGTCATGAGGAGAACCTAAGAGAGCAAACAAAGAGTTAGGCATGTGAAGATTTTCATTGAAGAACTACCTTACACGTATACACATTCTAGTTGAACTTTTACAGAAGTACCTTCATGGGAGGATATTTGGAAAATGGTGCGTGACCATGTGCCAGCTCCAATGCTGTTATACCAAATGACCAAATGTCGGCCCTGTAACAAAAAAGAAATAGCTAACCTTAGAACCCTTCTTAATTTTTTTATTTAAAAAAATATATATAAACAAAACTAATCTTGCTCCACATGGTAATGAAGATAACTTAAAAAAACAATGACGGTGAATCTTGCCAAAAAAAAAAAGTTATAGAACTCTCTGATGCATTGATCTACGCATATATATACGCTATAGACTACTGACATACAAGCCTAGAACTGCATTGGACAAAGGTGAAATCCATTTTGTAGAACATGTTTTAGTTACCATATGAAATAAAACTCACTTTGAATTGTATCCACTTCCTGGTTGCAGTACTTCTGGTGCCATCCTGAAAAGCAAAAACATCTTAAAATCCCAAATACGTATATAAGAGAAAAATTAGCATAATATGTGGCAACAACTAGGAATTTAGTAGAAACATTGGCTTCTTTATACTTACCAGCAAGGTGTTCCTACAAAAGTATTTCTTGACCTTTGTCTATCACCTGCATCAAACATGCATGCTGAAACACCAAAGTCCGCAAGCTTCACCATCCCATTAGTATCAAGTAATATGTTTCCAGCCTATATAAAAAATTTTAAAAATTAAAATTTAAAACAATCACAAGTGATTTCCTATTAGCATCGATATGAAAAGAAAAAATAAGGCACAAAAGATTATTTAGGAGTAAATTACAGACCTTAACATCTCTATGAATATGACCTTGCTTGTGAAGGTAAACTAAAGCCTTAAGGGTTTCCTTTAATATGGAACCAATTGCAGCCTCCTCAAACCCATCCGGATACGCAATTTTCATAAGATGCAGACAAGAACCCTCGGCCATAAATGGCATAATCACCCAAAGGTTCCGTTCCACCACAAATGAACAATAGGACCTTACAACATTTGGATGATCTATCAGGTGCATCGTTTGCGTCTCCCTGCGTATTTCATCCTATGAAAGATGCATAACAGCGTATGAGTATCAAATAATGGGTTTTCAAATGAGACAGTACTGAAACAGTAGAAAATTGGTGTGTCTTGGAGAATAGCATTTGTATATGCTATGATTCAAGTCAAGTCAGTAGCATCAGTAAATATTATGATTCATGACAACAGAGGATCTGAGGCGTATACTCATCCCAAAACAAACCCTACCAAATCGAATCAACAACACATGAACAAATCAAAAGCAACTCCTAAGATGTGCACATATCTCCAAAATTCACAAATTCAATTCCAATCTCAAATCTCCCCACCAAACAATCAAAATGATTCAGGCCATTGAAAAAACTCACAAAATTGTTATTGCAACGATCAAGATCCAAGCATTTGACAGCGATGACTTCATTGAAAGGGAGATAGATCGCTCTGTAAACAGTAGCACTGGCACCGTATCCAACCTCTTCTAGAAGCTTATAATCGCTCGAATTAGCCGAGTAAGTTCTGGAATTACCTCCCATCCTCCCCATACGAACCAAAGACGCAGCGGTGGTTCTCTCTCTCTCTGTTTCAAAGTGCTCTGCGTTTCGATGATAATTATATCGACTCGTTGACCACCATGAGAAGCGCTTGGAAAAAACAGAAACAGAACTGCCTGGCTTGTGAGTTTCACTGAATGAGTTGTGATGAGAGACACGGGTGCTGACGTGTGGGGGTGATCAAGATGTTGCCACGTGGAGGTGTCCTTTTAACGGACGGCTGTGTTATCCCTTTCGTAAATCTTCAGCTCAGCTGAGTTGTCAACTGGGGGTTAGACTGTAGAGTTTCGATTGAAAAACAAATTCGCGTAATGTTTTATGGGATTTTAGGATTTAGATTTTTGGATAAGTGTAAAACAATGATATATAGCAAACATTTTTCATAGTAAACTAGTAAGGAATTTCAGTATAAAGGACATTTAAAGAGTGATTATTAAATGTAGTAATGGAGAGTCCGTACAATTAGTTATATAGACGTTTGCGGTTAGAGATCATCTAAAAAGTAATACGTTATAGGATTAGTAAGCGCAATCGTGAATCTTTTGACTGTGAGGATTTAAATACTAATGTGTTTCGATTTAGACTTCAAGATCATTGTAACCAGGTGTGATTGTATGCGATAAACATATGACGAACATTTGTTAGTTTCAGACTTGACGTGTAACTGGAAGCGTGATAATAATTAGCCGTTTATAGTTTATCGAATAACTAAACAAATGTCACTTATTGGTTGTATTGAAATTGTCGTTATGCCAACATATTTTTGGTGATTGGTTGCTTTCCAAATGTCATAAACTCAATCGATGACAAAAAAATAGTTTAAAGGCGAAGAGCTAAAACAAAATAAATCACGACAATTATTTTATTTAGTAGAGATTATTTGTTTGAAGTGGAAATTCTAAAATGTATAACATGCACACATATATTTGTACTTTAGAGTGACACAATATGAGTTCTTGATAGTCCTCAAATTGAGTCATTATCACAAGAATTCTTAAGTGATAAAATGAGTCATTAAAATATTAAAAAGATTATCAAAATACAGTACTCAAAACAACTGAAGCCAGCATATATATCAAAATAACATTACCTTGTTTCAGGGGCTCACAAGGTATCTTGGTTAGAGCATAGAGTCTATGAGCTCTCTGCTCTCTGCTCTCTGCTCTCTGCTCTCTGCATTCACATGTCTCATGCTAGCAAAGCTGAACCACAACAAGGTCATGTTTCTAGGGAATTATACCTCTTCCTTTTCATTTACTTTTTTTTTCCATTGAGCAAAATAATTACATCATAGATCATCAAGATATCTTTAGTAAAACTTGTCAGAAATCAAAGTTTGCATAACATAACCCAGAAGCACCCAAAAATAGATTACAGATCCCCAAAAGGTGACACCAATGCTATTGAAGCTGGTTGTGCTTTGCTCTAAATGCAGACAAGCCTTTATTTTGATTTTTAGACAAAGTTTGCAAGATATATATACAAATTGCCCATTTTTCTCTTTTGTTAAATTGATACAAATTACACATCACATTCAAAACTTTTCATTAATTTGATTTTATATATCATAGCTCAGCTTTTGCAACTGTACAACTTGGTATCAAAATTTCAAGAACATAAACAAAACTTGATAGACTATAAAATCAAAATAATCTCCTGCGTCTCAAACGTTTGGACGAGGCCTTAGAAACCAAGTAGCCCACACCAAAACACATGACCCAAAAGCCCACATCCACAGCCCATCTCACTCCCTCCACATCCATCTCCAACTCCTCCTCCACCTCCTCCAAATCTCCACCGTCCATCTCCCCACAAGTACAACAACACCCACCGTCCGATTCATCATCCACCTCCGGAATCTCCTCCAGCGGATGGAACCCACACTTCCCGCGCCTTTTCACCACCATGGTCACCCTCTCAATCATCGCCACGTGTCCCTCCACGGCCACGCACACCTCCGCCTCCGTAGCGACACTCTCGCTCTCCAGCACGCACTTGCACTCCAATTTCCAATCCTGCCCCTCGTCTTTCCTGAATATCCCCTTCAGCACCTTCTCCTCCCTCAAGTACGCCTCGAACCGGACCCCGTCGCCGGCCCGAACCGCCTCCCTCGACCCGAATATCGCCTCCCCCTTCCTCACCTTAGCATTCACCGCGCGGTGGAGCGTCACGAACGCCGGCAAGTCGGGTCGGATCTTCGACCCGGATATCTCCAACGCCGTGCCATTGATCCTCGGAAGATACGAAAGCGTCAGCGATTCCGGCAAGGGCTTACTAGAGTCCAAACCTTTAAACCGGAGGAAGAAAGCTTGAATCTTGAGGGCTTCTCTCTTGGCCTGAAAGCCCGGGTAGTCCGTCGACCTACACATATGGAGCTCCGAATTTTGACCCGAATTAGCTAGGTTTCCTTTTTCGTGGGTATCTGAGTGGGTTGGGTTTCCATTTATATAGTGGGGGCTATCCGTAATTTTATGGGTTTTCAGGGGCAGGGGAGCACACGGTTTATGATGGTGACGTGGACAAAAGGACTGGGTGAGCCGCCAGAGTGCCACAAGTTTCTGAGAAATTCTACGTGCCGCGGTTTCGGTCTAGGGTGTACGGTAGTGGATGTAGTACGGTGTGATCACGTGCGCCGCGGAATTTGAGCCGTCGATTGAGGAGGTGTGGGTGATGACGGTGGGGATGCTGGGTTGCAGGCGGTGTCAGTGGTGTGGAAGGTGCATGATTGCACAGGGGACAACTGGTGGTTTTTGTCTTGGAGTTCTTGGTTTTAGAGTTGCAAGTCAATTTGCATTCAACAAGGTACAGATTTATGATATTTTTTTGGCACTTTTTTCAAGTGGGAATAACAATGATGATGATATCTTAACCAAATATAAAATCTTTGTTGCAAAAAAAATAAAATTATTATTATCAATAAAAAGAAAAAAGGAATCTTGAAAATTTTGATGCAGGGTGTAGTGATAACAAAATTGGGTGCAATCGTAAGCTACATGTGTAATGGGTTCAGATCTCAGATGAAGGTTTCTGCTTGTTGCTGTTCATTGGCCCAAAAGGCCCATCAATGGTCAGGCATGAATATTTTCATCCAAGTCTGAGAGTAGCTACATGAGTATACTTGGTAATTACCAACAAGCTAAGGTAAATTTGATAATAGTACAATATTATAATGACTCAACTCGTGAATGACGTGACGCTAAATGAGCTGGAGTTATTTTGTTCTTATCAGCTAAGACTGAGATTTTACGACAAACATTATAAAACATATTAGATTTTTACATATGACCAATCACCTAATATATTTACAATATACTTAAACACGAGCAAAAATACTGTTTATATAATTGAATATTTTCGAGTTTTATCCCTATTTTAGATTTAATTACAATTGTGCTAATATTTGGTTTTTTTTTTTAATTTTTTTTTTTTAACCATTAAACCACCCAACATAGATATGTTTAAAGTTTTTTATTGTTGTTGAATTATCCATTCCACCGCCAGACCTAATCCAATTTTACGACAAACATTATAAAACATATTAGATTTTTACATATGACCAATCACCTAACATATTTACAATATACTAAAACACAAGCAAGAATACTGTTCATATAATTGAATATTTCTGAATTTTATCCCTATTTTAGATTTAATTACAATTGTGCCATTATTTGGTTTTTTTTTTTTTTTTTAACCATTAAGCCACCCAACATGGATATGTTTAAAGCTTTTTATTATTGTTGAATTATCCATTCCACCGCCAGACCTAATCCAATGAGACCATTCAGACCCAATAATATTATGTCTTTCATTCTCCACTTCTTCTCCTCCGACTCCTCGATAACATTTTCAAAAAAAAAAAAAAAAACTACCTCAATACAACAAAATTTAAATTCAAATTTACAGTCTGTATTTGCGCTACAAGGTTATCTTCCAAATATATTTGGTTTTGTTTGTCTTTGGCTTCTATGTATCATTAAAATGTATTGGGTTTTAATTGATTTATTTAATTGTTTCAAAAAATTATTTTAATTGATTATCGAGATTAATTCAGTTTTGGGTATAGAGAATTAGGTCATTATCCAAAATTAAAATTTAGAGATTTGTTCACCAACAATAATTTGTTGCACACCAATTTGTCGTTCCACATATTTTTACCCGCAACAACGCTCGGGCACTTGACCTCAAACACAAGTACAGGAACACTGTTCATCTAATTGGACATTTCCCGATTTTATCTCTATTTCAAGTTTAATTACAATTGTGTCATTATTGTGAATTTTTACCCATAACAATTTGTCTATATTTGCAAAGAAAAAAAAACTGCTCTTTACAACCAAATAACTCAAATTTACAGTCTATATTTGCGTTGCAATATTATCTTCCTTTACGACTGCTCGATACCATTTCCAAATAAAAGAAAACTGCTTGATACAACCAAATCTAAACTCAAATTTATAGTCTATATTTGCGTTGCAAGGTTATCTTCCAGATAGATTTAGTTTTGTTTTTCTTTGGCTTTTGTGTATCACTAAGATGAATTAGGTTTAATTGAGCCTCCCAGCTAGGCTGGGTTCCAAACCCTTTCTGTTTAAAAAAAAAAAAAAAAGGTTTAATTGATTCATTTAATTTTTTCAAAAATTTGTTTTAATTGATTATCGAGGTGGATTGAGTTTTTAGTATGGTGAATTAGGTCATTATCAAAGATTAAAGTTTAGAAATTAGTTCACCAACAACAATAGTTTGTTGCACACCAATTTGTCGTTCCACGGATTTTTACCCGCAGCAACGCTCGGCACTTAACCTCGTATTGTTATGAAAGAAGATTGAGCTGAATACAAGTCCAAGTTGATGGCTGTAGGTTTGGAGCTTTTATCATGAAGAACATGACACATTCTTGTCATTGTGGTTTCCATGGATTGAAAAGGGAGACAGCGCCTACCAAGAAGAGTGGTGCAGAATGCTGCGCTCCATCATATCCATGGATAGCAATTATGCAAACCCACATCGGAAAAAGCAGATTAAAGGGGACCATTTTACCATATATTCTGTACCAATCTACTCGACTACCAGAAAAAAGTCTAGCTCAAAGTAAAAGGGAGATGATAAACATTCTTCCTGTGCCAACAAGGAAGAATTGCAAACCCATGTCCTATTCATAAAGATCATCAAAGATTGCTCAACGCTCCACTATGTTTGTGATCTCTATCATTCTTGTCATTTAAAATCGACTTCAGCATGTTGTGAAAGTGAAGCCAAACTTTGGCACAGTGGGTGGCCTTCATATTTGGGGTTAGCTGTTTGTTTCAATACCTAAAACCTAAAGTTCTCAGGCTAGGAGGACCAGCAGCAAACTGCCTTGAAAAATGAACAGATCAAAGTTGAACTCAATCTCTGAGAGTAAAATCTGTAATTTAAAATCCACAGACATGCTATATTTTGCCTAGTCCAGAAAACAGGTAAACATGTTTGATGGTTGAAGGAAATGTGAAAGGAATCCACAGATGCTTATGCTTGTGCTTGTTTGCATCATAATCTCTAAGCAACACCTACCCTCCTACTGCATCACCTCTGTTAGTGAGTTTACATCATTAACTTTTCTTTGGGGAGGGCAACAGCTCACTTCAACCTAGCTCTCCCTAGTTTCAACTGGACCAATTAACCACTGTAAGATATTCCAAAGGAGAAAAAGGGCCAAACATATCTTCATGATGTGATCAAGCACAGATGCTTAAGTTCAAAGGAAGATACAAAACCTACTGAATAAATTAAGCTACCACATGAATATTGGAGTTTAATCTGAGGTTAGCAATATAGATTGGTCCTGAGGTTTCGATCTGATAATATTCGAATGCCATTTTTTCTTGTGTCAAATTCACATGCAGGAATCTGTGAAAGGTTCCAAAAGCACAGCTGCATGGGGTTAGTGAAAGGCGTGTGCAGGCCTCATGGCCATTGCTTTTTACATAGAGGACAAGCACAGCCAGCCGCTCACTCTCATTGACTTGTCATTCCCATCATTTTGGTTTCAGTTTCTTCTTGCTCACCATTTCTTTTTCGACTATGATTGATTGCTAAGAAACAAGCCTTTCCTGGTTTTCATATTTTGCAAGTTTCCGTGATTGACATATTATAGGTGGTAATCATGTCCTGTTAAGATTTGTGATAGTTGGTTGAAGGATCAAAGTCGAGGTTTTAAATGTTCTAGAATGTTAGAAACCTAAATTAACATCAATCACCTAACGTGATTGCATAATCGAAATGAACACGGAAGTTAGTTATACTGTAGATGTAACACGAGAGAGAATTGAGTGGCCGTGCCATTGCGAGAGATAAAGCAATAAAGAGGATAGCCCGCCTAGATCTCGCCTAAGTATCTGCATAGCACACTATAATGTCCACCTAAAACCGTCTGGGGTCCGTCTAGCACCCGCCTAGCGCACACCTAGGTGTCCGTCTAGTAGCCGCCTAGTGTCCGCCTAGAACCCGCCTAACACTGCCTAAGTGGCCGCCTAGCTCCCGCCTAGCACACTCTGGTGTCTCCTAGACTCCGTCTAGACCACCTAGCGTCAACCTAGGTTTCGCCTAGCTCCCGTTTAAAACTCACTTAACTCCCGCCTAGCACATGGCCGCACACCTAGACGGCATAGCACTGCATAATGCCCGCCTAGCCTGCTAGAGCATTAAGGCATATCTGGGTAAAAAAGTACCTACTTATGCTCTAACCTTATAGTTTGTAGACTGTAGATTGTAGAGTAATATCTCGCTCTAATGTCGTGTTAGAAATTCAAAAATCCACAACATTTCGTTACAAAGAGGTGGAAAGACGAAAGATCTTGTTTAAACATCATATTTTAGACATGGAATTTTACATTCTTCATCAGACTCTAGTAACCAATTAACAAGACTAGAAATTAACTAGAGAGCAATACTGAAAATCTTGGGATACCCTCCATGATTGACAGAGTAGTTATCAGACACAATAGAGAATAAACACTCATCATACTCAAGAACGCAGTTATCATTTTCTACTCGATGGGGGTCTGAGTGTTATTTTCCTCCAGCTATCATTTTCTACTAATGGAAAATGTAGGTCCACAATTGCTTCCCGAATGGTCCAACTTAACCACTTCAAGTGTGAAATAGTCTGCTTAGAAATCGTCTTCAATAATTCATCATAACCAAGTTGTGGAAGAGAATCATAGAGAAGAAGGGTCAATGATAAGGTCAGCAAGTAAAGGTCAGCAAGTAAAGCCAATGCCTGTGATGTAGCCAATCAAGAATAAATAATAGAAATTGTATGTAAGCAGTAATCTATTGCCATATCCAATTTAAAAGCACCATCTGCCCTGTTCTGCCCTCCTAGATCGACCTTCAGAAGATATAAATAATCAGGTGATTCAGGTTATTACTTTAACAAGTGGTTGATATATATATTTGTGTTACTTGAACTTGTAGGCTGGTGACAAGACCATTATTTGCTGAGCTGTGGGCTATATATTCAGGAAGGGCTATAATACGAAGATAGCGCACTAGTTTTTGTCATCTTTTCGATATTATAGATTGAAGAGAAGGATACAAGTAGATCAAAATGTCCAAGTTGTGTTCTGTTAAGGATTCCCTGCTGAGATCTTCTTAATTCTCCACTCTTGATTTTAGATTTCCCTGTTGCTTAGCACATAAGCTACCCCAGAATAGTGCAAAGTGCTCATAGTAACAAAAGTGAGAGCTAGCCATGAACATGGACTTGGAAGCAAGGGAAAAGAAGGAGCTTGAGAGAGAGGACATGGAAGAGGAGACAATTGTAACCGAGGGGTCATTGGGAAGAATCGATGCATGGACCGAGCAGCTTACAGTAAGGGGAGTCATTGCAAGCATAGTGATTGGAAGTGTGTACAGTGTGATAGCCATGAAGCTGAACCTGACAACTGGGATTACTCCTAACCTCAATGTTTCTGCTGCTCTTCTCGCATTCGTGTTCATCAGGACATGGACAAACCTGCTCGCGAAAGCTGGATATGCATCGAGACCCTTCACTAGGCAAGAGAACACTATGATACAAACATCTGCAGTTGCATGTTATAGTATTGCTATTTCAGGTTATTGAAATCTTCACTCACTTCTCTTTTCTTCTTACTTATACATGCATACATGTAGATTCGTTTTATTTATATTTCTTGAACATGCAGGTGGATTTGGATCTTATCTCTTGGGATTAAACAAAACGACATATGAGTTATCAGGGACTCATACTGAGGGAAACTCTGCAAGTTCTGTAAAGGAACCTGCTTTTGGATGGATGACTGGCTTTCTTTTCCTAGTTTGCTTTGTTGGACTTTTTGTTTTGATTCCTCTTAGGAAGGTACAGTCCTATCGTAATTAGTTCAACTTCTTTTGAAAAAATAGATTAGAGAGCTTCTTTTTGTTATAAGAACTTCATTTCTTCACATGCAGGTAATGATAGTGGACTTGAAATTGACTTATCCAAGTGGTTTGGCAACTGCTGTTCTCATCAATGGTTTCCATACTCAAGGAGATAAGATGGCCAAGTAATATCTGTTGATAGCTCCTTTCGATCCTTTTCTTCTTCGAAACCAATTTCAGAGCCATACCTTAACTGGTGTTTATGATCATTTGCAGGAAGCAAGTAAAAGGGTTCATGAAGTACTTTTCTATCAGCTTCTTGTGGGGTTTTTTCAAGTGGTTTTACGAGGCCTCAGAAAACTGTGGATTTTCGCAATTCCCCACATTCGGATTGCAAGCTTGGAAAAACACGTATGGATTTTCGACTAGTATTCTGTCTTGTACTAGGCATTACTGTTCTTACTGACGTTCTGTAGTTTGTCAATTGCAGATTCTACTTTGATTTTAGCATGACTTTTGTTGGAGCAGGCATGATATGCTCCCATCTAGTCAACCTGTCTTTGCTTCTTGGAGCTGTGCTCTCTTTTGGAGTAATGTGGCCTCTAATTGGTCAGCTTAAAGGAAATTGGTTCCCTGAGAGTTTAGAGGAATATGATATGAAGAGTTTATATGGTTACAAGGTGTCTTGTCTCACTCCTTTTAAGTATATATTTACTTTTCTTCTATAGGCACCTCTACTAAGTACCAACTATCTCCATATAGGCACCTCTACTAGTTTATATGAAGAGTTTATATGGTTACAAGAGTTTAGAGGAATATGATATGAAGAGTTTACTTTTACTTCATATCGGCACCTCTACTAAGTACCAACTATCTCCCACGATCCCTTTCTCAGGTATTTCTGTCTGTTTCTCTAATCCTTGGTGACGGCCTTTACAATTTCATCAAGATAATGTTGTCAACCATTGTTAGTATTCATGACAGAATGAAACACAAGAACCTTCCAGGTATTATCAATCGTTTCGAGTTTCCTTTACTTGTACTGATTTGGTCACTCTTCAGTCTTCACCCACATTACTCTAAATTTAGTCGAATCAGTGTTACTGTCATCTGAGACACAGTAAAACAATGACTCTAAGAAGGTGACACATTCTTCTCACTGCAGATAGGGATGACAAGTTGAAGCCTATAGAAGAGAAGCAAAATGAGATCTTTATCAGAGAAAATATTCCATTGTGGGTTGGAGTTGTTGGATATGTTGTCTTCTCCATCGTTTCTGTAATAGCGATCCCCATGATGTTCCCAGAACTCAAATGGTACTACGTAATCGTTGCGTACATGCTTGCTCCATCCCTGGCCTTCTGCAATGCTTATGGAGCTGGTCTTACCGACATAAACATGGCTTACAACTATGGAAAAGTTGCTCTTTTTGTGCTAGCGGCATTAACTGGGAAAGAACACGGCGTGGTAGCGGGGCTAGCCGGATGTGGTGTCGTAAAATCGGTTTGTTCCGTGGCTTGTAATCTGATGCAAGATCTCAAGACAGCGCATCTAACATTCACCTCGCCTAGAGCAATGTTTGTGAGTCAAGCCATCGGCACCCTAATAGGCTGTCTAACTGCTCCTCTCAGTTTCCTCTTGTTCTACAAGGCATTTGATGTGGGAAACCCTCATGGAGAATTCAAAGCTCCATATGCCTTGATCTACAGAAACATGGCGATTCTAGGAGTTGAAGGCGTCTCGGCTCTGCCTCAGCATTGTGTGCAGCTCTGTTATGGGTTCTTTGCTTTCGCGGTGATGGTTAACCTAATTAGAGACTTTTCACCGCCAAAGATCGGGAAATGGATGCCGCTTCCTATGGTCATGGGAGTGCCATTTCTAGTCGGGGCATACTTCGCCATAGATATGTTCACCGGGAGTGTCATCGTATTTGCATGGCACAGGCTTGATAGCAAGAATGCTGGCATGATGGTTCCTGTGGTTGCTTCTGGTTTAATTTGTGGAGAAGGGTTGTGGTCTCTTCCTGCCTCAATTCTTGCTCTGGCCAAAGTAAAACCCCCTATCTGCATGAAATTTTTGGGTTCCTAGTGTAGGCTATATAAATTCATGGTCACTGAGAATGGGCAACAACACTAGAGCGATAGACATATATAGGATAGTATTGTATCAAGTTTTTACTTCATCCTAGACAGTAATAAGATTCACTTTGGTGGGTGATTGACCACCACTTGCACTAGTAATCAAAATCTTTCCAATTTTGTTTCATGGGTTCCAACACAGTAACTTATGCAATGGACTTAATGATGAAACAGATTCCTGGAATATAGAAAATGAGTGAGATTTTGGAATAACCACTTTTAATAGTTTATACGCTATTTTCACTTGGCCACTCAAACTAAAGTAATAATAAACTTGGTCATAATAGTCAAAATACACCCTGAACTTGGCTCAAATTGTCAATTTGCACCCCGAACTTGTAATTGTGAAATTTTACCTCCTCAACTTGTCAAAAACTGCCGATTTGCACCCCCTCCGTCAAATTTAACAGTTTCCATCCAATTAAGAGTCACATGTCTTGCACATGAGAGGTATTTTCGTTATTTTATATTTATTTAATTTTATTAATAAAAATACATCAGAAATTTATTTTTGTACAATATTTTCTACAATTATATCGTTGTATTTGTGACCTAAAGACTACTTTTATTGAGATATTTGAGTTTTTTAGTCTTAGACAAATTATATCATGTTTTTTATTAATTAAAATAGTGGTTCGACAATTCAAATTTAGTTATCCACATAATTTTTCTTATTGACAAATTATATCACGTAAGGTATGCGTTATTCTTTTGAAAGAAAAAAAAAAATATTATGAGTAAGTAGACATAATTGTACAAAAAATAAATTCATTGTATAATTTATTTAAAAAATAAAATAAATATAAAATAACGAAAATACCCCTCATATGCTAGACATGTGACTCTTAATTGAATAAAAACCGTTAGATTTGACGAAAGAGGTGCAAATCGACAGTTTTCTACAAGTTGAGGAGGTAAAATTTCGCAATTACAAGTTTAGAGTACAAATTGACAATTTGAGCCAAGTTCAAGGTGCATTTTGGCTATTATGCCTAATAGAAATATCAGTACCAAGTAAACCCAACAAAATGCAAGTCAATACAGATATGACGATCGGAAATAAAAGGGAGAAGCAAACGAACCTTATCTGATTCTGTAGATAAAAATTCTATTGAACGCATCCAAAGTTTACGATATACATATTTTATTTGAACAAAACCGATGTTGATACAAAAATTATACATCACTCGAGCAAAATAAAGGAATTGGTGGTATATTAATTTAAAGGAAAAATATCACCCTGTTATAATACCCGCCAGAACATCACTCTTACTTCGTGCATAAATTGTGTAAACTAGACGGATTGCATCAAGCCATCCATCAAGGAAGTCCCATGAATCAGCAACCTAGAGGTTGATGAAAATTCACATTAGAAGGCACACTTCTTCTATACAAAAGGCATCGGTTTTGGTTCACTTTTATGTACTTCATGCTACAATAGTGGGATACTAATGGTATGTTGACACTTGACATCATTAGACAACAACAAAAAACGTATAATCATGTCTTAGACTTGAGCAAAAACCTTATTTTATACCTGATATTGCACAGCAGAAGATATATGAGCAAAAAGAATTAAATGCATGAAAGACCACTGCAAAGCATGCATGTTAACTATATCCTAATTGGTTATTTGTTGCTAACGTATCTGCTTAAAATCAGTACCATCACCACCTTCTTTTATCAAAGTTTCCTGCTTTGACCAGCCATTATGCAAAATTATTCCTGATTATCAATGAACAGGATTGACTTATTTTTATAAAGGATTGAATAACAATCAACCCTATTTGTAGGAACTTAAACACCGTCCGAATTCAGAGTGATAAAAGTATGACTTCTGTATCCAAGAAAGGATTTAACTTTGTAAGTAACAAAAGAAGAACCCTTACCAGATAGAGAGGTCCGTGAATTGTATCAATGCAGAGCCCAGCACCAGGTGGTAAAGTCAGATCACCACATGCTGATACAGAAACGATATCTGGAATATTAACTTTTATAGCTGTATCTCCTGATCTTCCAGAGACACTTTGGGGTACTTGCTTTTGGTCACCTTTGCTGACCTGCTGAAGTAATTGATAGCAACATAGGGTTTAGGTGTGCAAATAACTTTTGTTTTCTTAATACACACTATAATATATATGAAGAATTATGAATAGGTATAATGATTCACCTGTAAAAGCCCTTCGTGGTTCAAAATAAATTGTGATCGTTTCCAATCACTATGAGGTGCAATCGGTTTCCCCACGGGTGGTGCAGTAAGATATCCGACTTTAAGATAAGGCAGAGGAAGCTGTAACAAAGGTTACCATCAAATTAGTGATAACGAAGAAGTGAAGAACTATATAGGGTAAGGATTTAAAAGAACAGGTCCAAGTATCGGGGATCAGAATAATAGCAAGACCAATTTCATAATTCATCATATATAGATTTAGACAAAAGAGTAGAAAAATTATTGAATAGAATGGTATTGATGCTTACCATGGATCTCACCAGACGAAGAGCACTAGTGTAGACCTGAAAGTAATTCATATCACGAAAAAGCTTAGCTGCTTAAAATAAAATGAATAACATATCCTTAGAGAGAGAGAGAGAGAGAGATAGTCTAGACCTGAAAGCAATTCACATCACGAAAAAGCTTAGCTGCTTAAAATAAAATGAATAACATATCCTTAGAGAGAGAGAGAGAGAGAGAGAGAGAGAGAGAGAGAGATTGAAATGAACTGGTGACGGTATTTATAATGAAATATTCTTCTCTAGTTGCATGAAAGTCTGAAGCTATGAAGCAGATGCTCATGTCAAGATCAGCTTAGCTAAAGTTGATGGAAGAAAAGCATGAGATGATTACATTGTAATTTGGTTTCAGCGCATGAGCAGCTGCAATGTAGATAGCTGATTGACTGTATAACTCATTAGGTGAAACTTCTTTGGGATTTCCAGATCCCCCAGTTCTTAGTGTATCCTCCGCCAATCCATACTGAAAGAGAGAGTAATACTAAGTTGGTAAATCAAGTTACAACTTACATGAGATTATTAACAGGAACACTGATGTGTTGTTATCCTATGTACTGATGTCTGGTTATCCTCTGTAGTATAGTGCAAACTAAGAAACTAAGTGCATTATCCTCAGCTAGAAAGGATTAAATCAAACTTACCAATACAGTTCCAAGGTTGTAAATTGCTCGATGGAAGTCAAATTGCAACTGAATAGCTGCCCGGAACTGCAACAGAAGAAATCAAAATCAGCCACTGTAAAAACTAAGGAGCTTACCTAAGAAATTAATTTCTTAGCTCCCTACACATTTATCCAACCCTTCTGGTGTCCCGAAACAATGTTCTACCTTACTGATTGCACTTTTTACAATCGATTGTTTTTCTCGTGCAGGCACAATTGCGCTAAGTTCCTATATTGCATAATCACATGTAAGAAAGCAGAATGGAGTGAAAATAACAATACATAAGTACATGTAGAGGGAGAAAAAAGTTCAGTTAAAAACTTAAGAAGGCAGGCTAACAAGATTTAAGATACCTGCAGAGCAAGTCCCCAGTTGTTAAGTGCCTGAAATGTATATCGCATGGTGTTAGTACTAGGGAATGAAGGCAACAAACAATATTTTTTTCCTTTTATCAAATCAGAAGAGTTTTATAACCATTTCTCTTGGAATATCAGAGAATGGAAGAAGTTTAACTCGATATTAATAAGTCATACCTGGGGACTGTTCCAGTTCAGCAAGACAGCTTTTTCATAATTTTTCGTAGCCTACAAATCAAATTGGAAAGGTAAATTTCACTTCATTGACATTGTTTTATAGAATAACTTCAAGCTATGATGTGAAGTGTTAATAAGCTTATGTGACACTAGCACCATCATATATAAGAGTTAATAAGGTCACAAAGGTCAACTACTCCTGACTCCCAGCATTATAGGAAATGAATGCATATTGGAAAAGTGCAGAATGTTCATCTACAATATGCAAATGTATTTTGAACAGTATACTTGAGAGTTGTCAAATTAGGTTTTAAGACATGCAATAGATAGAAGTCTACAATCTTGCAAGGCTCAAGTACTATAATTTCATTCTAACCTGCTTCCATAGTTCTTCAGCTTCCTTTGTACGACCACGCATTTTCGCTCGATCAGAGATTGCAATAGCCCAATTATAGAAGGCCTGGATAGTAATGATCACATTATTGTCATATATCAAATGAATAAGACAATCAAAAGATCAACTACCTATAAATAGATACCATGATATCTGCTAGGTGTTAGCTTTCTGAAGTCCTATCTTATCCTTTTACTATAGATAATGTAGTTAGCTATATTAACCAAGGATATGCAAACATACATCATGAAGTGTAGGGCACAGATGAGTAGCCTCATCATACTTTTTGCAAGCCTCCTCAAGCAAAGCATCTTTAGAAGGAGACGTAGAATCAGGACTAACATTATCCGCACTTTCCTGCATGGCAAATGATGACCATTAAAGTCTTAGACATAGTAAATCTGCTCTAACGTGCTAAACAGTGAAACAAACCATTCTCAAATTAAGAACTTCTGGTTAAAAGTAAAAGAACAGCTACAAACTGCTTATGTAGAAAGTATACAAGAGTCACAAGATGTTATCTCGTACCTGAAGAACCAGCGCCCAATTGTATAGTGCATCATAATCATCTGGATTTCTCTCTATTGCACTAGCATACCTACAGATTTTAAAATGCAAGTTATGCAACTGCCAACACTTTGAGCTTTGTTTTCAGAAGTAAACTAGTATATCACAGTGTTACGAGAAGCAGTAAAAGAACAGTACCTCTTGGCAGCGAAAGTAAGAACGCGTTGGCGAGATCGACCATCATCATCAGTGCCGGTGACACTATTGATCAACTCCATTGCAGCATTGTTCTGCTCTTGCTGTTGTTGCTGACGCGGCGTTTCTTCACTGATACATTGAAATCCACAAATTGGCAAACATGTGAATAAATGGTACACTGATCATCACATCCAAATTTGAGAGTCGAAACCTAAATCGTTCTACGTACAAACCAAAAGTCATGAATTTCAAAGATAAAAGATAGATAATTAGGGCAACATAAACCAATTTTCAAGCTCAATAAACAAAATTACAAAACAAGAAATGGAAATGTGGAACCTGTGACTGTAAGGCGAGCTAGATTCATTAGCAGCGTCATCATTCTTCAAGCCATTAAGCAACTCTCTCATTGTGAATGTACGGCTCCCTTCGTCTTTCTTCAGCTCAGGTCTTGCAGTCCCTTGCGAACTGGACTCGATCGCCGCCGTGGTAGTTTCTTTGGCTGCCTCCACCGTCGGATCTGCACCATCGGTTACCACCGGTTCGGGTAGGGGTTGCACTTCCGGTTTAGATTCAGGCTCCGGTTGAGCCTCGGGCTCTGGAACTAGCTCTGGATTAGCTTCGGGCTCGAGGACTGTTTGTGATTCGGGTTGGGACTCCTCGGGATTTGTAGTCGGGTCGGGTTGATGTCCGTTTTGGGACGGAGGCTCGTCGGCGGGTGTGGACATTGTGAGAGATCGGAAAAGCGCTCAGATTTCGAAGACTCTCTCAGTCAGATCAGAGAAGAATCAAAACGAAGCAGCTTAACGAGTTAACAGACAAGTTCCACAGAACCATAATATAAACGGAGATACGTCCATCTCATTAACGCCGTTAAAAAAATTAATTGGTAACTACTTTGAGTGTTTTCTATTTCAACTGAAAAAATCGTATATGAGATCCCAAGTTCAGATCTCTCTCATTTAAAGAAAAGATCAGTGAGTACTAGAGAATACTCTACTATGGTTAATTGGTTAGTAATCGATTTTTACAGTAAGGTAGGGTGAATCGTAAGAGTTTCTCCTCTAAGTTGATCTGCAGTATGCATAACAATCTAAAACTGTAACTTGTTAAATACTTTATGGAAATGGCAACGGACACAAATTAGTGAAAGCCTGCAAAGGATATATATAAGCACTTCAAGTCTAAACCAGAGTTCCATACAAAGCATATCCAAATGCGAAGGCACATTTATTGTGTTCACTGATTGTCAAGTGTTAACACCACTCGGAAGAGCCCCCAGTCAGAACGCTCGGTGTTACTAAATCTGCCTTTGCTGCCACAATCACTCCGATGAGCATCAGAGCGCGGGCAACACATTATAAATCCCATAATTTAGTTCAATACAGAAATTGCTTTTCAAGCAGTGTGAAAGTGGCCTTGAGATCCCTTAGTTTGAAAGGAGACCTCAACTGGTGCAGCAACAATTAAAAAGAAAAGGGAATGAGGAATCAGGGAGCGAATGAGAAAGCAAAGAAACCAAATTCCCTCACAGTAGTTCTCTAAATCTTGTCGTGAAGGGTTACCACCAAATCATGAGCATCATCTAAAAGCTTCCAAACATCCAGACAGCCAGCCATGCTATTGCACTCCCTCATGATCTCTTCCATGCTGCTGTACTTCTCTACGATCAGCTTCCTTCGCTGCAGCACACAAGCTGCAATTGCATACAGCAAGAGATCATCAGTGGGCGGGGCTCTCAGCCTCATCCTCCCCCAAGCAGACTTAGCAATTCCCGCCCTGATTGCTGCCTGATCTGCCCACATTACCTCCCAGAGGCAAAGTGTCTGCTCAAAGCTCAACTCCCGCCTGAAGAGAACCACTACCATTCTGTACACAAAAAAACAATCCTCCGCTTGAAGCTTCTCCAGGTGTCTATAGAGGGTAACATCTTTGCCCTTGATGATCTTTGAAATGATGCCAAGCTGCCTCCGAATCCCAGCCTCATCCAGCCGGAAGTTATGCCGAGCCTTTTTCATAAAACCCACAAAGCACCAGAAGGCTTCATCGTCCTCTTCCATCACTGAAATGATAGGAGTAAGTAGATCGCTCATCCCTTGGCAGTAACCAATTTCAGGATCGTACAGAGCATAGGCTTCCAGGATCGCAACCAGGCGAGCAGCATGAAAAATCCTGCATGGCTCCAAGTGTTCATAATCCTTCATCCCGACACTCTCAGCTAATCGATGTGCCTTGATCTCTGAGACATCAGCCTGAGAGGGTGAATATATTATCCATTCATCATTTGCACGCACAGCATCGAGGCGGATGATTCTCTGCCATGTGGCATAATCTTCTGCTGTGTGGTATTTGCGCCTGTTTTCTGTATTGGCAGAGGAGTTTTCCGTAGCCTTATCAACATTATTCTCTTCAGCTCCTTCAGTAGTAAGTAAAGGTCGAGTGATATCAGTATCTTCAGAGGAATCAGAATCAGTTGATTCTGAGTCACCGGCAGAGGCATCTTCACAGGTGACTCCACTCTTCTCACCATCTCCTTCGCATGATTCAGACGTCTGAACAGCTTGCTGGCTGGCAGAATATTTTGTATCCTCGGGCAATTTGCTTCCTGCCTCAGCAGAAAATGATATCCTGGAACTTGTAACATCCGCTGGTCCAGTGGAATCTACAATTTGACTAAACTCCCCACTGCCCTCAATACTACTGTTTTCAGAAGTTTCCTTTAGCTTAAAGCTCTTTTCACTTTGTGTTAAAAGGCTCCGGCATTGTCTCCGCAAGTCCTCATATTCTCTTCTGCAATACAAACAGAAAAAAGAATGAGGAAAAGGTGAGGAAGGGAAACATAAAGAAAAAAGCAAGGAGAAGGGAGCTGACAAGGAACGTGCCATTGAAAAATTTAAACAGGATCACGAATGCATAGATAGGAAGAGGACAAACAACTAAATGAATACCTTTTCTGATTTTTTACAGATTCTCTTTCTTCCTTGGAACTGTTCACATCATATCTGTTGATCGAGAGAAAATTAATGTCAATACTCAATATATCAACAACGATCAACCAATGATAAAAAGGAAAGACAAAAATTTTGAGCTCCAAACAACAAGAGAAATATTTTGCAAAGTCTGTTTTCTCAGATGCTAATACTACATATTAGCGGTCCCAACTATTGGTACCCTCCCAGCAAGAGAACTAAGCTGGAGAAATAGTGACAAGTGGAAATTACCCACTATTACCTAATACAATTCACTTAAATGTAGATTTCATTGATAATCTAATGAATAACGAAACAATTAAACATATTTTGGTTCTCAATTGCTCCCCTACTACACCAAACTTTACTTTGGGTATCCATAGGAACCAAGTAAAAGCAAAAATGGTGATGATACATCATATTCATCTATTCCCAAGCACTCAGAAAATACAAGATAGAGAACAAAAGATACGACTAGAAAATTTAACTGGTTGACAGATGAAAAGAAAATTATTATTTAAGATCGAAACCAGTAAAGGTCAATAAATCAAGCATTCCAGAGAACCCGAAAGTGTCGTGGTAACCAGTTCTTAAAATAAAGGTAAATCTTTCTCAACTAATCTGTCCAAAACACACGCAACTGAAAATTGAAACAAAATCAAATAGCGGTAAATACTCACACTCCAAGGAGGAAAGGCCACACTTCAGCTCGTAAACTCGGATCAACACCCTGCATTGGGACATAATTAATTAATATCCGACAGTTGTAACACTTAACGTAATACATACGGTTAAGCAACTTAGACAATAAGAAGAGACAATAAGTATAAAGTCAGTATCGTACTCCACTGCGAACTTTTTTTAAGAACTTGACACCACCATCAGTTAGTTTCCCTTCCGGTGTAAAGAAACTTTTCCATTGTTTAGGTAGAAGTGCATGTTTTTTTCTCCTTCGTGACCACGGTGATTTAAGACTACCCCTGAGAAAACAGCAAAACAAAACATATCAGTCTACACTTGTCACCAAGGAAGAGGAGAGGTTATTAAGACAAACAAAACTAACATTCCAAAGTGAGGTGCAATTCATATATAAAACAAGTCCCATTAGAAATGCAGCAAGAACAACATTTGCTACCAGAGAGAGAGAGAACAAATTGGGACTATACAATTTTTATGACTGATGATGAAGCATAACGAAATGGAATAATTTGTGGAACATTATAACACTGAATTAGACCTCTTCTAATGCCAATCCAAAGTAACACACAGTTAGGGAAAAGCAAAAGGCAATAATGAGAAAATGAAGCCCACACAAAGAGAGAGTTTCGGATGAACCCTAGCGAAAACTAGCTGAGGTAGACATTTTTGGACACAATATGGAACTTCCAGATCCGGATCTGCGATCAAAAAAATTAAATAAAAGCTAAAGAACTCTGCTGGCTTCTTAGAACATTAAGAAAATGAACAAAAATCCGAGCTTTCCTTTCAAATCAATACAATTTCTAAAATTAATGATTCGGGAAGAAGAAGAACTAAAGTGACAACTCACCGATCAGTGTTAACTGGTGAGGAAGACGAAGAGGCAACGACTAACAAAACCGATCGCAAATGAATCCACGACGACGATGACGGTGAATTTGACGACGTCGGAGATGAAGTAGAAGAAGAAGTGTGACTTCTCCGTAGGGCTCTCATTAAGGGTTTCTGTTCCGTAAGCATATCTCTCTCTCTTTCTATTATGTGTGTAATCTCTCTCTCTCTCTTTCTCTAACCTAATCTCTATAATCTTAAGCTTAATTATGATAGCAATAATCTTAGGGTTTCAGCGATTCGATTTTACCTAGAGTAGACGACAGTGGCGGCCAAGGCGATTCCGGCCATGGCCGTGACGGCGACGGCTAATCCGACATTGGATGGAGCAGTCCAAGCCCAGAAGCCGGTTCCGCCACCGACGCCTCCGCCGATGAGAGAGCCGCCGCAGCTCCTCCCGCCGCCGGTGCTGCTACCCTCCGCGACCACGATCCATTGCCGACGATCATCACCGCCGAAGAGCATCAATCGATCAATGAGGAGGAATTCGATGACGTCGTCTCAGTTAAATCACTGCTCTTCTTCTTCTTCTTCTTCAGAAATCGTGATTGGGGTTCTCTCTCACTCTCTATTAACAGAAACTGAAACCCTTTTGTGCTTCCAACTGCTTTTCTTTTCTTTTCTTTTCTTTCTCTCCTTTTCAGAGCTTTCGCTCTCTTTCCATCAAAGCCAGAAAATTATTAAAATAAAAACGAAAGAAAACTGGATATTATTTTCGTTGAGATATTATATCCATCTCTCTCTCTCTCTCTCTCAACTGAGAGAGTGCGGGGAAACTGTAAATGTAGATCGAACACCTGGGGAGGGTCCGGGTCCGGGTCCGGGTCCGGGTCCGGGTCCGGGTCCGGGTCCGGGTCCGGGTCCGGGTCCGGGTCCGACATATGTGACCCGGCCCAATTGAGAATTACTAGGATAGAACTGAATTGTAGATGATTATCATTTGCAACATCGTATTACAAATACACTATTCATATGGAATCAGGCTGGCCTTTGTAGATAGACGTATTGTTTGGTGTAAAGGCGTAACATACAAAGGTTAGACTCATCAGACTACCTCTCATCTACAAAAATGTTCAATCAAGTGAAAATTATTTAAGAAGATAGTTATAATGGATGCTACCACGTACGATGTATTTTCATAGTCACTTGATACAAGAATGTTCGATATTTTCACTGTTATCACTATATAATAATATATTTTACAGCCAATACTCAGTGAATTTCTTGTAGCATTATTTTTAGACAGTTTGATTTGCGGTTAAGGGAGCGAAAGCAAAGCATGTAGATTTCAATAATTTCATAAGTTGAAGCTTCACTTAGACTATCTACAAAGTTTTGTAATTTGAATTACATAAATATATGTGTCGTGGGCAAATTAATAGTGTGTAATTCTTAAACAATAATCATATCAAATAATTTTTTTTTTCATAGAGATACATAATTACTAATAATTATGTAGTTGAATTTGAAACCTTTTATTTACACAAATGAGACTTCATGAATGATTACTGTCGAACTTTAAATAATAAAGTCAATTGTGTAGATTGCATTTACGTCTTCCATGAGTATTCTCACCTCCCTGTTACTTTCCCAGCATCATGCACAACGACTGTTCTGCATAAATTGCTGCAGTATCATTGAGGCGTGCCTCATCGACTCACATTTACTCCCAGAAAAGCACAAGTGAAAGAACAAAAGGAGAGGGATGCGTAATTACAAAAGTCAAAAGCCAAATCGGGGATCATCTGATTTTCATTGTTAGTGTGGGTTTAAGAATAATATGGGAATTACTCACATGCTATGAGCCTAATGGGGAGACAATTTGTGCCGGACCACATGCCATTACATTGTCCTAATTCTATTACAATAGAATCTTCATTTTCGACCAAAACAGATTAAGAATCCTTAACTAATCTCACTTTAATTAGCAACATTTTTAAAGAATAAAATTAAACCCCGTTAAGCTGGGATTTAGTTCCTGATCAGAATTATGAGGTTGTTTAATATGCCTAAACGGACAAGGAAGGCCGGTTTAGTTGATTAATTATGAGGTTTTTACCTAAAATTACAATTTTGTGGTGATATTTACCAGTAGTAAAATTACTTTTTAAAATTACCACTAGCAAGTTTCCATCCAAAACTAACTGAATCTGTTAACTCATAAATTACAAAATTACTCTCATAAATCAATACCATTGAACCTCATAAATCAATACCACTGAGCCTCATAAACCAAAATATTCTAATGTTACTGACTCTCAGAAACTTTACATCCGCCGTCCTCCGCCGCGATTCCAATGCTACTAACCCTCAGAAACTTTACCTCCACCGTAAATTTACCCTCAGAAAATCCAGATCTGATCAAATCTCCACCATGAAGGCATGTCTCTGCCAGGCTTCGGCGTCCGACTCGCTCCCTTCTCCTTTTTCATTAACCCCTTCCAAACCCTAACCCACATCCCCAATGGCCTCCTCCCCCAACCACCTCCACCACCTCAAACGACGATTCCACCATCTCTTCCTCCAAACAGCCCAAGCTCTCCTTCATCACCCCCGCCGAAATCGCCGCCGAATTCTCCCACCACGACCCCACCGTCGCCCGAATCAACAACGGCAGCTTCGGGTCCTGCCGCGACTCCATAATCCAGGCCCAAAAACGGCATCCTCCGCTCCCACACCATCATCAAAGACCTCCACCACCGCCGCCACCATCGTCCTCCATTGAGCTTCCCAATCCCTTCCATCGTCCTCCACTGAGCTGCCCAATTCCTTCCACCATCATCTGTCGTCCTCCTCTGCTCCGCCGCCTCCATGTCCAAGGCCGCCGCCATCGCCCGCGCCGAGGCCGAGAAGAAATTCTGTGTCGCACAGATCGGGCACGAAATGAGAGAGAGAGAGAGAGGAGAGAGAGAGACTGGAAGAGGAATATGTTGATATATATATATATATATAGATGACATAAGTTGTAATTTATATATTTCTATGGTTAATTATGTCATTAAATCATAGATGGGTTAACAGTCCGTTATTGTTAATTATCTACTGATGGTATAAAAAATTAGGTATTGTTATTGGTAAATATCACTACAAAATTGTAGTTTTGGATAATTATGTAATTAATTATTTGTTAATCAATAAGATTAGTCTTGGGGATTAAGGTATAGAGAGAATTGGGTATCTGCCAAGTGGAGGTTTAATCCAAAGAGGGTGCAGCTTGTACTTACTTTTGCTTGGCTTGTGTCCTCTTCAGAGGACTGGAGGGTCCAGATTTCATGATGATAGTGATCATGGTGAACCCATTTGCTCCCACACTGAATCATCAAAAAAACTTGGTGGATCAGCCGGCAATGATGAGATTTTGAGACAGTGACATTAGGAACATAGAACTTTTGCTATGACAATGCTCATTGTCAATGGAACCAAGCAGGTTGGTTCTCAACTATGTGACTCTTTCTCTTTTGTGCTAGCTAGTCTTCTTTAAAAAATCGGGAGATAGACTTTATAATAATCATACTGAAAACTAAAAGAATAACATTGTTGAATTGTTCATTCAATGAATTCTATTAGAAATTATATGTCTACACTATTTGTGTCAATTTGTATATAAATACCACATATCTGCTCGTTATATTATGTACTTGGATTTTTAGATTAAACTAGCAAGGTATACATTTTGTCTTTTGTATTGTATTTGCTTATCTCATATATGTCACCAATTTTCACCAAGGATTGCTATGAATTATGTTATATTTATTTATATATATACATGTCACCAATTTGACCAAAGATTGGTGTGTGAAGATTTCATTCTTCTCATATATCATCATGGAAACGAAAGTATGGGGATGATAGAAAAAATATTCTAGGATATCTTGTGGGACAAGAAAGAACCCAAGTTTGGTGCGTCCATTATGTGGGAAATTGGATGTACAATACATAGCCAATCATTATAATCCCAAACCAAAGCCATCATTTTCGAATCATCATATTCCAAGCATTTCCTTTTGGCTAGATCTTACATGTTTGATTTCCTTTCAAGTTACTATAGATTCTTTCTTATCACCACTGGACATAATTAACGAGTTATTTTATTCATTTGTGAGAATAATTTATAATTAACTTTTATCGTTTATTTATACGAAACATGAGCAAAAAATGTTAGTTAAGTTCATTTTCTAGGGTCCCAAGATAAAAGGACGTTGAACTTAACATTGATGATCGAAATGTTTGATTGGAATTGAAGAATCAATTCAGAGCAAACAGGGCCGTCTCAAACTTTTTGGCAGCCCTGTGCGAAAATTAAAATGCGATCTTTTAAACTTTACTCTATATGAAAAAAAAAAATTAACAAACAGACAATATAAACTCAAATGTAATCAATAAAACATCAAATTACCATTAGATATCCTTGCAAAAGATGCTAAATATTCAATACACGGTTAAAATAATTACAAAAAGATGCTTCATTGAAAACCTCTCACATTCTCAGCATCACCTATGCTCATTTGAAAATCCATCTCCTTGCCTTCTTAGCAGCAAAATCATCAATCAGTTTATCACAATTGAATTTCTCAAGATAATCATTCTCAATCGAAATCAAAGCAAGTCTATTTAATCTTTCTTGTGACATAGTTGATCGCAAATAAGACTTTAATAGCTTTAACTTGGAAAAACTTCTCTCAACTGAAGCAATAGTAACAAGAACAGTTAACAATATTCGATATGCAAGTCTAACAACTGGGCAAGTATTCCTCTCTTGTAAGAAATTCAATATATCACAAGCTGTCATCCTTACTCTAGGTAATATCTCCCTCAAGAGTTTCAGCTCTCTGAACAAGTCTTCCCCATCAATATCTGAACTCTTTCCATGTCTCAAAACATCCTCAAGATGAATGCAAGTAGCACTTAAATTAATATCATCTATGGAATTCAAAGTTTCTGAAGTAAATAAAAATCCAAAGATATCATCATATTGTTGATATTGTTCAAACCTTCTCTGCAATGATCCCTTAGCTTGGTCAACAAGGTATAAGAAATAATGCACTCTAAAATATTCTTCACCGGAAGATGATGGTAATGGCTCGCTGGCTCTTTCATCAAAAAATTTCTTACTACGAATTATACGCTTTTCCGGAAAAACTTGAGCAACATTTAAGGTAGCAGCAATTTCGTTTGTGGTAATGATTGCATCTTTGAAGCAATTTTCTCTAAATCTATCTAGCCAAGCAATTAGACCTTTTACCTCACCAATAGCAACACTTATTTGCTTGTCATCAGATTGTAGCATTTTGCTAACCTTATTAAAAGCAAACAAGATTTCATACCAGATCACCATGCCTAGCAAGAACTCAAAGTCACCTAGCTCATTAGTGGCAATTGACTTTGCACCACTTTTTATTTTGGGATCCTTGTCAGCTTCAGCCAGTTGAAGTAATGCTTCTTTTATTTCAATAGCATTGAATCGCAGAGGCTTCACACTCTCAATCCGACACTCCCAACGCGTAGTGGATAATGATTTCAGAGTGAACCCTTTAACATTGTCTTTTAGTAACTGCCATCTCTTTGTAGAACCTACAAATCAAATATCAACACATTATATATCTCTAAAAAACACCAACTGATTTTCTATAAAAAAAAAACTTTGCTACATCATAAAGAGTTAAGTTAGACAAACCTGCAAATAGGGTATAAAGACGTTGTAACACTCCAAAAAAATCAACTGCTTTTGTACAAGAATTTGCCACATCACAAAGGGTTAGGTTCAAACAATGACAACCACACGGAGTGTATAAAGCTCTAGAATTGATATCTAGCAACTTTTTTTACACCCCTTGGTGTTTTCCTTTCATGTTTGACCCGTTATCATACCCTTGTCCTCTTACATTATTGATATCAAGATCTAGTGACTGTATCACAACTAGTAACTCTTCAAATAGCCCTTGACCAGAAGAATTCTAAAAAAAACTCTTCAATTTGTATTGGACTTTTTGAAACATTGACACATCTAAGTATCAATGACATTTGCTCTTAATGACTAATATCTGGTGTGCAATCAAGAATCACAGAGAAATATTCAGCATCTTTGATTGTCTGTATAATTTTAGCTTTGATCTCAATAGCTATCATTTGCAACAATTCATTCTGAATGTTGTGTCCAAGATAATGATGATGAATTTCAGCATTAATAATTCGCCGACAATGCTCCTCCATTACTTCATCAAATTCTGCCCCCATTTCAACCAGGCCTAAAAAGAGACCATTATCAGGTTGATAAAGCCTCTCATTAGTTCCACGAAAAGCTAAGTTATGTTTAGCAAGAAATTTCACAATTGCAATTATCCTTTTCAATACATTCCTCCAATGTTCTTTCTCTTTTCTAATCTGGTCTTGGTAAGCTTTATCAATAGTTTCATGCCTTTGTAATCTAATACGCAAATCAGTCCAAGTATTTGCAGTAATGAGATGATCAGTGCTCATTTCATGCTCTTTAAGTCTTCTACTAAGATGACCCCAATCATTGTACCAATCATTTGCTAGTTGACCTCTCATTGGCCCTCTTTTAAACAACTTGCAACCAAAACAGAAAACCTTATCAAGTTCCTTTGAGTACACAAGCCACTCTCTATCACACTTCTCTCCATTCCCTAAATACCGAGTGTAGAATCTTGAACTGAAACGTCTATTGAACTTGTCTGGTGGGCCACTTTCTACAGAAAGATCTCTAAGAGGCCCCTTTTCTACCAACAAATCTACTAGCTTTTTATCCAAGGCATCCCAAACTCTAGGATCAAAAATATTCACTGAAGTCTCATCTGCTTGATTTACATTATCATTATGCTCTGCATCATTCTCAGTTGCATCATGACCCAAATCATCTACAATTTCATTGCCATCAGTGTGTTCTTCCACAGTATCTTCCATGTGCTCTTCTGATTGTTCATTAACCAAAGATTGACCTGGACCTTTTGATTTTCTTTTCATGAATGTATCAATACGGGGCAAAGACTTAACTAAATTGACTTCTTTTTTCTTCTTCATGCGTTTTGCATAGCCAGATAAATCTTTTCTTTTAGGAGGCATGTTTCTAAATAACTAAATTCAAGAACTCTGTTTGAATAAGAAAACCTGATTCACTCACAGGTGCTGCACTTCCCAAATTCCAATTACCTCAATTCTCAAAAATTTTGACCACCAGACCACCACAACCTTGCAAATTGAAATTCCAAATGCAAACAATTAATAACCAGTACTCGTGCAAATATCGATCAATATGTAAATACAATCGAGTAGAACGACCTATCTTACATGAATCGATGAGTAGTAATGGTTGACTTGTAGTCAATGACATTTGAGATTTGAGAATTGATCAGTGCGGTCGCAGAGAAGTAAGAGAGAGAAGAGGGCAAGAGACAGATGAAAAGTTAAAGAGGAACCGAGGTATGAGGAAGCAATAAAAAAAAAATTGTCCTATATGCCATCTGCCTCCACTAGTGTAATCCTAAATATAATTGTTTATTCAATTGGACAATTAGTCCATAAAAGAAACGGAGAAATGGAGTTTACATGGTCAAATTTATGGAAAAGATGTCCCATTTATTGTATTTTTTAGTATTATTATTTAATAGAAAAAATGGAAGAAAAAAAAAATATGAGGCCCTAAAAATTTGTGGCCCTGTGCAGTCGAGCTCCTTGCACGTGTGCAGAGCCGGCTCTGAGAGCAAACCGAGTAGCAAGAAATCGGATTGACAAGTAGACTTCTGATGTTGGTCGTGTAATCATGTTTATCTCAAAACCGATCTATGTCAAACTGAGTAGAAGCCCAGCCCAACTGACCCATTTCGGCGAGGGTTCATCTTTATCTGATGCACACGCACACACCTGATTTTCTTGCTCCCAAAGCCACCACCAGTATTTACCGCCACCCACAACTCTTCTCAGCTACTCAACAAGCCCCCGTTCTCTGATTCTCAACTCAAAATTTATCATCAGGTAAATTCTTCATTTCCTACATCTTTCAATTTCAGTTGGAGATTGTGATTTGAACTAATTATAAACTCGATTCATAGTCTTGTATTCGTTTGAATGATGCTAATTGCTTCATATTAGGATTCTATTTGCGCTCAATCTTTAGTCTGAAGTAGTGATTGAGAAGTTATTTAGGTTGTTTTGGATGGGTAAATCATAATTAGAAGTCACTTGCTTGAAATTTTCCTGTGCGATTTTGTTGTGCAATTAAATCAATCTCTGCAACGACTGTGAAAAATTAGTGGCAGTTAGTTGCTTACAGTGTCTTGGTAGTTTTGGTTTGTATATGATTGCTAGGTGTTTTTGTGCACCATTTTGTGTTATTTGTTCTTTAACTATCAATCAGCATGAGCTCACTCGACTTTCGATATAAGTTCTTCACATTGAATATTGGAGGGATGAGTGGAAAATCTATAGTGGCAGTTAAGGTAATATTTAGGCGTGGTCTTTCTTTGACAGAGCCTGAGAGGCATTAGCAGTGTCATAGAATAGAGCAAGGCTGCTGGGTACTTGGTAGAATAGGGGTCATTGGTTGTAATGCAGATATTTACACTCTTTTTCTTTCTGGATTTCAATGTGTTAGTGGGAAAGAGACGCGAGTTCTTACTAGGAGTTGGTTGGGTATTGATTCTTTGCTTCAAGTTGCATGATCTCTCTTCTGCGTGATTGTGGAGTTTAGTTGTTTTTTTTCTGTGTCGTCATTGCTTGATAGGAGTGCTCTGTTGTTTCATTACACTTATTTAGTTATTTCTTAGCAGTGACGAATTTCTATGTCTTCTCACTAATCAATCTAGAATAGTTCGCAAAGATGTAATTTATTTACATCATGTCTGTTTAAATGTCCTTGGCATCTTTGTAAGCAACTTACTGAAACAAAATATGTCTTCTTAGCCAGGTTTGGGAGAAGCACACGAGATATGGCTTTGACAAACTTCATACTGACTGTAGCTGGTGTAAGTGCTGTAGTTCTTTTATTGAGGAGTGATGTGAAACAGTCAGCTACCATCTTGAGGCAGAATGTCAAACATATCCGCAAGTGGCTTGAAGAAGAATCTAAGTATGCCCTTCTAATTTTGTTCGTAAATTATTTTCTCTTAAAATTTGTTGATATATTTGCAAATTAGATTCAATTTTAATTCAATCTGTATGTTTCAGCTTTATGTGGTATAGACATTTTTAGAATTGATTATGTTTGTGATTCTGGGCATTTCTAGACCTGGATGCCTGATATTTACATATTCTGGTTGGATAAAGTTTCTGATGTTATCATCAACCCAACCATAATTCTAGTTTATCGTCTCATGTTGTTTGAAAGTTTGGGTGGTTAGCAAGTGAACTTTCGAAACAGGTTTTTCTTGCTAGAGCTTTAGTTTGATGGATTTTGAAGTAAATATTTTTCGGGTTTCAAGTCACCATGGCATCTTGATGATGATTCTGATTCCCATTTCATATGCTTTGCTCTTTCTCTTTGGCATGAGGGCAGTCTAATTTTTTTGGTTTAATGCATAAGTGATTGTAGACAATCTGAAGTAAGATGCAAGAGCAGATTAGACCATTTTCAGTAACTCCATCTTTGTGTCCATGAAAAACTCGCGAAGAACACAATCTTTTGGTTAAAAAATTTACAATATGGCAAGATTAATATCCTGTCAAATGATTATGTCAGTTCAAAAGACTTGTCTGTGAGACCTGGGTTCTTAACGTTTGTCACTTGAGTTTGTTCTGAAAGACTAGATGAATTGTTAGTTGATGTTTGCTTTGCCTCTTGTCTTATTTATCTGTAGGTCTCTTGCATCCAAAGAGACAGTATATGACTCCATGAATTTTCTCTTTCAGGGCGGTCCCAAAGGAACTGGAAACTAAGGTTCCGCCAAAGGATATTCCCAAGGAGGACAAGCACTAGTCTCGACACGGGCACCTCGAGCGGTTCACAGGAGTTTAGCTGTTTTAGACTATGGATTTTATGTTTATAAATTGCTTATTATGGTTTCCCTAGTAGTTTTGGGTTTTTAGATATACTGATTGTAACTAGTAACTAACGCGGAAGCTTTACTGTCCCAATCTGAGTTACCTTCTCTAATCAGCTTATCTCTGAAAGAGTCGTGGTTTTGCCATGCCGTATCCAGTGCACAAGGATTTTCCTTTTTCATGATATGCTTCGTTCTGCAATAAACTCTCCCCAGTTATAGCCGCATGTAGTTGCTATTGGCAATAAAGTATCGAGGATTAACGTGATACACTGTCGTGTATGCTGTGGTTATCCAACCTATTATTTTCTGTTATAAGAAGTGCTCTCAAAAGCATGCTCTCAATTGCTTGCAACAAACTCGTTGGAACTCTCCTTACAGGAAAATCGCATCGTCCGATTTTGAAATTGCCTAATTCATTCTTTCGTTCTGCAAATGAATAGTCTGGTTTTGAAACCTCTTCCCAGTTTGCGCACCAATTTCCTTACCTTGTTTTAGCCTGGACGAGTTGGTTATCTAAAAGATCTAACTCGGTCGGCCAAGAAATTATCAGTTTTCCTGTGACTTGATGTGAGTTAACTTAGCTATGACTCTAATTTATGGCTCTTGACCAAACCATTTAAGAACTGTCCCTTTGGGTTGGTTATGGTAATTGATTTGTTAGCTCAATCCGGGAAGTGTCTGAAACCAACACGCCAACACCTTGTGAAAATTGTAAGCACACAAAACAGATGAGCATACACCAACGACAATATTAATGTAATGCTCTCATCCCCATTCGGTGAACTACCCTTATAAGAGAAACCAATTGTCTCAACCCCCATCCAACCACCTTAACACCCTTCTTCATTGAATCTCTTAGCCTTTAAGCTCTTTACCATTATATTAGTCTCCACCATCCTCTCAATCAGAAAATCAAGACCCAATTTGCTTAGACTTGACAACAGAAATGTCTCTAGTAGTGGAAGACAAGCGTGCAGGTGCTGAGATTGTGCATGGAGCCCAAGAGTGTTACCAACAGTCCATAGATCTCTTGGAGGAGCTGGGATTTCCCAAAGGGGTTCTTCCCCTGCAGGACCTGGTGGAGTGTGGAAGGGTCAAGGAGACTGGGTTTGTATGGATGAAGCAGAAGGCGCCTTACGAGCACTTCTTTGTTGGGTCCAACACGCGTGTGAGCTATGCGACGGAGGTGACTGCGTATGTGGAGAAGGGCAGGATGAAGAAGATGACTGGGATCAAGAGCAAGCAGGTGTTTCTTTGGGTGCCGATCACTGAGATGATCATGGAAGAGCCATCGACCAAGAAGATCACTTTCAAGACTCCCATGGGAATCGGAAAGACTTTTCCGGTCACCGCTTTCATGACTGAGGAGGAGAAGCAGAAATATCTGGAGAATGGTAATGAGTAAACTAGCTTGGATCGATGTCTAATGTTGACATATCTAGTATGCTATGATGTGTGTTCGGACAAAATTTGTGATTCTGTCGGGACAAAATTAAATCGGCAGTCTATGAATGTGTTAGATTCATACTTGTAATTTCATTTTCTGATTCTATGAATGTGTTATTTTCAAGTTAAGGATATAAGATTGTTAAGTGAGAACAAAATTCTACGACTGCAATCTGAACCATAAATTCTTGTTCTCGTTTCACATTGATGAAACAATTGAACAAAATAAGCATGGGTTGATATTCTGATGTATACACAAAAGTGACAAAACTACAATTCCGAAGCCTAAATACGGAATGACCAACAACCAAAGACAGATGAAAAATGCAAGACCAATTGTTACACATTTCACAAACTAAATCCGCGATCGGATCAGCCATTACATTTCACTATAACTTTTTAAGTTACGATAAACAATAATGCACCGAATTTCACCCGAACTTTGAAATTAAACTCACCGCGGATGATTGTAGTGAGTAGAAGAAGCACGAGTGTAAATAGAAGCTCCACCAGTCGAACCACATCAGCCACTCCATCATATCTAACACAGTAACACCAAACAGTCCACTCCAAATCCACCCACAGCTAATGGCCAGAGCCTCCTTGGGCTTCTCACCTCCTATATCCATCTTCCGCCAAGTGTCTCATCTTCACACGCCAATTCCCCCAACCGCCGCACCTATGGCCCACCACCACCCTTCCTTCGAAATCGTCGGCGGCGCCAAAGACACATTCCTACCCGCCCTCCCTTCCCTCACTAAACCCTACAACCCCTTCCCCCTATTCGCCTGGAACCGCCACGTGGAGACCATCTTCGCCGCCTTCTGCCGCTCCACCCCCGACATCAAGCTCCGTCGCGAGTGCCTCCGCACCCAAGACGACGGCTCCGTCTCCCTCGACTGGGTCCCCGGAGACGACCGTGTCCTCCCCGCCGATGCTCCCCTCCTCATTCTCCTGGTTCGCTATTTCAATTTTTTATTTTTCAAAAATAATAATAATTCAAAGCTTATATCTTTGAGCTGAAAAATTGAGTGTTTAATGTTGCAGCCAGGTTTAACCGGAGGAAGCGACGACTCGTATGTGAGGCACATGCTGATCAGAGCTAGAGACAGAGGATGGCGAGTTGTGGTCTTCAACAGCCGCGGTTGTGGTGGCAGCCCTGTCACCACTCCTCAGGTACTACGTTTGTGTTTTAGCTGTTTCTTCCTATATATATATATATTGTGACGTGTTAATGGTTCTGATGATGATGTATGTTTTGAGCCAGCATTGTGATTGTTTGTTATTTTATGATGCTGATATGCAGTTCTATTCGGCTTCATTTTTAGGAGATATGCGCGAGGTAGTGGACCATGTTGGTGGGAGATATCCTGAAGCTAATTTATATGCTGTAGGCTGGTCTCTCGGCGCTAACATTCTCGTTCGGTATTTGGGTCAGGTACCATTGCATCCATGATACTTCTTATTAATGAATTGCTTATATCAAGTTACTGTATGTCTGCTGGATCAATGGCTATTCACTAGAATTGCTCAATGGTAGCTCTGAAAGGCAGTGTGTTTACCAATGTTTCTTAATGTAACAAGCTATTTCTGCTCATATGAATTCGTCAGTGCCGTTAGGTCTAATCAGGAACTTATAATAGGATTTAGATTTTCACTGGTATGTTTTCTATGGATTATCTACTTCAAGTCCGTTTTGTTGATCTTCAATATCTGGTACTTGCAGGAATCTAGTGCGTGCCGTCTCTCTGGTGCTGTGTCACTGTGTAATCCTTTCAATCTGGTGATCGCAGATGAGGATTTCCATAAGGGCTTTAATAATATTTATGACAGGGCTCTATCAAGTGCTCTCTGCAAAATTTTCCAGAAGTAATCATGATACATGTTAAACTTTCACAAGATCTATTTTAGTTCGAAGGTGATAAACAATTTTGTGACACTACATTGTAGGCATGCACTGCTCTTTGAAGACTTGGGTGGTGAATATAATATCTCATTGGCTGCTAATGCCAAATCTGTCAGAGACTTTGATGAAGGACTTACTCGCGGTATATATATTGTGCATGTACAACCTTTTTGTGTTTGGACTGGGGTATCATAATATGACATTCAGCTAAGAGCACCTTTCATTATTGCAGTTTCATTTGGTTTCAAGTCCGCGGATGACTACTACTCAAATTCTAGTAGTTCAGATTCCATAAAAGATGTTTGCACACCGTTGCTCTGCATTCAGGTGACATTTTGCCATTGATTGTACATGGTGAATGCTTTCTGGTATTGATATGGTTGAATTAAAATGGATCTTTTTTATGTGTTGATGAGTCACTTGGTGCCTGTGTGTATCTGTTCAATTCTGTCATTTGGTATGAGTGATTGAAAAGACCGAGAGAAAATTAAGTGGAAAGTGAAAAATGGAAGGGTCTCAGTTCTGTAGTTGCTGGTTTATGTGGAAAGGGAAAAGTGTAGGGATTTTGAGCCCCTCACTTCAGCTGCTTCAGCATATGATAAATTAATTACCGTGTGGGAGGAGGGAACCTATTAAACTGAATTTATGGATGTAATTTTCCCCACTCTATTCTACTCTAAGACTACTATGATAACTAATATACAGCTATATAGTTTCTTTCCTTTCTACGTTTGTTCTTCTCTTTCTTCAGACAAAAAGAGGAAATCACTTCTTTCCATCCTGTTGCATTTGTTTCTGTCAGTGTCCTTGTTTGGATGTAGCATGAGTGCGATCCATTAAAATTAAAAGTCATGTTTTATTAAAAGTCGTGTGTTTACGACTGACTCAAATATTCGTGATGGTTTCAGGCAGCAAACGATCCAATTGCTCCAAACAGGGGAATTCCTCGTGGTGATATCCAGGTTTGTGGAGTCTCAGCTAAACTTTATTTCTTGCGATATCTTTCTACATACCATTGAGCTTACCCTTTGTTGTTATCTCAGGACAATCCAAAGTGTATGTTAATAGTGACGCCTCAAGGTGGCCATCTAGGGTGGGTTGCCGGTGCTGAAGCTCCATTTGGATGTCCTTGGACTGATCCAACTGTGATGGATTTCCTTGATCATCTGGCAAGAGGGAAATCCAATGGCCTCCCATGTTCTGATGATTTGGAAAGTGTGCAGCAACGTACAGAGAACTTGCCTCTCTTGGAAGTATAGTTAGCAAATGCTCCATTCTTTATATATACAAGCATATTCTTGTATCTTTATCAAATCGTAGTCCTGTTATTTGTGATAGTTTGCAATCAAATTCATTTGAAATAAGTTTGAATCATATAATCATAGTGCATTGCAAAATCCAGATTGATAGCATCATTATGAAACATGGGTTTTATTGTCTGCAAGGTGCATGAACTATTTTTTGTTGGAGGACTTTGATGCTTGTACATTTTTTTGGACAAATTCCTAATTAGACAGGAAAATGTACAAGTTACAGTTCCAACATAAACTTGGACATTTTATTAACAAAAACGATCCGCACAACAATTCAAGGTTTATTAGTCTATGTGAAAAATTTGATATAAAAATTCACTATAACTCTAAAAGAAACATGTTAAGAGCAACTCCAACCAATGAGGTATTTTGTTTTGTCAAATTCAAAATCTAACATATGACATGGTAAATATAACATGTTCATATTTTGACTAATGCTATCTCCAATGGAAATGTCTAATTTGAATGTTATTTTAATATTTTTAATGTTATCTTTTTATTTATCTCAATTTGTTCTTGTATCCAACTCTTGCAAACACAAGAAATGAAACTGAGATCTTTTGTAACTCTTAATTCAAGAACAAAAATAAATTGAGAGAAGGACTTTGATATGTTTTTTGTCAGAAATGATTCATTAATCCCAAACAGCAGCAGCAGGTAACACAAAGAAAGAAAACAAAAATAAAGCCTGGAATTCATTTCATACAGAAAGTACAACAAACAACAACAAGAACCCCTACCAAGGAAGGTAAAAGGGATGCCAAACAAGAATTAAAGAGGTACAAAGTTTGATCAAGATTAACATTACATGAGAATCTAAATATTGAACATCTTCTTAGAAGAGTAGGGATAGATTTCAACTGCATAACCTTCATGTGTCACCTTGCAAAATTTTCATTTGCAACTTGGAATAATATGCCCTTTCCACAGGATTCATAACAGAAGTGTCAATGGACATAATTCTCATCTCTGCTTCAAACTTCCTAGCCTCAACCTCAGGTTTCCTAACTCGTAATTTCTCCTTATCAACTTCAACTTTCTCCTTCATAATATTTATTTTCTTTTCATCTCTTTCTTTTTTCTCTTGATGTAGTTTTTGAATTAACACAAACTAATCAGTGGTTTCTTTCAACTTTCTTTTCTCAATTTTCTTACCTAGTGGTCTAGACACAGGATTGTTAATGTTAGAATCTTCCTCAACATGTATACCAGTTCCTATATTTGAAGATGATGAGATATGAGGTTTAGATCTTTTCTTACTAGTCTTGCTGTTAAGCTCTTGATTTTGTTGTATCCACTTTGGTTGGTGCCTCAACAGAATCCACGCATAATCGAGATTAAACTTTTTGCCTTTTTCTTGTGCTTCAAACATTCCTTTTGCATCTGCAATCTAAAAAGACATGTAATCTAAAATCAGTTCCATAGCTTGAAGACATGCTAAATGAGTAATTGTTGTTAAAAGAGTTTACCTTGTCTTGTTCAGTCTTGCCACTCTCATTTCTTCCATTTATGGCTGCCATGCATCCTGAAAGTTTATTCACCACACTCTGTATTTTTCTCCATTGTTGGTACAACATTAGTTGAGAACGATCACTGTCAACTGTCTTGTGCTCATGATAATAAGCTTCAATTTTCCCCCAAAAAGTTTTAAGTTTCTGCTCATTGCCTTGTATTGGATCTAGTCCAGTGTTCAACCAAGCACTTATAAGGAGTTTATCCTCTTCTGGTGTAAAGCCTGGACCTCTTGCAGGTTTTTTTGATATTGTTTGAGAGACTACCGCAATTGGCTCATGCTCCGATTCTTGTGAAAAAAAAAATGGATCCTGATAATCCATCTACATCATGTAAATGGTGATGTTGATATATGTTTTGTTTCTTTATCACTAATCGTAAAGACAAACTTCTAGTCCTTGATCTGTAATACATAATGACTTCTAGCTCATAGTTTTACTTTAATTAACAATGAAAAAATATATGTAGAAACACATCAGCAGCAAATAAAACACAACAACAAATCTATCACTCACACACACACAAGAATAAAGCAGCTCGTACTTTTGTCTTTTCCATATAGAAAGTAACTTATGGGAACTCTGTAACATATATAGGAAGTTTCCTTCAGATCTGTGATGGATTTAACTTTCATACAGAAGTGAAAGAACTAGTCCATTACTATGTTCAGTAAAACATTCATACAAAACTAAAGTTTCATACAGAAATAAAAGAACTATTAATATAAGAGAGGCACTTACAGGTTTAGAATTGAACTAAGTGGAAGAAAGAGACTTCATCTGCAAGATAAAGAAATTATGGAGAGTTATATATGAGTGATAGAAGGACAATAACAGGTAGATAGTTATTGTATAAGTGAAAGAAAGTGAAAATTAAGGTGTTAAGTTGCTGGGTACGGACAGTTATTGCACACCAACTCTATTAACTCAGTATGCAAACTGCAAACAGGTATAGAAAATTAATTCCACAGATAAAGAGTTATTGCTAATCAGGTGAATTTAGTACAATGTAGAACATTTCAAACAGAAGTACAGAGTTGGTTTACCTGTCTATAGCATCTTCCAGCAATGAGAAAGATAAAGAGTTATTGCTAACCATTTACAGCTTGTTGAACAGATACGAAGTAAAGATGTGAGAAATAAATGACACTCGAACAGAACTGTAACACTGTAGGACTATAGGATCTTCCAGCAATGAGAAAAATGAGAAAGTGTTGTATGTAAATTTACTGTCTCATGGTGCATTCCTCCAAAATCATAGTTATATGTAAATTAAGATTAGATATAGAACTACTGTATATGATTACTAAAGTAACCTGGTCAACCAAGCTTCAAGTCTTTCATGCGAGGAAATACTCTTCTAGTCAATTTGGAATCAATCACTTACAACTTACAGAGTCATACATAAGAATGAACACTCGAAACAAAGTCACAATCACTTGTAATTTCATTAATAAATACCAGTAACCAAGATAACATCTAATGCATAATCATTACTCCATCTTCACAAGCATCACTTCTTAGAAAGATTTTTCCTGGCAAAAACAATATCATTATTAACAAACAACTCCAGCTTGCGAATTGCACACACATCTAAGTAAAGACAGAGACTGAAAAAGAAAAATATTCATGTAATCAACCTTCTACATATTGGCTCTAGCCAAATGGTGTTGCCACAAATGCTCAACAAGGTCAGCTTGTAGCATAGTATGTGTTCCCCTGTCTCGAATAGCCAAATGATTGCTAATAAAATCTTAGAAGTCTATTGTGTGAGTACGTAAAACTTGAACATCTTCAATCTGCTCTTGGCTCGTATCCGGTTCATCATATTGTCCTGCAAGAGTTTTAGAATCATTGGCTGCAATACGTTCATCACGCTCATCTTCAATAATCATGTTGTGCAAAATAACACATGTTTTCATGATTTTTGGAGAGTTTCACGATCCCAAAAACGAGCAGGTCCGCGAATTATAGCAAAACGTGCTTGAAGCACACCAAATGCTCTTTTTACATCTTTTCAGCATCCCTCTTGAGCTTTAGCAAAATTCTTTGCTTTCTCTCCCTGTGGACATGGAATGGTTTTCACAAAAGTAGACCATGAAGGATATATGCCATTAGCCAAATAATACCCCATTGTATAATCATGATCGTTCACCTTAAAATTGACCGGATGAGCTCGGCCTTCACGAATGTCAGCGAATAGAGGCGAATGCTCCAATACATTTATATCATTGTGTGAACCAGGTAATCCAAAAAAAGAATACCATATCCAAAGATCCTTTGAAGCAACAGCTTCAAGGATTAATGAAGGTTCACGATGATCTCCACGAGAAAACATACATTTCCAAGCAACTGGACAGTTCTTCCACTTCCAATGCATACAATCAATACTACCCAGCATTTCTCGAAACCCACGACTCTCACCAATAGCTAACAATCTTGAAATATCATTCAAATTAGGTTTTCTCAAGTACTCAGCACCAAATACATCGATAATTGCTTGGACAAACTTTCTAAAAGCTTCAATTGTAGTGCTTTCACCGATTCTCAGGTAATCATCTTCCGAATCTGCCGCACTTCCTTTGGCAAGCATCCTCATCGCAGCAGTACACTTTTGAAGTGACGATAACCCAAGACGGCCTGCCCCGTCTTTTTTTTGGACAAAATAAGAATCATGCGATGTCACCCCATCCACAACTCGTAGGAAAGAGGCCTATGCATCCGAAATCTCCTCCGAAATATTTTCAAAAAAATAATCATCGTACAAGGTTTGGTGGTATTTACCTGGTTCCCTATCCTTATATCGCCGACCTGGAACAGAGTCTCGACGCCTTCTTCTTCTTCCCTTCTCTTCTTGTACAACACTTATTTCCCTATTGAACAACTCTTCATCAGATGATGAATTAGCAAGATTCCAAAACTCTTCGTTTGCTGTCTCTGAGGATGAATCAAATAATTGAAGATCCATGTCTTTAGAAAAAAAGAAAGATGGGTTTATAGGTTGAAGAGGTTGTGCTTGGGTTTTGAGATTTTTTCTTCTGAGCTCTTTGAGTTTTCTGAGGAGGCGAGGTCGAAGAGAAAGAAGACGAAGGAGAAAGAGAGAGAAAGAAAGAATAATTTTTTTTTTGACTCATTCCCCGGTTCCTATCAAATTTGACAGTAGTGGGGGATTAGCCAATCACACGTGGAAATAACTCAATAGTTGGAGTCTTTCAAACACTGTCAATTGTTACCGTAGAGCACATGTGGTAAAAATGCTAAGATACAAATCATAATAAAAATTGAAAAGTAATAGTTCTATAAAAAAATAACTAAATGCTAATAGTGCAAGACTTGTGCACTATAGGATTGTGTAACAATATAGATTCAACTATACTGTATAATAATATAGATTCAACTATCACTATCCACATTGGGTCATTCGCGAAAGTTAATCTTGCGCGTGAAAAGCACAAGCAACAGTCCCACTCTCACACAAAATCTAACGGTTTGACTCTCCTCTCTCTCAGCTTTCTCTCTTCTTTTTGCTTCAATGTGTTTTCAGAACTAAAGGAAACCACAACCCACAGGGATACAAGTTTTTATCATCAATTAATAGTTTTATCATCAATTTGTAATGCAATCTTTTTAATTTCCTCCAACATTTCACACAACTAGTGTTTTTTGTTCTTTCTTTATAAAGAGGATCTAAGAGTTTCACACCTATTCCTGTCATGACTCGAACCCAGGACCTAATAGCCTATTTCTTAGGTAATGAGGTTCTTTTTACCACTTGAGCTATCCCATTTCGTCATTTCACACAACTAGTTCTTTTATGACAGGCTTGACAATTATTATTAATTTGGACAAAATTAATATAATGCTAGAAGTTTTTGGGTTTTCCCATGAATAAACAATCTGGAATTATACAACATCACCATTCTTCTTCTTCTAACTTTTCTTGAAATATAACACGAGCTATTCATTTCAAAGACCTCATGCACTAACTGTGGTTGTTTCATGGATAAATTGTATTGGTTCATAACAAACGCAAGCACTAGCTAGCAAAAAGCTATAGTTAGTTGCCAAATAAAATAGCCCAACTTCATTGTAATTTAGGTATACATGCAATTCCCATCCAATAGGCTAGGAGAAGTATGCACTCTGCAATATCCAAAATCGATCCTACGTGTTTAAACTCTTTCATGTTGTTTGTAATGCAATGTCTCGGACAGGCACGGACCCAGGGAGGGGCTGGGCTGTGCTGCAGCCCCTCTCAATTTTTAGAGAAAAAATTAGCAGGTATATGTATATACATATCATGAGTAGTTCAGTAGCACCTTTGAAAAAAAAATTAAGTCAACCTTATCTTTCAATTAAACAAAAACGACAAAAAGAAGCATTAAGTCAGCCTTACCTTTCAATTAAACAAAAAGGACAAAAAAAACATTGATTTATTACCAATTAATAATAAACGACAAGTAGCAATTAGTGAAGTGTGGTCGTGTGCCGTATTCAGTATTCTCTACTTCACTTCTCTTCTCTCAGGTCCTCAAGATCACCTACTCTTATTCTCCCAACCTTATTCAATGTAATTTTTCTTCTAATAGGAGGACTCGGCTTAGATTCGAGGGAGAATAATTCTCAAAATGATATGAAATTTCGGTGATAAATTTTTAAGATTAATTTTCTTGTCGAGTCTAAGGAAGATTTAGCCCCCCTCAATTTTCAATCCTGATTCCGTGCCTGGTCTCGGATAAGATGCTGCTTTAATTGAAATAAAGAAATGGAAGATAATTATACATGAATCATCACATGCATGATAGACTGGGTTCCTATCCCATCTCATCTTTACATTTGTTCCTATGTACGTGGAACATCCATCTTTTGCTTTGTCAGTATTCACTTAGCATGTGTTTGTTACTAATTAAGCTTATGGATGTTGAGCTAGGGTTTTGGTATTAAAATTCAAACGCTAGCTGAAAAGTTGGTGCAAACTATTCAAACTATCTCGATCGACTGCTCCATATTGTTTCGTAGTTTGCAGAATATATGAATCATCAATGTTATCTAGTTGTTAAACCGTACATATATATGATTAAGTCTGTGATGGATAGAAATTATAGAATCACAGAGATTCACACATGGCAACGGTGGATAATGCTCCAACTAGCTAGACAGGAAAAACAAGTACGTCGGTCCAAATTAATATTAGAAGTTTTGAACAAAGATATATAGAGATCGTAGCTAGTGTGTTCTGCCTTATCTGATCATCGATGGATGGATCGGAGTACCATGAACCAAATTGTTTTGAAAGAAAATGACAATCCGTACTCCAAATCATAAAAGTCTTCATGGAAATCAAGTAGTAAGTTCAACTTTATGTCATGCTCATGCTCATATTCAAGATTGGAAATTGATTGAAGTGCATGTATGTATATTCCAGGGAGGAGACTGGTCTTCGAAAAAAAGAGAAACAAAAAGAGAATTGAAGATCGTCGATGTATCTGGATTGAAACAGGGAACTGTGTACATATACGTATTCAAATAGTGAGCCAAGTTCTATTTGCTTTCGTAGACCACATTTTTTTCTTTTCTTTCAGAAAAAAGAAGTGTCGATCGTTTTAGTAGAGAAGAAAAGTTTAGTGATCGAATAGTTCCATATGCAAGAGTTACGTGTACCAACTAGGGTTGCTTTCTTTTTTTGGTCTGAACTAAGGCTGCTTTCTCTATCGACGATCGATCTCTTTCACACACATATAGTCATATTCACACGATGTTCTGAAACAGTTTGATTGATCAATCTCTATATCCTGCAAATTAAACTAAAGAACCGTGTAGCTTGCGCGCAGTTGTAACACCTCACATACTTAAACTTATTTCACGCACAGCAAATGTAAATCTCCAAGTTGATCTACAAACACCTGTGCAGTGATAAAACATATAAAAACAAAAACACCTGTTAGCATTGAGATAAGTAGCAGTAGTTTCCGATCCCCAGAAACAATGCTGGCCGGCATTCGTTTGTTCGTACCTGGTCTTGAAATATCCAGGCCAGGCCATTTTTATGGTCGATCACGCTAGATGTTCAATATGAAGCACAGATCGAAGGCAACTAATAATTAACGTACTAGATTAATTATCCAATTAGATGGAGGAAACTGTACGTGCTGGATTGCATGTGATGATATTGGATGGCTCGTGGCTCCACCAAACTATCAACATTATGAAACCTTTGATCTTGTCACCCAAGTGTGTGTGTGTATATATATATATATATATATCTATGCTCACCCAAACTTAACTCGTCACCCAAGTACTTATTAATCTTCAATTAGTTTTGAGACCGGTAATATTTATCTTATTAGTAAGCTAACCATAACAAACACTTCATATTGATCAAAGAATGCGTGTCAGCAATAAAATGAAGAGTACGTATATGTATGTACATACCTGTAACATTATTCTAACACTCTCTTAAGCAACCATGACAACCATCTCAAAATTGGCTTAAGTAATCTGTTCTCAATTAGTGAAGAATCAAACAATTCCATTGTGAAAAACAAAGAAAAAAAAAGACAAAAAATATCGGGCTAACATGTTGGTAAAAGGACCAGATTCACTGTACGTACTTCCATTCATAGAAAATTCAAGCCAGGTATACGTACAACAAATAAAATCATACCGAGTAAGAAATTAATTACTGTGTAACAGTTACAATCCAATCTCCACTGTCACCTGCCCCAATTAGCAGCACCACCTCCCAGAACAGCTCTATTTAGTATTTACCTATATATACACAACCTAACACCTTGCAAGAGAATTAGGGATCTCCAACTCCTCCTCCTTCCCTCCCCTTAATCCCCTTATACCTTGCCAGCCTAATCTTCACCTTCATCCCAAAGTCGTTTATTTACAATGACCGAGGCCAAACCCCAAGCCTTTGTTCTCCCCACCATCAACAACACCAAGAAGAGAACCGAGCACGATGACATGGACGGCCAAGACTACGCCGCTTCCGCCGCCAAGAAGTCCATGTTCCTTCCCACGGCGGCTTCTGCAGCGTGGGAGGACCCCGCCATGGCATTAGCCAGTGCTCGCCACGAGTTTGGCGAGCACGGCGGGGTTAACATGTCCATCGAGGCCTCGGCCACCTTCACCGTCATGGAGCCGGAGACCCTCCAAAAGATGTTCTCCGGCGAGCTCGGGGCCGATCGTGACTTCTTCATCTACAGCCGTCACTTTAACCCTACCGTCCTCAACCTCAGCCGTCAGATGGCAGCTCTTGAGGGCACCGAGGCCGCCTACTGCACCTCCAGCGGCATGTCCACCATCTCCTCTGTCCTGCTTCAACTCGTTAGCAGCGGCGACCACATCGTCGCTTCTAGATCCCTCTATGGCGGGACACACGCCCTCCTCACCCACTTCTTCCCTAGAGCTTGCAACATAACCACAACGTTCGTCGACATAAACGACCTCGACATGGTTAGGAATGCAATCGAGGTCGGAAAGACTAAGGTCCTCTATTTCGAGGCAATGTCTAACCCTACTCTCACCGTCGCTAACATACCAGACCTCAGCCGTATTGGTCACGAGAAAGGCGTCACCGTCGTTGTAGACAACACCTTCTCTCCCATGGTTCTCTCCCCCGTTAAGCTCGGCGCTGACGTCGTTGTCCACAGCATATCCAAGTTCATCAGCGGCGGTGCTGACATCATTGCAGGTACTGATTCCAAATACCAGAAAAATTGTTTTTTCCGTAAATTACTCCCTAATGGAATTGTGACCTAGCCATAAAATAGATTAATTTGCTCAATTTTCTTTTGCTGATTTTGTGCTCAAATCATGAACATAGGAGAATCCGAATCCTTATTACATTGTATAGTAATTAAAATCGAATCTATTAGTATAAGTAGATTCCTATATGAGTATATACGTAAATATGATTTAAATAATTTTAAGTGGGTCACTTAAAAATAAAAAGCTTTATACTTGGGACATAGGTGGATGAGAATTGACAATGAAAGTACATTTTTTCCGGGATGGCTAAGAATGATTAATACATGTGATAGGGTTGAGCGCTACATACTTTTTAGTTCTTTTCTCTCGTGAATCTTGTTTTGATCTGGGACAGCTGTTCTGCTTGTATGTTTGTATGTTTGTGATATTTTAGGGTATGGTTTTGTATGTACTCTCTGTGTTATTAAGCTCAGGTTTGTTTGCTTTCGCTGCCCATCCCTCCACAGTGCTGGGTGTTAACATGGGTGACTCGAGAGCTGGAGTTGTATTCTTCTACCGCGAGAATCTCTTACGTGAACCTTGATTTGATGTTTACCTGTTCTTTTCCGAGTACCACGTACTGCACGGTTTCATGTGATATATAAAGCATGTGCTCTGTTTTAACCTATGTATGTTTTAACCTAGCTATATATACATAGTGAACATACAAAGAAAGATAAATTTGCTACAAAAAAATGTCTCTAAGCAAAAGGTTGTCTGCGCGAGAAGCTAAAATTGAAATGAAGCTCTCATTATCGAAATCTTCTTCAGTAGTATCTTATTATTTGGCAAGCATATTCCTCTGGCAGCGATGGAACCCATCCCGCTACAAATTCTCAGTGATATGTATTATCTTTAGCATAATTGTCTGAACCTCTTCGGCTCTTCCCCACTGGAAAGTTGCTTTCGTGATTTGACACAGTCTTTAGTTTTGATGGCAATGTAAACTAATCAAACTGATGCAGGTGTTGTGTGTGGACCTGCAAGCTTAGTGAACACAATGATGGATCTTCACCAAGGTTCCCTAATGCTTCTGGGACCGACCATGAATGCCAAGGTGGCATTTGAGCTCTCTGAGAGGGTCCCTCACTTGGGTCTGAGAATGAAGGAGCACTGTAACCGGGCCTTGGTGTATGCCACAAGGTTGAAGAAGATGGGAATCAAGGTCATATACCCGGGGCTCGAAGAGCATCCCCAGCACGAGCTTCTCAAGTCTATGATCAACAAGGATTATGGCTACGGTGGACTTCTCTGCGTCGACATGGGGACTGAGGAAAGAGCCAATAGATTGATGAACCTGTTGCAGAACTACACACAGTTTGGTTTCATGGCTGTGAGCTTGGGGTACTATGAAACACTCATGTCCTGCTCTGGAAGCAGCACAAGCAGTGAAATGAACGATAAGGAGAAGGAGTTGGCTGGGATTTCACCTGGGCTGGTGAGAATGTCAATTGGTTACATTGGAACTTTGGAGCAGAAGTGGAGCCAGTTTGAGAAGGCACTCAATAGAATGCATGATTCTGGTTTGTTTGGCAAGAAGTAAAAGAATGTTTTTTTTTTTTTTGGGTCCAGGAATAAGGGCCAACTTTGTTTGCTTTTGTGAAAAAGCTGGACCATTTATTTTCAATGAATTTCCTTATCCTTCTTGGTTAGTTCTAATGTTTCTATAGTTTACCAGGAGTGTGTCTGCTCTTCTTTGACAATGATATAGAAACCACACCTAAGTAGGAGGAGGAAGTTATTCTGAGACCTTATAGAAGAAATTGCCAAGTCCTTGACATAAATTTCTAATCCAAGTACATAAACATGCTGTAGAACTTGCAAAAGAAATGATCTCCAAGTCCTCATACTTGGAAATGATGCACTGTTCCACAACTGAAAACAAGCCCAAGTACATGTACACATTTTTATTAGCCCAGACCAAGAAATAAGATAAAAAAGCCCATTGACAAACATTTCTGTCAATTTCCAGCCCAATCCCCTTTGAATCAGAATTCTAGTTCCGTACAGTACTGGCTTGAAGAACAGCATGCTCATTTGAAAAGCAAAAGACAAGATCTGATCTGATCTGATAGAGTGATGAGAACGATAAGACACTTCTGTTTCTGCACAAACCCTGGGGCCTGGTAGATACAGATGAATCCTCGTATGATCTCCTGCAAACCTGCTTACTAAGGAGAATACCAGGCGGGCCGGTCTTCTCTTCTCCGATGCCTAAGTTAGTATAGTTGGAATAGATATAACTTAAGCACGTATATAAGCGGTAGGAGAGATCAGTTACCTATTAATGAGGGTGGTGGAGGCCCTTATATAGGTGGTTGAGTGTGAGGTCTGGTCTTACTCTTCGATGTGGGACTGGTTCCATTCTGTTTGCACATCAAAGGGCAACTCTGGTGACCTCTTTGGCAGGCAAGCGCCCCCGGTCCCCGGGTCCCTGGTAGCAGGATAGACTGCTGGACCCCGAGGCCGGGTGCTGGTGGTTCGGTCCCGGGCCTCGGGCCGGGCCCTGGTATACTAGCCGCGGGTCTGTGGGCCTGCTGTAGCCCCTCTGCGGCTACTGTCAACAAGTCCCCCAAGTTCCCGGTCAAGTGCAATCTTGAATGGGGACTTAACCTGTCTTGTTCTTGTTCTGGTCCCGCAGACCCGCAGGGTTACCAACCCAACGGTGCCCAGTCCCCCAAATTTGCGTTGAAGATTGGGCGTGACCGGGGTGAGTACCTATTAACGATAGTGAGCAACAATTTGTGAGTACGTTTGCAGTATAAGTAGTACTGTGCTCAAGTGTTTGTGGTGCCATGAACATGGAGTGGGGTGAAACCCGGAGAGTGTATGAGATGATGCCATGCAATAGATGTGTGCATGGAATGATAATGGAGCGTTGAAATCCGCCATGCAATAGATGTGTGTATGGAATGATGACGGAGCGTTGAAATCCGCCATGCAATAGATGTGTGCATGAAATTTCGACCGGGCACTGTGCCAGAACGGTACGAAGCGGAGTTCACTGGGCCTCTACCGGGCGTTCTGCCATATCGAGACGAAGCGGAGTTCACTGGGCCTCTACCGGGCGTTCTGCCAAATCGGTACGAAGCGGAGAGCATGAGACCTCGACTGGGCGTTCTGCCATATCGAGACGAGTCCATGAGTATGGGACCTCGACCGGGCGTTCTGCCATATCGAGAGGAAGCGGAGTTCACTGGGCCTCTACCGGGCGTTCTGCCAAATACGTACGAAGCAGAGAGCATGGGACCTCGACCGCCAGGCGTTCTGCCATATCGAGACGAGTCCATATTGCTAGGCTGCGGGGCGGGGGGGGGGGGGGGGGGGGGTGGCGGTGTTGCGGTCTGTTTGAAGCACCGGTGAACACTTGCTAGTTCTTCTCTGCTTGTGTTGAATAAGCGTTGAGGTAGGGGGGGGGGGGTGGTGTTGAGGTGACAAGTCTCGCCGTGCAGCCCCACGTTGATCGCAGTTCAGTGCGATGCAGAGTTTTTATCCTGCTGGACAAAAGTACATGTGTTAGATGTAAACTCACCCGGGTGTATAAAGCCCATGCCGGTCGAATGTTCTCATAACCGGTGTCATGCCATGGAACCGGGCAGATCTCGACCGGCCGTTCTGCCATATCGAGACGAGTCTCCCAGTGAGATGCCATGGGGCCGGGTGGATCTCGTTCCCGGAAAAAGGATGCTCTCGAGCCGGTTGGATGATCATAACCGGGGAGATGGTCTCGAGTCGGTTGAATGTTACGTAACCGATGGGAGGATCTCGACCGGGCGTTCTGCTATATCGAGACGAGTCCCCCAGTGAGATGCCATGCAGTCGGTTGAATGATACCTAACAGGAGAACTGCCATGGAACCAGATGGATGGCTCATACCCGGGACAATGCTCTCGAAGCGGTTGAAAAATCATAACCGGTGAGAGGTCTTCAAGCCGGTTGGAAGATCATAACCGGTGACTTGCAGTGAAGATGCTATGCAGCCGTGGTGCCTGGGGAAGTGGAGAGAGGGGGGGGCCTGGCGCCTCGGTTCCTGCTCCTAACTACCCTTACTTGTTGGCAGCGTGCGAGACAAGTGGCTGACATGCATTTAAGGAGGAAGTCCATCAGTCCCATCAGTTATGATGGCATGGGCAGTTTACCAATGCTGGGACACGTGCCAGTAGGGAGCGGTCTTGAGATGGAGGGTCTGGATTCGCAGGCGTTTGAGTTGCTCTGATTGTGTGTTTTGGGGGGATTACATACGCCTAGGGCACCAGACCTCTCTATAAAAAGGCCTCTTCTGCTCTTCTTTATATTTTTGCTTCTTGCTTTAGAGAAAGAGAGAAATCCGGCGAAAGCTCTCAGCTCCTTGCCCCACTACATCCGTTGTCTCAAGCGCTCTTTACCCTTTCCCCACCATTGCTCACTGCTTTCGCAGGGCGGACTTTCCTCGGTTGAGCATACTAATCGGTAAGTTCTTGCTTTCTTTGCCCCGGTGTTGTTCTTATTTTTGCTTTTGGTGTTTTGCGGCGGGGGGGGGGGGGGGGGGGATTTCTGTCGCCGACTGAGTTGTTTTAATTGGAGCGTCTGCGGCAATCTTGGGGAGGGGCCGCAGAGGGCGCTGTTCTAGCCTGTTGCTGACCAGCGCTAAGGTTTTGTTTTTCTTCTCCTTAGGTTAAAATGTCTTCTTCAAGTTCTGATGGGGTTTCTGAATCGGCTGCCAGGGGTCCTATCGTGGATGATGAGGAGAGGCTGGAGGACTGGCTCGATTCGGAATCCCTGGTGTCTGAAGCCGCTGACCGCTCCCGGAGCGGGGCTTCGTCTTCGTCTTCTAGGTCTAAATCCTCGGAGACTGAAATACCGCACGGGGTGCGCCTTGCCGGTGCTCTGACCGCGAGCTACACCATCTGTAGAGGGAAAAGTGTCGTGGTGTGTGATGAACCGGAGGGTAGCATGACCCCTGGAGAGATTGCTGCGTTCCGGGAAACGTGGAGTATCCCGGATGAGGTTTTGCTACGGCCACTGAATCCCGGAGAGTCCGCCTGTAACCCGGAAGCAGGTTGGGTTGCCGTGCATCAGGATCAGTTCCGGCATGGATTTTCGCTCCCGCTGCCAGACTTCGTGCAGTACATGCTCAGTGCACTGCAAGTGTCTCCCGCACAGCTTCCCGGGCTCCAGTGGAGGCGACTGCTAAGCCTCGGCTGCCTGTATGAGCTGTCCAGAATGAGTATACCAACGGTAAACTAATTCCGGGCCTTGTATAGGTTGTCATACTCGAGGAAGCAGGGGTCCCGGGGTTGCCTGTCCTTCAGTGCCCGGTGTTATCAACCGATCATCACCAATATGCCTTCATGGGTAGATAACAGCTGGAGAAAGAAGGTGGTGATGGCGGGCGGGAAGTGGCAGATGAGGAGGAAGATGTACCGGGTTCCTGGCGCCTTCCAGCCCCTTGGCGACCAGTCGTTCGAGCTATCCCGAGCTGGAGCAGGAGAGGATCTCGACCATACTAGGATGTTGGGACGACTTGGAACGGAGTTCTTACAACTTCATCCGCCGGGAAGTGTTGGAATATTGTCAACTCGGGCGGGATCCCGGTGCGTAGCAAGTCATAGCGGTGACACCTTTGCTAATTGTGTTGTAAAATACTAACTGCTTGCTTGTCCTGCAGGTGCATCTTCCCGGGCGGTCATCAAGCCCGACACCACTCTCTCTATGGACGGTGAAGACCTTCTTAATAAGCTGAAAGAGAAAGGCGAGACCGTCTCGCGGACCTCGGTGGACGAGGAGTCCGGTCGGCTCACGGTTCATCCCGAACCGAGGGCCATGGATGTTGAAGACGGCGCCTACATCCTGAGGCTCATGAAGAGCCATCCCGCTGAGCCCAAGGCGGTGCCCGGCAAGGGCAAGACTACCGAGGGGCCAGTGAGGATTCCCGGTGGAGTGAGCCGGATCCCCCGCCGTTCGGGGTCAGCCCCGCTCGTGACCCGGGTCACCCGGGTAGGCGCACAATCTTCTTCTTCTCCTGACGGCCGGGGAGAGAAGCGGAGGGGCACGGATGTTCGGCCCTCCGCACTGGTGACGCTGACGGGCGGGTCGTCCGGAGAGAGCCTGGCCAAACGGCTCAAGGTAACCAGTGGTGCATCTAGCTCCGCTGGGGAGAAGGCTGCCGCTGCCCGGCAGAGTAGCCCCGCGCCTGAGGAGGTACCAAGGGGAAGCCTGGACAGTGCATTCGTCCGGCAGGTGGCGGCGGACTTGGCTGGCCTCGGTCTGGACAGACCCGGGGACACCGGAGCCTTGGCGGGCGGGAGCCGCCAAAAATGCAAGGAATCCGTCCTCCGGGTAAGGGTTGACTGGTGCCACTATACTGCTTGTAACTTGTTTCTCTTGCTGCTTGATTAACTGTCCCTGTCGCTATGCAGTTGCTGTACAGTCTGTACCAACCGGACGCGAGCGAGGAACTACCGGAGCTGAAGAGGCAGATAACTGCTTTAACGGAGTCCCGACAGCGCCTGGAGGTGGAGAAGTCCCAGCTGGAGCGGGAGAAGGCCAGATTAGAGGAGAGGGCCAAGAAGCAGGAGGAGCAGGTTCAGAACCTGGAGAAGGAGAAGGAACGGGCCGAAGAAGAGAGGGCCGAGCTGGAAGCCAAGGTGGACGAGCTCCAGGTGGGAGCTGCCACTCTGCGCGCCGCCACTGCTGCTGCGACCGGGGTAGATGACCCGGAACTCTATGAGCAGGTCGTTCTCAAGTACCATGAGAGCCATCAGTTCCTGGAGCAGACCAGGGAATCGGGCATCTCGGATGCGTACACGGAATGGGCGGAGAAGGGGTGGCTGGACACTTTCCGGATGCCGGCCGCTGCTGAAGGAGATATCCATGAGCAGTCGGATATCCATCAGCAGTCGGCGGAGGAGCAACCGGACGAGGAGGGCGGACCCCAACCTGCTGAAGGCGCGGTTGCTTCATCTGGAGAAGCTGGTGGATTGCCTGCTGAGGGGGGAGGCGTGGCTCCTTAGGACTTTGCCCTTGGCTCTTTTTTCTTGTAATCTCTCCGTAACGGTTACTGCTTGTATTTTTCCTCAAATATAAATATACTTGAACTCGCGGGCCAGTGGAATTTTCTCAAAAGTAGTTTGCATATATATATATATATATATATATATATATATATATATTGTGATGTTACAACGGTTGAACCGGTGGTATGCCAAACTAACTGCCTGGAGGCTTGGGCGAGCCTACCAGCCCTGGTCTTGCTCCCGGTCGGGGTCTGCTCTCTTTTCCCCAATATACCGCTGGAGCTGGCCCTTACCGATCAAACCCTCCACCGCTGTCTTGAGAGCACAGCACTGGCTCGTTCGATGAGTAGCCTCATCATGATAGGAGCAGTACTTGCCCGTTTGTGCCGTGGTAAGTTTTCCCTTCGGGTACTTTCTCCTGGGCGGTGGGGGAATAATGTTCACATTCTCAAGCAGAATGTCCTCATTTCAAGAGGTGAGAGCGGTGAAGACCTCTTGACCGGCCGGTGGTGCTGGCATGATTGCCAGGGGATGTTCTTGCCGGTACGGCGCCGGCTTGTGCTCGCCCTGGGGCTTATCATGATAGGGCCTCTGCTGCCTTTTCCCCCAATTTCTGTTGGGCCGGCTCGGTCGGGCGGCTCGGTTCTCGGTCCGCTGGCTGGGCTTGTCCTCTTGGCTGGGCGGGGGGTTCTCTTCCCGGGGGTGGTCTTTAGCAGGTGGTGCCCATATGTCTCGTGATCGGCCTGAGCATGCCGGATGGCCATTGCCATCAACTCATCATACCCCTGCGGGAGTTCTACCCGGACGGCGTAGGAAAACTTTTCTGGGCGGAGCCCCTGCTTAAACGCCATCTCGGCGATGCCCTTGTCTAGGTTCCGAACCCCGGCCGTTGCCGTCTGCTAACGGTTGACAAAAGTCCTCAGCTCCTCTCCGGGCGCTTGCATACAGTTGAAGAGGATGGTCGAGGTCCGGGCTCCCTCGACCCGGAGGATGAAGCGGCCTACAAATCGATCGGCCAACTCTTCGAAGGTCTCGATCGAGTTCGCCGGAAGCTCATAAAACCAACTGAGCGCCTCTCCAGACAGAGTTTCCTGGAAGATGTTGCAGCATACTGCATCGGAGTAACCTTTGGCGCAGGTCTGGGACCGGAAACTGTCCAGGTGCTGGTACGGGCAGCCGGACCCCGAATAGGTGAGCTTGAGGGACTTCTGGTTGCCAGACCTCCCCGACTCCATAACCCGGTGCGAGAAAGGGTCCATACGCTCATTGAACCGTGCGCCTTCCATTGGCCGTGCGGCTCTTCTCTCGTTGGCCTCTATTTGGGCCTTCAAGTCCGACACAGTGTCGGCTAACATCTGCAATGCCCGTGCAGTCGGGGTCCCTACTTCATCCTCAAACGAAGTGTGGGGTTGGCGGGGTGTCGGCGTGCTCTTCGGCGGCTCTGGGCAGGCCGGTGACTTCGCTCGCACGGGATCACTGGGCCGACCGCCCGATGATTGCCCTGCCTCGAACTGCTGAGTTCGGACCTGCGGGGGCACTTGCGCCCTTACCATAGCGTCGTTACGTTGTTGTCCTCTCTCTAGGGCGGCTACCAGGGCAGCGTTCACCGCCTCCATCTCTTCGTACCGGGCGTTGGACTTGGCTCTATCCCTGTCGCCCTCCTCACGCAGGTGATTGACCTCTGCGGCCATTGCCCGTATCTCCCCCGCCATAATGCTCTGGTCGGGGCTGTAGGTGGTGTCCCGGTCACTGTTACAGTGCGGGCTCTCCGATCGGTCGCTCGGATCATCCGAGAACGTCAAGGAAAAGCCCCGGTGCAGTGGTCTGTCTTCGAGTTCCGGGCCTTTCCCGCGCGAGCTGTCGTGGTGTGGCCCGGCGTGCCGGACGGCCTCCCACAGCTCCCTCCTTCCTGACCGCCCTGGTCGACGTGCGGCTCCCGCGCGACGACCGGGGTGGAGATGAGCGTTTGCACTGATGCAACACGCCTCTCCTCGGTGGTACTTCTCTCCTGTCTTGATTCCAAATTCTCTGCCATTGGCAATGCTCACACGGTTTCTTGTCCAAGATTCCCACAGACGGCGCCAATTGTTTCTGCACAAACCCTGGGGCCTGGTAGATACAGATGAATCCTCGTATGATCTCCTGCAAACTTGCTTACTAAGGGGAATACCGGGCGGGCCGGTCTTCTCCTCTCCGATGTCTAAGTTAGTATAGTTGGAATAGATATAACTTAAGCACGTATATAAGCGGTAGGAGAGATCAGTTACCTATTAATGAGGGTGGTGGAGGCCCTTATATAGGTGGTTGAGCGTGAGGTCTGATCTTACTCTTCGATGTGAGACTGGTTCCCTTCTGTTTGCACATCAAAGGGCAACTCTGGTGACCTCTTTGGCAGACAGGCGCCCCCGGTCCCCGGGTCCCTGGTAGCAGGATAGACTGCTGGACTCCGAGGCTGGGTGCTAGTGGTTCGGTCCCGGGCCTCGGGCCGGGCCCTGGTATACTAACCGCAGGTCTGTGGGCCTGCTGTAGCCCCTCTGCGGTTACTGTCAGCAACTTCAATCTGGGGCCTCTGTGTCCCATCATAGACAAGGGGCGTGCATGTTCATTTGTAAAATAGGATACAAGAGAGAAATCTTACCAAATCTTGAATGCAATTAGCAAGCTAGGTTTTAGTAGTAGTCCCCCCAACAAATCAACACCGCTAGGCTGTTTTCAATCACCGAAGTTGCCCACGAGCACAGGCACCAAACAACAAAATAATATCAACTCGACCCTAAAATTAATTGAGAAAAGGACCTTACCTGAAACTAATGGCATCACAATAGAGATTTGATTAGGACCTGACCAAACACCTCTATAACATGCAGACAATAAGATCACTGTGTATTTGTTTGTTTGATTGTAATCAGTTGTACTTTTCAAGATGTTCCTCATCGTTCATCGGGTCTGTGTCTTTCAATCCAATGTCACCTTCTCTCACCTTACTGCTTATGAGTTACGTCCAGTGATTATCGTTCTTCATTATTGATATGGCTCGGAGTGCGCACCCCGATCGGAAAGGAATAAATATGTGAGTAATGTTAAATCCGTCATACACACATGATGATCACATTCACATCTTCATCAAGGAAACCATTGGCGAATGGCGTAACCGCGCGTAAACCATTGGCGAATGACGTAACAAGTAGTGGGAAATTTGCATTCCTCTTTCAAATGAACAATACTAGATCAATAACCTTTTTCGGATAGTCAGTTTATGTAACACTTAATCTGACACAAAGTTATTTGATAAAAATTGTGATGAATTATATATACTTTTTGACACATTAGTTGTCACATAAAATGAGATGCATATCATATTACAGAAGATGAGATACATATGGCACAAAAAAACATTTGCTAATCGTCATAGAAGTTGCTTGACTCGATCCAATAGAGCACATCAATCTACAACTAGGTAGTCCTCTTCTTGCAAAATCGAATTCATCACACATACAACTCCAATTCAAGTGCCTAGGTCACTCGAGACTGCAAGAATTTCTACGTCCCCATGTCACTTATTATAGGTCAACAGTAAAGTGATCATCCATAAACTCATTGCATAAGATTTTATTGCAAAATAACTAAAATGAAACCATACAAACAATAACGCAAAATATCGACGGTTAGAGATCTAATATATAGCACCATAATCACACAAATATGAGGCTAGCATTCATTTCTATCACAAAGCCACACTCGGTAACAACATACATAACAGTTCCATGGTGTTCCCGTAGACCAAGAGTTAAAGTATCACACGACACACAGTTGCTTAGACTGATAGATGCATGACATATTATACATGATCAAACCTACCGGGTCTAGCTAAGAGCGACGGGGAGGCTTCAGTTATCGATCACATACGAGCAAAAACTTCTAAAAAAAAAAAAACATATAATACTCTTATGCTACGTTCTTTTCTTTTTCTTTGATTGTGACTGCGGTTGCTTATTTTCGCCTCGGATGCACCTTCACAGTGAGAGGGTTTGCCATCTCACATGAAAGCTTGAGCACTTCAGAGAGGTCGACCGGGTCAGCCCGCTTCCACTCAAACTCGTGCAAAAGCGTCCCAACCCAGAAGCTCACTGTGGCCAACCCTAACGACTTTCCGGGACAGCTCCTCCGGCCTGACCCAAATGGCGCCAGCCTTAGGTCAGAACCCAACACTGAGAAATTAACGTCAGCATCCTTGGACGACACAAACCTCTCCGGCTGGAACTCGAGAGGGTCCGACCACACACGTGGACACCTCGTGATGGCCCACATGTTTACCATCGCCGTGGTTCCAGCAGGCACGTGGTAGCCATCAACTATAGTGTCTGTGATAGCCAAGCGGGCCCAGGACAGAAGTGGGCCTGGTGGGTGCAGCCTTAGCACTTCTTTGATCACTGCCGGTAGGTATACCATTGAGCTAATGTCCGTCTCCGTCAGCGGCCTTGATTTTCCGACTACCCGGTCCAGCTCTGCATGAACCTTTGATTGGATATCGGGATGGAGGACCATTCTCGCTAGGATCCACTCTATCAGAGCAGCCACGGTATCTGTTCCTCTGAATATCATCTCCTATAGGTTGGACAACAACATATGTACGTACGTACAAAATCATTGAAAAGCCAAAAATAATAGTAATTGACTAGTTACATGCTTAGCAAGTTTATATCTAGCTGATATTGCATTATTTTGGACGTAAGTATATATGGCTAAAGTATTTTAAAAACAAGTACATAATCAACACAAACACGTACGTACAATCCTCAAATAACTTATGATCGCAAAAATTTAAAGTAAATTTCAAGAAAACATATGAATGCTTACCCAAAGTACTGCTATCATGTCGTGGTCGGATAACTTATCGGGTCCTTGAAGAGAGAGAAGAACGTCCACAAAACCACTATGGTTTTGCCGGCCAGTTTGGGTACGATGTTCTTTGATAATACGGCAAACAAAGTCGTTCACTCTCGGAACGAGTTTGGAGCATCTATACCGGATGCTCTGTAGGTCAAAGCCGGCCAGCCAGGGAAGGTGATCAGACCAGTTGAGCCTTCCCAACAAATCATAACCTTCTTCAACAAGTTGACTCAGTTCATCGGTTTCCTTATTAAAATCATCTAGTTCATACTTACGTCCAAACACAGAGCACATCATGTTGTTCAATGAAGCTCTCCTCAGTACATCACGGACGAAGAACTTGCGAGCGTTACTTCCACGTGCCGCCACGATGGACAGCATTTCGGCGGCGAGTTGGAACCGTTGGGGCTCAGATGCGCTGATTTGTTTAGGGCAGAAGAGATGAGTAGCGGCCATCCGTCGAAGGGTAGTCCAGTACATCCCGTAAGGAGCGAATCCTATAGATCTATTAAACATCAGACTGTATGCCGACTCTTTGATCGGTCGGTCGGCGAAAACCGAACTGTGAAGGATTTCCTTCGCGACATCAGGGTTGCATGTGATGATGACACGGGTGTCACCGAGGCTAAAAGCCATGAGCCGCCGTGCGTTGAACAGATCAGCCGCTTTAGTCAGGTTGCGGTGAGCTAGTTTAGCCATGAGGCTCATGCTGCCGAGGACCGGAAACCCTCTTGGTCCGGGAATGACGTTAGTGATTTGATGATTACTTTTCTTCAAGTGGTGTTTTCCCCATGCTGGGCCTCCTGGAAAAGCCCAGAAGGGAAAGGACATGGTTAGCCAAGCCATGCACATGAAGAGCAGGGCTAAAAGGGTGTTTAGGGAAGACAGGGATTTGCATTTGAAGAAGACGGCGAAAACCCAGAAGCTCTCTAGCTGTGTTTCCATGGCGGTTAGGCCTGAAAAGCGAACAAATTTTTTGTGGATGGGGTGCAAGGAGTGAGCTAATGGAGTGTCGTTTCCTTTTTTGGGTTGAACTAAGAAGTGCGAAGTTGGTTTATATAGGCGGATGATGATAGTAGAAAACTGAACCGTTATTTTGGAGCCTCTAAACGGAAAATGTACAACAATTTTAAGCCTTTAATTGGCGCCGCCATGATCACTATAACGGACAAGTAAAAGGGGAAGGGCTACTCGTAATTTATCGCTTAATCAACTCATAAATCATCACTTAGTCATCCTTTTGAAGGAGATTAAGGACATTAGATTGGTTACGAATAACGGATCCCTTGAAAGTAGAAACGATAGTGCTTAATCTAACCAATAATACGAGGCCGGACCACACATGATTGGTACTTCATGGGACTAGTTCGTAAACATTATAGAAAATTAAGGACCTGTTAAATAAGTACAGATCAGGGAAAAATATCGAAACTACAATTTTTTCTTTTCTTTTTCGAATAGACAGAAACTTGTTTGGATGGGTATTCATCTTGGATCCTTTCATCTTTCAATTTGCACACTATATTTAGATTATGATTTCTAACCCTTATCGGATTGAAGTATGTTTTCACATATTATTTTTGAAATTGAATTGTATTTTATGTGGGTATCGTAAAAGCGTGTTCTTTGACACTTAATTAAAATATTTTAGCTTCAATAACGATGTCAATTCAATAATATTTTGGCTTCAATAACGACGTCAATTTGATAAAGACGAATTAGATCAACTCAATTTAATAACCGTCATTCCAATAATCTTGAAATCAACAGAAAATTTTCAACTCGAACTGTTTCTGATTTTCCGGTTTAAGAAAAACAACTTGTTTTATTTTTGAAGCTAGCTTCAGAAATATACCACCAATCTGTTACTATATCTCCAAACAAATGTTTGAATGTGCTTCAACCCTAATACAAATTGTTGCACCATTTGATTCCAATCCTCTTCTGCCACTTACTTATTGAGCCATTGTTTGGTTAAGATTGTTTCACCGGTCTTTTTCTGTCTCAGGTAATCAAGCTGAACTCAGATAACCGTATATAAAAATACAGGCAACCAGATCGAACAGACCCAAAAAAGAAGGGAAAAAGTACAGGTAAAATCAGGAAAAAATCTTAGGAAGCTGGATACGGCTGTCTGAAACATACACGTGTCCGACAAAGGGCCTGAAGCTGATGAGATGATGCCTATCGTGCATGTCGTGGGAACTTTCAGAACTCGCATGAAGTTTTGGCACTGCCTTCTGACTTAGGGTAGAGAGCATGCAGTAGATGAAGGCCCCCATGCATAATGGAACGACACTGTGAAAGCCCCCATATCTCTTTCTCTAGCTGATCGAAATGCAAGTGCCTTGCTCACCACGTGTGACATGCATTGTTCCTGTAACGAAAAACCGACGGATCTTGTTCTCCCCGCGCACCAAAGCTAGCCTAGCTGTAATCACCACGCGTCGTCGAGACTCGGGGGCTTGGTAGTGGACTAGTGGCAACGAATGCGACGTATCATAAACCCTAGCTCATCGACTCCCTTTTCCATAACGCGCACAGGGCAAATTGGTCATATTAATCATGGTATAGTCCTATCAAGGTGGACCGTCGGTCCCAGGTGGTCAAGTCTTGGTGATCTTGGTAATCTTACTATTAGCAAGAAGGGGCAGACACGATCTATTCTGAAAGAGTCAATACGTTCCTTCTCAGCTCGATCTTTATTAATAGTTGAGATTAACACACTGATGGACATATATATTAGCTAAATTTTCTGACCGGAAGATATGAGTTACTGTTGTTAATTTATATTCTGACTGAATGAGAAGACAGACAGACCTTATCATAAGAAATCTGGAGAACCACCCAAATGAAAAAGTTGGAAGACAATGAATTGACCATACTGCTCTATTTTCTGTTCATAAATATTTGACTTTGAATAGTAAATATCACCAAGGACGCGAATCTAGCTTGTCGCTCCAGTTGTTCTGCATGCGCTTAACTATTTCACTTGAAATCTAGCAAAGCCATCATAATAGTCAAGATTACAGAATAGAGAACGCTCCAGGTAAAGATAAGCCCTAATCAAGATATATATGCAATGCGGGGTGAGGTGGTATGGTAGTTTAGTGACTATTTACTTTACATGGCTTTACTTTTACACATATATGGGCTATAAATTTCTGGGAGGTATCCATCGATATCATGTACGAGCACCTCGAAGAAATAATGATGTGTTTAGTTGTAGGTTGCACTCTTGCACTTGATAATATTGCGTGCCACCTTGTATATATGATGATGATATGAAAATATGAAATTATGAATATATGATCACTCGATCGAATGCTGGCCAATACTTTAATTGTCTAACAGTGTTAGCTACATGAAATTTTGGAAAACAAAATCTGATATGATTTTCCATTCAACAAAAATCCGATGTGATTATGATTGGTGGAAGAATATCTGAAGTAAGGAAAAGATGAGGTCGATCGATCAGGGTCGACTCAAATATTGTCACTGTGATATAATATCTTCCATGTTTTTGTTATACATGAATAATATCAGTAGCGGACTAAGAATAATTGTGTTTTAATATTGTGTTAAGAATATGAACTGTGAATACAAGAACACAATCTGCACAATATGGATTGAAATGCCTCAATCTTATTGAATCACATACTAGGCTTTATATAGCCTTTTATACAGCAACTGAAAACACTCTCACGTATTACTATTAGCTACGTGATCAACTAAAACACGAATGAAACAAACTACTATCTTTCCTAGAAACTAGGACTTATTAAACAGAAACCCAATACTTCCTAACTTCAAGCAACTGACACTTTGACCCTTTCAATCCCTCCCTTAAACTAGCTGCAGAATGCAATTAGTTTATATCTGCAATATCACACATTCCCATCTTCTCTCTAAGTCTCTGGAAAGCTTCAAGCTTTAATGCTTTGGTCATCACATCGGCAACTTGATCTTGTGTTCCACAATGAACCAACTTAATCTTCCCTTCTTTTACAAGATCTCTCAGAAAATGAAAACGCACCCTGATGTGCTTGCTCCTTCCATGCATAACTGGATTCTTTGAGAGTTTGATTGTGGAAGTGTTGTCACACAATATGGTGGTGCTCCCTTCTTGAACATGAGTCAGTTTCTTCAATACTCTTCTCATCCATAAAGCCTGACATGCACATGCTGCAGCTGCCACAAATTCTGTTTCTGTCGTTGAAAGTGTGACAATTGGTTGTTTTTTCGACATCCATGACACAACACCTGAACTTAACAAGTAAACATAACCTGATGTGCTTTTGGAATCTTCTTCATCACCAGCATAATCTGAGTCTGTGAAAGCAAGCAAATCTTCTCCCCCTCCCTTCTTGTAGAGGATACCATAACCAGTAGTTCCTCTCAAATAACGCATAATCCTTTTAGCAGCTTGCAAATGTAGTTCAGTGGGTTTTGACATGTACCTGCTGATTAAACTCACACTAAACATGATGTCTGGACGTGTAGCTGTAAGATACATTAGGCTTCCAACAATCTGTTTGTAGTAAGTATCATCCACAACAGCTCCATTAACATCCCCACTAATTTTGAATCCTGGAACTATTGGACTACTTACAGGCTTGCTTTCTGACATTCCAAACCGTTTCAACACATCATTAGCATATTTCCTTTGACACATGAAAATTCCATCTGATTTCTGCAATACTTCAATTCCAAGAAAGAACCTCATCTTTCCTAAATAAGTCATATCAAAAGCTTTCATCATGGAGTTTTTGAAGTTAATCATCATACCTTCATCCTCGCCAGTGTAGATCAAGTCATCCACATATATGCTAACAATAAGCACTTTACCTTCAATGCTTCTCTTACAGAACAAAGTTTGCTCATTTGGACACTTCTCGAAATCTTGTTCAATGAAATGAGACTCAATTCGACTAAACCAAGCTCTTGGAGTCTGTTTTAAGCCGTAAAGAGCTTTATGCAGCTTGTACACTTTGTGCTCACTTCCCTCCTTCACATAGCCCTGTGGTTGCTCAACATACACATCCTCATTGAGTTTCCCATGGAGAAATGCAGATTTGACATCTAACTGGAGAATATTCCAACCTTTGAATGCTGCAAGTGCCACAATCATTCTCACTGTATCCATTCGAGCTACTGGAGCAAATACTTCAGTGAAATCAATTCCCTGTCGCTGTGAGTATCCCTTTGCCACTAGTCGAGCTTTGTACTTGTCCACTTCACCATGTTCATTCAGTTTTGTCTTGTAGATCCACTTAACACCAATGGTTCTAGCTCCAACAGGTAGGTCCATGAGCTTCCAAGTTTGATTCTTTTGGATGGAATTTATCTCATTATCCATAGCCTTTCTCCATTTTTCTTCTCTCCTGGCTTCTTCAAACTCAATGGGATCTTCAGTTGCAACATCTTGTATCATGTAGGCTGCTTCTTCATCTTCACTTAGACCTTCTCCACTGACATAGTCTCCCATCCAAGGAGGTTGTCTTCTTTCTCTTCCTTGAGCTATAATGAGACTCCATTATAGCCCCCACTATTCCTAGCTTCACTACTTTCACCACTGCTATCAGACTCCATATCACTATCTAACTCACTACCATCACTATTTTCCTCACTTCTGTTTTCTCCCTCACTTTGTCCAACCCCAAAGTCATCATCCCCCCATATTAATTCTGCCTCAATTTGCTCCTGATAATTTTGTTCCCACTCCCAGCTCCTTCCTTCTTCAAACACAACATCTTTGCTAACCACAATTCTTTTAGTCTTAGGATCAAACAATCTATACCCTTTCGACTCTTCACTGACACCTAAAAATATACAAGGGAAACTTTTATCATCTAATTTACCTCTCTTTGCTTCTGGAATGTGCACATGTGCTATACAACCCCATACTCGAAAGTGATCAACAGATGGTTTCACTCCACTCCATGCTTCCTGAGGAGTGATATTCTTTACTGCAAGCGTAGGACACCGGTTCAGCACGTAGAACGTCCAATTTACAGCTTCAGTCCAGAAGAGTTTAGGCACCTTCTTGGCAGTGAGCATGCAGCGCACCATGTTCATTACAGTCCTATTTTTTCTCTCAGCAACACCGTTTTACTGCGGTGTGTAGGTTGTAGTAAGTTGTCGTTTGATCCCTTGTTCTTCACAAAATTCTTTGAACTTGGATGAAGTGAACTCCCCTCCTCTATCTGTCCTCAAGCACTTGATGGATTCTTCTGCTTCCTTTTCCACCAATTTTTTGAAGTTCTTGAAACTCTCCAAAGCTTCTGATTTCTCAAGTAACAAGTAAACCCATGCTTTACGACTGTAATCATCAATGAAACATAAAATGTACCTCTTCCCACTATTAGATATGGGATCAATGGGACCACAAATATCTGCATGAATAAGCTCCAACACCTTGCTAGCTCTCCATTCACTCCTTTTGGGGATTGCATTTCGATGTTGCTTTCCAGTAAAGCAATCAGTACACACTATCTTTGAATCTTCTAGTTGTGGCAGTCCTCGTACCATCTTCTTAGATTGCAAAGTTCTCAACCCCTTGTGACTTAGATGTCCATATCGTTGGTGCCAAAGATATGTGAGGTTTGAGGCACTGGTGAGTAAGCATTCATCTGTTTGTGGCTTAGAGGTTGATGAGCCTTTGTTCAAGAGCACAAACATACGATTTGCACTCATCCTTGTGTGTGCAATAAGGCCTTTGTCTGGATGATACATGTTGCAGACCCCATTGTTAATGAAGATTGCAAGACCCTTCTCCTGTAGCTGTCCCACACTTAAAAAGTTGTTTCGAAGCTCAGGGACATAGTAGACATCTCTGATAACAAAGCTTCTTTCATTAAACACCAGTTTTACACACCCCGTACCAGCCACTGTCATCCTAGTGTTGTTGCCACACTTCACAGAATGTTCCAATTCATCTGTTAAACTTATAAACACATCTTTATCACCACACATGTGATTTGAACAACCTGAGTCGATAAACCAGGCGTCACTCCTCTTTGCATCATGCTCTTCGATATACGCCATCAACAGCAACTCCTCCTTTTCATCTAATTGAGCATAATTGGCTTCTCTATTCCACTGAGGACACTCATACTGAAAGTGCCCTAGGTTATGACACTTGTAGCACTCCACTGTTGCTTTGTTGAAAGATTGACGCCCTCTTCCACGCCCTCTTCCACGTGATGAGGTTGATCCACGCCCTCTGCCTCCTGCTCGATCTTCCACCTTAAGAGCTTGATCACTTTCACGGTTGATCACTCTCTTGAATTTCTGCTCGTGAACTACAAGAGAGCTTTGCAACTCATCAATGGACATAGTCGAAGTATCCTTTGCTACTTCAATTGATACTACAACAGGAATAAACCTTTCTACTAAGGTTCTCAAGATCTTTTCCACTATTTTTTCATCTGGCAGATCTTCACCATTACTTCGCATCTTGTTGGAGACAGCCATCACTCTTGCAAAGTATTCCGTGATGGTTTCTTCATTCTTCATCTCTAGAATCTCAAACTCCCTTCTGAGTGTCTGAAGTTGAGATTTCTTCACCTTGTCATTCCCACCAAATTTCCACTTCATAGAGTCCTAAACAATTTTGGAAGTACGGCGATCCAAAATTTGCTCAAAGATATTTCTGTCAATGACTTGAAAAAGGTAATGCTTGACTTGATGATCCTTTGTCCTGGCATCATCGAGTTGTGTCTGCTGTGCCTCTGTCAACAAGGTTCCTGCTCTTGGTTCCTCGAAACCATTCTCCACCAAACTCCACAAACCTTTTGCTCGAAGCAAGTTCTCCATGAGTTCACTCCAGTGTTCATAATGACCACTGAAGTGAGGGATCTTAGTCAATCCCTTTTCTTCACTCATCTCTTATCTCACTAGTTTCTCAGGCCCCAGTGGGGGCTCTGATACCAGATTGTTAAGAATATGAACTGTGAATACAAGAACACAATCTGCACAATATGGATTGAAATGCCTCAATCTTATTGAATCACATACTAGGCTTTATATAGCCTTTTATACAGCAACTGAAAACACTCTCACGTATTACTATTAGCTACGTGATCAACTAAAACACGAATGAAACAAACTACTATCTTTCCTAGAAACTAGGACTTATTAAACAGAAACCCAATACTTCCTAACTTCAAGCAACTAACACTTTGACCCTTTCATATTGCAGTAGCAGAATTGTGTCCTCCATTGAATTCTATAACAGATCAATAATAGTTTTTTTTTCTTCTTCATAAAAGAGATATATAATCGGTGAGATTTTAATTTGTCTTTCCCACGAAGCACGGACGACCTATATGCCAAAATGAATTTATATATGGAGCTCGAGTGCAAGTAGAAGTGTGTGTCGAGGGATTGGAGAGCTTGATTTTGTGGAGGAGGAAGAACTTGATGGAAGAAGTGGAATCTGCAGCTGAAACAGAATGTGAATGAAGATGCTGACTTGGTGCTATATATTCTATTGATAGGGACAACACCAAGCTCATACTACCAGGTTTGAGGAATATCGCCGCACAGTTTTAATTGAGTTTTTACAGTAGGCTGGGTTCTTTCCGGATGTTATTCACTGTCTACCTGAGTTGTTTACATAATAGCGCTCTATCTGACGGCCGGCTCTAGAGGGATGGTCATTCTCTGATGGAGGTTTCCGACGGCGAGTTAGCAACGGAAAAAGGTCGGTTCTTCTTGGGGTATATGCCTTGTGCTCGGGATTGAACCTTATGTAATTCATTAACAAATGATTCCTTGTATAAATCGATCACGTTTACTACTGGGCTGGTTCTTTGTGGGCTTATTGTTGTTCGTTGGGCCTGATATCTAATGCAATTTCTCTGTGGGAAAGAAAAATTACAAACCTCCCAATCGGTTAAAAGATAAAAACTGAAAAACATTTGTTGTTTTCATCAGCTGGACCAAAATTCCGGTTATGAAAGAAAACAGTGGCTATATTTTCTTGACATGCCTATATATTCCATGGCAATCTTCAGAGATCCAAACCTCACTGAGTTTAGTGAGTTCCAGCATTAACTGGGAGTATGGTGACAATTGGGAAATTAATTAAATCCGTAAAACAAATGTGATGTAGAACGAGAAAGGGCCGCTGCATCAAAATGACACAGCAGGAGAAACAAGGGGCAAGAGCAAAACCTGAACGAGGTCGTTAACTCTACACCGATTACCTAGCCATCATTCACCAATACTTGGAACTAAAGTAACTCGACTTCAAAGCCCCGAGAATTCTATTGGGGTTGTCTTGGGCTTCTATTGGGCCGAACTGAGCTTGGGTACTTGAGCTTGGAGAAATTGGTATCTTTTTTTTTTTTTTTTTTTAATTTATTTTTGTATCAGAATACTTGGTGAGGCACATGACGAAAGACACAAGGACTTGGTTGACATGCTGCATTGAATGTGTTCAATGGTATACAATTTGTGGATGTTTCATTATCTCTATAAAAACATGATTATGCATAACAAACAAGGTCCCGTGACGAAAGAGTTAATGATTTTCTTTTATTATTCTTCCCATACGGTCATACGGACTTAGCTCGTTTACTCTACTTTTCGCTAAATATTGCCTAAGTATCATTATGTATGCATGTGTCTCTCTTTGAATTATTAAGATGGCATTCGGTAATATTTTCATACTCTTATTTTCAGTTAGAACTTGCACACTTGAAGTCTTGAACATCACAAAGTTGCCAAGAAAAAAACACATGCATAATGATATTCAGCCCGTATTTGAAGTTCCTCTACCAACTTGACACATTCACTACCAATTCAATCAAAGCCCCAATAATAGTGAATGCGTCAAGTTAGAACCAAGATGATGTCTCGTACTCAAATTAGAACCATGAACTAGCAAATTAATTACAGTCCAATTAAACGAACAAGCCAGATAGATTTGAAGTAAAAATAAAATGAAAATGGTCCAAAAGCTGACATATTGGTACTGGTAGCTATGATTATACAATACATTGCTGCATGCTCCAGCACCTGCACTCTCTCAGGTGTTCCATTGGACCATTACACAAAAAATAGAGCGAAATTTAATACGTCGTGGTATGTATGTATCTATGTTTGTGTTTCAAATTTTCGAATCATATATAAAAAAGAAGAAGAACACCTACCAAAACCATCGTCTTTGGTTTTATATTCTGCGTTGCGTAGTTTGTAAAAGAATCTCCTTTGCATCAAGGCCTACTTTGGTTCGGTGGGAAGAATGGTTTTTTTTAGTGCAAAAAAGGGCCGTTACCTTTTCCCCTTTCACAACTACTCTCGCACAATCCATTTTCTTAATGTTTGTTTGTATGAGAACGAGGCTAAACAGCTTCATTTTTTAAAGCAGCAAGATTGTTTAATTAGCACAATGGGATATCAGCTGTTAAATCCATTTGAGGGGATTCAGCTGCATCAATATGCAGGGTTTTAGAAGAGTTCTGGTATATAATTATATGAACCATCGATCCAAACTCTATAATTCGAGTGAAAATACTAGAAACGAGCAAAAATTACCCTAATGCCACAACATTCAGAAAGAGAAGTTTATCTTAATCTCACACTCAGCTGAATTCAAATCATTTTTCTCCACGCGGTAAGAGATCGAAATTCAGTTTCTGCTTAGTTAAACTGCGCTGTTGAAAACATCTATCGATATCTAAACCTTAAACTCTAAACCCTTAACCAAATCGTTTAACGGGGATGTAATTGCAAATTGTTCATACCTAGCAGATTGGGGAGGGAGACAGTGCCGTTACTATGTGTGGTGGGAATTGAGTAAGAACAAAAATCTAGGTAAAAGTTTGGTACTCGTCCAAAGATGCTTTAAGCTAAGCTATATAGGTCAATCACCATGAAATTAGGGAGCTCGGGAAAAGAGAAATGCAAATCATAGCAAATACTTTTCTTTGTTTATGAGATTTGGGGGTCAAAGAGGTGAATATGTAGGTCAATGGACACCTTAATAATATGGACCTGATTCCAACTCAAATGTTTGGCCTGCCTATTTCCTATTCATGGTTTCTCCCAATTTTATGTTCTTAGTTAGACTGCTGATTCTGATACAAAGAATTTCCAGTTCTAATTAAGGCCATGTATCCCAGGTGCCCAACATAGTATATTAATTACTTGCAAAGATTTGTAAATTAACATCACCATGCATGCTACCGATTTCAAATGAATTCCAATTCTGAAGCTAGCCTTTCGATTCCCTTCTGCATTTGCAAAACTAATACGTTGTGTAGTTGTTGGGGATTGTTTGAAAAAGCTTGTATCTAGCTATCTTGCTTGATTTTGTCAAATGGCTATATGTATGATAAATTCACGTCAATTGGTGGTTGGCATGGATTTGACAACTCACGACTCAATGACTTCTGTCTATACGGCCTCGGGCCTCCATCTACAACTTACTTTGGTCAAATTCATGTAAATATATTATCACTGATATTCATATATAGAAGAAAATAGAGAAAAGTACTGTTTATTGAACTTACGTTGGTTTCAATATATTATCAATTATTGAAGTGTGTACGGTAAACTCAATATGTAATCGAAAACGTATTAATCAAACTCACGAAAACGGTGACTATATAGATTATTATCACAATATACATGCATGATGGATTCAACAATACTTCACATGTGCGGAATATACATTATATGTTCAGATCACTAGACTATGCTAGCGATTATTGCACCTCTATATTTATTCATATGGATAATTTGGTAACAAAAATCGTATTGCAAGGTAGATTGATATGCTTAGAGTGAACATACAAACTTTGGTCTAAAGGGCTTTGATGTAGGTGGAGTTTAAATGAGGATGGAGGACCATACTACGGTGGAGTGGACCAGCAAGCACCTGAAAAATAAGTGAGCTGTTTGTATATCTGTATGTATTGCTGGGTAACTTTCTATTTGTCAGTGAGTCTCTGTCGTCATCTTGAATCCCCCGCGACCGTAGTCTTAGTAAAAACAAGTGAAAAATCGCATTCCACGAGGGATTGATTCCCCTTTTCCTTCCTTCTCCTCCTCCTCTTAGTTTACCGAGACATTTTCCAGATAAACTAAATCACAACTGGTAAAGCAGCACACTAAACTCAACCCAAATTTTCCTATAAATGGGTGGCTGCATTAGTTCAACTAAACTACTGTGGACTCCTTTCTTGGTGTCTCATCCTTATCACAGTCCGTCGTCCTCGTCGTTGGTCGTCGTCATCACCCTTCCTACTTCCATATTCCATTCGTACGACCCGGAATAGGGTTTTGGCTTTTAGGGTTTGTTGAGTTTTGATGGAATTTTAGAGTAGCTGATGGTGTCATTAGGTCATGATGATTAGGATTTTGATATTAACGTGTAAACCAGTGCTTGTGTTTCTGTGTTAGATTTGCATGGTAGAGAGAGAGAGAGAGAGAGACAGAGAGAGTGAGTTGCTCTCTCCGAGTCGTGGTCATATTTCTGGAAGACGACCCAGTTGGTAGGGTCGTCCTACTTTAATTACTTTGTCCTTTTCACCTTCCCCTCTCCTCCTTTTTATCTCCATATAATCCTTCCCTTCTCTTCTCTCCTACACCCATTTCTCTCATTCATTCACTCCTTCATTCACAGAGCTCTCTCTCTCCCTCTTGCTCTGTCTCTCTCGGTTTCTTCAGTCTAGGGTTGGTTTTGTGAGATGGAAAGGATCAAAGAAAACAAGGAAGTCTTGTGTTTTTTGAGGGGAATGTTGTCTGGCTCGAGGCCTCTATGACCAGATCTATGATCTAACCCATCTCAGTTGATAATATCTGGTTATCTGTCTATGATATCATAGATTTGAACCAATTGAGATGCAGATCATTGATTCTACATTTAGCGACGTCGGACCAGGCTTCATTCCCCCCAATTACTTGCTTCCGATGACACAGATCTTGATCTCTATACAAATCCACCCCCACGTTTGGTTTTGCCTCCAAAGGTGAGGAAAGGTGAGCTAGCCCTTCTGTGGATTTGTGGTTTTTTTGTTCATGAACTTTAGCCTTTTGTGATTTTGTTTTTGTGGTTGTTGGGCAGAACAGAAGCTGATTGGGGTAATGATGAAGGGTTTTGACTGTGGTTTTTTTTTTTTTTTTGGTTGCCCTTTAACTCTGACGGATGTGGGGAAAGACCATCATTACACTTTTATTTTTATCTCTAAATTTCATGAGTATTTGCAGGAGTTTTTGGGCTTCTTTGTCAGTCTCAGTCCCTCCTTAACTCTCTTTCTTCAGGTCCTTCATATCATTGGGTTATGATGGTTTTTTCCCCCTAATGTTGGCTTTCAAGAATCTTTCTCTGTCAACCTCTGCAACTCTAAAGACTTTTAATTGGCTCGGTTCCTTTTACTTACGACACCAACTGAAACCCTATTTCTACTTGTTCATAATAGTATAGGGTTTTCAGTTTCCATAGTGCTACGGTCTCTCTTAAATAACCTTAAAGCTCTTTTCTTTGTTTTCAGTTACAGTTTTAAGTGCTGGAAACTTAATTGGTTTCATCTTTTCCATTGTTCTAATTACATTGCTTTGGTTGTTAGTGATCAAGTGGATGGATTCAACGTGAAGGTAGCTGTGTATTCTCCGCCTCCTAGATCTGGGACAACTCCGCAGTAAAACTATTGTTCTTAGCTGTATGATATCAAATTTTGGGATTTCTTGTACGGATCAGATTGCTTGCTCTGTATATGTATTCAATTTGCTTTGATGTCAATACAATGTCTTTGATTTGGATAGATGTGATCTGAACTTGTTCCCCAGTACGTACTGCTCTGAAGAGAGTCATAAGACCGATATGATCAGATGTTCTCATTTCATAAAATTATAATGAAAACTTGAAAAAAAGAATAATCTTTCAACTCTTTCAATTCATTCAAGACTGACAGATGCATATGACCAAGTTACATTCATGAAGCAACCAGTAACCCAGTTCCAAAAACAACAGTTGAAACAACCCTAGCAAAACTTCGAGGGTTTGTGAGTGTGCTTTCAAAGGTTGGGTAAATTCTTGTTTGAAATCTAAGTGAAACAAGTAAAACGAAGAAGATGTGATAGATAGATTAGACTTCTCCGAGAATAAGATTTCATGCTGGTAAGAAAGAACTATTGCAGTCATTGCTCTAACTCAAACGCCTCAAAATCTGTGTAATTAGTGGGGAGCCTGGGGTTTATTCAAATTGGTGGGCAACTGGGCATTGCATTATCTCTCGCATGGCTTTGTGTGTTTGTGTTTGCTTTGAATCGATCACTGTTACTTTCTTAGAGAAGCTTTGGTGATGATCTCATGCATTCTGTTGTGTGTCATCAATTTCAGAAGCTAGGAGCCAAAGGTGGTGGCATAAGCAACACTAAATGCCTTTAATGGCTGCCTCTGACCCTTGATCAGAAATCTGAATCACATTTTGCCATTATGAAAGTCGAGTCAACATCAGCAGTTACGCCATGGATTCCTAGCTCTATGATAATTAATACCACGGCCATAGATAGATGGATGAAGAGCGTGATGTTTCAATTTGAGAACAACTGTTTGTGTCTTTTGCATAACAGAACCCAATGCCTATTTATTTCTATATAACTTTGTTATCAGTGATCTTCACACTGTTCCCAGTTTCCCAGTTGTACCGTACAAATCACAATATGTCAGCTTAAATGGTGCAACCCGTGTGTGTCTATATATCTATGTTCTAGCCCAAACCCAATTAAACCCGCAACGAATCTTCTTCATCCCTTGAAATTATGGCCTGCAGGTAATAATTTGATGAACAGTAGCAGTACTATATAAACAAGCAAGGCATCAGCAGCTGCAGAAGCTTCAAAGGGGAAGCTGCATTTTCTGATTTGGATTTGTTGAAATAATACATGCCTTATTATGGAACTGAGTTGGGAACTGAGCTTTGTTTCTGGGTTGTAACTGAGTAATTGATTTTAGATGTGGGTTTTGAGGGACACAGAGATGAAGATCATCAGAGAACTAAGTTTGTAGGTGATAATAATACTACTACAAATTCCAGTAGTCATGAACATATATAGCTTTTCAAGCAGTCCCACAATCATGTCCCTGAAATTGGCTAAAGGTTTAGCATATGAAATTGGTGAACCTATTAAGGAGGGTAAAGCTCACATATAGAATATATGGTGACACACTAGCTAATATAATTTGAGAAGAAACTTCATTGAAATGGGTTGTATCACTTCTGCGTATTTTATGATATGATAGCTCATTGCTAAATTACAAACACATCAACTCAAAAGAAGCTTGTCAGTATCCTGATATTGTGGTTTGACGGTTGTACCAGTATTTCATGCTAGCTCCTCGTGAAGTGCTCTAATACTCATCATGTTAACTAGAAATTAATGAGTATTTCAAGCTCAGAACTAGTGCATACTGTTGAATAATTCTTTCCATCGATATGTATAATTACCTAGGAAAACTTGCAGCTAAATTTTCAAATATATCCTTGATAATCCTAGCCTTTAGTCTGAGTGGCGGAACTAGATGAAAATTTCGTCTAAGACTAATTAAAAGTCACTAATTTTTTATTTCTTTTTGTCAATATTGTTTCTAAGACTTTTTTTTTTTTTTACTCAAATAATATTTCAATCACAAAATAATAAATTTAAAAGGAGTGTGTATATATATATATATATATATATACACACACACATAATGCTCTCATTTAACCCAATTTACAAAAAAAAGAGATAAAATGGGGTGTGGGGAAATGAGAAAGGAAAGTAAGAAGTGGTAATAGGAAATAGAAAAAATAAATAATAGTCTTCTGATTTTGTGTTGTGTATTTGCTACTCTTGCTTATACTATTTAGCTGTAAACAGAGTTTGCTAAATACTATATATGTTACGTACAGTTTGTCTTAAGCATGAACCAAAAAAATAGAAAAAATATTGTAAGGAAAAAAAGAAGAAGATGAAAATGTGTAAAGATGAGGTAAAAAATAAATGAAGAGAATGGAATAGGCAGGATTCGAACGTGGCTCTTGATATAATAGAGATTAACACTAAGCAACTAATTAAGCCAACTCAACTAAGACAGCATTCATGAAGAAAAAGAGTAGGCAGATTTTTCGTCTAAGCTTGAGCCCATAGAGCCTTTCAATCCGCCACTGCCCATTGCTGGGGTTATATTATTGCATCTATGTGTTGGTCATTTGTTCCAACATGAATGCAATGTTGATTAATCTGTACCCCGTCCTTAAACCCATGGTTGGAGCACAAAAACAAGCATGAGGAAATAATATACAATTATTTAAATTGGGCAATTATATACACAGGGCCTAGCCCAAAGAATTACCACAGGCTTTAAGGTAAGTATCAACACTGGGTGCCCAAAACTCCATCTTGACGGTTCCAGATCTTTCTCCTTTGTTTTCCTTGATTTATCATCTTTCTTCTCCTCCAAATCTACATCTTTCCTCCACAATCCCAATCGGACCAACATCAGATATCTTTCTTCTATCTTCCGTCTCTTCTTCCCAGACTGTGGCTTTATCTTGCTCTTTTCGATTTTTTTTTCATCTTTTATCTTCATCAGACAACCATCAGATGATTCAGATTTTTCATCAGATTAACATCTCGGTTGAGACCGATTACCGACCGAACCAACCGATATTCTCGGTATACGAAGAAGTCGGTTCACCGATTCCAGTGGCTGGTTTTTGGTAGCATTTTTTTTCCTATCGATTAGAGTTACTACGCTAGCTGGTTCAGGCGAAAACCCTCCGGTACCGTACCGAATCATACCCTACATACAACCAAAATTTACCTCTATCTCAGTTAACCCCACTTCGTTCTCTGACGCTGAAATTTTCTTTCTCTTAAATTGTGTGCTTTGCATTTTTAGGTTTAATCCTGCTTTGCTTCGAGCAATATCACATATTTATTTATTTAAACTAGACTAGTTATAGACACACCCAATGGGTGTAGGCAATTATTTCAGAATTATTACGAAAATTATTTTAATTTTTTTTTCTTTCCTTTCTTTTTTCTTCCTGATTTTCTAGTAGGTGGGTAGTTTTTGAAAAAGTGAGTTGGTGGTTACTGAAGATACGTGTGAGTGGTTACTGAAAATTATTTATTTTCTTTTTTATTATCTGTTATTTTATAATTTAACTATTTTATTCATATCTATTTTTTTAGTATTACTGTTTTTTAATGTTTCAGGGTTAAAATGATACATTTTTTCTGTTTTGGCTAACAAAACATATTTCTTTAATAATAGTATAGATTAGCTCAATTGACACTTGAACTTTTTTGCTCAATGGACCTCCCATTTGCTTTTATAAAATAGTAAAATGCTATTTAGACCTCTTTAGTTTTTCCAAAATGCCCATAGTCCAATAGAATTAATAATAATAAAAAATTGTAGAACTTCTATTCACGCCTCCAAAATCGATATTTAGACCTCTTTTAATTTTTAAACATTTGACAATGATAATTTTCATCCAATTGGTTCAAATCTATTATTAGCTTTGTCTGGACTTTGAAGCTTGTTTGTTCATAATCACAGCCCAATTAGCAAATTTATCTCCAAGTTCTTTAAACTCATCGTTAATTATTAATGATTTCAAACATGAACAAATCAAAAATAATTTGACAGAAAAAGAAAAACTAAAAACCATAAAAATAAATGTCTTCAAAGTGCATTATCTTTAAAATTACATCAGAGAGCAATAGCAGTCTGCATTTCTATCCCGACTTATGAATTACACCTACAGGCTACACATCATTTCCCTCTAAACCTACAGACGTTCCTAACACAATACCCTGGTACTCTGGTAGTTACAATACATGCATAATAATCCTCAAAGTTCAATGGTAATGTTCCAAAGGTACAATTCTTTCTCTGAAACTCTCAAATCAATGGTGAGTAAACCCGATTCAACTTCATATTCGAACAGTCAAATAGGATATGATTTGGAGAATATATTTTCTGATATATTATTCGTCTCACACCGGAGGCTATATAAAGAGGATACAAGATACAAGATGTACTACAACCCTACGTACTATGTACTACCTCGTACTACCATATACAGAACATGAAAGTACTAAATACACAATATTCATGACTCACGTTAACACTCCCCCTCAAGTTGACGCATACACATCAACCATGCCCAACTTGCTTAATGAGTCATAAAAAACTTTCTTGGAAACTCCTTTAGTGAGTACATCTGCAAGCTGCTCTTCAGTAGGAACAAAATGGAAGCTAATAATTTTAGCATCTAACTTCTCTTTTATAAAATGACGATCTACCTCTATGTGTTTAGTACGATCATGTTGTACTGGATTCTGTGATATATCAATAGCTGTTTTGTTGTCGCAATATAACCGCATTGTATTTGACAATTTAACACCCAAATCACGTAGCAGGTTTCTCAACCACAACAATTCACACACTCCATGAGCCATACCTCTATACTCAGCCTTAGCACTAGAGCGAGCTACAACCTTCTGCTTCTTACTCTTCCATGTAACCAAATTACCTCCAACAAAGGTAAAATAACATGATGTCGACCTCCTATCTGATACGACCCGAACCTAGAATTAACGTTTAACTGTTTTACTTTTATGATTTCTCCTCGGAAATTGTTTTTACGATTTGAAAGTTCTAAAGGTTGACTTTTAAATAAGTTGACTCGACCGAGGATTTTATTTCATGACGAGGTAGAAGACGTTGAAACGAGTTCGTGGACACGTAGCATGCTCAATTTGGAGTTCGTACGAAAAAGTTACAATGTAAAATCGGAAATTGTCCGATTTTTGGACGAGTATAAATAGCGGGAAATGAAAAATTTCCCGAACGGGAAACTTTTTTTTTTCTTTTTCTTTTTTCTTTTTCCTCTTTTTCTCCTCCTCTCCCCGACTCGGCCCGAGCTGCACTGACCGAGTCGCCGCTCTCGGCTTCTCGCCGTCCGGCCACCAATCGGAGTGCCACCGGTCGGGTTCGATTCGTCTCCCATCTCTCATCACTTCTGCAGTGGTGGTTCGAGACGAATCGCAGTCGTTTGGAGGATTTTATCCCGGGAAGGGTTTGACACAGTCGAACCGGAGCTCGCCGCTCCGGCCACCTCCTGACCCGATTCTAGGGGGGAAAGGAAGGCATCGACGCGTGTGACCTCTCCACGAAAGGAATTGATCTGTTGTGATCCAGGTAAGGAGAAATTAGGATTGGAAAATTTTTAGGGTTTTTGATTCCCGAATTGGAGGTTGTGAAATTTGTGTTTTTGATGTAATTGGAGGGTAAATTCGTGCCTAGAACTTGGAATTGAGTCGATTAGAAGTTGTTTGATGGTTAATTGGTTGATTTTGGTGAGAATTGGAGGTTGGACAGTCTGGGCCGCCTTATCGGCCGCCGTTTGAGGCGGCTGGGGCTGTTTTTGGCGGTGGGGACGTCGGGGATGAGTCCCCGAGGCGGTGGCGATGGTGTTGGGTGAATTTGGTGCCGATTGGAGGTGTTTTTAGCCTCCGTGGCAGAGCTGCCGGCGGCGGCGCTGCGGCTGCCGGCGGCGTGAGGAAGACGATAAATAGTGAAACCGGTAAAAAGTAAAAAGTAAAACGGTAAAAGGTGAAAAATAAATGGTAAAACAGTAAAAGTAAAAGTAAACATTAAACAGTAAATGGTAAATAGTAATTGGATTTTAACCATTTACTGTTTGACTTTCAGAATTACTGTTTTCCCTAGAATAATTATTGTTTGACTATTAAAAGTTACTGTGGACTTACCGTAAAAAGATTAAAAGCTAATTAAAATGGTTTTACGACGAATTAACTAGTAAAAGAATTGATCGGGCACGGTGTGGGTGTCCTGAGTAATTTCGGACGTAGATTTTCGGTATTGAGGCGAAATTCCTATACCGATAATTGAAAAAGAGAAAATTAGGAGGTTTCGTGCGAGTAAGGACGTCCGTAGATTTAACGTTTATAATTAAATTCCGAGTTTCGTAATAATTATAATTACGTCCCTATTACAGGTCGAGAGGTTATTCGATGGGACGAGAGACCGGATTAGCGGCGCGCTCGGCCGTACTGTGAGTGGATTTTATTTTAAAATAAATGCATGCAATTACGTTTTATTGAAATGCAATTTATTTAATTAAATGAGTTCGTAAGCATGATATGAATTATCGAAAGTCGATAATTCATATACTTCTGTTATAATTGTTGATTTAATATTTAAAGTAAATTATGGATTTGGGTTTTACTTTTACTACTATTTTAGTAGTACGTATTGTACCCGAAAATGAGATTTCCGGAAATAGTATGATTTGATAAATTATATTTAATTGTTGTTATTGTATTTTATATTTGAAAGACCGGAAATGAGATTTTCGGGGAGTTTATGATTTCACGACATGTGAGACATGTCGACATTATATATTCTTTTCGAAATTATTTTTATAATATTGAGGCTTGTCGGACATTTATATATGTTCCTTCGAGGCTATTATAGTAATGATTACTATAAGCCTCAGATGTGCAGTCGGGGACCGTACGGATTTATGATATATAAGGGGAAACGTACTTTCGGTTTTGTTTTCGGATTTTCACCATATCAGGGTCCAGATATGTTTATTGATGCTAGTTAGCTTGGTCGCCTGAGCCCATGCGAGGTGACGACTTGACCACATAGGTCAGATTCACGCTCGGTGGTCGACGTGTACGGGCATAGCGTGGGACGCTATAAAGAGAGTCTTGGAGACTCGACCCTTAGTCTTGGAGGCTACTATTAAATGGTGGTAATGACGTTCCCCTATTCTATTATATGACCAATGAGATTGGTCATGATTTTATATTATTTGGTTTTCGGGAATATTTTCTCTATGAGACTTTCTGTAATTTAATAAATTCCCGAACCAGCAGGGCTGAGTTTTTATATGACCAATGGGATTGGTCGTGAAATATTATTAATTGATTGTTAAAAATATTTCGTTTTGAAATACATATATAAAAAAAATCATTATTTGTTTAATTGATATATCAGCGGGGCTGATTAATTATTATGATTTTCTTAAAACGTGGGACGTTTTATTAAAGGCATGCAATGTGGTTTTATTTATAAAATATTGGGAAAGTAATATGATACTTTCAATTAAAGTATTATATTAAATTGTTTTATTTTTATCCACTTACTCTAACGTTTTTAATTTACTTTCCCCTGGTCCATTCGTTTAAAATCGCCCAGTGTGCAGAGTAGTGATCAGAGGTCAAGAGTACTCGAAGTCGAGGCATAGTCATCATCATTGTCGCTTCCGCTAGGTGGGATCTGTGATCCCTTATTCTTCTATTTTCATATTACATTTCTTGTTATATTTCCATTTGTAATTCCAGTTCATTTTGTTAGATTGCTCTGATTACCTGTGAGCCAGTTGAATTAGATTTTGTATTTATTTGTGGCGGTTGTTGTGATTTGGGGAGCAGGTGGCTCCAGGTGTTACGGATGGAACTGGAATTTAGAAGTGTTTTGGTTGTTGCAGGTTTTAGGGTTGTCCATCTTAAGATTGACGTATCGATTTATCGATAGAGTTAGTCTTAAGGTGGTCCCCGCAGGATCTTATCCGGATTTCAGGGTGAAATCCGGGCCGGGGCGGGTCCTGTCACTATCTGTAATGTTTCCAGCCCAATCTGCATCTGTGAAACCACTAACCTCAAGAATATTGTTATGTTTAGAGAACATTACTCCTCTTCCTGGAGCTGACTTCAAGTATCTCAAAATCCTCACAACAGCATCCATGTGATCCACGCTTGGATTATGCATGAACTGACTCATCACACTTACTGCATACGCAACATCTGGTCTGGTATGTGCCAAATAAATCAGGCGTCCAACTAACCTCTGATAACGAGTCTTGTCGGTAGGTACCTGATCAGGATACTCTGCTAATCGGTGATTCTGCTCGATAGGAGTGTCAATCGGAGTACAATCCAACATACATGTTTCTGCCAGTAGATCAATGACATACTTCCGCTGACACAGATAGATTCCCTCACTCCCCCTGGCCACTTCAATGCCCAAGAAGTACTTGAGCGTTCCCAGATCCTTCATATCAAATTCTGTGGCTAGCTGCTTCTGTAATCTATCTATCTCAACAGTATCATTACCAGTGACTACCATATCATGAACATATATAATCAGGGCTGTTACCTTCCCATGTTGGTGTCTGAGAAACAACGTGTGGTCTGAATTACTCTGTTTGTAGCCAATCTTCCTCATGAATTGTGAAAACCTTCCAAACTAAGCACGAGGTGATTGTTTAAGACCATACAAAGATTTTCTCAATCTACATACGAAGTTACCTGGAGAAGCAGCTACATATCCAGGTGGAAGGTCCATATACACTTCCTCTGTAAGTTTTCCATGAAGGAATGCATTCTTGACATCAAACTGTTTAAGAGGCCAGTTTAAGCTAGCAGCAAAAGAAAGCAATACTCGTATAGTGTTCATCTTTGCAACAGGTGCAAAAGTCTCATCATAGTCTATGCCATATGTCTGGGTGAATCCCTTTGCTACTAAACGTGCTTTATACCTGCTCACTGACCCATCTGGATTATGCTTTACTGTAAACACCCAGCGACATCCCACAACCTTCTTTCCATGTGGTGGATATACAAGCTCCCAAGTATTGTTTTTCTGTAATGCTTCCATCTCCTCCTCCATTGCTTTCCTCCACTTTGGATCTCCCAATGCATCCTGCACTTTGTTAGGTACTGATACAGCAGATATTTGATTCACAAATGATTCATATGACTTAGACAATCTTTTGGTGAACATAAAATTCGCTACATGATACTTAGTTTTGGCTTGAAGGGTAGGTTCATACTTTTTTGCTGGTTGACCTCGAGTAGACCTACTTGGTAAAACATATTTTCCACTAGTAGCATCAGTAGTATTAACCCTAATAGGATGACTAACCTCAGATGAGTGATCATCTGTACCAGGGAGACATGAGTCAGGGGTATCAATAACGGTTGGCGAGGCATGAGGGGCAGTTGCGCAGTGAGCTTATGTTTCCTGAATTTCTGGAGTAACTATCTCAGCATCATCTGATGGTGCCTGTGAAGCTAATGCATATGTAATCTCAACTGAACCTGTCACCATATCTCTTGTCTGACCTGTCTCCTCCTCTCCATGATACAGCTCTTCAAAATATGAGTGCTCCCCCTGAAGTGCAGTATCAGAAGAGGTAAAGTAGCTCATGTCTTCAAAAAAGGTAACATCCATAGTGACATAGTACTTCCGAGTAGGTGGATGATAGCACTTGTACCCTTTCTGATGACCTCCATAACCAACAAATACACACTTAAGGGCCCGGGCATCCAACTTTGTCCTCTGACTCTTTAGAATATGGACAAAGGTGACACAACCAAAAACACGAGCAGAGAGATTATGAAATGAGGGTAAGGAGACATGAGAGGCAAGTACCTCATATGGTACTTTTCCCTAGAGGACACTAGATGGAAGATGATTAATGAGATGGGCAGAGGCGGTGACAGCGTCACCCCAAAGATATTTAGGACAATGGGCACTAAAGAGAAGACAACGAGTCATATCAAGTAAATGACGATTTTTCCTTTCGGATACCCCATTCTGCTCAGGTGTGTAAGGACATGTTGTTTGATGAACAATCCCATATGTTTGAAAAAACTCCTGAAAGACACGGTTGACATATTCCCCCCCATTGTCAGAACGAAGAACTTTAATTGTGGCACGGTATTGTGTTTGGACATTGGTATAGAAGGCTTGAAAAGCCGGAAAGACCTCATCCTTAGTTTTAAGAAGAACAATCCAAGAAAGACGTGTGCAATCATCAATAAATGACACATAAGACCTCATACCCGACACAGTATGCTCTTTGGAAGGTCCCCAAACATCAGAATGAATTAATTCGAAAGGGACAACACTTTTATTAGAAATACGAGGGGAATAAGTAGTGCGATGACTCTTGCCCAAAACACATGTTTCACAATGTAAAACTGACTCCTCTACACCAATAAACAAAGTAGGCATGGATTTTTTCACAATACTAAAAGAAGGATACCCTAAGCGATGATGCCATAACCAAACTTCACTTAGCTTATCAGAAATGGAGACCAAAGCGGTCCGAGACTGCGCTCCTGGTTTCTCCCCTGTGTACGTCTGATCCAGATGAAACAACCTGCCCCTCAGATACCCCCGGCCTAGTAACTCCCTAGTGAGAAGATCCTGAAATATCACATACATAGGAAAAAAGATTACCTGCGCAGTATCACATTGCTCCACAAGGTCTACTATATCCTCATTCATGGCTTTGTACAAAGTTGACATTACAAGGCCATCATCATCCTCCCACTTAGTGTAGGCATCAACATTAGCTTCATTAGGAACCTCAATTGTTCAGTTGCATGCCCCATCTTGTGCATTCCTCAGAGATGAGCTGTCATGATTTTCTTCCACTTACGGAAGTTGGTTCCATTGAGTTTAGCTCCCCCAAAGGAACTCATTTCAGAATTCTTGACAGATACTTCAAATTTCAGAACATCGTTAACTTGAGAACTTTCTTCTTTTTCCGGAACCCATTGTAAAACAAACTCCAAATCAGTAGTTATGCTGCAAAAACAATGAAAAAAACTGATATAACCTCCCTCCGGTGCACTTGCTCAGTCAAAAATGACAGGAAACGGGTCAGATTACAAGAAATGGGTCGGATAGCAGTGAACCGGTTGGGCCAAGGACGAGCCGGGTCGGGCCAAGGACGAACCGGGTCAGACAAGTCCGATTCCTTCAATCGGTTTCTGCTGTTTCTTCCGATCTGATTCCTTCAACCGGATTCTCTACTATAGACGACGAGATCTTCTGGTGGTGCTGACGCCGGAGATCGGAGACGCCGAAGCGGGAGGTGGCGAGCGCCTTGAGGACGAGCTTCTGACCGGGGCAAAGGATCTTCTGGTACTGCCTGAGGGCGACGCGACGATCTGAGGACAACCTGAGGAAGACGAAGCCGCCGACGAGTTGAGGCGACCGCTGAAGACAAGGCCTGATGTGATTGAATAAGCTGGACAACTTCGAGCAGGCCGAAGAGAGACAGAGGTGGGAGAGGCGGCACCAGAGAGGTTGATTTGTGAAAAACAAATAAACCCTAATCGTGAACAGCAATCTGACAAGAGGCCTACGCCAGACTGAGATAATACTGAGACAATAAACCCTAACAATGGAGTTTAATTGAAAAAAAAAAAAAAGACAAAGTCCTCTCGGATCTTTGCTCTGATACCAAGTCAAATAGGATATGATTTGGAAAATATATTTTCTGATATATTATTCGTCTCACACCGGAGGCTATATAAAGAGGATACAAGATACAAGATGTACTACAACCCTACGTACTATGTACTACCTCGTACTACCATATACAGAACATGAAAGTACTAAATACACAATATTCATGACTCACATTAACACGAACTCAGTTTCCTCATAATCAACTATTATCGTCTGTGGTCTAGCTAATGAATAGGCTCCAAATAGGCCAGATCCATGAACTTTCATGTCAACTGTATTACTGCTCTTAGATCCATATTCTTTTATGGCTCCTTCAGAGTTGAACATCTTGATTAGGCCAATGGGAGCAAATGTTACACCATCAGACAATTTCTTAGCAACAACCACTGTAAAAACTTCGTACTCCCGAGATTTCAATGTGATTGGCCGAGATGCATCCTTTGAAAGATATATCAACTCTCCACCAAGATGGGAATATATGACAGCATCCCCAGTCCATTCCTGATGTGCAACCTTGGGCAGATAATTGACATCTTTAGCCCTAATAACCCCTGTAACTGTACCTGGCTCTATGTCATGGATGAGGTTCATCGATCTTTCCAACCTTACACCACCCAGCTCCCTGGCAGTTAAAGACTCCCACAACTCTAGTAAAATCATTGAGGATTCCATATCTTTAGAAGACTGTTCCCATCTCAAGCAGGGTAAAATAAGCAATCCCTTGTTGGTCTTCCTAGTAGTTTAGCCCTCAAGATAGAGCCATCAGTGAGTACAAGCTTCCTTAGAAGATCGAAGTCATGCTGCCCAGGCTTGTCACTGACATAGATTGCACATCTTCATACAGCGCGAGCTGCTCCGTGATACTCAGCCATCGAGTGAAAGCTATGAAACATATCCCAATCTGGTTGCATGAATTCCAATTACACATGTTTCTGTTCAAACCCGTAGGCCTGATAGAAGCACAATAATAAAGACTAATAATACAAGCATGTATAGTGTTTCGCCGTGCCGCCGGAGGGCACGACTACGTCCACTTATAATTCACTAGGATCGGCCAATAAGTCTGGTGGTGTTACAAGGGTGGAATGCCCAATTGCCAGTCATCCTATTCTAGGGGGGGGAGCCTTCCTTTTATAACTAAAGAAGACTCCCTCCTACGCCATGTTTCTAATGTGGGATGGAGGCACAATATTCCTGCTCACGAAGCTACTTGCGGAGCCCGAAGGCATGGCTTCCGGATGTGGCACCGGTGATCTTCCATAATTGGGATGTAGCCGAGGTGTCGGTCTACCCGATGGAGGTCGGAAGTAGGACCTATGGCGCTGGTTGGACGGTCCACGAGGTCGTTAAACATGCTTGGCGGTGCACTATATCTAGTGTCAACAAGTCCCCCAAGTTTCTGAGTAAGAGGCAATCTTACTTGGGGAGTTAAAATCATGTACTGCCAAGCGTGGGTGACGACCGAGTGACCTTACCGGGCGCCACTCCCACTAATCCCCCAACTCCTCAAGTAAGAGGGGCTCATTATCGAGCGTTCGAATGCCGAGTCCCCCAGGTTTCCAGGTGGGCTGCCTTTGCCGTTGGTTGATCCTTACCGGAAGCGATCTTTCCTTGCTAGTGTGCTCCGGGTTGGGTGCCCAGACTTAATTCCAGAATAGACGGGTGACACGATAATCTCAATGGCATCCGGTGAAGTATTTCCGGGGAGTTGTGGGTGCTGGATTTTGTGGGTTGAGCCTGGGTGGTAGTTTCGGGCGGTGGCATTGGTGCCGGGGTCGGGGCACCGGAGACATCACAAGAGCTTCTAAAGCTGACTCGCTTAACTGTTGGACCGGGAGGTGAGCTGATAGACTGGGCAGCCGAGCTCACGAGGCTGAAGGTGAGGCGCTAGCGTGAGCGGTGGTGCAGGGGTCGAGGCTCTGGCGCAGCGGTGCGGAACCGGGGTGCCTAGAGAAGATTCGCCCCGAGGTTGACCCGCTGACCATGATTGGGCTCATACTGTCCGTTGGGATAACTCGGTTGGTGCAACCGGTTATGCCGTAGGAAGGTGAGCGGTAAGCTGGTACCGGCTCGATCGATGGAATGTGCAACCGTTAGTTGGAATAGGCTCTACCGTTGGAATGCATTTGGAGTACCGTTGGAATACCTTTGGAACCGTTGGAATGCCCTTTACCGTTGGAATGCCTTTTGTCGTTTGGACTGTCTTTTACCGTTGGAATACCTTTGGGATACCGTTGGAATCCTTTTTGTCGTTTGGACTGTCTTTTACCGTTGGAGTACCTTTGGGATACCGTTGGAATACTTTTTACCTTTGCCGTTGGTATGCCTGTTACTGATGGAATGCCTTTGGAATACCGTTGGAATACCTTGTACCGTTGGAATGCCTGTTACCGATGGAATGCCTATGACCGATGGAATGGTGTTACCGTTGGAATGCCTGTTACCGATGGAATGCATGTTACAATGTCTACTGATATGCGTGCAATACTGAAATGTAATGCATACGGATATTCGTGCAATATTGACACGATGGACGCATACGGATATGCGGTATATATATAGCTTCCAACAAGTCCCCTAGTTCGAATAGGGACTCGGCCGGGAGTTCGAGTTTTCCCTTTGGTTCGTGGTGGGGTGTTGCGGTCATGCTGGTGCACCGGTCAACACTCGCTCATTCTTCCCAGTTTGTTTGAACAGGCGTGAGGTGATGTGCAGGTTTGCGAGCCTGCGGGGAGATCTGTTAGGTACGAGCCAAAAGATCTATCGGTAGGGTGTTGCGGCCATGTTCTTGCACCGGTCAACACCCGCTAGGTTTATAAAGCCCATTGGTACCAGGAGCTCGTAGGTTGTACGAGGCTTATCCGTAGGAATGTGCGCGGGAACTCCGTGTCGGACTGACCGGTGGAGATCCGCAGGCCCCGGACTAAAAATGGATTCCGTGTACTGAAATACGTGCACTAGGATGCATTGAAATGCATTGAAGTTCGTGTACTGTAATGCGATGCATACTGATATGATCGTGGACTAAAAATGTGATGTAGTACTGAAATGACTGACCGATGCATACTGATATGCAAACATGATCGTGCTATCACTCATAAAGGTATGCAGGGTTTTTATCCTGCTGGAAGAAGCTCATGTGTTAGAGGATACTATCTTCCGATGCGGTGATTCGGTTGTTCTTGGGAATTTCACCGATCACGTCACAGCCTTTGTTGGAACAGGCGTGAGATATGTGCAGGGTTTCTATCCTGCGGGAAAATTGGTCCTGTATTAGAGTAACAATCTTCCCAGTGGGGTGGCGTAGAGGTAACAAGTCTCCCATGGATCCCCAATTTTTTCACAGCTTGGTGTGATGCAGGGTTTGTAGCCTGCTGGAAGAATTTGCCTGTGTTAGAGGTAAAATCTCCCGGGTTTATAAAGCCCATGTGATTGAAGCCATGAGTTGTTGCCGGCTTGTCCGTAGGAATTTTTCGGGTAGCTGGACCGCTTATTCCGTAGGAATGTGCGCGGGAACTCCGTGTCGGACTGACCGGTGGAGTTCCGCAGGCGCTGGATTAAAATGGAATGCGTGCACTGAGATGCGATGCATCGAAATGTGTGGATAAGTGCATAATGATATGCGTGCAACGATGCATACTGATATGATCGTGCAATGCTGAAATGATCGACCGATGCATAATGATATGCGCAACACTGATAAGCGCATAATGATATGCGTGCAACGATGCATACTTATATGATCGTGCAATGCTAAAATGATCGACCGATGCATAATGATATGTGCAGCACTGAGCAAGTATGGAATGGAAGCATGTAATTCTCGATGTTTTGAGAGTGCATGATATATGCCTCCGGTGTGGTTGGCTTACCCTTTCCTGTTGTTATACCTCAGTCAACCACACACGAAAGACCATGTTGCTATGCAAAGACAATGTTGCTATGCATCAACAAGCAAAATTATACCGTTCCAGCAGGTAATTATGTGCACATATTTACCGCATGTTTAATGTATCAATATACCCGAACATGTTATGCACAGGTGAAGCATGCGTTGAGTGATAAAAAAAGAGTACTCATCTTTGGAGAAAGCTGCCGGGTGTTTGAATAGCCTGCGGGAATGATTCCCGGATTGCCCGGTGATTGGCTACGGGAGTAGAGCGCAGCTTGGGTGTCCAAAGAAGATTGATGGGTGGCCAGAGGAAATTGCTTTATGGTCCAACCGTGCTGACCCGTACCCAATCCAAGCTCAACTTACTGGCCTGGGCAGACCCGTTGACCGGCCTGACCTGCTGCCACCCTCTTTTGTTTTTTTGTTTTTTGTTTTTTTTTTTCGTTTGACTTCTTTCCCGCTCTTTTTTCTTTCTTCCTCTGGTTTTTCTTTCTGCTTTATCTTCCTCTGCTTTGGCCTCTCTCTCTCTCTCTGGTTTCTTTCTCGTCATACCCGGAGGGAGACGACCCGCCCGGAGAGGAGGACGACCGGTTCAAGAGAGGGGGGGGGGGGGGGGGGGGGGTAAGTCGTTCAAACTGGAGAGGAGCCACCGGCACCCGGAGAGAAATTGAAGAGGACCTGATGCGTGTAGTTTTCGGCTAGGGTCGCCTGGAGCTGATTTTGGGCCGCCGGTCACCGGGAAGCGACTTCGGGCCGCTGGAGGCTGCGGGGCACCGGGGGCATCACAGAGTTGGGTTTTGCTTGCTCCGCTGGCTCGCTCGAGCCTGGCGATTGATGAACCTTACACCGCCGGTCCCTAACCAACGGTGGCGCTTTCTTCTTGTCTTCTCTTCCTCTCGGTTTGCCCTTTGCAGGTGTGCACTGCATGGACCAGAAGACGCGTCGGGTTCGATCCGCGCCATGGCCTCCGGTAGTGGTGAGGTTCTTTGTCCGGCGATCGGGACAGCACCCGGAGGAGTTGATATCGGTGCCGGAGTGGAGCTGGGGCAGCGGGAGGGAGGCTGCGTGACCCGGTTAGGGCTGAGGTCCGGAGCTTCTGTATGGCGCGAGCCTGAGAACCGGGGGCTCTGCATGACCGCCGCGAGGGACGCCCCTCTGCCTGGGTCACCGATTTAGGGTTAAGGGTTTAGCTATCGGTTCCGGAGAGGAGCTTACTGGTCTCAACGTGATGAGAGCCGGGCCGGTGGAGTGCAGTCATACTTACAGGGGCGCTGGTGCAGGGGCGAGGATTCGGGGTGCCCTAAGAGTCTATCCGGGTGGCCTGAGCAAAGGCCCGGAGAGGAAGACGACCGGTGTCGGAAGGCAAGGCCATCGGTTTAGGAGAGGAGGGGTTGTCCGAGCCGGAGAGGAGGAGCAGCCCAAGCCGGAGAGGAGGAACCACCGTCCACCAAAGGAAAAATGAAGGGAGCCCGACGCATGTAGCTCTCGGTTAGGGGCACCGGAAGGACACCTTGGGCCGCCGGTCACCGGAAGGTGACTTCAGGCCGCTGGAGGTTATGGGTCACCGGAGGCATCACGAAGTAGGGGTTGCCTGCTCTGTTGGCTCGCTTGGACCGGGCGGGTTGATTTTTCTCCTGTTTTTTTGTTCTGCTCATTCTGCTTCTACTTCTTTCCCGCTTTCTAACTTTTTATGCTGGCTCTCTTCTTCTCATCTCTCTTCCTATTCTCTCTTCCTCTCTCTTCTTTCGGGTGCAGCTGTTGCAGCCCCTTGCAGGCTCTGCATGCTTACTTCTTCTATGTCTAGTTTCTCTCCCGTCTCATGCCCAGACCGGAGGTCCCCTGAGTGGCCGCACCGCTGGACCTCCTCCCATGCTTTGAAGGACCTGTCCGGGGGAGGGGCCATCGGGTGTGTCGGCGGATTTCGGCTTTGCACCTTTGGGAGAGAGAGACTGATCAGGCGGACTCGGCTGATGGCCACCGAGGAGGTGTCATCGGGATGCCGGACATTGGAAGCTCCACGCGACTAAGGGGAGGGACCTAGGGGTTGAGCCGGGGTGTTAGTTACGGGGCGGTGGCTCTGGTGCCGGGGTGGAGGCGGCGGGGTACCCGAGACATCGCAGGTGAGTTGCCGGTCCTGCCGACTGGGGCCTCCCGTAGCGCGGGGCAGAGGGAACTCTGGAGTGGAAGGCGGCAACAGTGGGTGCCCAGAGAAGTTTCAATCGGAGGTTGACCCGTTAGAAACGCTGACCGCTGACTTTTTCCTTGGCCTGCTGACCGGGCTGCCCGTTGGGCCTGGGAGTGACCCGCTGGCTTGGCTTCCTGCTGGGCTTGGGAGCGACCCGTTGGCAACATGGCTCTTACCGATGGATTAATTAAAAGAAAATGGACTGACTGATCTCTACCCACTGGTATAGCAACACAGCCTTTCGTATAGGTTCCCACAGACGGTGCCAATTGTTTCTGTTCAAACCCGTAGACCTGATAGAAGCACAATAATAAAGACTAATAACACAAGCATGTATAGTGGTTCACCGTGCCGCCGGAGGGCACGACTACGTCCACTTAGAATTCACTAGGATCGGTCAATAAGCCTGGTGGTGTTAGAAGGGTGGAATGCCCAATTGTCATCCATCCTATTCTAAAAGAGGGGGGGGGGGGGGGGGGGTGGAGCCTTCCTTTTATAACTAAGGAAGGCTCCCTCCTACACCATGTTTCCAATGTGGGATGGAGGCACAGTATTCCTGCTCACGAAGCTACTTGAGGAGCCCGGAGGCATGGCTTCCTGATGCGGCACGGTGATCTTCCATAATGGAGATGTAGCCGAGGTGTCGGTCTACCCGATGGAGGCCGAAAGTAGGACCTATGGCGCTGGTTGGACGGTCCACGAGGTCGTTGAACATGTTTGGCGGTGCACTATATCTAGTGTCAACAACACCAGAGCTAGAACTCTACATGAATTCAATACTGGTCACATAACCTAATCTCATTCACATTAACTATTCTAACAATACAATTTCCACACCAATCTAAATTTCCACGCGCGTCTCTGTTCCTTTGAACCAATGAATGGTTCAAACCGAAGCAAATTATAGCCTCTGCTTCAATGTTCACACACGATGTAATTCTTCTCCCCATATTTGATCGAAATTAAGAGATTATAATTACATATAGCTAATTAGATCGTTTTCAAGTACTTATCTTCTATATGCCGTAAGAAGGACTGCGAACCCTAGAAACAGAGTACTCTATACGTATAAAGAACAAGAAATTTTTACCTTGTACAGAGACTCTAAAGGGGTGCTTTGCTCAATTCCTTAATCTCCATTTTCCTCCATAGTATTGTATGTATGTAGGGTTTACGTTGGAGGAGAAGAAAACTTTTCCTGGTTGAAGACTTATGTTGTGTAGGTACAGGCCGGAGGTAAATTGAGCTTTTTTTTCCTTCTACTCTTATATGTCTTTTTGGTAATATGGAAAAAAAAAAAAAAAAAAGGAGGTCCAAGTGCCAATTTTGGAGGTATGAATAGAAGCTCCCTTTTTATTTGGTTGTCAATTAGTTTGAGAGTTTCTAATGAATTTAAGAGTTTCTCTTATTTTTTCAGTCGGAGTAGGAAATCTGATTCCTTGTGGAAGAAGGACTTCTTCTTATGGCGTTGATTATTTACATGATTACTCAAAACTATAATTTTGTAGTGATATTTACCAATAGTAAGACCTAATTTTTTTTATACCATCAGCAGGGAATTAACAGTTAAGGGCTGTTAACCCATCCACTATTTAGCAAGGTAGCGGGACTGACAACTCTCTCTCTCTCTCTCTCTCTCTCTCTCTCTCTCTCTCTCTCTCTCTCTCTCTCTCTCTCTCTCTCTCTCTCGGATCGGAACGACGGCAGCTGAAGAACGCCCTTGACTCGAGCTCGTCGACAGCACCACCTTCTCCCGGCCGGTCTCCTTCTCCGACGCGACCTTGCGCGTGAGGAAGAACGCAGCATACTTCCGAGTCGGCGTCTCTGGGATTGAACCGAAACAAAGTCGCATTGTTGTTGCTGCGTTGGTGGTAGTAGTGGTGAGGTTGGGTAGAGCGGGAGGAGGAGGGAGCGGGGAACTGACTGGATTTGAGAGCCTCCTCACCGTAGAGATCGTAGATCTGGCGCTTGGTGGGGTCGGAGAGGACAGTCATAGGCCTCAGAGATTTGCTTGGACTTAGACTCAGCCTCGGGGCGTTTTCCTTCTAATTCTCGAGTGTACTTGGTTTGTGAGAAATGGAGTTTGGTTTGAGTTTGTGTGTTGGGGTTTTGCTTCGAGATATGATCAGATCTGGCCGGCGAAATCAGATGGACTATATGAAGCTTTGATTTCTGAGGTTCAGTGGCATTAGAAGCGCGGCGGAGGACGGCGGAGTTTCTGAGGCTCAGTGGTATTGGAAACGCAACGGAGGACAGCGGAGGTTGGTTTCTGAGACTCAGTGGTATTAATTTCTGAGGCTCAGAGGTATTGATTTATTAGGGTAATTTTGTAATTTATGAGCTAACGAATTATGTTAGTTTTAGATGGAAACTTGCTAGTGGTAATTACAAAAAATAATTTTACTATTGGTAAATATTAACACAAAATTGTAATTTTTGGTAAAAACCTCTTGATTATTTAATAAGGACCAGCTAGCTAGCTTGTACACTTACATACGAGCACCTTGACCCGTAGACAACAAGACCAACCAACTGAACCAAGCATGTCTAGAGTGCATCAATTTTTCCGTAGAAAATTGTGCCAACTAGAAGGTAGGAGTGAAACTCCTCTCCCTGGGGACATGTTGTTGATCGTATTTATGCCCCTTGACTCAGCATCCAAGACGTACTACGATTAAAACCGAACTTATTGCTGAAAGAGAAATCATGCATGTCAGGCTCTTATACGAAAGGCCTCGGTGGATAGATATTATGTCTGATCATCTGTTTGACATGGGTGTGCCAAGAGATGAGCACCCGAAAATCATCGAAGAAATATTTAGAGTGGCTGAAGTTGTTGTCCCCGGCCCCGGGCTGCCTATTGTTGCAGGGATAGGGGACTGCACTCATCTTATAGTGAACAACAGCAGTGATATTACTGGTGAGAATACGAGAACGGAATCCTCGACGGCACATATGTACTCGAACTTAATTATTCATGCGACGAAATCCTCCGTTGAGGGTTTGGAGAAAGTAAAAGTGGTTGATGATGCTATTAGAGAGACCCCGTTGGGGGTGATATGTCACAAAAACATTGATCACTTTGACAATAATGCTGCAAAAGAAGAAGGGGTATACGTAGTTGATCTTGATTATCAACCCATGATTACTCGCTTGCCCTGCTCGCACCACTTTCATGGATATTGCATTGTCCGGCTCAAGATTCATCACGTATGTACCGTATGCCAATATCCAACCACGGAAGAGATCGACGAGCCAAAATCTAAAAGGAGCAGAGTAATGTGAAAAAAGTTACCTGCCTTGTTCGGGTGTAACCGACCTTTTTTGGGACTAATGGGGGCTAGAAACATGCAACAGTTTTGGTTCTTGAAGTGCAACCATATATAAAACTTATAGTAAATTACACAATAGCAGTGTAGCACCCGACTAAATTTACAAACACAAAAATCTTACTTTTAATAATTTTTAAACAAAAAAAAGAACATGAGTCTAGTCCGAACTCCAAAGTTGAGTGGACCCAAAACTGGTTGAATAATTAAGGCTGAAATGCTCAAAATGTCACTAATTTCTTCAAAATTATCATGATGTCACTCCACTAACTGATAAGTTTCTCTCATATCATTTTTGAGTTATTTCTAGCAATTTCAAGTGTTCTGACCAAACCACCGGCAATTTGAAGAAGATTCAAGGTATAAAATTGTTCTTTATCTCATGGGATTTCATTTTAGTATAGTATTGCATATATTTTGAGGGACTTTGAAATTTCAAATTTCAACCACCACGAGCCATAGGAGCAGCAGAGCAGGGTTGACAGTAGCAGCTTATCTCAGGGTTGATAGTAGTAGCTATTTTTAAGGTCGGCAACGACATCTAACTTCACAGTCGACAGTAGCAGCTAGCTTCTCTATCCACAATAGCAGTTAGCTTCTCTATCCACAATAGCAGTTAGCTTCTCTATCCACAGTAGCAGCCTTTAAGTCGGGAGTAACGACTTTTAATTTTGCAGTAGCAGTAATCAAGATTGAATGCAAGTGTGAATATTAAGAGGGGTAAAAGAGTAATTTTTTTGTGATAAGTGGCAGTTTGACAACATGTTGTCTTGATTTGTAAAATTTACTCATATTTGCACCTCCACATTTGTTAAATATACCTCCATTGGTTTTTTAACAATTTTATTTCCTAATTTACCCCTCTAGATCTGCAATTGTTGCATGGGTACCTTCTACGTCTTTTATATTCTCTTCTATAATCCATATATTTCCCAGTTTGTTCATCATTATAGTCTACAAATACTTCTTTTAATTTAAATTGGCATATGGCATCATAACAATTGAATATATACACCCCCATCTTCATGACAGGTTTTAAATTTCTCAATTATCCAGAATCATAGCAAATACACAATTGATTTCTCAATTATACCATTTTTGAGCAATTATGGTGCAGACCAATGACCCCAATACCATCAATTATGGAGGTTGTTAATTCATTTTCGTCTTTGGGGTAGGGTGGGGGTGTAGTGGGAGGGAGGGAAAGAGAGATAATTCAAGTTCAAGAGGGAGAGAAAGAGAGAGAGAGTGTTCAGGTTTACGTCATAATTTATTTTTTTTAGAAAGTCCTAAAATTTCTAATAGGGCATAATAGGAAAAATATTGTTTACAAAAATTTACGGAGATATATAAAGCAAATATGGAGGTACAACTAGAATTCTCCTTTGTATAAAAAAGATGGTAGATGACATATTTGTTAATTAACTTTTTATCAGCTAATTTTGTGTAGTTTGTTATAAAACTTAAAGATACTATGTTCATATATTAAGCATGAAAAATTGTATTTCCATCTATGATTCTCATGCTTGCTGTGTGCCTGTCAAATCTTACTTTAGGTCATCTAATCTTATGACCGTCATACATATGCTGATCTGCTGTACCGATGAATGAACAAGAGAATGAGCTCGTGTATTTAAAGGTTGAAGAATCACATGTCATACAAACTACAAAGGCTTAGTGATTTTGTGATTTCATATGTAGTGTTTGATTACTCATTAAAGTATAGCAGATAAAATTTCATTATGTATAAACAGTAAATCAGTTTTGAAATCACAGAGCAGTGCGAGCACTATGTCACCGACACTTTGGTTTCATGGCATCCAGAGTCCCTCTTGTATGACATCTTTTCAACGCTTCCATCATTTGGCTAGCTGCAAACAAAACCAAATGGATCCCAGCCCTAATCCAAAAGTGAGAAACGTCTGAACAAAGTTTCATTCCCCTTCTTCTCCTCCACGTAAAAATAAACATGATTCCATTTGGCTTAGTGATGAATGATTTACCCACTTCACGTCTTAAACCAGGACGATCTTCAATGATCACAGTTTCCCACCCACGATGGCTTAAATGCTCTACATTTTTCTTGCATTATTCAGAAGAGCTTTGGTCCACTTCCCTGATCAAAATAACGGCCTAGTCAATACATTTCTTCCGTTACAACCAACAAAGGCTTAGATTTGGTGAATTTACACAGCGATACTTACATGTATATTTATTTGCTTGTCTCCTTTACCCTCTTTTCAAAAGGTACATGGTTGAATTGGCCTCACGTTCTTCATCGATCATGCATTAACATTTCACAGCTATATGCCGTCATCCATGGTCCCTTAGATCCTTTTGGTTTTACATAAACCCAGTGACCTACCCAGAGCTCACCAACCATGCGTTAACATTCCATTTCCAGTAATATCTTGGCCAAATCATTGTGTTAACATTACATTCCCTCCAATTTATGTCATTAGAGCTACTTTATATGGAACCCCGATTAGTTTTCTCTGTTTTTTGGTCAAGCAATTAGTTCACTACTCAAATATGTCTGATTTCCCAACTAATTAACAAGTAACTAAACTCCTCAATGGATATTAGACACGACTCATACTTTTTTTTACATAAGTAGTGGGTTGTGCTCATCTTGTTCATCATAGGAGTTAAAACATGGAAGCAAAATCCTCTGTTTTGCTACTATCCTCACTCTGCTCACTGCTCTTCACTTCTGGCCTTGACAACCAAGCCATCCACAATGGGAAATGGAAGCTGCTGAAGAAGAGCATTGGAGTCTCGGCAATGCACATGGCATTGTTACCGAACGATAAAGTCATCGTCTTCGACAGAACGGACGCCGGCCCTTCCAACCTCACTCTTCCTCAAAGAAGGTGCTCCAGTGATCAGAGGGAATGTTACGCTCACTCGGTAGAATTCAACCCCGGCAACCGGAACTTCCGAGCGCTCACTATCTCCACGGATACTTGGTGCTCCTCCGGTGCATTGTCTATGAACGGCGAGCTCATTCAAACTGGTGGCTATGGTCGCGGAGAAAGAGTCGTAAGGCACATCAAGCCCTGTGTTAACTGCGACTGGAAAGAAGACCAGAATGGCCTCAATGTACCAAGATGGTACGCCTCCAACCAAGTGTTGCCCGACGGCAGAGTTGTAATTATTGGCGGGAGGTTTCAGTTCAATTATGAGTTCGTCCCCAAAAGCAAGATCTACAATCTTCCATTTCTTGAAGAAACATTGTACTCGGCATTTGTACCTAACAATCTCTACCCTTTTATGCACTTGGCTCCCGATGGGAACCTCTTTGTTTTCGCAAACGATAGGGCAATCTTGCTCGACTATGTGAACAACATTGTTGTCAAGAGCTTTCCGGTACTTCCCGGTGGGGTTTCTCGGAACTACCCCAGCACCGGCTCATCTGCTCTGCTTCCGATCAGTCTTGTGGGGCAAAAGAGCAGTGGCAGTACATTTCCGGCAGAAGCAGAGGTGTTGGTCTGCGGTGGTACAGTGGCCGATGCCAACATTAAAGCCGACGCAGGGGTGTTTGTTCCGGCAACGAAAACCTGTGGCCGCTTAGTAATCACTGCAGAAAACCCCAAGTGGGAAGTTGAGGAAATGCCGATAAACAGAGTAATGGGGGACATGATCATGCTGCCGACAGGAGATGTACTCATCATAAATGGCGCGGCAAAAGGAACCGCCGGTTGGGGAGTTGCTAGAGAACCGGTTTTGAGCCCGGTTCTATACAAACCCTGGCATACAAAACCATCCCGGTTCGAGGTCCTCACTCCTACGACGATACCCCGCCTCTATCACTCATCAGCGCATCTCTTATCCGACGGTCGTGTTCTGGTCGGCGGCAGCAACCCCAACGCCAACTATAACTTCACTGCTCTCTACCCAACTGAGCTGAGTCTCGAGGCTTTTTCTCCTCCCTACTTGAGTCCTTCGAAGTCGAGGCCGGTGATAAGCTCCGTGAAGCCGGGGTTGGAGTTGGGTTATGTGCAAAAATTTTACGTGGGGTTTAGGTTGAGTTACAATGCAGAGAAGATCTACGTGACGATGGTGGCTCCGTCTTTTACTACACATTCGTTTGCTATGAACCAGAGGTTGTTGGTTTTGGACATGGGCCAAGTGCGTAAGAGTAAGACTAAGAAACCTGCTGATTCTAAAAATAATCATTACTATAATGTTGAGAGCTATGCACCTGTGAGGCCAGAATTGGCACCACCTGGCTACTATCTGTTGTTTGTGGTGTGTGATGGTGTACCCAGTAAAGGAATCTGGGTTCGGATCAAGTAGTGGTTGTATCGTTCGTATAAGTCTTAAATCGGTACGTAGTAGTCTGTTAATTAGTTCCTGATGAAAAGAGTGTCAAACTCATATTTGATCTTTATTCTTGTCATGTAATGTTTGATGTTGCGAATTGGAAAATTAAAATTGAATGTTATGGACTTGCAATTAGATGTTGCAAACTCATATTGCTTCTTTCTATAACTTGCGTTTCATATCTGTTACTTAATACAGGCTTTTGCTGGGAATGAAAGCTTTTGCCTGCTCTAAGACAAAGCCTTACCCATCCCCTCTGTTAGTTTCGTTAAAGAACTCGACCCAGGCAGGGAACTAGCTGGGGTGTGCTGCAGCCCTTCTCATTTTTCTGTAAACAAACTAAAGGCTACGGGTTTCATATACAATTAAGTTAGAAAACACCTTCAATCTTCCTAATCTAGCACTCTTTTCCCATTGATCAATTCGAATTGCTGCCTAATATATATATAGTACTTAATTAAGAAAATAACTCTCTAAGTAAAGAATATTTCTGGAATACACCGGCGTAAGTTTACGCCTAATGTTACATTTTAACAGAAGTGCATAATAGGTATTTCAACTTGAGGTGGTAAATGAGTTTTAACTTTAACCAACTGAAGGGTAATAATGTAACTTCAAAATCAAATCCCAGTGGAAAAGAAGAAGAAGGTGATTTTGCTGTAGTGATGGCGAGGTCGGAGGGATGGATATTAGCAGACTTTCGATAAGAACGAGAGGAAATTCCAATGATTAAAGTGAGGGTAATACGGTGGTTCTGATTTTTCCGGGAGAATGATGTGAGAGGTTGGCTTGGGTTCGTTTGCCATGGAGCACGATGCCATGGCGGTGGGTTAGCTTGGGTTCCGTTTGCGCGACCAACAATCAACAGGTAATTAAGGTGTCAAACTGCCAACTCATGTTGCAGCCACCGATGAAGAACTCATCGTTGACGATCTTTGATTTTTTCATTGAATTAGAAGACGACAAAGCCTATTCCCTAGAAGACTATTTCAAGGGAGTTGATAACTCATCAACTTTATCATGATGTAAAGAGCCACTGGAGAAGAAACATAAGCACACCGAGAGTTACAGCAGAAAGAAAGAAGGAAAGTTTCTCTCACTGTTCTGCTCTGTTCTGGTATATTCATTCATATAATGAGAGAGTGATCGAGATAGAGCGAGAGAGCACGGATGCCATGGTATGGTGGTACTTCTAAGTTCTAAGTCTTTAGCATGGTGACATCCTGGGTTCGAGGCATCTGCCACATTTTTTTTTTTAAAGTTGGGTTTAATTGGATAAATGCAATGTTTAATAAAAAATAAATTATAGTAAATCATCTAAGGAATCATCTGAAACGTTAAATTTTATGACGTGGACAAATAGGCGGCCCTCAATTCGCCACGTAGCTCATTTTAACTTAAAAATATCTTTTAAAATTTTGAAATTCTTCAAAAATTCTAATTAATTAGCTCAAGTAGTTGAAAAAATCTCCAAAAATTCTTACGTTCTCATGATGATGAGCTCTATCCACCAATGTAAAACTTTTAAGATATTTATCTTCACATTACACAATTACTCTTAGGGAAGTATAAGGATATAAATGGTTGACTGAGTGGATCAAAATCCAAACATCACTGAAAATATGTGAATTTTTTACCATATCCATATTCCACTATAGTGTTCACATCCTAAGGTCAATTTTGTCAAAATCAAATTTTTCGATATAGTTAGTTTAAAAACATATAGATATACATACAACGAAGTAAACAAGTTATACCACATTAGTAGCCGTGTTGCGATTCATATGACTAAATTTACAAAATAAAAATTCAACCATTAGATGTGATTACAACCACAATATATGACAACTGTACAAAATTTACCTATGTTCATCATTGTTTGGGTCTCGATCAACGTGATTACCTAAACTCTATGTATCAATCAAGAGGATTTGTATCACAAAGACGATGAATTGTCTAAACTTATGTTATTATAATAGAGTAGGGGTCATGATCAGTATGTTAGAATTTTGTGAGATTTTTTCTAACAATCCAACTATTTATTTAGATTTTTTTAAGTATATGATCATTTTTTTAAGACACCGAGAATAATTTCTCTAGTTTTCCTCGATGGTGAATCCCCGCTTTTACAGGTGTGGTCATAAACTAATCCTTGCGGCTGGAGCGTGACAATTTTTGAAGAATTGTTTGAATACCATACTTATTTATTAAGAAATTTTCAACCTCTAACATCATTATATATCATTTCCCAAAATTAGTAGTAAATAGTTTGAGTGGTCGAAATAATCTTCAAAAATTTATACGCTCTCATGATCGTGCCCTTTATCCACTCATATGAAAGTTTGAGATATTTATCTCCGGGTGACACGGCTACTCTTAGGGAAGTATAAGGATACATAGAGTTAACCGCATGGATCATGACTCAAACGTTAATATGTGAATTTTCTACCATATCTATATTCCACTATAGTGATCACATCATACGGTTGATTTTATTAAAATTAAATTATTCGATATAGTTGGTTCAAAAATATATACATATACATATAACCTAATAAACAAGTTATATCAATTAAGTAGGCAATGTGATTCAGATGACTAAAATTTACAAAATGAACATTCAACCCTTAGATGTGATCATGACAACATTATATGGCAACGGTATAAAATTTACCCACGTTCATCTTGTTAGTCACTCGATCAAATCGCTTTATCCTAAACTCTATACACGCATCAAGATGATTCATATCTCAAAGATGATAATTTATCTAAACAAAGGGCATTATGATAGAGGCGTCTTGATGAATATGTAAGAATTTTTGTGAAATTTTTTGGACACTCAAACTATTTATTAAGAATATTAAAAGACTCCGTAATTTAAATAAATAGTTTACAAAAAGAAATTTTTCATGTGGCACAATCTGGACCCTCAGTTTACACACACCCATCGACAGAGCTTATTCCCTGGAAGACTATTTCAAGGTGGTTGAAAACTCATCAACTTGATCATGGTGTCTATAAAATATTAAAAACAAGAGTGCAATACACGGGTGCCATGGTATGGTGGTAATTCTAAATTAATCAAAAATATATAGTAATAAAAGCATGCAGCGTGGCTCGAACCCAGGTTGCCACACAGGTTAGACGTGGCATCTCCACTGCACTATGGTCCTCAAACATCAAATTGTTTCGTTATGTATTAATTAAACGCTTGGCGTTTAGGCACAAAACCTGCAACTCAAACACTCAAGCTGAAACCCAGAACCCGCACTCCCTTTTTGCAAACCAAGCCTCCCCACCCTCCGATCTCTCCACCAACGAAAGGTTAACACGACCTCGACCACCACTGCGTCCGTCCACCTTTTTGGGAGCCCTCAAGTTTCGCCTCCTCAGTTTCTCCCACATGTTCGCCGGCGGCATCTTCGAAGTCACCTCTGGCTCCACGCCCTCGTCGCATCCCAAACTCTCTACAATTTAGAACGGAGTGTAGAAATCCCCACAAACCCCACTGAATTGCAGCGATGATGGCGTCGACAACTTTCAGTTTCTCTAGAATTGCTTGACCACTACCCACTCCACAATTCCCAAATCCAGATTTACTCACCATAACGTGACGAGTTTCTGAATCAAACCTAAGGTAGGTTATTCTAATCTCAGTTAAGGTGTTGGAGGGTGGAGGCTGGATTGGAAAAACGGGAGAAGGATACATGGATGGAGGCGCTGGTGGGGATGGGAGGTTTGGCAGGGAGGACGTTGGTGGGGCCGATGTCGGACTTGAAGGATGGGTTGGTTGACGGTGTTGATGCCAGAGATTGTCCGGCGGAGAGTTGCAGAGTGGCATATGTTCTCAGATGTTTGTCCGGTGGTATAATTTCATTAATTTGAGGAAAGAGGAAAAATTGAGATCCGGTTAATTCTATAGGGATACGTCCTCAAAGTTTTACCTTAACAGAATATATTTACTGATGAAAATCGTTAAACATGTATTTACAGTTATGTCCTGCTTTTTCAAAATATGTGGACACAAATACACCACGTGTCATAGACCCACACAGGCGTAAAACTACGTCGGCGTAGTCCAACCCCTTCCCTAAGTAAAAGAAATTTGGTAATTTGGTTCAAATTTCAGTTAGAGTCTGCTTTCAAAATTAAATACAAGGTATAGCTAGGGGTGGACATTCGAAACCGAAAACCGAAAAAAACCGAGCCGAAATCCGAACTGAAAGGAAAAAACCGAACCGAACGTAATCAATTCGGTTTGGTTTTGGTTTTACCTTGTGAAAAACCGAACCGAACCAAAAAACCGAACTCTCATTAAAAAGATGTCGTTTTGTATTTTATTATTAAATATTTGATTTGATTAATGTGATTTTAGGTTTTATGATTATATATTTTACTTTTTTATTAATATTTAATATTTTATTTTGTTTTTGTGTGAGGTTGTGTGCATGCCAAAATATTCAAAATGTCTGTGTAGGACTCTAGGTAAAATATTAAGAGTGTTGTGTTGCCTAAAAAATCCAAAGCCATATTTTTTTAATTTAAAAATATTAAATTATGATGTCATAGTTTGAATTTTTAAGAGTTAAGACTTTGATGGTTACAATTTTTGTAGATTGATGATTTGTTGTCATAAATATTATCAATAGATTGTATGCGTATGCTTATAAAAATAAGGAACTATCAGGAACAAAAAAAAACTCAACTACTTGAATTGTCGAATTAGCGAATTTTAAATTTTTCACAAAGTTTTTTTTAAATACAAATATTTAATATTACATTTTTTGTAAAAAAAAAAAAATCGAAAAAAAACCGAACCGAACCGAACCGTTCGGTTTGGTTCGGTTTTCGGTTCACTCTCTCCAAAAATAAAAAACCGACCCGAACCGAACTGAATTTTTAGTTCGGTTTGGTTCTCGGTTTTGGTCAAAAACCGAACCGAATGGAACCGAATCCACCCTTAGGTGTAGCCCTAACTCGACCCTCAGAAAAGTACGTGTGTGATAAACGAAAATTTTCAAAACATTTGTCAATTTAGATGTACGTGTGGTTATGAAATTCCTTGGAAGGATATAGATGCATGCTTTGACCAAGAGAGTCCGAGGTACGTAGAGACCAGATCCCTTGGTTTGCACTAAGCCACAGTGATGGTTTTGTAAATATATGGTGGCCTCCATCAACTTGATCCCACCCAACTATATATGTACATTTCCAATATCTATAACATTGAATTCGTATGGTTTTGGACAAAGAATCATTCATCATCTATCATGTCAATTTCTCATTATTATGGAATTGAACTTTCTATCTAGCATTATAATTAAGAGGACCACCTTTTTTTTTTTTACTAGAACTGGAATTGGAAACACCAATCTCAATTTATGAAGAGAAAGAAAAAGTTACAACCAAATGGAAGAGGACCACCTAATTGCGTTCCCACACTTTAATTTAAACATATATATATAAGACTTCATGTCAGTATTATAAATCCTTGATTAGGATCTTGAAGAGAAAATGTAGTTTGGGTTCGGCTAAGGAATAGGAAAAGCGTGTTGAATTAGTTAAAGAGAGAAATAGACTTCATGTCTATGGCCAAAATAAGAGTCGATTGCACATAGGAAGGCTTGGAGAAGCTAGCATGCATCTCCCTTTTGAAACACACGTACATCACATTTTACTGCCTCTGCCGTACGTTGTTCACTTTCCTACGATCCCGAGTGTGAAAGCTTCAGGAGATGGATGGAATAACAATGAGTTCGATTAGTACTGGCTAGCTTGTTTATATTAGACAAAAAAGGTACTTGTTTATATTAGAGAACTAAAATTGGTTGTTATTATAAGGGGAGGAGGACACACTAGTTGATCAGTTCTACTTATATAAATTGTCCAGCATGAAATATAAAGTGGCCGTTCGGTAACGTTTCTATTCCATTTTTAATCGTTTAGTTAGATTGTTGTTGAAAGTTCAGTTCAGTGTTTTACAGAAACTTAACAATGAAGAAAATGAAGCTAATCTTTACTAAAGAAGAAGAGAATATTCAGTACAATGCAAGAATGAAGATTACAGCAATATATGTGTGATCAAATACAAGTGGCCAAAGGCACAGAATGAGGACACGTGACATCAGAAGAGAGGCTGCAATCTGTTGCAATCTGACAGCTGTATATTAGCTGTTAATGAGCTGTTATTATTGTTAAGTTTGTTATTAAGCTCTAATGAGCTCTAAGCTTCTGCTAACACGGTCCCCTCAGATTGATGAGGGCTCGCTTTCATCAATCTGCAACAGAAGAGTGAGGATAATGAGTTAGTACCAAGAAGCATTTGAGCAGATGCAGCTGAAGATGAGAATTGGCTAGGACGTCCCCTCAGTCTGATGAGATTTTTCTTTCATCAGACTTTGACAGAAATGAAGATGCAATGGTGAACATAGCCCCTTTGTAAACAAATCTGCCAACTGATCATATGAAGGCACAAACTGTAATTGAATGTGACCAGCTTTAACATGATTCCTAGTAAAATGTATATCTACTTCTACATGCTTGAGCTTGCTGTGATGAACCGGATTAGTTGCCAAAGCAAGAGCAGAAATGTTGTCACAATGCAGAATTGGTTTTGCTGACAATGTCACATGCAAATCATGAAGAAGGTGAGTTAACCACAGAAGTTCTGATGTTGAATCTGCCATGCTTCTGTACTCAGCTTCAGTAGATGATCGAGATACTGCACTTTGCTTTTTGCTACACCATGAAATAGGACAGGAATTGAGGAGAATGATAAAACCTGTAGTAGATTTTCTATCATTGGGGTCTCCAGCCCAATCAGCATCACAGTAGGCATGTAGGTGTGTGGGAGATAGATCAGACTGCCTAGCATACCAAATGCCATGATTCAAAGTACCTTTGACATACTTGAGAATTCTTTTTGCAGCAACAAAATGATCCACTGTTGGACAGTGTAAGAACTGACAGACATTGTTCACTGCATAAGTGATGTCTGGTCTTGTGAATGTTAGATACTGTAAACATCCCACCATGCTTCGAAATGAGGAGGCTTCAAACTCATTTAATGATTGTCCACTGTCTTTGAGTAACTTAATACCAGACTGACAAGGAGTAATGGCAGGGTGACAATCATCAAGACCAGATTTGTGCAATAAATCCTTGGCATATTTGTGCTGAGTAACAAATATACCATTTTGATGATACTGTATCTCCAGTCCTAAAAAGAAGTGCAGTCTGCCTAAATCCTTCATTTCAAATTCCTGCAATAAGGACTGTTTGATCTCATGAATCAGACATTCATTATTTCCTGTTATGATAATATCATCCACATAGAGGAGAAGGAAGACACAACAGTTAGATATGTGCTTGATAAACAATGATGGATCAGCATAAGAGCAAGTGAAACCAAGAGAAGGTAGGAAGGAAGTGAATCTGTCATTCCAGGCCCTTGGGGCTTGCTTGAGTCCATAAAGAGATTTTCTGAGTTTACAGACATAGGTAGATGGATGAGCTTGACTTGTAAATCCTCCTGGCTGAGTCATATACACTTCTTCATTAAGTGTTCCATGTAGAAAGGCATTAGTCACATCCATTTGATGAAGTATCCATCCTTTTGCTGCAGCAAGGCACAGAATCATCCGTACAGTAGTGTGTCTTACAACAGGAGAGAAAGTTTCTTCATAGTCTATGCCATATTCTTGACTAAAACCCCTAGCTACCAATCTGGCCTTATGCCTTGCAACTGAACCATCTGCATTCCTTTTGATTTTGAACAGCCACTTGCAAGATACAAGATTTTTGCCATGAGGAAGTGGAACTAAGTCCCAAGTGTGTTGCTTCATTAAGGCATTGTACTCAGTTTCCATAGCTTGTTTCCAGACTGGAGTTTTGAGAGCATTCTTGTAATTAACAGGCTCAATATTAGTGAGATCTTGAGCTGGCTGAGTCATAATGGAGAGAAGACATCTTGGTTTGAATACACCTCTTTTACTCCTAGTAAGCATAGGATGACCACTGGTATCATTATTGCCAAGGCCAGCAATTGGATGAAGGATATTGGCAGCAGAAACTTGACTTGTTGGTCTTGTAGGGGAGCATTCCAGTACAACAGATATCCCATTTCCAGGATCAGTAGATATATGCATACTTCCTTCATTTTCATCAAAATTGATGCAGGTGTGATGATCATCATGAAACAAGTTAGAGTGAGAGACAGATGATACATCAGTGGGAGTAATCCATACTGATGACCTGCATAAATTCTCAGTACATGTAGGTGGAGATACATCATGGTTATCACAGGCAGCAGTATCATTAGGAGTAGCAGAACTCGAAGAGAGAGAAGTAGGAGATACTGTTGTACCTGAATTTATGTGAACAGTATTTTGTAGACAAGGTAATTGGGGTACCAAGGGACTTTGACAGGGTTGTATAGCATGAATTGTTGTGGCATTTGTATCTGAACATGTCTGATTTACAGTCTTTGCTGTATTTATCCTAGTGGCATAAGGAAACTGATTTTCATCAAAGAAAACATGCCTGGAGATGATAATCTTCCTGGTAGTCAGATTGTAACAAATGTACCCCTTATATCCTGCTGCAAATCCTAAGAAAACACACTTTACAGACTTTGGTTGCAATTTATTCTGATTATATGGAACCATCAGAGGGAAGCATGCACATCCAAAAACTCTCAAAACTTCAAGAGAGGGTTGTCTGTTGTACAGTTTTTCAAAAGGGGATGACATGGACAGAACAGATGTAGGCATTCGATTGATGAGATATGTAGCTATAGCAACTGCATGATACCAAAAATGAGAAGGCATAGAGGCTGTATGAAGTAATGTTACTGCAGTTTCTCTGACATGTCTGTTCTTTCTTTCTGAAATGCCATTCAGTTGAGGTGTATAAGGACAAGAAAACTGATGTATAATGCCTTTGCTGTTCATGAAAGCCTTAAATTCATGACTGGTGTATTCTCCACCTCCATCACTACGCAAGGTTTTAATAGTGACAGAAAACTGGTTTTCAACAAATGCACAAAAACTTTGAAAATAAGCAAAAACTTCACTTTTCTTTTTCATTGGAAAAATCCATGTATATCTGGAGAAATCATCTACAAACAATACAAAGAATCTGCAGCCATCAATTGATACACATGGAGAGGGTCCCCATACATCAGTGTGTACAATATGAAATGGTTGAAGACTCCTAGATTCTGATACAAGGAAAGGAAGTTTCTGAAATTTTCCAGCTAAACAGTGCTCACACAGTGTACTATCTGAATCTTTAGATGCTGAAATCTGATTTTTCTGGAGTAAGTGAGATGTAATTTCATTGCTGGGATGTCCAAGTCTTCTATGCCATAAGGATTTATGCACACATTTTCCTAGAAAAGCAGATGTTGTAGGTGAGACAGACTTAGCTGAAGGTGCAGTATCTGAAGATGTTGCTGAGACAGACTTATTCTTGTTTGTATTGCTGAGATCGAGTGAAGGAAGATCAAAAGGAACTGGATACAACCCTTGCTTACATTGCCCTTGGTACAGAACCTTGCCCATTACCTTGTCCTGTATAACACACATGAACTCATCAAACCACATTCTACAGTTATTATCTTTACATAACTGATATATGGACAATAAGTGTGCAGCAAGTTGAGGAATAATCAGAACATTGTTAAGCTTTAAATCTCCTAACAATGTGTTACCCATATGAGTGATGTGCAACTGTTCACCACTGCCAACTTGGACTGACTGTTCACCACTGTAGGGAGCAATGTTTTGAAGTAATTGCACTTCACTTGTCATATGATTTGTAGCACCAGAATCAGCTAGCCAAAAGTGAGGATTGGAAGCTCCAGAGTTTGAGGCCAGCATAGCTTGTGGAGGAGACACAGTGGAAGCCAGCATAGCTTGAGGAGTGTTCTGAGAAAAGGTTTGAGTTGCCAGCATTGCTTGAACTGCTCTGGACACAGCTGCTTCAATCTCAGTAGAATTATTAGCTTTAGAATTTTCTTCATTGTGCTGAGAGTTTGGGAAGCCAATGATGTAGTAGCAATTTTCAGCATTGTGTCCATCTGAGTTACAGAAAGTGCAATGGCCTTGATATGCTTGATTCTGTTGCATTCTTTGAAACAAATTACAAGTTTTGGCAATGTGTCCATTTCTACCACATAGCTGACATGACTGGTTTTGAGATGATGATGGAGTAGGGACTGAAAATCCTGAGATGGATGAGCTAGCAGCACCTCTGCCATGTGAGTAGTTACTCCTACCTCTTCCATAGTTGCCTCTCTGAAAACCTCTGCCACCATTGCGGCCACCACCATTGAACCCCCTACCAAAGTTATTACCACCAAAACTATTACCACCAGAAATGTTGCCACCATTGCCTTGTCCTGCAAAGAACCCTGCAATGGCAGCAGTGAGAATAGACTCATTGGGAGTAGTATTGCCAAGCACAGGTGATGATGAAGCAACACCATATACAGGTAATGGTTGCATAGTCACAGGAGAAGAAGAAGTAGCTCCATATACAGGTAATGACTGCACAGTTTTGAAGTTTGTTGGAGCTTGAGGCAGACCATATTCACCACCAGAGGATATGTGACCAAAGCCAGGAGGTATTTGAGGACAATAGTGACCAGATGAGAACGTTGGAGAATTAAATTGTGAGCTTGGTTGAGATATCACAGAGGGTGATGGGGTAGCTGAGTTGATTACAGGAGGAGTATTGCAAACTGAAGCAGATCTGTGTGCATTTGCAGCCATCATTGCAGTAAGAGACAATGCAGGGAGATCATCATCATCATCTGCCAGGTCTGTTTCAGTAGCCTGAAGAATCACTTTGATCTCATCAATAGTACCAGCATTATAGTTGGTTCTGATAAGTTGCTTTGTAGCATTGTAGGATTTTGGTAGTCCTGCCAATATTGTGACAACCACATCTTCATCTTCAAGGGTTACACCAACAGTGTCTAATGCATCTCTTGCTTCCTTGACACGTTCAAGATAGGTCTCAATGGAGTCCATGCCCTTTTTCAGTTTCTGAAAGTTAGACTTAAGTTGTAACACATTCTGTTTGTGAGGAGCAGCAAATTTCAGCTTCAGCTTAGTCCACAATTCATGAGAGGAACGAGCACCAACAACACTCTTTACTGCTGGTTGGCTAAGAGTTTGTCCAATCATGTGAGCCACACACTGATCTTGAGTTTTCCAAGCTGGATAGGCTGAGTTAGGCAGACTGGTGCCATCAGGACCAGGGATAGTGTGTGGAGGACACACCAAGGATCCGTCCACAAAACCAAAAAGGTTCAGTCCTCGAAGGAACTGTTCCATTCTGAATACCCAGCTGGGATAATTCGTGGCATCAAGCTGAATGTTAGGCAAGAACATAGGAGGATTTGGTCCATAGCTAGAAGATGAAAGAGAGGCCATTTATAACACTCCAATTTTTTTGATCTAGGGTTGAGTATGCACCAAGAAACTTGCCAAAATTGACAAGAACACCAGTAAAACTCTCAGAGTGCTTGAATTGAGTAAAAACACAATTGCAATGTACAGGTGAGAAGACCTAGGGTTTCAGTATAGAGAATCACTTGGATTTCAACACTATACAGCTTCAAATTATGAATAACAAGTATCAATGAGTAGAGAATACAAAACCGAGGCTTCGATTACTGGAATTGAATGAAGAACAGTAGAAAAATTTTATTGCGAAGAAAGATTGATATTTCAAGAAGAAATCGCTTAGCTGCTTTGAGATTTTGCTGAGAAGAAGAAGACGATGAGAAGAATAAATGCACCGGAGCTCAATTTTCAGCACCAGATCATAACCGAGGCTCTTGATACCATGAAAGTTCAGCTCAGTGTTTTACAGAAACTTAACAATGAAGAAAATGAAGCTAATCTTTACTAAAGAAGAAGAGAATATTCAGTACAATGCAAGAATGAAGATTACAGCAATATATGTGTGATCAAATACAAGTGGCCAAAGGCACAGAATGAGGACACGTGACATCAGAAGAGAGGCTGCAATCTGTTGCAATCTGACAGTTGTATATTAGCTGTTAATGAGCTGTTATTATTGTTAAGTTTGTTATTAAGCTCTAATGAGCTCTAAGCTTCTGCTAACAGTTGTTAGACCAAAGGGAGGTCTGCTCGCATATTATCAATGTATCATAATCGATTGATCTTCATATAAAACGCAGGGGATCGGAAGAAGTCATTATGTTTCCCTGGAATTTCTTCTGCCGCGTCCGAAGCTCCGGCCGACAGTTAAGTAAAGCTTTGAATTCAACCTCATGCATGCAAAGATAAAACAAGACAACATATTTCGATTTCAGTCCAATTGTTTTCGATTGGGTTTCTTCACTTCAACAGGTACATCATTATTACGTTGAATTTGATGCATGGCACGAATAATATTGTCAAGAGGACAAGAGCTTCGTGACGTCGGAGCATTTATTTGGAAGTGATCGATATCAAATGCAACGACGGATCACCAAGATTGAAATGCACTAGAAACATAACTTTGAGAAACATAGGCCGGGTAGGTTTTGGACTTGTGATCTCGACTCTCAATTATCAACACGTGAAAATTTCATGAAAGTGACTAAAGTTAAGTGCGACGAACATACATACGTAAGCAACTAAGAATGCATTACGTTCGCGAATGAACACTCCTATGGTAGAGACAAAAAAAATGGTCACATAGCTAGTACTGTACGTACCCTCGAGCTAGCTAGCTAGTACACCTTGTGAAACAAATTAATTAATTGTGCACGTGCTTGGTGGAACATGATGTCTAGGTTAAAAAAAAGGAATCCGGAGTTTACAATGCCGAAAATAATTGAGCGGGCATCACCCCCAACTACTACCATTAGGTGAAGTATATATGTCCTAATCAAATTAACATGCTACTACACTATACTGGCTACAAAATTCGCATCCCTAAATACATGACTAAAAGAGATGGACAAAAACTGATCGAGCCCCTACGATTTAACGACTTCCACTATTTTGATGATCGATCGAGTCTCCAAGGCGGAGCGTACAAAATCCTCATTAACTACATCAATGACCAGCTTGGAGTTTCCTTCCACTTCCAATCTTTTGTGTCCACCGATTGAGGCATAAACAAGAGTACTGTCAAGAAGTGGCAAAGGCTTTGCAACCGATCGAATTGAAACTACTGAGGACTTTCCTAATTTTCTTGAACTGGAAGCAATCGTGTTTCCAAGGGACTCACGCCCTACCCTTTTCCTGAGTCACCAACCACCAAACCATCTAAGTTAATTTCCTCTTCAGTCGTTCCATCAATTATTCTTAGACTCTCTTGTTTTCGTCAACACTATTCCTGCTCTTACTAATAATAGTGCATATAGAGTTGAGAGATCTAGAAGACCAAGAGAGTTATAACGACCACCGACCTAGAACCTGATGATGTGTCCTTCAAAACTACGCGTGATAGGACTGATAGTGCATGCCCTTGAAAAGTCTTTTTGCATGAATTATTGACCTCAGAACTCTAACAGTGTTTGGACTTTTGGGTTTCCGTTGATATTAATTTCTTAAATAGAAGTAATCCGTGAGCTTGGTGGGGGTCTTATAAAACAATCTAGTTATCGTCCTCAACACCACTTATGCTGTACAACGTTAGTAAGCGATTGCATTATAATGTTTTGAGGCACATGTATTTCGTATGTACAGAGAAATAAATAAAAAATAGTTAGTGCAATGGGTTAATTAATCTTAGGATCGATCTGGACTAATTAACTAATTAGGGTGAAGCTTTAACAAAGCATGAGGTTTCTTCTTTTCTCTCTGTCTTTGGTCGAAAGAAGTAAGAAAGCATAAGATTGGCATGGTCGATATAACGGAGATGGAAAATAAACAAGCAGCAGAAGCAAAAAACACAAACAAAACACAAGCTCGTCTAGAACGTGCTGAATTGCTGATGTTGACAAATCCAAAGTATTTCAAGAAAGCAGAAATCCTAAACCCTAAACTGAAGCGCAGCCACACTCGTGGAACCTACTGTTGTGTGTTTATCACGTTGTAAAATGAGTCCTCTTCACAACACGTGGCGCAACAATTGTACTACGTGCTGAGATTGAGATTGAGATTTCTCGTATTATTGGTGGCTCTTTGTTTCCCAGAATCAAATTGCCACCTCAATTTATACCCAGCTCATCTTCTTCCTCCGCTACACATCTGTTATCTCTTTTTAATTTGCTATTGATAGTTTGATAGGGAGTTTCTTTGTTGGCTTGTTTTTCAATCCCCATGGAAGACATTAACATTATTTCTTCCTGTTCTCCACCCTATAGCATTTGTCAGGACACCTCTGCAAACACACTTCAACAACGCCTCCAGTTGATAGTTCAAAACCGGCCGGAATTCTGGGTCTACTCTATTTTCTGGCAAGCCTCGAAAGGCTGCAATGGCGTCCTTTCGTTTTCATGGGCCGGTGGTCATTTCAGAGACATCAGTGACTTCTCTTCCAAGAAGTTGGATAACAATTACCAGCCCAAGTTTGGGTTTGATCTAGAGACGCCGAGGAAGGTGATCAACCGACACCTCGAAGCTTTGTTCGAGGAAGACATGGACATTAACGGAGATGTGACTGATTCGGAGTGGTTTTACTTCTACACTCTTTCTTTGACACAGTCCTTTGCTGCAAGCCATGGAAAGAACAATATACTTGGGAGCACATTTTGTTCCCGGGATTTTGTATGGTTGGCAGGAGATCACGAGCTTCAGTTGTATGAGTGCGAGAGAGTTAAAGAGGCTCGCATGTCTGGAATTCAAACACTTGTTTGTATTCCTACGCCCGATGGGGTGATTGAACTTGCCTCTTTGGAAGTGATCAAAGAAGATTGGCGTTTTGTGCACAACTTAAAGTTAACTTTTGGATCCGAAATGATAACAACCAGCGGCAGCGTCTCAAATTCAAACCGGGGTCATGTTCATGTTCCTCAGCTGAAAAACGCTATGCTTCCAGGATCAGATCAAAAGGTCTGGACGACACAGGGTACGAAAATGTCCAAGACTAACTGTTTTTTTTCTTTTTCTTATCGATCTTTCTATATGTATTTTACAAACCATTTCTTCCGTTTACATTTGGTCACCTTAAATTTCTAGAGTATGTGTGTATCTTGCGACCCTCGTTAATTTTCGTAAATTTGTATACGTTCTTTCACCATGTGTGTAGAAGGTGGTAGGAAAGGAAGTGTCAATCTTAGTGGATCATCATCTGACTCGGGGCCTTCCGAGTATACATCAAAAACTCGATTGAGAAAGAGAGGAAGATCAGACAAAGGCGAGCGCGATTCACCAATAAACCATGTGGAGGCCGAGAGACAACGACGGGAAAAGCTTAATCACCGATTCTATGCCCTCCGTTCTGTCGTTCCTAACGTATCGAAGATGGATAAAGCTTCTTTACTCTCTGATGCAGTTGTATACATCAACAATCTCAAGACAAAAGTTGATGAGTTGGAAGCTAAAATTCGAGCACAATCCAAGAAGCTCAAACCAAGTAATATGAGTGACAATACTCTTGACTACAGTCAAAGCACCAGCTCCGTAACTTATAGCGCTGCTGCTGCTGCTACAGAGGTGGACGTGAAGATTGTAGGCTCCGAAGCCATGATTCGAGTCCGATGTCCAGATAATGGGGACTATCCTAATGCTCGATTGATGAATGCACTCAAAGGCCTTGATTTACCAATTCATCATGCAAGCATATCATGTGTGAGCAACTTCATGCTTCAAGATGTTGTGGCAAGAGTTCCCGATGGATTTATCAGCGAGGCGGCCATGAAAAATGCTATTTCAAATAGATTCTGTTAGTGTGGTTTGATCACAATAGATTTCTAGTGGGATTAATCTCACTGTTCTTGTATATATTTGTTTTGTGAGAATTTTCATTGTTCTTGTGAAGTACGTAGTGTTACTTTGTTGTTCAAAGTGTAAGTTTCCAATTAAGTTCAATAATCAATTTGGAAGGAATATATGTTAATGTATGACATATTTTATTTTATATTTTCGATTGATTATAGTAGTGTAACTTATTATTATGGGTAATTCTATACACACCTCAAATTTGGCTATTTGAACCTCCAATTTTAATTTTTCCCATCAAACTTCTTTTTTTACCCTCATAATTCCACCGCTAAACTAAACGGTTTAAGAAGAATCTTTAATTCCTTCCTCCCAAAACCCTAAATTTGGGTTCTTCTCATCGTTCCCCACTAGCCAACTTCACTTCAAAGCCAAAAGATGAATATTTGCCTCTTCACTTAGTTATACCCCTCATGCTATGTATGATCCACCTGAACGTTGATCCATGTCTTCATCTCTTCATCTTAACACCATTGATATCTTTGATTAACAACAGGAGGTTGCTTCTTTTCAACTTTTAATTAACCAGGTATATGTCGTCTTCTTTTTACTTCAATTTCAATGTCATGATTCATGCTTGTAAGGTATCAACGATTAATCCTGCGAAAAAACTTCTTTCTAAAGTCTTGCCAAATAATTAAATCCCAGTAAAATTTTGATGAAATCAAGAATTGGGTAAGAACTTATGCCATTCAAATTTCTTAGCTTCTGAGCAAATAAATAAATTTACGATGGTTCCAAATCGAGCAACATGGGAACAAAGGAGAAGCAAGAGAAGAGTCCTCTAGTTTCCTTTTGTTGTTAGAAGGGTAATGAAAGAATTAAATAGTTTGGGAGGTACAAATAGCAATTTGAGAGGTGTAACTAGAACCTCCCTATTATTATTAACTTTTTAAATAGAAATCGAGATCGATTGTCATTGAAATCAATAACTAGCCGGCTATTAAAGACCAATAGTTAGAGTCAAGTTGCACTTACAATCAGATAGCCAACAAACAAAAAACCCAAAATTCTATTACGCTGCGTTTGGATGAGAAAATTATGAAATTTATAGAATTTTATAAATGACGACATTCTAAATTCCACCAGTTTGAAATCCATTAAATGCAAATTCTATTGTTTGATTAAATTTATGTGGGATTTGAAATGTATAATAGATTCAGAAAGTTTAAAAACAAATTAAAAAATAAAATATAAAAAAATCTTATTTTGGAAAGATAATTGAACGTTGCAAAGGAATTTGTAAATGACAACTATTTTGTGGGAAATTCAACTGAGGAATTTAAACAAAGAATTCATTCGCTTTCTTTTCCAAATAAATTTAGAATTTCCTATATGATAATGCCAAACGAGGGAATTGGCTTTTAGGAATTATGAATTCCTTATTTTCAATTAAATTCCCTCACTTTTTCCCTCATCCAAACACACTATTGTTAAGCATAAACAAACTTAATGCAAATCAACAATTTTTATTTTTTTTTTGAATTAGTTGATAAGAATTTATTGAAAATAGAGTTACAAAGATACGATGCAAATATGCATCAATGGAAGAACACAGACCAAAAGAAAAAATAAGAAAAGTACATTTGAAATCTTGAGAAATTTAAATATTGCAGTCACCGTTACGTCGAGACATCGACGCCGGTCCGAGTATACACTACTGACTGCATACATATAGTGAAATGATGAGTAGTCGGTGGTATGACTACCCATCTGAATCGTACATACAAACTGCCAAGAGACAATCATACATGCGATTGAGGGTAATCTTGCACCTAAAGGATCGAAGCCGACCAAAAGTGGATCCAGACATGGCCATAATGGCATACGATCCTTAACGAACATGTACCATAATTGTGGGTCCGTCAACTAAGATACCAACCAACATGGTGGCCAATACCACCTATATTGGTTCAAGATCCAGCACACATTTTGGGATTGGTCCCAGGTCCAAGGTCCACCCGGGTCCCAAACCCAAACCCAACTCCATATCCGGAGCCAGATCCGACCCGGATTCCAAAATGGACTCCACCTTCGATCTGCTACCGAGCCGAAGTTCCGCCACCATTTGCCGGATGGCGGCAGCACGACGATGTCCCCATCGGTTGAAAAGGATCCCCACCTTTTAGAAACACAAACGTCATAACCACCTGGGTCCCGGATTCAAAACCCTAACCCACCCTGGTCCCATACCCAGACCCGGCTCCAAGCCCGAATCCAAGTCCAACCCAGACCAGAAGTCTGAGCCATCAGAGTGGCGCCGTCGCAAACGCCTCCTGCCAACGTAGGAATCATTCTCATCGTAGCTAGCGCCTCCTGCCGACGTAGGAATTGACAATTGAGTTCTATCGGAGCCGCCTTAAGGCGACCTCGCTGCGGCCTCGCCAGATTTACACTCGTCGTCGTCGTCTGCCATAAGGACCAAAACCTGATTCCAAAGCCGCCATAATCATCTCTCTCATCTCCCAGGATTCGAGGAGGAAAGGTTGCAGTAGGATGAGCCCACAATTTGGTTATGGATCCAGCCCATGTAAGGATGGCTTGACCAGCGACACAGAAGCTCACTCGAGACGAGTCCGCGCGATTCGACATGATCTCTCCCAATCTCAGGAAGCTAGCTAGAACGAGATCCAGCCATTCTGATGGGTAAAGAATAGAAAACTATTTGGGAATTTGGGAGGGTTTGTTCGACGAGAGCCAGACTCGACCGCAGCGGCAGAAGAGAGGAACGGCTGCTGCGCGATAGTAATATAAATCAACAATGAGCTCGCTATAACTAGTGGCATACACAAAGAAACTCCATATATTTTTTCGGGGATAAGTCACTTTCTAGCTCCCATTAGCCATTCACGTAATAATGGTACCAATAGAAAGTCACTTCCGATCCAACAAATAGGACTATCCCTGTATTCACAAGTCACTTCAAAACCAATCTTATTACAGATACTCACCAACTCTCTCCTAGAAGTCACATGATCTTAAACGATTGGAACACATGAATACAAAGCGTCCAGTAAGCCCGAGAAGGTCCAATTTTTTAGCAACGATCCCCCAGATTACTAAGTGACTTGAGGGTGGCCGAACACCCACCTCACTAGCTCATAATTTGGGCCCAACAGCCCAGGTCCCTAACCTATGCCTCCAAGTCCAAGTCCAGGCCCAGAACCGGAGCTCCACTGAAGCAGCCCTCCTCCACCTGCTGCATGCTGCATGCTGCCGCTGCACCAGAATATGGTATCCATTCCACCACTGACCTGTGCACAAGCTGTTCTAGCTACATCAATAATTAACAATCCCGCTAAGTTCCTAAAGGAGAGGGATATCCTAGCCCAGTCATTATGACTCAACCCAGTAGTTGTCACCACCTTTGAGCCCAACTTCAGCCCAACAGTTAAAACATAAATGATTCAATTTTCTTTTTCGATCTCCATCGTTATTTAGGGGTAGGATTAATTTGACGTATACTTTTCGAGTGTCAGGTAGCTAGCTTGAATGCTTAAAACAATATAAATCCCAGTTATAAACTCTCATAGAGCGCGTTTGTTCAAAGAAGAAGAAGAAGAAGAAGAAGAAGAAGATCTAAAACTCTCACAATGGAATTTTCCTTTTGACAATTAATTTTCATAACATACATGGTTTATGAGAACTACTTCACATAACGTACTTGCTCTGAGAATGTGTTCTATTAACGATGTTTGCATTGGTGACCATTCTCAATGACCATTCAGTATATTCATCGGTTCTCTCTTAATGAAGGGTACCTCTTATTGAATACAAACAGTCTCCACATGATATGTATGTGTGTGAAAGAAGAAACAGTTTGAGATAAAAGTGGGATCTTGTGTGCATAGTACCATAGAAGGTTTTACGAGTTTTTTACGTCGACTCATGTCAAAATTTTCATATACAGTATAATACTACATATTAGAGATGAACAAATGATGTATCAGTAGGCCGTAACATGATTGGTTAAGTAGTTCAAACACATAATTGTGCACGCTACAATATGTGCTGAATTGAGCAACAAAACCAGCTTTACTAGGCAGGTAGTACATCGATCGGCAAAAGACTATTAGACGATGTAGGTAGCAATGGCAATATATTAATACTTCATGGGTTTCTTTCATCACCAAGCAATATATAGGTTGTTCCTTTCACCAAACTACATGAATACCAGCCGTGTGGACATAAACAACTATTTATTCGAACCGTCGATCGGTTCTATATATTATATTTCTTATTCGTTAGCCAACAGCTCACTACCCAGACTTAAGTATGGGAAGCCATTTGTGATTAAGCATGCATCTATAACCATTACTTTGGATTTCATACAAAAATATATACACAGTATACATCATGCAGTGAGCTGAGTCAAACTTGGGTTGACACAGGTCCTACCTATAATCTGGAATTCATACCAGAAATCATGGGGCAAAGTCATGGTCCATTTTGAAGAAAAAAAAGAAAGACACTGCAGGTGCGTGCTTTGCTAGCCTAGCCCTACTATACTCAGTATTATTATGAACATCCATGTTCTCCCTTCTCAGTAGTTCTCAGTTTGTTTTGACTTCACCAGACGTCTTCTACTAGATCTGCAAAACCATAACTATCCTGAGCTGATATTAGTCATATTATACCTAACAGCAATTCCATACATTTACTTCTTCAATTCACTCTGCACCTACAACTTTGAAGCTTTATAATGTCATTCTCAGGTCAATACATATTGCCTAACCTCACACTCATCAATCACAGCAGTACTATTTTCCCCCAGCACCATTGACATCTTTCTTTCCTCAGTTTTCTCAACTAATTAATTAATTTCATGAGACATTGCTATGCATATGCTAGCCTGGTAAAGAATATCCTCGACTATATATGTAAATTCATTGCTTCGTACGTGCAGTACTTTTTATCAACTATTCAGGCAGACCATGCTAGCTATTAGAATTCCGAATTGATTAACGCAGCAGAGAATGCAGTGACTCACTAAGTTGGCAAAAGTTGAGTGGTAACTGTCGCTATACTCCACCGGCACGATTAGTACGCAGGTCGGATACTCCACTGGATCAAGTACGAAAACTCAACACACTGGGTCCGATATCCATGATTTCTGATAAGGTTTGAAAATTTAAGCAGGGTTGTCTTCCTGGTAGAGTAGTTTCTATATAAGAGGTGCATTCATCACTCTAATTTAATGACATACTGCTCTAGCTTCCACCCAACAACAACAACAACAACAACAACAACAACAAAAAAGAAGAAGAAGAAGAAGAAGAAGGAACTAGGGTAAATAAAGAATTGCCAAATTCGCTTTTAGGGTTCAGGTTAATTAGTTCGATCAAGTCGAAATCATTGAATTAATCTTGTGATATATATTTTACTTGCTAAGAATTGAAAGCTACAGTGTCAATCAGGCATGCAAAGGCAAATAGCTAGAAAGCTGTAACACAAACTGGGATTGATGAACTAAATGCATGTAAATCTTTTCGATCTCTTCTTCAACTTGACGTTTTATCAGGACCCAAAGAAAAGAACACTTGACATTTTATGACTTAGGTCTTAAACTTTAGGGGATATTGTCACCCAACAATACACTACTAGGGTAGTCATTTTTCACATGGCCGACGCCTCTAGCTAGCTGACTGCCCACTGAGAATTCCTTCAAGTACGTCGAAGAGGAAGAAATTTAGTCTCCCAATTCTTGATCAGTTTGTCACTGCTTTTATCCCTAGCTTCTCTAATATCTTGGGAAAAAAAAAACATCACATACATACATACATACATACTCAATGCCTCATGATCGGAAACATATCATAGAAGATATCTCTTTCAGTTTCTGTATTTTCTTAATCACTCGGTGATGAATTGTTCCAAATCGCCTCCAGGTCTCTAGTGAAAGCCTTCTGTCTCCCAACGACAACCGTGATGTGATCTTTCTTCTCAATCACCTTAACGCGAGCACGAGGAACCTTCGATTGCACATTGTAGCTGCATTCAACTGGGATCAGCTCATCATCTCTGCCATGGAACACATTAACATCGCATTTCATCTGGTCTCGAACAGTGTCTAAGTAGGCGTCCATCTTCCCCGCACTGCCGCATATTACGTTGTGCAGAGTGTGCCATGCTGCATTGTGTGTGTGGCAGAAGAACCCTTCAAGCAAAAATGTTCTCATCCTGTAAAAGAATTAAGTAAGAATCTAGCAAATTAAAATGTTCTCTCCGGTTTTTTTTTTTTAGCTAGATAATTATATCTCTATTTTCGACAGATGTAGTATCATAATGAACTTCCAGGCAACTGGTAGCATAATAAATCAGGGGAAGAAAATTAAATTCAAACATGATCGAAGTGATCTGTCTCCATCTATTTTGATTTCTATTTCATATTTACTTTGAGCCATGTTCCTAAAGCAAGGGGGAGAGATTGTTTAATTGAGACACTTAAATGGTCCTATTTCCCTAAATTTCAACTCAATTATATATTTCATTCAAAAAATAAAGAAAGATATTTGTGGCCAAATTAAACCAGCTGGCTAGCTATCAACAAGTTCCACTTGAAAACTTGTATATGTGAATGGTACTTTAGTTATTTTTTTAAAAAAATGGTTGTTGCGGCTACCTTCAAGTCTTGATCAATATGTATGGTACTTCTAATACATTCAAAGTGTGTAAGAGGTGCCCTATTAATAATTAAGAACCCAATACCTAAGTGTAGTCCAACAGTTAAGCAGTGTAGTTATTGTCTTAATTTGTTTGGAAGGTACATACAAATGAAGAGTTGGGTATGGAAGAAAACCCTACCTAAAGAAAAAGAGGAAAACATTATTGTAGCTGTGGTAGCACAACCAATACTATGACCCAGGCCATTGACTGGTCTATGCAACTACAAGCTGTAACCAGTATAGTGTTAATTTCCTCGTTACGGATGGGGCTGAGTTTCCCAATCAATGTGAAAAAAAGGGTCCACATGAACCGTTTGGAAAGTTTGGAAAATAAATGGCAGATAAGAATAAAATGATTTGGTGCCTAAAATAGGTTTTTGGTTGGTGTGACAAAATATATTCTATAAGGTGGTGTAGTTCGCTTAAGTCGTACCAAATTTGATCCTAAAAATTCATATAAAGTAATGACTATACCTGTTTCTAGTCACAAGTTTGGCAACAAACTCCACGAAACGGTGGTTCTTGCAAATGAGAAGGCACACCGTCCGTGAGATGTGCTCGTACCAACACGCAATCGAGGCACCGAATACAATCACCGGCCAAACACGCCTCGGCGCCACCATCCTCATCACATGTTGTGTTGCTTGTGCCCCTTTTGGTACAGGGAAGTATGGCTAGTTAACAAGTACAAAGTATTTATAGTCAATAATTGGTTCAACCTTCGAAATTAATCTCCACATGAAGATTTGCTAGCGAATAAATCTAAATTGTATCAACAACCTAATAGCGTAACTTGTCAGACTATTTTACGAGAGAATATTATGACGTACCGGGGCGAGTAGGGTGAGGGATTTGATGGAGTTGGGGTGCTTAACGGCAAGGGCAAGGGCCAAAATACAGCCTAAAGAATGAGCGACAATGTGGAAGGATTTAACTTTATGAGGTTCAAGCACGGACTGCTCAATCATCTCTAAGTGTTCTCTGAGGGTGTACATGGAGTCGGCTGGCTTTGGACTCCTTCCAAACCCCAAAAGATCAATAGCAAAAAACCTAAAATTTGATTTTGAGGCGCTTGACAAGTTTGGGAACACCGTCTCCGTCCAGAATGCCGACGATGAAATAAACCCATGAATGAATAGCACATCTTCTCGTGCATCATGATCTGACATCATTTATAGTAAATATCCAAGTTCATGAAAATGTTAATTGCGAGAAAAATGACGTGAATACAGTAAACAAATCCTTTATAACTGAGATAGTGTTATTTACACTCTTATTTAAGTGAGGAAAACAATGCTAGTAGTTTACCTTTGGGTCCTTCAGCTCTAACGTATAGGGTTTCTTTGCAAGAAGAGGTCCAAGAAGTGCAGAATTTACAGTCACAATCCGACCACCTCGGGATAGGGTGACATATTTGGCCCCCAATCTTTCCCTGTAGCATTTCGACGATGGTGGAGTTGACCGTGAAACTGGATCGAACGGAACCTCTCTTGGTTTCCCTCGTAGTCATCTTGGAGACCTCGGACAAGAGAGAAGGGCGCGTGTAGAGTGTGTCTGAGATCTCCTCGAGCTGTAGCTTCGTCGAGCTGAGGCAGACGATTTTTGACTCGCCTTGCTCTGAGACCAAGATCTTACCGCTGTTCGTAATGACCTCTTTGGAAGATGAACAGTAGCAAGGCTTCCATTCGGCTTCAAAGAAAAGGTCCGCAACTTTGTAGAGAAAACACAGGACGAAATCGACGAGGTCGAGAATGGAGAAGACAAAGAAACTCACAGCCTCGTTTATGAATCTTCCTGTCAACGTTAGAACCGATCTGGTTTTTCCCATTGCATCCATTCAGGACCCGAAAACACACACCAACCCTCAAACTAAAAGCTCTAGACTACGAGATAAATAGAGAGAGGGGTCACCGCAATGTCATAGATACAAATGGAGCTCTGGTTTCGTGTGTGTCTAGCTCCCTCTTCACTCCCGCTATCTTAATAGGGGAAAAGGCCAATAATGGAAAGAGAGGAGAAAACTAGGATGTGGGTAATGGACTCATGGCTAAGCTAAGCTAAGCTTTTTAGTGTATGAGTCTTCCAAATGGGTGATGGAAGCAAATCCTATAGGCACAAACTTGCTCACTCTTCTTCCACCCTTAGCTTCCCTCAAACCTTTAAGCATTTTACGTTTGAATGGAAGCGTGTGGGATTCGAAGCGTGTGGGAGTGTTGAAGATTTCTAAAAAGAAAAACAGTGGTGAGTGAGAGAGAGACAGAGAGAGAGAGAGTTGACAGTGCAAGTTACCAACAGAGATAGAGCTGAGTTAAATGTTATATTGATTGTTCATTGACGAGGTTTGTTGGCCAAGAGGAAAAGGGTAGGTGGTAGTTGAACCCCCTTGTATGGAATTGGAAACAAAAATTGTATTACATTACGAAAACCTCTCCAATCACATTTTTTGTTGTTGTTATAGATTGGATTAATTAAAGCTCTCGACCAAATTGTTATACAAAAAAATAGACCAAATAGTTTCTTCCATCCTTGCACAAAATGGATGCCTTTTCTTGCGAAATGAGGAGACGTCGTGGCCTCGTGGGTACATGTTTTTCTCATCCACTGGGGTTACAACTCATCCTTAGTAGCTCAAGGTTGCCAAACTAGCTCATTAATATGGCAAGAGTCCACTAATTAAATTTTGATGGAAATGAAGATCGGTGCTCCCAAACCTCTTATAGTTATTGCATGCTAGTCTTTGTCCACATGACTCCTATCGATCCCTGTGGCCTGTGGGAGAGACAACTCTCGCCCACAGTCTCAAGATCTAAAGAAACAAACTCTATGTTTAGTCTTAGATGAAATTAAGTGATTAAGAAATTTCTACATGCTCATGCAACACTATACTAAGATCGGAGGATACAATGCTAGTTTGTGTCCCTTACTGAGCTACGTGCATTGGCTAGTACGTAGTTGTGAGCATAGGCTGCAATGTATCAATTTGTCCGAACAATCTCACATATTATTTTTACTCGTGCATTTGTTAATATATAAGGAACATTACGATTGTGTCTGTGTGTGTGGATACTGTATATGCATAAATGTATTGTAATTGAAATATTGAGGGTGCCCAACATTGGAATTATGGCCTACTTCGTTCATTTTCATTGCAGTTATCGATGCGTGCATGTGTTCGAATATAAGAAACAATACGAGCTAAGGCGCTTAGAGATATACCATTTTGAAGAATCTAAACAAATTAAGGCAGAGTTGTTGTCATAGTACTGCTTAGGCTGTGTAGGTTTCATCGAACACAAACGCATCGGGTGGGAATGAGGTATGAGTTTCACTATTATACCCATTCGTAATTTATTTTAAAGCTGATCTAAATTATCTCATAAACCCATAAGTAAGATTAAATAGTATTTTCAATGATGGTGTTTTGCTATTTCTTTTCCTATTCTCGGCAACGATTTCTCAAGCTATACAGCTACACATGAGACAAGTTATATTAAGTACTGATGGTGAGCAGGTGTGACGACAACTCATCAAACTAAATCATATTTATAAGTAACCCTTTTTGTTACCATGATATAATATTATAATAGTATGTATGAACTTCACAACTAAAATCAATTGCTAATTAATAGATGTGATGACTCAAATCCTTAAAAATACATAAGAAATTAATTAAAGTACGTGTTTTGTTTTTGTTTCACATTCTCAATATATATGAGCTCTAATTAATGAAAAGAAAGTACACAATTAATGAATTCGAGCAAACAAATTACAAGCAAATGTATAGTAATTTCCAGAGATTTAACATGTTCTTATGATCAGCTCTGACAATTCGATTAATTTGGGCATACCGAGTTTAATGAGCTGGTTATTGGTTTGCATGTATCATCATATGAGATGGAAGGTTAATTACTTTTGTTATTGGATGTAGCATATGGTTTGCGGTTGATTGTTACGTTATAATTATAATGTGCATAACGTGATAATTATTAATTAGCAACAATGACACTTGACAAGTGAGTCAAGTAGCATATATATGTGATATCTTCAACCAATTAGAGCACTTTCATTAACCTAGTTTTGTGTTCGATTTGAAAACAAATTTCTGTCTTTGATAGATCATAATGAGGAATTCAAATCCTACCAAAAATAGAACTTTTTTTTTTGTTTTCTTTCTTCAATTTCTTTTTTTCCCTAATTTTGTGCTTTTAAGAGAAAATGAAAGCTTGCACCACCTCACATGCTAGCTACTGATGCATGAAGCAGACAATTGATCAATTCTATCAATTTATTGTGTTTTCTCATCATATATGTTGGACGTACAAGGTGGATTAATTGATATTATTATCAGTTTGCTTCTTGTCAAGATGTTATTATCATTTGATTGATCCGATCATTTACACATAACAAAAGATCCGTTACATGCATGTCCATACTCTATACAACTAATCTTGCATAAATTCTTTATTATAGATGAAGAAATCGCACAATTTCTAAAAAAAAAATGAGGCTAAAATCTAATATCTCATCCATTCTATATATTCTACAAAATTAAATACTTTTTTGTGTATTTCCCTCTAAATTAGAGATAATTATATTTTTATAAGAAGTGTTATATATAGATGCTCTTAGATATTTGCTACATGTTGTGTCCGGTCCATTAGGGTTGTTTCTGCCTAAACCCGGGGGTCTTGGTAGATACTTGATGAATCCAACTCGATCTCCTGCAATCCTGCTTACTAAGGGGAATACCGGGCGGGCCGGCCTTCACCTCTCCGATGCCTAAGTTAGTATAGTTGGAATATATATAACCTGGGCACGTATGTAAGCAGGGAGAGAGACAAGTTACCTATTTATGGTGGTAGCTGAGGCATATATATAGGTGGTTGGGGGTGAGGGCTGGCCTCATTCTTCGATGTGGGACTAGTTCTCTTCTGTTTGGACATTCTGGTGCCCTCTTTGGCAGGCGGGCGTCCCTGGTCCCAGGATCCCTGGAGGCAGGATAGACCGCTGGGGCACGAGGCCTGGTGCTGGTGGTCCGATCCTGGGTCCTGGTCCGGGCCCTGGTGCGCTTGCTGCGGGTCTGTGGGCCCTGGTGTAGCCTCTCTGGCTACTGTCAACAAGTCCCCCAAGTTCCCGGTCAAGTGCAATCTTGAATGGAGACTTAAGATCTGTCTTGCTCTTGGCCTGCAGACCCGCAGGGTTACCAACCTACCGGTGCTCAGTCCCCCAAGTCCGCGTTAAAGATTGGGCGTGACCGAGGTGAGTATCTGGATCTTGAATGGGCGTTCCTAAAGTATCGAAACGAGTCCCGGATGAACCATATCGGTGCGGGGCGGAGTTCACGGGAGCTCGACGGGCGTCCTGCCATATCGAAACGAGTCCCGGATAGACTTGCAGACTAGCCTTCGGGGAGGCCTGTTGGTGCGTGGAATAGGCCAACAGGTGCCCGAAGGGTGTTATGGCCGCGCTGAGGCGTTGTTTTAACACTTGCTAGCTCTTCTCAGCTTTTGTTGTTTAAGCGTTGAGGTAATGTGCAGGTTTGTTAGCCTGCGGGGAGACTTGCTCTGTGTTAGAGAGACAATCTGCCCGGTGGAGTGGCGTTGAGATAACGAGTCTCGCCATGTATCCCCAAGGGTATCACAGTTCAGTGTGATGCAGGGTTTTTATCCTGCTGGACAAGAGTACATTGGTTAGATGTAAGCTCGCCCGGGTTTATAAAGCTCATGCGTTTAGAAGCCTTGCGTTGTTGCTGGCTCTTCCCTGCCCGTAGGCGTAGGGAATGACATCCGGTAGAATATTTTGGAGCTGGTTGAATGTCACATGCCCGGTGGAATGCCATAATGCTGGGCGGATCTCGACCGGGCGGTCTGCCATATCGGGGTGAGTCCTCCAGTGAACTGGCATTCCACCGGTGTAAATAACCGTGACACGTCATGGTGTCGGGTTGATTTGAAGGTTGACTTTTGTGAAGCGAGGAGAGGGGACGCCTCGTTGCGTGCTCCTTGATTACTAACTGTTGCTTGCGGGTGGGACACGTGGCTGACATGCAATGAAGGGGGGAGCCCATCAATTCCATCAGTTATGATGGTATGGGATCCTTTATTGATGCCGTGGGCACGTGTCGGCAGGGGGCGGACTGAGATGGAGAGGATCGACGGCTGGGGTTGCCTGACCTTTGTTGTTGCCCTATTTATCGTCTCATCTGCTTTCCTCCTGCCGCACTTTGCTTACCCTTTGCCTTCTGCTCTCCTCTTCCATCTTTCGGCAGAACTGAACTTTTGTTTTGAGGTTTGATGGTGTCTGGGAGATCTGCGCATCATGCCAGTGGCGGTCGTGGGCCTAGGAGGCACGAGCTGCGGGATGGTGATGGGACGATTTTCTGCGACGAAGCAGTCAGAAGTATGGACGAGAGGGAGATTAGGGAGTTTCGGTCGAGGTGGGATATCAACTCTTCCGTTAAGCTTCGAGGCTTGCATCCCGGCGAGCTGGCCTGTAATCCGGAGCCGGGCTGGGTCGCCGTTTTTGATGACCAGTTCCGCAACGGACTATCGCTGCCGTTGCCGGGATTTGTCCAGTACATGCTGAGCTCACTGAATCTTTCCCCAGCCCAGCTTCCGAGCAATCAATGGAGGCAGTTGCTTGGGCTTGGGTGCCTGTTCTGTTTGAGTTATATGGACTGGCCCACGGTTAATGAATTTCGGGCGCTGTACAGGATTTCTTACTGCAGAAAGGGCCAGTGTCGTGGTTGCGTGAATTTTGCCACGCGGGAGCATGGTGCTGCCATTACACATCTGCCGGCGACGGTTTTGGATGGCTGGAGGAGGTCGGTGGTGCTGGCCGGTGGTAAGTGGCAGCGTACCTGGAGGGGTTATCAAGTGCCCGGGGCATATCAACCGATCGGGGACCAGACCTACGAATTGGAGAACCTGGAGAAGCAACGGTTATTCCGTTTGTTTTATGGCTGAGACCATGATAGCCGGAGCACCTACAATTTCACTCGGTGGAACGTGCTGGAGGTGCTGGGGATGGGGAGAAAACCTACTAATGGTCCTCGGCCCGCGCTTAAAGTTGAGGAGACTATCGAGCCGGATGAGGAGCTTATAGCAGCGCGGTTGATGGAGATAGGGGAGGAGGCCGCAAAAGTCGTTCTTGACGTGGCTACCCAGAAGCGTACGGAGCATGCAAGGCCGGTGCCGCTAGTGTTCTCGGACGCTCATTATGGGAGGCGGCCGGGCGGCGAGAACAATTCCCCACTCCGCATTCGGGAAGTGCGGGCGGAGGGCCTCCCGGGGCCAGAGCCTGTGGCGCGACAAATGGCAGTGCGTACCTCGCGGGAGAGGGAATCGGTGGTTTTTCCCGAGCACCGTCGAAGCAGCCACAGTGAAAGTCCGGCAAAGAGAGCGAGGGTATTTGATGCGGGGGCGTCAAGCTCAGCCGGGCCGATGGAGCGAGCCATAGTCCCGACTGTGGAGGCGGGTGGTCGAAGGACTCAGGAACCGGAAGCCGTTCGTAGCTCTGGTGGTGGATTTAGTAGGCTTGTGGCTGGTATAATCGAAACCTTGGGGCTCGACCGGGAGGGGTCCTGGACCGAAAATCCGGGCGAGAGTATGGCGGAGCCCGTGGGACTGGCTCTACAGGTAAATGTTTTTCTGTGAGTCCTCTTCCGTGATGTGACATGAGCTGATGCTCCTTTTGCTTTCTTTTGGCAGCTGGCTCAGAGGTTTTATGTCGCCGGCCCCAAAATGGAGGCTGCCGCCGTCCTGGAGAAGCGGGTGGAGGAGCTGGGTGTTAAGGTGGGTGTGGCGGAAGCCGAGCTTGCGAAGGAAAGGGAGGAAGGCGGCCGGCTGAGCGCGGAACTCGTGCGGGAGAGAGAGGAAGCCGGCCGACAGCTTGCCGCCCGTGATGGGAGGATTGTCGAGTTGGAGGCAAAAGTTTTGGAGCTGCAGGCCCAAATGACGGCGGTCGTTCGGGGACGGGAGAGGCTGGTGGAATCCGAACTTGCTGAAGTGGCCGATAAGGCCGTTGACGAGTTTCGGGAGTCGTCAGATTTTGAGGAGATGCTGGAGAAGGCCCGCACGGAGGGTATAAGTGACGCCTATCTGGAGTGGCGGGAGAAAGGGTGGCTCGACGCCGAGCGGATGGAGGCTGACATAGCCCTGATCGTGATGAGGGAGCAGGAGCGGGAGCTAAAAGGTGGCGGGTCGGGGGTTGTGGGTTCCGGGAGCGCTAGCTAGGTGTTTGCTCTGTACATATATCCTGTAATTGGTGTAGTCTCTTTAACGTCATAACTGCACATTGCAATGCTTGCCAATTACACTTTCGTTCCTTTATGATTGCTACTATCTAGGGTAAAAGCGTAAGTGTTTGATATTCCACGGCCTGGTAGAATAGATGCCCGTAGCGTCTATGATGTGGAATGTTGCCGGGCCTACGGCCACTGTGATCTGGTAGGGTCCCTCCCATGTTGGCTGCAAGGCCAATGGCTTTTTCTGGACCTTCCTCATGACCCAGTCGCCGACTTGCAGCTTTCTTTCCCGGACCCTTCTATCGTAGTACCGGGCGACCCGCTGCTTGTAGGTTTGGTTTCGCATGTGCGCTCGGTCGCGCCGCTCCTCGATGAGGTCCAGGTTGAGTAGTAAGCCGTCGGCGTTTGTGTCGGCGTCGTAATTCTCGACCCTGCCGCTGGGTATCTCAGTCTCCACAGGGAGTACTGCTTCACTCCCGAATGCCAAGCAGAACGGGGTCTCTCCTGTTGCCTCTGCTGCCGTTGTCCGGATGGCCCATAATACCGCGGGGAGTTCCTCGGCCCAGCATCCCTTCTTGGCATCCAGTTTCTTTTTAAGAAGAGTTTTGATAATCTTATTGACCGCTTCTGCCTGGCCGTTGGTCTGCGGGTGTGCTACCGAGGCAAACAGCATCCGGGTCCCCAGGGAGGCTGTGTACTGGATGAGATCCGCGTTGTTGAATTGCGTCCCATTATCCGTGATAATAGTCTGCGGCACCCCAAACCTACAGTAGATGTTTTTCCACAGGAATTTCTTAACCTGTTCCTCAGTGATCTTTATCAACGGTTCTGCCTCGACCCATTTAGTTTGGTAATCCACTGCCACAATGGCGTACTTGTATTGTCCTACTGCCACGGGGAAAGGGCCGATGATGTCTAATCCCCACTGTGCGAAAGGCCAAGGTGCCAACAGGATTGATAATGCGACTGCCGGGGCACGAGGTACCGAGGCGTACATGTGGCATTTGTGGCAGCCGCGTGATATTTTCCTTGATACTGCCGCCATATCGGGCCAGAAATAGCCCGCTCAGAGTGATTTGTGGGATAATGACCTTGCGCCGGAGTGATTACCGCATACCCCTTCGTGGATCTCTCGCATGATTGCTTCTCCTGCCTCCTTAGTCACACACCTCAGCTGGGGGAAGCTGTGGCCCCTTCGGTATAATTGGCCGTTAATGAGGCCATACCGGGCACACCGGAGGTGCAGCCTCCTGGCTTCCACCGCATCCTGGGGGCTGGTTTTGTCGGTTAAATACTTGACTATTGGGTCCATCCAGCTCGGTGGTACCTGTTCTACCGCGAATATTTCGGAGATGGTCTTGCTTATACTTGGCTTTTGGAGGGTCTCGATTTTAGCTCTCCGGTACTCTGGAGGGTAGTTTCCGGTTGCTAACCTCGCAAGGGCGTCTGCATGCCTATTTGCCTCCCGGGGAATATGTTGGATCGTGGTGCCGCGGAAGAACCCGATCAGTGTTTTGGCCAAAGCCTGATAGGAGGATAGCTGAGGATCTTTAACCTCGAACACCCCGTTCATCTGGTTGACTACCAAGCTGGAGTCGCTGTATATGTCCATGGATGAGATTCCCAGCTCCTTGGCCAGTTGCAGCCGGCTATGAGGGCCTCGTACTCGGCAGCGTTATTGGAGGTGGTAAAAAGGAACTGTAGTGCATACTCGTACGATTGGCCGTCGGGTGAGGTTATCAGGACCCCGGCCCCACTCCGTTTGGCGGTTACGGAGCCATCCACGTAAAGTTTCCAGCCGGTTGGAAGGTCTGGTTCGATCTTGGCGGTTTGTTCTGCCCCTGCGTCCTCGAGCCGGGCGGGATGAACTTCTACCGCCATTGGGGTGAGCTCACATATGAAGTCCGCAGCAGCCTGTCCCTTGATGGCTGTTCGTGGGGCGTAGGTGATGTCGAATTCCCCTAATTCGACTGCCCATCGTACGAGCCTCCCGCTGGTGTCTGGCTTTTGCAGGATCTGCCGCAGGAGGTGGTTGGTATATAAGGTGATGGAATGAGCCTGGAAATAGTGCCGGAGCTTCCTGGCGCTAACAATCAAGGCTAGAGCCAATCTCTCTATATCGGGGTACCGGCCCTCGGCTCCTGTAAGTCCCTTTCCCGCGTAGTATACCGGAAGTTCGAGCGTGCCCTCCTTTCTGACGAGAGCGGCGGAGACGGCGGCTGTGGATGCGGCTATGTAAAGGTACAACATTTCTCCCGGCAGTGGTTTGGATAGGAGAGGAACTGCAGCCAGGTATGCTTTGATGGACTGGAACGCTGCCTCATGCTCCGCAGCCCAGAGTATCTTCCTGGTTTGCTGTGCCTTGAGCAGTTTAAAGAACGGGACGCACTTATCGGTTAAACGGGAGATGAATCTGGCCAGGGCGGCCAACCGGCCGGTCAAGATCTGGACCTGGTTTCTCTCTCCTGGTGTTTCCATATCAAGGATTGCCTGGACCTTCAGCGGGTTGGCTTCTATCCCTCGCTGGCTGATGATGTGCCCTAGAAAAAGACCCTCTGAAATCCCGAAAAGGCACTTCTTCGGGTTCAAGCGCATTCCGAATTTGAGCATTTTACCGATGACTACGGCCAAATCCCGGACGTGGGCCCCCGCAGTTAAGCTTTTGACCAACATGTCGTCAACGTAAACTTCCACGGTTTTACCCATCTCTTGTTCCAGCATTTGGTTCACCATCCGTTGGTAGGTGGCGCCGGCGTTCTTTAGACCGTACGGCATCCTCTTATAGCAGTAGGTGCCTCGGTCGGTTGTGAATGACGTGTGTTCTTCATCATCCGGGTGCATCCGTATCTGGTTGTACCCGGCGTAGGCGTCCATGAAGCTGAGCAGCTTGAAGCCGGATGTGGAGTCAATGAGCTGATCAATCCGAGGGAGCGGGAAGCTGTCCTTTGGGCACGCCCGGTTTAGATTAGTGAAGTCCACGCACATACGCCACTGACCGGCTGCCTTCTTCGGTACCATGACCACGTTGGCGAGCCAGCGCGGGTACTGGACTTCCCGGATGAAACCTATGCCCATGAGTTTCTACACTTCTTCTCTAATCGCCTCATATTTTGCCGGGCTGAAAGACCTCCTTTTTTGCCTCGTCGGGGGGACGCTGGGTAATGAGTTTAGCCGGTGAACGGCTATCTCTGGGGATATGCCCGGCATGTCTTCGTAGGACCATGCGAAGACCGAACTGTGGTCCCGGAGAAAGGCGATGAGTTCTTCCCTGACGACCGGGTCGAGTTGTGTCCCTATCACTACGCTTCGGTCCGGGTGGTCTTTGGAAATACAGATGGCTTCGGTTTCCTCCACGGCCGAAGGTCGCTCTGGTTTCTCGGTGAACGTGAATCGCCTAACTCTACCTGGAGCGATGTCATCACGGGGGTCAAGACTCAGATCCGGCGCTGGTACTTGCTGAGCGGTTGTAAAGACCTCGTCCCGCTTCCTCCCGTGGGTCAGGGCTTCTGCGTAGTACTTACGGGCGATTCTCTGGTCCCCGTGTATAGTTATAACTCCGGCTGGTGAAGGCATCTTCAACATCAGCATATGGCCGGCGATGAACGTTTTGAGCCTCCATAACCCTGGCCGACCGATTATACCATTGTACGACGACAGGCAGTCGACGATGATGAATTCCAAATGCTCTGTTTTCGTTCTGTCTCCCTTGCCGAAAATGATTGGTAGGTAATCGGATCCTAGAGGCTGGACTACCTCACCGGAGAAGCTTATCAGCGGCTCGTTATCCTGGGATAACTTGTTCCTCCCTCTTTGCAGCCCTCGGTACGCGTCTCGGAACATTACGTTGACAGAGGCTCCAGTATCGATCAGCATACGACTGGTTATCCAGTGGTCTATTTGGACCGTGATAAGGAAGGGGTCGGTGTGCGGTTGGATCACATCCTCCGGCTCTTCATCCTTATAGAAAGTGACCGAGTTCCATCCGGTTTTAGCGGCTTGGACGCTTCGTTCTCTGAAGGCGTAAACCTCCCTCCCCCGGATTGATCTCAGGCACCGCTTCTTTGAGCTTCGGGTGAGCTGACCGATATGGTCCCCACCGTGGATCATGTTAATGCTCCCGTGTACCTCGATCCACCCGGGGGTTCGTGTGCATATAGTCCCTATCGGCCGAGCTCGCGGTCGGTCCGCGCTGGGGCTGCCAGGGCGGGCTTGGTCTTGTACGACCGCCTTCTGTGGTTTCCGATCTGGGATCCGAAGGTCCGGTTCATAAGGTTTTCTTGCCGGCGAAGGAACCGGGGCCCGTGGTGTCCGCTCTGCTGACACAGCTACCTGGATCCGAGCTGGGTGCCCAAAAGGTGGTCCTCTTCCTGGTCGGGGATCATTGTCACTGCTTCGCCGGGGTTGCCACTCCTTTCGCGCCTCTATCCCCCTGGCGGCTACAGGTACCCGGCTGATATGTAGCCGCCCGGCTTTGCTTCCGTGAGGGGATGGCGGTATGCCATCTGAGATCCGCTTGGGCGCCTTGTTCCCATATGTCTCTTGTTCTGCCTGAGCATGCCTAACGGCCACGGTCATCAGCTCGTCGTACGCCAGCGGCCCCTGCGCTTGTAAGTTGTATGAAAGTTCCCCAGCTCTTAATCCTTGCTTGAAGGCCATCCCCGCAATCCTCTTATCCAAGTTTCTTACCCCGGACGTGGCGACCTGCCACCGGTTAACGAAGGCGCGTAATGGTTCGTGGTTAGCCTGCATGCAATCGAAGAGGACCGTCGATGGCTGGGCTGCCGTGGCTTTAAGGACGAACCGGCCGACAAACCTATCGGCCAACTGTGCGAAAGTTTCGACCGAGTCCACCGGTAGCTCGTAGAACCAACCCAATGCCTCCCCTGCGAGCGTTTCTCAAAATATGTTGCAGCTCACGGCATCCGAATAGCCCCTAGCGCTTGTCTTCGACTTGAAGCTATCCAAGTGCCGGTACGGGCAGCTTGTTCCCGAGTACGTCAACTTCAGAGGCCTTTGGTCGCCAGATCCCCCCGTTTCCCGGATCCGGCGTGGGAAGGGTCCAGTGCGCTCGGTAAACCGTGCGCCGTCCTGCGGTCGTCCCGCCTTCCGCTCGCTGGTCTCCATGCGGCTCTTTTATGTCCGATACCGAAGCGGAAAGTGCCTCGATCGTTCGCGCGGTGGAGCTGTCCCGCTCTCCTGATGCCTGATCTGAGCGGTACGGGAGCTCGACTGGGCCGGAATCTTTCAGAGCCTCTGAGAAGAGAGGTACGGGAACATGGACGGTCTTCCTCCTGCCCGTGGGCAGCCCTATTTCGAGATGCGGGAATTCGCTAGCCTTGCTCGCCGTGTGCGAGGCCGCCCGAGGGGTACCTGGCTGGCCTTCTCGCTCCAGGGTTGCTAACAGGGCGGTGGTTACTGCCTTCAGTTCCCGACTTCGGGCCTCTGCTCTTAACCGATCATGATCGCCCTCCTTCCGCAATCGCTCAATTTCTGCCTTCATCTTTCTTATTTCCCCTGCTCCAACCGGGTCGGGATTCTCTGAGACTTGACGATCGTGAGCCTCGTTTCGAACAGGAGGAAGTGCGAACCTCGCACCGACCTCGGCCTTTATGCTACGGGCCGGTCCGGGGAACTGAATTCGCGCTTCCGGACTTCCTTTGCGGTCGGGGGAAAGAACGAACCTCGCACCGATCGCGGCCCCTGCGTGTGGGGCCCGGTCGGGGAACTGAATTCGTCCTTTCGATCCTTCCGTGCTTGTCTTTATCTTTCTTCCTTCCATGGCTTCCGGACTATGGTTTTAGCGATCTCTTAAAGGGTCACCAGGGCCCTACTTTCCGGCACAGCGACACTGACTTTTTGAACGATATTCCCACAGACGGCGCCAATTGTTTCTGCCTAAACCCGGGGGTCTTGGTAAATACTTGATGAATCCAACTCGATCTCCTGCAATCCTGCTTACTAAGGGGAATACCGGGCGGGCCGGCCTTCACCTCTCCGATGCCTAAGTTAGTATAGTTGGAATATATATAACCTGGGCACGTATGTAAGCAGGGAGAGAGACAAGTTACCTATTTATGGTGGTAGCTGAGACCTATATATAGGTGGTTGGGGGTGAGGGCTGGCCTCATTCTTCGATGTGGGACTAGTTCTCTTCTGTTTGGACATTCTGGTGCCCTCTTTGGCAGGCGGGCGTCCCTGGTCCCAGGATCCCTGGAGGCAGGATAGACCGCTGGGGCCCGAGGCCTGGTGCTGGTGGTCCGATCCTGGGTCCTGGTCCGGGCCCTGGTGCGCTTGCTGCGGGTCTGTGGGCCCTGGTGTAGCCTCTCTGGCTACTGTCAACAAGGGTGTTAAATACTCGAGAAGTACCTTTTAGCAAATCTTCAAAGATTCAAGTTCAGCTAGAGCAATTCACAGATTAATTAGTACGTGCTAATTGGCAAATAATTTACTTGATGGATCGATCAAAACCCTACTAAGAAGGACTTTTGGGAGAAAGTGATTAATATAGATTATGAACGGATCTATACGAAATCAGTGTCCTCTGTCACATTTCTACTTGAATGAGTAAACCGCCCAGAAATCATTTTCAAAGGAATATCAAGACCAATTCCATATAACACCTACGTCATGTAAATTTCTACCACATGCACCACCGTACTGCTGCTAGACCTGTTCAAAGATTTTTTTACCTGCTCGATTAAGAAGCTCACGAAAGACTCATATAATCCCTCTGCTTTGATGCATGTGGCTATTCTACGACAATGGAGGTCCTCCAGAGAACTTGTCAGCACATTCTTCTGTCTGCAGTTTTCATTCTTCTTTGTCTGGAGGCTTCCCCTTGCTTTGCTTTCACTTCCTTCGTGTTTGGGGACTCTCTGGTAGATGCGGGAAACAATGACTACATCTTCACGCTCTCGAAAGCCGACTCTCCTCCTTATGGCATCGATTTTAAGGCTTCCGGTGGACGACCCACCGGTAGGTTCACAAATGGCCGAACCATATCGGACATCATAGGTAAATCACATCAAATGCAACATATATAATGTTTGATAATCGATATATCCCATCCCAACCTACCCTGGCAATGTTTGCATTGCGACATATATAATGTTTGATAATCTTTGCTTTAATGATCTTAGATGTACAAATTACTAATTTTAAAAATAGTTCAGTTTTGGGAGAAATATTGCCACACCTAATTAATTGATGTAGCCGTAACTAATTTCCATGAACAAAATTTAATATGGGGCCATGAAGCCATTTATACATATATTTGTCTACTGTTTGCATATTATTCAATTCTGAAAAATTTGGGGCAGGAGATTAGTCGTTATTGGGTTCTTTATCAGTGCTGTGTAAACTTGATAAATATACACTTGTTCATACTTCTCTACAAAAGAGATGACACTTTTTCATGAAGTAGGGAGTCTGAGAGTAAAATGTAATTCCCAGTTTATGATTACGACTGTCTAACATTTTGAAGAAGTTAATTCAATGATCGACTAGCTAACTGGCTGTAGGGTCAGAAATTCATTAGAGGAAATCAATTCAATTGGGTTTTCGGTTCTCATAATTAAGACCATCTTTAACTAATTACTCAAGCTTTCCATGATCTACTCAGGTCAAGAACTTGGAGCCAAATCATTTCCGCCACCTTATCTAGCCCCAGACACTCAAGCCAGTTCAATTCTCAGAGGAATCAATTATGCTTCAGGAGCCTCCGGAATATTAGATAAAACAGGGTTTTTGTTTGTGAGTACTTGTAATTAATCAATTTTGAGCAAAGCAGAAGTTAACAATGTTCACAGATTAATTGGTAATAATGTTTACAGATTGGAAGAGTCCCTCTACGTGAGCAAGTTAATAATTTTGAGCAAAGCAGAAGTTACATGGTAAATGTAATGGGAGAGGTAAGCACAAGAGAATTTCTAAAGAAGGCAATCTTCTCGCTCACAATTGGATCCAACGATGTCCTTAACTATGTCCAACCATCCATACCATTTTTCGGTAATGACAAAGTCTCACCCAACATGTTTCAAGATTTCATGGTCTCTAACTTGACAATACAACTCAAGGTATATATATACTGAGCAAAACTAAATTTACTATAGTGATTATTGATCCTTAAGTGATATGTCAGTTAAAGTTAATTTCTCTGTGAAGCGTCTGCACGAGTTGGGAGCTAGAAAGTTCATTGTGGTTGGAGTTGGACCACTGGGTTGCATACCCTTCGTTCGTGCCCTTAATCTTTTACCAAGTGGTCACTGCTTTGCTGAAGTGAATGATTTGATCCAAGGCTACAATAAGAAACTCAATGGAGTTTTGGATCAACTGAACCAGGAGTTAGGTCCTGAAGCAATCTTTGTGTATGCAAATTCCTATGACATCTTCATGAAGATCATAGTTAATTATCATCAATATGGTAAACCAGGTACCCTTTTCATAGTTACTATGATATGTTATAATGGTTTATTTTGATATTTTTCGATCTGTTTGGTATTTGCTAGGGTTTAATGATGCCGATGCACCCTGCTGTGGTGGATACTTCCCACCATTTGTTTGCTTCACCGGAAGGAACTCAAGCTCTCCCCTGTGTGGTGATCGATCCAAGTATGTGTTTTGGGATGCTTATCATCCAACAGAGGCTGCTAATGTCATCCTAGCTAAGAGGTTGCTTGATGGAGATGAAAGTATCACCTCACCTATGAATATCCGCGAGCTTTACAACTACAACTCTTAGTGAAATTTTAATAGCCGTGTTTTATGTATCATCAATAACATAACCAGAATATGCAGTTGATATTAGTGCCAACTGCTAAGACCAACAGATTCCTCTACTCTTTATATCTGGCAAGAACAGATTCCTCTACTTTACATGTGGACATTTCTGGTGGGACTTGCTATACGTGATTGATGAGTGACAACTTCTTCTTCCAGTCAGATCAGTTGATCAGTTGATCAGTTTGAGCTCTTTAAGAAAAATTAAACAGGAAGAAAGAAATGAACAAAGACCAGTAAGCTCAGAACAAGTTTAAGGTTGCAGAAACAGATATAGAAAGAAAATGGAAGAAGAAGCTATATCTATAGCCTCATTTTAAAATTGATGTGCAGAGCTAGTACTGCAGATTAAAAATTTAAAACAAAGGTCAACTCCTAGCAATACACAGTTTCCTGACATAGCTATAACTCCAAAGAGAAGTCAACCCTCTGAGTTCTCCAGCCATTGCAATTCAGTTTCTTGGAAAATGGTTTTACCATTATATATTAATCACAGATTGAGTCAAAGACAATAATTGGGGAGAAAATATAGTATTACACTCAGCTTTGCCAGAAAAGAATTGATCACCATGCATGGCTTCATTGGCTCGTCCATTAGAATCATAGCAATAATATCGTTCTGTTTGCCAACGGCCATCAAACCCATAAATGAAAACTGCATTAGTTGAAGTCCATCCCCATTTGTTTTGCTTTCTGCAGCAAATTAAGATATCCCAATGTGTTTTTTTGAGGGAATATATCCCAATGTCATACGTCAATGTGTTAACCTTATTGAAAGCTAGCTTTGATGTATATTGAAATTGAAGGCACAGTGTATACAGTTGGATGCTAGCAGATGCCAACTCTGGTGCAGTTCTGCCAAGATTTTGATGCAAGTATGCAACCAATTCTATTAATAAATTGTTACATTTTCTGATTATATTGGTGCGAGTCTGGGGATAAGTCTTCATGGGCACCAAACAAGGTTGGGCCAGAGAAAAAGACTGATACCTTGATGGATTAGTTTGATATCCAATAGGAGAACTTTTTGTTTTGGTTGTCTTTCAACTCAGCCCAATCCAATAATTGCACAACTGATGATTTGATATTGGTTTGGAACTGTTACCATGAGTGTAGCTCTAATCAAGCGTGGCGTTTCAGTTAGCCTCAAATCTACCCAAGAACCCTATGTGCTGCTAATATCACTCTACAACATCACTCAACTGGGACCAGTTATAGAGTTCTCATATCTCTAGCTACATGTCTTCGCTGCCATCTCAAGAAATCAACTGGATTATTGTGAACTGGGATTCTTTTCTATTTTCCTAAAAACAGAGCAACCAATAATTAGAAATGGATAGAGTCACAGAATATGTATTCCCAAAAGGGTATGTGTGGCCACAAATTTTCCATGCAAACAAACCAAGCACAACCAACCATATGCCTCTTTTAGCCCTTCTGGGAAAAACCTGTGCTTTTCTTTCTGGATCAGCAAGAAATCAAGTGAATTGTTACCGGAGGTTTATACTATGAACTAAACCTACTCCTACTAAGCTTTGTCTCATGCACTTTGTGCTTTTGCATTGACATCTCTGAGGTGTTCATATAGTTCCATTTATTTCTTTGCACCACAATTGCATTGGTTTCATGGTGGTGTTAAGCTTTCAACCCGTCCAACTTACTACTCCTAAACAAGTCTCATATTGTAGAACCAGCACCACTGGTTATAGTACTAGTGTTCGATGTGGGATTGCAGAGCCATCAGGAGTTCCAGCTCCAATGGGGCAAAAGACCAAATACAATGATGGTTTTTTTGAGAAAGCATTCATGACACTCTTTACTCGCAAAATGAAGAGGTTTGCTGCTCCAGCGAAATCCAAGATTGAGGAAAAGAAATGGTGGGAATATGACTACGAGAGTTTTGTGGATGTCTCTAAGAGAGTTATGCAGGGCAGGTCTCGCAATCAGCAGCAAGAAGTGGTTAGGGAGGTCTTGTTATCTATGCTACCACCAGGTGCGCCTGCTCAGGTGGATTATAGACCATTCTCAATTCTCTAATGTCGGATTTTATCTGCCTCATTAATTTGTATATGTCAGTGATTTAGTTGATGTCTGATCCTTAGCCTTCAAGAAATCAATGATTATCTCTTTATACCATTATTACCATGTAAATGGCGCATTGTGTGTTCTATAACAGTAACATGTGATTAGGCCAAGAGTCTGAAGTTTATGTTTGGATTGGTATAAGAAAGGGTGAGACGGTGAGTTGTTTTTGACTTCTTTCTCTTGCAGTTTAGGAAATTGTTTCCACCAACAAAGTGGGCTGCAGAGTTCAATGCTGCATTAACAGTGCCTTTCTTCCACTGGTTAGTTGGGCCTTCTGAGGTAAATATACAAGTCATTCCTGTTAGCCATACATAGGCTTATATCATGTGTCTGCATAAGTAGAGTTTCTCGAAAACTTGGAAATACAGTTCTTTCAGCTGTAGCAAATGGCATTGGTTCTTTCCGTTGTACAACATTCTGCTGTTTCCTCTTCGAGTGATTTCTAGTGCACTAATTATTTGGAATTCACTAGGTTATAGAAGTTGAGGTGGAAGGAGTGAAGCAAAGAAGTGGAGTTCGTATAAAGAAGTGCAGGTAGAATCTATATTTCATCATGTACAAATTGAACTAAGTTGTTTCATCATGTGCATACATTTCTTGTAGAAATACTAATTACTTTAAGTTTGGCATTCTCCTCTAGGTACCTGGAGAACAGTGGCTGCGTTGGAATGTGTGTGAATATGTGCAAGTTTCCTACTCAAGATTTCTTCACCAATGAGTTTGGGCTTCCATTAACCATGATTCCAAGTATGCCTCAATCCCATTGTTTGATCATGACCTAAATCTGCATTTATAACTAGATTACTATATGAATTTTGTTAGTATATGCCTTGAACTAGTCGTCTGGTGGCGCCCACGATATCTGTTATGTTGGGCTAGGTTTTCCTTTTGGGTTTAGTATATAAACATCCTAAACCTAGTTGTATTCTGTATTCTGTTTTCCTCAAGATAAATAAGCTGCTCTCCTTTGCCCGTGGACGTAGCCAACACATCGTTGGTGAACCAAATAATTCTGTGTTTTTCTTACATTCGTTATAACAAATTGGTATCGGAGCTTCAAGCTAGGTCTGAATTCTGGTAAGGAAAAATGTCTGGTTTAAACGTGAAGATTGATAAATTCACGGGGAGAAACAGTTTCAGTTTATGGCAGATCAAGATGCGAGCCTTGTTAAAACAACAAGGGATGTGGGCGCCGCTTGTGACGAAGTCGGTGGATCCAGAAGACGTTGAGATGGCCATTCTGGAGGAGAAGACACACTCGTCAATCTTGTTGTGTCTTGCAGATGATATCATTACCGAGGTCGCAGAGGAGGAAACTGCGGTTGGTCTGTGGTTGAAGCTTGAGAGTCTATACATGACGAAGTCTTTAACCAACAAGTTGCTTCTAAAGCGACGTCTGTTCAGTTTGCGAATGGAAGAAGGTACGACTCTAAGAGATCATTTAGATCAGTTAAACACAATTATATTAGAGTTGCGTAATATTGATGTTAAACTTGATGATGAGGATGCTGCCTTAATTCTGTTGGTATCTCTACCTTTGTCGTATGAGAATTTTGTGGATTCTCTTATTGGTGGGAGAGATACTCTGACCCTGGAAGAGGTTAGATCATCTCTTCATACTAGAGAGATGCGTCATAAGGCGACCGGTACAAGTTCAGACAGTCAGGCTGTTGGTTTGGTAGCCAGTGGAAGTATGGGACAGGGAAACTCGAGGAGGAAGAAGACATTCAAGAAACCAGTTTCAAAGGGTCCTAAATCTAATGACGTCTATAACTATTGTAAAGAGAAGGGACATTGGAAAAACGAATGTCCAAAGAAGAAGAAGCAGCATGAAAAAGCTTCTGGTACTGCTGCTGTAGCAGATGATGACACCGATTCTGAAGAGGGATATGCCCTAGCTGTAGATGCAGACACATATCACAGGGATGTATGGATTTTAGATACTGGGGCGTCTCATCACATATGTCCACGCAGGGAGTGGTTTTCAACCTATGAGCAGATAGATGGAGGCAATATCTCTATGGCTGATAGTTCTCCACGCAAGGTGGTTGGAATAGGCTCAATCAAAATAAGAACACATGACGGTAAATTCTGCACATTGAATGATGTTAGGCATGCTCCACACATGACGAAGAATCTGATCTCTTTGGGTCTACTAGACAGTAAAGGGTTCAGGTACAATGGTGAAGGTGGAGTTCTGAAAGTCTACAAGGGTTCTAATGTGGTCCTAAAAGGTTTCCAGCGGGGTACTTTGTATATTTTGCAAGGTTCTACACTGTCAGGTTCTGCTGCTGTTGCATCATCAGATGTTCACAAGGATGATATGACCAAGCTATGGCACATGTGGCTCGGTCATATGAGTGAAAGAGGGATGCAAATACTGTCAAAACAAGATCTTCTTGGTGGCCACAAGGTAAAGGATCTTAGTTTCTGTGAACACTGTATTTTCGGGAAGCTACATCGCAGCAAGTTTCCTAAAGCAATTCATAGAACTAAAGGCACGCTTGATTATATTCATTATGATTGTTGGGGTCCTTCTCGTGTTGATTCTTTGGGAGGTCACAGATATTTTGTGTCTATGATTGATGACTACTCAAGAATGACTTGGGTGTTCGTGATGAAGCATAAAAGTGACGCTTTCAAGAACTTCAAGCAGTGGAAGGCATTAGTGGAAAATCAAACAAGGAAGAAGATCAAGCGGCTGCGAACTGATAATGGTCTGGAATTTTGTTCTGTTGAATTTGATGAGTTCTGCAAGTCTGAAGGTATTGCGAGGCATCACACAGTCCGGAATACACCACAGCAAAATGGTGTAGCAGAACGTATGAATCAGACACTTCTGGAGAGAGCTAGGTGCATGCTCTCTAATGCTGGATTAGAAAGAAAGTTCTGGGCAGAAGCGGTGACTACTGCATGTTATCTGATAAATCGTGGACCTCACACAGATATACATCTCAAAACACCTTATGAGATGTGGTCTGGTAAGTCTGCTGATTACTCCAATCTGAGGGTTTTTGGGTGTACTTCTTATTATCATGTAAGTGAGGGTAAGTTAGAACCAAGAGCTAAAAAAGGAGTGTTTGTAGGCTATGGGGATGGGGTTAAAGGTTTTAGAATCTGGTCTCCATCTGAAAAGAGGGTTATACTTAGTAGAAACGTAGTGTTTGATGAAAATTCTATGTTTAACCCTACTGTGAAGTCTACTATTGTATCAGAAAAGTGTAGTGTTGAGAGACAGGTGGAGCAACAAGTCACTCAAGATGAGAGTGAACCACAAGAAGAAGATCAACACTTACATTCAGAAACAGAACCAATGGCAGTTAATCAGCATAGTTTGGCTCATGAGCGACCTAGGAGAGCAAATTTTGGGCAGCCCCCCACAAGGTATGGCTTTGAGGACATGGTGGCTTATGCACTTCAGGTTGCTGAAGAGGTGGATCCCTATGAGCCATCCACCTACAAGGAAGCAGTTACATGTACAGAGTCTACCCAATGGCTTGCTGTAATGGGAGATGAGATGGAGTCACTTCACAAGAATCAGACTTGGGAACTGGCTAAACGACCTCAGGGGAGAAAGATCATCACTTGTAAATGAGTTTTCAAGAAGAAAGAAGGGTTGTCACCTGCTGAGCGCCTTAAGTATAAAGCTCGGGTAGTTGCAAGAGGGTTCCATCAGAAAGAGGGAGTAGACTACAATGAGATTTTCTCACCTGTGGTCAGACATACTTCTATCAGGGTGCTACTAGCCATAGTTGCACATCAGAATCTGGAGCTTGAACAACTAGATGTGAAGACAACTTTTCTACATGGAGAGTTGGAAGAGGAGATATACATGACTCAGCTAGATGGTTTCCAAGTTCCTGGAAAAGAAGACTATGTTTGCAAGTTGAAAAAGTCATTGTATGGACTAAAGCAGTCTCCTAGACAGTGGTACAAGAGGTTTGATAGCTATATGATAGAGATAGGCTACATCAGGAGTCCGTATGATTGTTGTGTCTATTACAACAAGGTAACAAATGGTTCCCTCATTTATCTAGTCCTGTATGTAGATGACATGTTGATAGCTGCAGATAACAAGTCTGATATCCAGAAGTTGAAGGGTCTTCTCAGTGCAGAGTTTGAGATGAAGGATTTGGGAGCAGCCAGAAAAATTCTGGGAATGGAGATTTACAGAGATAGAAGTCAGAAGAAGCTTTTCTTATCACAGAAATGTTACATCCAGAAGATATTGTCCAGGTTTGGTATGTCTACTTCAAGATCTATAGATACTCCAAGTGCTGCAAATATTCATTTGTCTACTGCGTTTGCACCTAAATCTGCTGAGGAGAAGGAGTACATGTCTCGAGTTCCTTATGCTAGTGTAGTAGGAAGCTTGATGTATGCTATGGTTTGCACTAGGCCTGATCTTGCATATGCTGTTAGTGTTGTCAGCAGGTTTATGGGTGAACCTGGAAAGGAGCATTGGCAAGCTGTGAAGAGAATTTTCCGGTACCTCAAAGGTACGTCTGATGTTGGCCTCATTTATGGAGGTGATACAACGTGTTTAATAACAGGCTATTCAGATAGCGATTATGTTGGAGATGTTGATACCAGGAGATCTATGACTGGTTATGTTTTCACTCTTGGTTGCTCTGTTGTTAGTTGGAAAGCTACTTTGCAGCCTACAGTGACTTTGTCTACAACTGAAGCAGAGTACATGGCTTTGACAGCAGCTGCAAAGGAGGGAATATGGTTGAAGGGACTAGTCAGTAGTCTTGGTCTACATCATGATCAGGCTATTGTATATTGTGACAGTTTGAGTGCAATATGTTTAGCAAAGGATCAGGTTCATCATGAGAGGACTAAACACATTGATGTCAGATATCATTTTCTGAGAAGTGAGAGCAGAATTAAGGTGAAGAAAGTGGGTACTGCTGATAACCCCGCTGATATGTTCACCAAGCCGGTTCCGCACAGCAAGTTCCAACATTGCTTGGACTTGCTAAATGTTACAAGTTGTTAGTTGTCCTTTGGAGGCAACATCTGAGGCAGAGGAGTTGTTTGTACATCTGGCATTATTATGATGCATCTGGTATATCTGTTTTTTTGTGAGAGGATTCAAGTCAAGGTGGAGATTTGTTAGTATATGTCTTGAACTAGTCGTCTGGTGGCGCCCACGATATCTGTTATGTTGGGCTAGGTTTTCCTTTTGGGTTTAGTATATAAACATCCTAAACCTAGTTGTATTCTGTATTCTGTTTTCCTCAAGATAAATAAACTGCTCTCCTTTGCCCGTGGACGTAGCCAACACATCGTTGGTGAACCACGTAATTCTGTGTTTTTCTTACATTCGTTATAACAAATTTGATCAAGTACATCTAAAGTGGAAAACAACAGACTGTTACCTAATGTCTTATCCTCTCTGTTCAATCTCAGATTTTGAAGATATGAGTTGTGATATGGTGTACGGCCAGGTACCACCACCATTTGAAGAGGATCCAATGTCCAAACAACCCTGTTTTACTGATATATGTAAGTTTGTAGAACTTTTCTACAATATAATCTGATCAATAGACACACATAATACTGATTTCAGGCTAGGCCTCATCATGGGCCGGGTCGGGCCAAGCCCTACCCTAAAATTTTGGGCTTAGGGTAGGGTCGGGCCGGGCTTTGACTAAGTCAACAGAGCTTAGGGCCGGGCCGGGCCGGGCCGGGCTAGGGCTTCGATATGTAAACCATTACCCGCCCTTAAGGTCCATTTTATTAGGGCTAACAGGGCCGGGCCAGCCCTTTAAACTAGGGCCGGGTTGGGCTTTTAGGGCCGGGTATGAAATAGAAGTCAAATTTTATAAAAGAAGTCAAATTTTGAAAAAAACTATGAAATAGAATTTTATCTTTATGATGAAATACGGTGATGGTAAAAAAATCATTTAAATCCGACAAAATTAGAGCTCCGATTGATGCGGTCAACCTTATTTAAACTTATCTCTCTCTATGTGGAGTCATAGTATCGGGAGGTAAACATTTCAAAATTTTTACATAGTTGATTACGTCTCATCTATTTGAGAGTTTAATGTTTGGAAGAGTCGACGAAACAAAGTCATCTAAAGGTACGTAATAGCGTTTTCGTGTGATAAGTTTTATGAAAATATGGTTGACCGTTTCGATCGAGCATCGAACGTTCACGAAACGAGTTGATTTTTATACTCTACTCATATTTGACTATAAAGATCATATCAGACGGTCAAAATTTTCATTTTTTGAATTTAGACATTATAATGACAACATGCTTACTAATGCGGTATAACTTGATTAGTAGATTATACTCAAGTGTACAACTTTTCGAAACAACTATATAAAAGAAGTCAAATTTTGAAAAACGCTATGAAATAACATTTGATCTTTATGATGAAATACGGTGATGGTAAAAAAATCACTTACATCCGACAAAGTTAGAGCCCCGATCGATGCGGTCAACTTTATTTAAACTTATCTCTCTCTATGGGGAGTCATAGTATCCGGAGGTAAACATTCCCAAATTTTTACATGGATGATTACGTCTCATCCATTTGAGAGTTTAATGTTTGGAAGAGTCGACGAAACAAGGTCATCTAAATGTACGTAATAGCGTTTTTCTATGATAAGTTTTATGAAAATATGGTTGACAGTTTCGATCGAGCATCGAACGTTCACGAAACGAGTTGATTTTTATACTCTACTCATATTTGACTATAACGAACATATCAGTCGGTCACAATTTTTATTTTTTGAATTTAGACATTATAATGACAACATGCTTACTAATGCGGTATAACTTGATTATTAGATTATACTTAAGTGTACAACTTTTCGAAACAACTATATAAAAGAAGTCAAATTTTGAAAAACTATGAAATAACATTTGATCTTTATGATGAAATACAGTGATGGTAAAAAAATCACTTACATCCGACAAGGTTAGAGCCCCGATCGATGCGGTCAACCTTATTTAAACTTATTTCTCTCTATGGGGAGCCATAGTATCGGGAGGTAAACGTTCCTACATTTTTACATAGATGATTACATCTCATCTATTTGAGAGTTTAATGTTTGGAAGAGTCGACGAAACAAGGTTATCTAAAGGTACGTAATAGCGTTTTCGTATGATAAGTTTTATGAAAATATGGTTGACCGTTTCGATCGAGCATCGAACATTCACGAAACAAGTTGATTTTTATACTCTACTCATATTTGACTATAACGATCATATCAGACGGTTAAAATTTTCATTTTGTGAATTTAGACATTATAATGACAACATGCTTACTAATGCAGTATAACTTGATTAGTAGATTATATTTAAGTATACAACTTTTTGAAACAACTATATAAAAGAAGTCAAATTTTGAAAAACGCTATGAAATAACATTTGATCGTTATGATGAAATATGGTGATGATAAAAAAATCACTTAAATCTGACAAAGTTAGAGCCCCAAATCGCTTAGTGAAGACATTTGTATGTATTATGTAATATAAAATAGTTAAAATTTTAGGGTAGGGCCGGGCTGAGCTTTTAGGGCCGGGTAGGACTTGGCCCTAAAAGGCTCAATAGGGCCGGGCCGTAGGGTAGGGCCGGGTTTAATTTGCTTGACCCTTACCCTACCCTACTCGAAAAGGGCCAGGGCCGACCCGCCCTAATGGAGGGCCGGGCCGGACTTCGGCCCTATAGGGTAAGGCGGGCTTTAGGGCTGGCCAGGGCCAAAGGGCCAAATGATGAGGCCTATTTCTGGCTATGCGTGTATCTGCAGGCTCCATTGCGAATCCCAGCGCTGCTGTCTGTCCAAAGTTACAAGCTTGAAAGAGACTCTTCTTGAATTCTATACAATAAACATAGTTCATGTACATTGCAAGTCCGGTATCCAAATGTGACAGCCATCTTACAGTTCAACTTCAGTACATATATTTTATGCATGTTGAACACGGCGATGTGTGGATGTTACATTATGCTTATTAAGCTGAAAGTAAATGTCTAAGTCTGAACTCAAGATCAGAAGAGATTGTTTGTAAAATACAGGATGATATATCATTGTTTATAATCCCTCATCATTCATATAGGCATCAATTTATAGCCCGCCTAGCACCATTTTTTCTCCACCTAGCACCCTTTTTGCTCCGTTTAGCACCCGCCTAGAGACCGCCTAGCACCCTCCTAGCATCCGCCTAGCGCCCGTCTAGCACCGTTTTTGTTCCGCCTAGCTTCATAATCTTTCTTGTCCTCTTCGCTTTTATATATGCACATTTGTACTGGTGTACTGGAGAAAAGTTTTCCTTCCTCCCTAAAGTTATATGTAGTCCTCTCCTGTGAGAAACAGATTACCAGTTTGATTACACATAGATTCATGTAGTGTACCCTTTTGAGGATGATATATGTACTACGAAATCCAGGCTACGTGAGAAAATTTCAACAAGATGGCAATGCCTTGCATATTAGATAGTTGATTATGTAAAAATTAGGTGTGCAGTTTGCGATTTAAGCGTAGCTGCAGTTGATGTGCTTGAATTCAGCCTGCTTTTCATCAATGGTACCAGAAAAATGGGTGATAAGCTGTTGGCACTTGCACAATGGAAAACTGTGATTGCGTACTTGATTTTGAGGTTTTCCCAGACTCCCTAATATAAGCGACTTGCTTAAGTCGACAAACTGAAATCCCAATTACCATGCTCAATCCAGAATCTGTGTTCTTAATCTCATTGTAAAATTCATCAGTAACTCGATCTTTTGTTATATGCTTATCCAAATGCAACAACAGCTATTAGGAGTTTGAATTAGTCAAACTCAGACTTAGTCAAATATTTCTATCTGATAGGACTATAAGTAGAATAGGACTGAAAGACTTACTTCCTATTGTAAACTCCCTTTATAAAAGGGTAATCTATCAATGAAATTACAGACTACATTTCTCGTATCATTCTCTCTATGTTTTCTCCATTTTACTCTAAAACGTTATCAGCACGGAGCTCTCCTTAGCTTCAAAACCCCGCCTTCATATATTCATAGAACCCTTGGTTGATTGAAGCTACACGTACAAGAGATATATACAGAAGCATTGCAGGATTTTGGAACTGCAGCAAAGTAAGATGTGTTTTCCTTTTAAAACTTCTGAACCATGGTTCCAATTGAGCATGTTGTGTCTATTTAATCATCATTTTATGACGTACTGTATGCTTTAAATTACCATTGAAAGAAAAAAAAAAGTGGGTGATCAGTATGTACTGTTATGATAAAGCAATTTCATAGCATTGCAGGACCAACAATGTTGCTATGATGAAGTAATTTCATAGCATTGAAAATAAACAAGACTACTTTCATTCGTATAAAAAAAATTTGGTATGATAAAGAAATTTCATGAGCATTGAAACATCTTCTGTCTCCAATTTTTTCAGGATGCCAAGTGTGCAAAACCTTGACTTCAAACAGCTTGACCCTAATGGAATTGAGTATCACCGATGGGTGTCATATATTGACTTTCATTGGAAAGGAGCTTCTCCCATGTATTCGACCTCATAATCCTGACTTGGTAATCCAGCCTACTCCAACAAAGATGGCTCGCGCGCTGATGTACTTGCGGCGACATATGGCTCAACCACTCCAATGGGAATATATGCAAATTAAGTGCCCAAGAGAGTTATGGCAAGCCCTTGAGGAACGTTTTGGAAACATCCAAGATACTTTGCTCCCAGATCTGAATGTTAAGTGGAATGACATCCGCTTCCAGGACTTTAAAACAGTGAATGAGTTCAACTCAGAGATGCTTCGTCTTCGAGCTATGCTACAATTTTACGGTAAAAATCTCACAGAAGCTGACTTGATAGAGAAGACCCTCTCTACTTTCCCAGCTAGTTCACTAATATTGCAGAAACAATATCGTTTGGAGTTCCACAAAATCGACTCACAACGTTCAATCAACTTATCAATCTTCTGCAAGTTGCTGAAAAGCATGACAACATTATGATGAATAATTTTGCAAGACCACATGGAATAAAGAGAGTTCCTGAAGCAAACTATGGGAAAGCGCCTAGAGGTAGACATAATGAGCGGAACCCTAACATTAGGGGAAATTCTAATGGACGTGTTGATCCATACATCCGCCCTAACAGAGACGAAAACCGCAACAATGTTGCAATGGCACGTGGGGACAATGCCCCACGTGGAAGAGGGTAAGGAGGACGTGATATAGGCCGTGGAGGTTATTCCAACATATGACATAGAAACCAAGGTGTTCCTGGTCCTAATGGCTACGAAAATAGAGTGCAAAATGCACCAAGAAATCCTCTAAAGGCACAACGTTAAAAGGCTCAAGGTGTCAATCGAGTTAAGGGAGCAGGAATTGGAAATGAGTTTTGTTACCGTTGTGAATCAACTGAGCATTGGTTTAGGCTATGCCAAGCAAGTAACAAGCTAGCTGCTGACTACAAGAGGTATAGAGACTCCAGAGAGCAAGAGGCTTATTATAGAGCAGAAGATGGAGATGGCACTAATGTGAATCTCACAATTGCAGACTTTGAGGTCAATAATGATCGTTGCTATTGCTTTTCAATAGTTATCATAATGTAAAGGCTTTTGATATCCAGTTTATTTTCCTTAGACTTTGTTTGGTCTTTGTGATATTTATTTTAAATAAAGACTTCGATGTAATCGTTGACTCATTGAATTAATAAAATTTTGAAATTTCTCTAAGTACTGGGCATTGTTCGAAATTTCTATTAATGTAGGTATGTTTTCTGGAGAACTTGAATGTCTCGCAGATAGTGGAACCACCCACACAATACTTTGAAATAGGCAATTATTCATCGAATTAGTGCCTTGTAGGTCTTATATGACTACGCTGATTGGGTCATCTCAATTAATTAATGGTCGAGGAAGAGCTCAACTTTTATTGCCAAATGGCACTTTACTTGATATAACTGAAGCACTTTATGCACTAAAGGCTCCTCGAACCCTCCTGAGCTTCAAAGACATACGTGCAAATGGTCCTCATTTGAACACTCATTGTGAGAATGGAAGAGAATACTTATGTATTACTTCTAATCACCGCGGAAGAAAGCGCACATTAGAAAAACTTATGTGTCGATCTAGTGGGTTATACATAACCACTATTCGAATTGTCGAATCCAATCATGTTATGAGAGATGATCTTTGGGATTCCAAGACATACAGGCTTTGGCATGATCGTTTGGGACATCCCGGTCGTGATATGATGATCCGTGTACTGAAAACTTCTCACGGACATCCATTTTTTCGGGAGAAAAGAACCAATGACTATAAGAAAGTAGTCTCTAAGGGACAATATGCTTCCCGCATCAACAATGACTTTAAGGGCACACCAAACTCTTCAATGGTTATTTCTAGAGCCCATCATTCATTTTGTAAAGCCCGCTCTTTAGCAAAATTAGGATCAAGACCATCCTATGCTAAAGACACTAAAGAAAATATCCCATTCTTATAAAGAATTCAAGGAGATATTTGTGGACCTATCCATCCATATTGTGGACCTTTTAGATACTTTATGGTTTTGGTGGATGCATCGACACGTTGGTCACATGTCGCTTTATTGTCCACAAGAAATGCTGCATATGCTAAACTCCTAGCACAAATTATTCGATTACGGTCGCATTACCTAGATCACCCGATTAAGTCAATACGTCTTGATAATGCTGGAGAGCTTACATCAAAAACTTTTGATGATTATTCCATGTCTATTGGGATTGATGTTGAGCATCTTGTACCCCATGTACATACACAGAATGGTCTCGCAGAAGCCACCATTAAAAGACTTCAAATGGTTGCTACGACATTGGTTATGCATACCAATCTCCCTATATCTACTTGGGGTTATGCAATATTACATGCAGCCTTACTTATTCGTTTTAGACCCACTACCAGTCAACCTTTTTCTGCGTACCAAATGGTAACTGGATATGAGCCTGATATCTCACACTTACGCATATTTGGTTGTGCAGTTTATGTGCCAATTGCACCCCCCACATCGCACCAAAATGGGTCCTCAGAGACGATTATGAATTTATATTGGATACAATTCTCCAACAATAATCCGGTACATAGAACCCTTGACAGGCGATTTCTTTACCGCTAGATTTGCGGATTGTCACTTTGATGAGACAGTCTTCCCGTCGTTAGGGGGAGATAAGAACAAGAATGTTCAACATGAACGATATGAATTGTCGTGGTTTGTTCTAACTCTGTCTCATTTTGATCCCCGAACTGCACAATGTTATAATGGAGTGCGTAGAATACTCAATCTTCAAAACGTAGCAGATTCGATGCCTGATGCATTTTCTGATATCGCTAAAGTGACGAGATCACATATACAGTTGCAAATGTGCCTGCAAGGTTAGAATTCCCTGCAAAGGGACATGGTGTCGCGGCACCTATGATTAATATGCAGGGCACCACAACCACACATAGTGGAGGTGTGCTAGAGGCCTTGACTCCCCAAAGAAAGAGGGGGAAGCCATTTGGTTCGATGGACACTCGCCCAAGGAAAAGAGCGAGCTCTACACAATTAAATCCATTAGACATCAACATTGGAAACCCGTCTCACGAGATTATCTCTGATTATAGTTAAGTCCAAGAATCAATATTGGGGGACGCCTCAATGATTGAACCAATTTCAGTGAGTAAAGAAATCTCAATAAATTATGCTATTATGTATGAGATGTTGGAAAGAAATACCATCATCGTTTACGATGTATTTGCATATCATGTTGCTCAAGATATCATAGAAAATGATGATATCGAACCACGCTCATGTAGAATGTCAACAACGAGCAGATTGGCCTAAATGGAAAGAAACAATCCAGGCAGAATTAGATTCTCTAGCAAAGAGACAGGTATTTGGTTCGGTAGTGCTAACCCCACCAGGTGTAAAGCCTGTAGGACACAAATGAGTTTTTTTTTAGAAAACATGATGAGAAAAATGAGGTCTTGAGATATAAGGCCCGCCTTGTGGTGCAAGATTTTCACAACGCCATGAAATTGATTTTGAGGAGACATATTCTCCTGTAATGGAAGTTATTACGTTCCGCTATCTTGTCAGTTTGGTAGTTTCTGAAAAACTTGACATGCAACTTATGGATGTAGTTACAGCATATTTGTATGAAGATCTAGATTAAGAGATATATACGAAGGTTCCAGATGGACTTCAATTACCCAAGTTAAGTGACTCTAAACCACGAAATGCTTTTTGTATAAGATTAAAACGCTCACTATATGGATTAAAACAATCTGGACAGATGTGGTATAATAGTCTAAGTGACTACTTGATTGGGAAGGGATATGTGAACAATGATATATGTCAATGCGTGTTTATCAAGAGAACAAGTTGCATGTCAAGTTTTATGTCTCCGCCGGTAAAACAATTCTTCCAAGAATTTACTTCGTTTTCTCGTTGATTTATATCGTTCTCGTCGGGACCTGGATTTCCGTGCTTTATAAAAAACGACTCACCGTTTTCCGGATTCATTTCTTCAAGCTCGCTGTTCTGGTCCTCAAGACTCTCAACCTCCTCTGCGAGGCTGAGGACAAGTCGTATATAAAACGCACCGGTATATGTTAATGACATGTCTGTTGGTACTCTCAACCTTCGCTGTTCTGGATTTGCAATAGTTGCAGTTTATGTTAATGACATGAACCTAATTGGTACTCTTGAAGAACTAAGAGACACTGCTATATATTTGAAATCTGAATTTGAAATGAAAGATCTCGGAAAAACTCGGTTCTGTCTAGGTCTAGAACAAGAACACCGAACAGTGGAATATTAATCCACCAATCTGCGTACGTTCAAAAGATGCTAAGACGATTTAACGTGGATAAAATACGTCAAGTTAGCACTCCCATGATCGATCGGTCCCTAGATCCAAAGAAGGATCCATTTTTCCCTAAGGATGATGACGAAGAACTACTAGAGGCCGAAGTGCCATATTTAAGTGCAATAGGCGCATTATTATATTTTGCTCAATGCACAAGGTCAAACATCTCTTTTACTGTGAACTTGTTAGCTAGATATAGCTCTGCGCCCACGCAACGCCATTGGAATGGTATAAAGAACATATTTCGGTATTTAAAGGGTACGATTGATTTGGGCTTGTTCTATCCATACAGAGAGACAAGAGAAATTGAAAAGAATGCAATAATTCCTACAGGCGTCGGCCATGATGCTGGAAAACCTATTCCTTATGTCAAAAATCCTTCTGATGTTTTGGTAGGTTTTGCTGATACTGGGTATCTCTCTGACCCACACAAAGGCCGCTCCCAAACTGGGTACGTCTTTACCATGAGAAATACAACGATATATCCTGGAGGTCTACCAAACAAACACTAGTTGCTACTTCTTCAAATCATGCAGAGACTATTGCTTTGCATGAAGCAGTCCGTGAATGCATATGGTTGAGATCTATAATTTCACATATGTGAAGGACTAGTGGTTTATCATCTACCACTAAAGAACATACATGCATTTATGAAGATAATGCTACTTGCATCGAACATATGAAGCAAGGTTACATTAAGGGTGATAATACCAAGCATATCTCGCCTAAGTTCTTTTACAGTCAGCGGCAACAAACTTTCCTCAAGATTCAAGTGAATCAAGTTCGATCTGAGGAAAATGTGGCAGATTTATTTACTAAATCTTTGCCTAAGACCATATTTGAAAAACATGTGAAAAACATTGGTATGCTTAAGTTATCAGAACTCCCATGATTGTAAGAATCAGGGGGAGTTACAGACTTTAGGGGAGTCTGTCATATACATGTTACTTTCATATATAAATAGTGCATTGTACTCTTTTTCCCTTCGACCGAGCTTATTTTTGTCCTACAGGGTTTTTGTTACTCGAAAAGGTTTTAATGAGGCAATGAGAGAAGCACCACGTTTGGACTGCACAAGGGGGAGTGTTGAAGGATAACTGAGATGTGCTTATCCAAACACAACAACAGCTATTAGGAGTACGAATTAGTCAAACTCAAACTTAGTCAAATATTTCTATTCGATAGGACTACAAGTAGAATATGACTGAAAAACTTACTTCCTATTGTAAACTCCCTTTCTAAAAGGGTCATCTATCAATGAAATAATAGATTACATTTCTCGTATCATTCTTTCTATGTTTTCTCCATTTTACTCTAAAAAAAATCTCCATCACACCTATCCCTTTCCCTCTCCGTCTCCTTCTTCACATGGAATTCAAAATAGTTTGATGCATTCTCCAACCCTGAAAAATTCCAAGGATTCTTCCCCTACTACAATCTCTGAGACTCTAGCTTAAGCTGCTTAACTAGTGTATGTCTCAATATGTCACATGATCTGTGGAAGAACAGTTTGGAGTTGAAACTCCTTTAACTAATAAAACCGTTCATGTGCAACTCCACCTCTTTCCCTTTCTCGTTTCTTCTTCTTCTTCTTCTTCTCTGTATTTTTTCTTCCTCATTCATAGCCTTCAATCTCTTAAGCTTGCTTCTGCGGCTCATGTGATTCACTTTTCCTATCCGTGACTTCGGTGCAACAGACAAATCCCATTTGCGCCTTAAATTGTGGCATCCAATGAATTCAAACCCCTCAAATCAAAACCCCATTCTAGCTTCACGTCAATTGCGCATTTTACAAGACTTTTGGCATGACTTAACAGTAAAACTTAATCTAAATCCTTTCAGAAAGAATGATACCAAATTTTTGAAACATGTGAGGGATTTTATGCTCTTGTTTTTGTCTGTACTGTCAGACCTTTCATCAGTTTCGTATGCCCCAATAGTGTGGATAAACTATTGATGTGTTTTTGTCCCATTCACCTTCGTCTCTGATTTGGTGCAGTTGATCCCGTGACCAATGACCAACGAACTAACCAACCTCCCTAACTTCCCTTTTATAAATTCCAATCTCTACCTCCACAGGTTTCAAACCCAAGTCTACCTCTATTGCTTTCCTACATTACTAGCATTAGGAGCTTAAGGAATTAGGATTGAGTACCAATGGCTTCTGCTGCCACATTTTTCTTAGTGACACAAATTCTATGCTTGAGTCTTTTTTTCCTTAGCTTAGGCTGCAATGCCTTCACTGCTGAAGATTACTCGGATGCTCTTGACAAGTCCATTCTCTTCTTCGAGGGCCAGAGGTCCGGGAAGTTGCCATCAAATCAGCGGCTCAGTTGGAGGGGAAATTCTGGCTTGTCTGATGGTTCCTCTTATCATGTACCAATTTTCAGTTCCTTAGAATTATATGTATTAGTCACTTAATGACATGATTAAGTTACCTAGTTTGATATGCATGGTTATCTCTTTTCCTAATGGCTTAAACTTTTGAGTGTTACTTGGATGTGTATTGCAGGTAGACTTAGTAGGTGGCTATTATGATGCCGGAGATAATGTCAAGTTTGGCCTGCCAATGGCCTTCACTACAACATTGTTAGCATGGAGTGTTATAGAGTTCGGTAGCTCTATGCCTAACCAGATTGACAATGCCAAGGCTGCCATACGTTGGAGCACAGATTATCTGCTTAAGGCAGCCACCACAACCCCGGGAACCTTATATGTCCAAGTAAGCAAGTACAAAAATTGCTATGTTTGTACAGTAACTAGTATGTCTTGAATCCTTATTTTGTCACAGGTTGCAACAATGGACACATTAGATGTATGAATGAATTTAGTAGCATGATAGATCCACTTATACAGTTAATGAAGAATAACTGATGTAAAACCAAGAGTAAATGCTAGGAAAATAGGCCATCTGATCAGTAACTGCATTTATACATCAACTTGAAGATAAGCTCCGACTCTTAGTCACATGTTTCGCTGGTACAGGTAGCAGATCCAAATATGGACCATCACTGCTGGGAGAGGCCAGAAGATATGGATACGCCGCGCAATGTTTACAAGGTGTCTACTCAAAATCCAGGGTCTGATGTAGCAGCAGAAACCGCTGCTGCACTAGCTGCAGCTTCCATAGTCTTTAAAGACTCTGACCCTTCATACTCGAGAAAATTGCTTCACACGGCTATGAAAGTACACACCCTAACAAAAAAAAAACTGCATTTAACATTTCATTCTCTAAGAAGTTATTAACATTGATCACCATGCAGGTGTTTGATTTTGCAGACAAGTACAGAGGTTCATACAGTGACTCCCTCGGCTCCGTGGTCTGTCCTTTTTACTGCTCATATTCTGGATACCAAGTAAGCAATGTGATAATTTTCTTGTAATTGCATTGTTATTTTGACACATTAAGGATTCTGATCATATATACCATTTTTGTTTGTATATATAATTAGGATGAACTTCTTTGGGGCGCGTCGTGGATTCACAGAGCCTCGCAGAACAGTTCGTACTTGTCATACATCAAGTCCAATGGCCATACATTGGGCGCTGATGATGATGACTACTCCTTCAGTTGGGATGACAAGCGTGCCGGAACAAAAGTCCTCCTTTCCAAGGTTTCATTCTCATCAACTTATCGCAAGTTGGCAAATCCTACAAAATCTTAAAGGTCAAGTAGCTCCAATTAGCTAATTTGCGTTTGCATGTTGTGCAGAGCTTCATAGAGACAAACACCGAAGAATTCCAGATATACAAAGCACATTCAGACAACTACATATGCTCTCTAATTCCAGGATCATCTAGTTTTCAGGCTCAATATACCCCTGGTAAGCTATATATCATCTCGAAAATAAGCATGATTTTGACACAACAAAATTGAATTACTTAACGAGCATACTTTGCATTTGCAGGAGGGCTTCTGTACAAGGCAAGTGAGAGCAATCTCCAGTATGTTACATCCACAACACTCCTCCTCCTTACATATGCAAAGTACCTCAGTTCAAACGGAGGAGCAGTCACATGTGGATCCTCAGCCGTCACAGCTGAAACTTTAATCTCACAAGCAAAGAAGCAAGTGGACTACATTCTTGGTGACAATCCGGCAAAGATGTCATACATGGTAGGATTTGGGAACAAGTATCCACAACATGTACACCACAGGGGTTCTTCTGTGCCATCTGTACACGAGCACCCTGGACGTATTTCCTGCAACGATGGATTTCAGTACTTCCACTCTGGTTCCCCAAATCCAAATGTGCTCGTCGGAGCCATAGTTGGCGGACCTGACAGCAGAGACAACTTCGCAGATGACCGGAACAACTATCAGCAATCCGAGCCTGCTACTTACATCAATGCACCATTTGTTGGGGCTCTTGCTTTCTTCTCTGCCTACACCAACCCAAAGTAGTTCCATTTCGTCACTTGAAACCAAAAATTTAGCCATGATTATGCTAATGACATTATACATGAGCTATGGCATATAGTAAAAGTGTCAGGTAGGAAATGCTGGAAATTTAATGTAACTTCCAACATGAAGAAATCAACTATTACTTGAGAAAATGGTTCATGGTTAGCCAGTGACCGGGTGAAATATGTGTTACCGAATGGATCAATATTCCGCTCTTCTAATCTTCCAACGATAGAAAGTAATAAAGAGAAATTATGTCTCTCCAGTTCAGTAAATCAAAATTATCGATCAAATCTGTGAATGGTAATCATAGTAAAATATAACTCAACTTAATTACCTCGACCATCTGTGTGAATCGTTTACTTTTTTCAGGTGATAACCGTGACACACACGAACCGTAACATTAATCATGTCCAATTTCGTCATTTTATTCACAGAGAAAAAACAAACCAAGCAGTCGGTGGTTCCAACCAACGAAATTCTTCCTCCATCTTCTTCTTCTTCTTCTTCTCCAACGACCCAAACAGATTTCCAATCCCAAATTTCCGTTGAAGGGTCACTATTACGGACTCTTCTCAATTCTCAAAATCCTCAGATTTCTTCAACCATGTCCAAGCTCTTCATCTTCTTCTTCTTATTCTTCCTCACTCTCCTATCTCTCTCCTCCGCCGAGATCCGCACCTCGTCTCTCCGCAACGACTGGCGCCCCATCGTCCCCTTTGACGAGTTCGGCTTCACCCACAAAGGCCGCCTCGAGCTCAACGTCTCCAAGATCTCCTTCTCCCAGCAACCCGGCCCGGATCCGGACCTCTCCCGGGTCGGCTTCTTCCTCTGCACCCGCGACTCATGGATCCACGTCTTCCAGCAGCTCGAGGAAGGCGAGATCGGCTGCGCTCTCAAGTCCGAACTCGTCAAACGCGTCTACACCTTCGATCAGCTCAAAGGCTCCGATCAATTCTCCACCGTCTTCCACGAGTCCGACGCCGATCAGTACACTCTCCTCTTCGCCAACTGCCTCCAGCCGCTTAGGGTTTCCATGGACGTCAAGTCCGTCATGTACAATCTCGAAGGCGAAAACCGAAGGGATTATCTCTCCGCCGGTAAAACAATTCTTCCAAGAATTTACTTCGTTTTCTCGTTGATTTATATCGTTCTCGTCGGGACCTGGATTTCCGTGCTTTATAAAAAACGACTCACCGTTTTCCGGATTCATTTCTTCATGCTCGCTGTTCTGGTCCTCAAGACTCTCAACCTCCTCTGCGAGGCTGAGGACAAGTCGTATATAAAACGCACCGGTTCGGCTCACGGCTGGGATGTGCTCTTCTACATCTTCAGCTTCCTCAAGGGAATCACATTGTTCACTCTGATTGTTTTGATCGGGACCGGGTGGTCCTTCTTGAAGCCTTACTTGGCTGACAAGGAGAAGAAGGTGTTGATGATTGTGATTCCGTTACAGGTTGTTGCCAACATTGCTCAGGTTGTGATCGACGAGACCGGGCCTTTTGGTCATGATTGGATGACGTGGAAGCAGGTGTTATTGCTTGTGGATGTGGTGTGCTGCTGCGCAGTGTTGTTTCCGATAGTGTGGTCTATTAAGAACCTGCGCGAGGCGGCGAGGACAGATGGGAAGGCCGCGGTGAATTTGATGAAGCTGACTCTGTTCAGGCAGTACTACATTGTGGTTATATGCTACATTTACTTTACCAGGGTTGTGGTTTATGCGTTGCAGACTATTACTTCGTATCGGTACCTTTGGACTAGTGTGGTCGCTGCCGAGTTGGCTACTCTGGGATTCTATGTGTTTACTGGGTTAAAGTTCAAGCCGGAGGCGCACAATCCTTACTTTGTGATCGATGATGATGAGGAGGAGGCTGCGGCTGAGCAGCTGAAGCTTGAAGATGAGTTCGAATTGTGATTTTAGAGTAGAGAAGATGATGGTGAAGAATGAGGTAGAGTTTTCGACAGTTACAGTGGGATGCATTGTGTTTTTTGTTGTTGTCATTGTGATGTTACCTTCTGTTTATGTTATAAATTGAGCTACTAGGATAATTTCACACCCCTATATAAATTTTTTCTGTGAATTTGATATTACGTGTAAGTACTGAAAGATTATGTTGGTACATCAATTTTGGAAGAAAATGGTGGTCCATTGATTTTACCCAATTCGGTTCATGTGAAGCTATCTATTGTTTTGATGTAATGCAGTTTCATTATGTGGTACGAGATATTGGAAAACAGAAAGATATCGAAACTTAATGCAACGGTATAAAAACCTTAGTATGTTTTCTTCTAAGATATGGTACTTTGGCAGGGTCGTAGTGCTTTAGCAAAAGGACAATGCTGTGAGTGCTGTATTGTAGATCCTTTTATCCCACATTTTTCTCCCTAAACATGCAACTGATAAATAAGAAAACCATGAGTGGATTACTACGAAGAAAAGTTTATCAAGTTTATTCATGTATTCTTGTGCATCATAGGGAAAAATGTTCTTATTGTGTTCTTCTCCCTGCACTTTTGGTGGGGCTAAATGCTCTGTACTGAACATTGAAACAGTTTTTGATAAATCATACTGTGTAACTTGACAGTGACTATAATTACTGGGTTTTGAGATGGCTATAGCACTTAAGTTACTGTTTTCTTTAGGTTCCTCATGTATGATGCTGCTACCTAAGTGCCTATTGACGCAGACACAATCCGAGTTCGGGTCATTGTAAATTGCTAGAAGACTAGTAGAATGTTCTTTTTCCTTTTTATGTTTAGTGAGTCACCCTGTAGAATTGCAGACCTAGCTATTAGTGTGGCTTTACAGGCTTATCATCATTTATTAATGTGCAAAGCTATTAGATATAGTTTCATCTTGTGTTATTATTCTAGTTTAGGAAGTCAGATCTTTCATCATCCGACGATAATGGATCCATCTCTTTTCTCTCTTTGATATAGTTTCATGTAAGTGTTCATAAAACAGTTTCATATGTGAGAATTTTATTATCATCTGAGTGTAGGAAGTGAATATTTTCCACAGATGTGCAGGATGTGAATAATCTGTGCCTCTTTTTCCCTTGGTTTGCTTAGAGTGCATTTCAATTATATTAGTTTATGGATCCATGAATTCCTGCTTGCCACTTGGTCTAGGCTGACTTATGATTTCAGACTTTTGTTTAATAGGGATTCTCCAAGGTGATTTTGCCCGATGGTAATGTAACATTTAATAGTGTTTGTTATACAAGCCATCTTAATCACCTTACCATCTTGTAAATCGTCATGTTTTGGCACAGGTTAGCTGTTGGGAACCAACAGAAAGAAAAGGGAAAAAGATAAACTAGCAATTGGATATATTCATTGATGCCCAAACAGAGCGAAACCACACATATAAAGGACTGTGTTCATACAAATATCTTAGCTAAATGCCAAAGGTGCAGCTGGCAACAACCTACTGAATCCTAAGAGTTGAAATGTAGAAGTTGGGTGCAGACAGCAATTTTAGAGAGAGTGCAGAGATCACATGGCCTTGTAGTGAAAGGGGTACCCAACAACTACTCCCCCCGGAGAAGCAACATGTCCTCAGGTTGCAAAGTTGGGAAATGTAGAGATGATGAATTGAGCATCTTCCCAGGTGGCATCTTCCTCGGGCATTCCACGCCACTGAATGAGCTAAGTTGTTATCTACCGGCGGCGATGTGTTCGACTGCCCATGTCCAGAACTCGAAGTGGTTCCCATTGAATTTTCCCTTCATCATCAAATATTGGCAAGGAACCGGTATCTCCTACTCTCCTCTTCAGCAGTGAGGCATGAAAAATAGGATGCAGTTTGGAAGAGGCTGGCAGGTCCAATTTGTATGCGACTGATCCAATTCGTTGCAGCACCTTGAATGGACCGAAATAGCGTGGGGCCAACTTGGTTGAATGCCTCTTGATCAATGACTTCTGCCGATACGGCTGCAGCTTCAAGAAAACCCATTCGCCTTCCTCGAAAGTCCTCTCAGTCTGTTTCTTATCTGCCATTTGTTTCATCCGGTTCTGCGACTCTAATAGGTTCCTGCGCAACATAGATAGTAGTTCATCGCCATCCTACAACTGTCTATCCACGGCTGCTATGTTGGTTGTGCTTGGCAAATAAGAATCAACTGTTGGTGGGGGGGTAGCCATAGAGAGCCTGTAAGGGTGTCATCTTGATGGACGAGTGATATGATGTGTTCAGCCACCATTCAGCCCAATGTAGTAATTCATGCCAGTTGGATGGTTTATTCATGATAAAACAGCGGAGGTATTGTTCCAAGGACCAGTTTACCACTTCCGATTGCCCATCACTCTGAGGGTGATATGCCGAGCTGTGGCAAAGAGTGCTGCCTTGTAATTTGAAAAAGGCAGTCCATAATTTTGAGAGAAAGACAGGGTCACGGTCACTAACAATTCGCTTAGGCATCCCATGAAGTCGAAAAATGTGCCGCATGAACATATCCGCAATGGAGCTGGCTGTGAATGTGTGTGATATGGGAACAAATTCCGTGTATTTAGAGAGGCGGTCGACTACGACCATGATGACATTGAACCCTTGAGAGTTAGGCAATCCTTCAACAAAGTCCATGGAAATGTCCTCTCATTTCTGGTCCGGCACCGAAAGAGGCTGTAGTAACCCGGGTGGGTGAATAGACTCATACTTCTGGCGCTGGCAGGTATCACAAGCTGCTACATATAGCTTAACATCCTTTCGGACACCAGGCCAAGAGAAATTCCAACCAAGGCGTGCTAGAGTCCGCGTAAACCCGGAATGCCCAGCCTGTAGAGAGCCATGATATTCATGCAAAAGTTTATTACGCCATTCCGACGTGGTGGGAACATAAATCTTACCTCTGTAGAATAATCGCCCGCTACGAAGCTCAAAGAGTTTCAGAGGGATTCAGAAAGGATCTGCTGAATGATACGCTTTGCCTCTGAGTCTCGAGCACAGGCTGTATCGATGTCATGGATAACATAAAAGAGTAGGGCTGATGCATTGGAAATAGAAAGCAGTTCATTCCGGCGGGATAGGGCGTCCGGGACTGTATTAGAAGAGTTTGCCTTGTACTCGATTGTATAATTATAGCCCAGAAGTTTAGCAATCCACTTGTGTTGAGCAGGAGTTGTAAGTCGTTGATCCATCATATACTTCAGTGGTTTGTGTTAGAGGAAGTCTCTTCTCAGAGTGAGTGACTTTCTGATTTCATGTTTCTCTCTTGCTACCTTTCAATTATTTGGTGGTCTTCTATAATATGGGATTAGGTTAGTTCAATTGTTTATGTTTTAATCTATGTTTTCCCTTGCTACTGTGAGTGGCTGCTGATTCTTATAATATCATTTGTTTTGGTTTTTCTTGTTGGTTCCTGCCTTGTTAAATCGAGATATTGGTGTGATTCGATTGATTCCTCTATTCATTAGATTTTGTTCTCATTTTGACAAATTTCCTATTTCTGTTACTTTGGAATTTTGTGACTTTGATGTCAGTATTTGGCTTATGATATGTGTTTTGTTATAACTTAAACTAATGCTTAGACGATTTCTTTTGAGGGTTTTGGCTCTATGTTGCCTATTAAAGATGTGATATCATTTGGGGTTTTGGCTTTTTTAATGATCGTTAAATGTGTTCGTGATTTAGTATAAGCTTCTGATGTATAGTGGAGCGATATATCCTGTTGACAGTAGCCATAGAGAGGCTACCCAGGCCCCCAAACCCGCAGCCAAGACTCCTAGACCCGGAACCAAAGCATGAACACCTGCACCAGCGTCCGGGCAGGTTTTACCTGTGACCTGGGCCCGGGAACCGGGGATGGTAGCTCCCCAAACAGGGGCCGAAACAGTACAGTAATATGGGCAGAAGGGGGGTAGTCCCACATCGAAGGGTGAGGTCAGTCCTCACACCCGACAACCTATATATGAGTCTCAACTACCCTCATTAATAGGTAATCAATACTCCAACTACTCATTCACGTTTAAGTTATCAGTTTATCCCAACTATATTGATTTAGGCATTGGAGCGGAATAGACCGGCCCCGCCCGGTATTCCCTTAGTTAGCAGGGTTTGCAGGCAAGAATCACACCAAGATCCACCGGTATCTGTGAGTCTACGAATTCAGACAGAAACAGTTCCTTAGCTGGTATGTATGATTTTCTCATTCATTACAGTGTTCTGAATTTTGTAAAAGTTTCTTGTAGAGATGTTAGTTCGGAGGTCAAGAAACTTTGATATATATGTTATTTCTTTATCAAATTGGGGCTGGTGGAATGGTTGAATTTCAATTGAATATTATTCCTATTATCAACTGATGGAGATTAGTTTTTCTCACTTTGATATAATGGCTTTCGTGTACTTGTGAAACTTGAGTGCGTGTGCATGTCTACTGCGGTGTATGTGAAGAGAACAATACTTGAGGTTTTGGAATGTAATCATACTCTTTCATTTTGGAGTGTGTTTTGTGTACTGGAAGGATGTATAATTTTTGGGGGTTTGATGATCTATGAAGTATGTCATAGGAGCATCAAAACCATGATGGTATATATATATTTAGTATTGCTTTAGCCAATAAGAGCGGGGGTGTTGGCAATGTGCACATTACTTATGACGTGACCATATAAAGTGGCGCGATCATTGAGCTTAGGTAGCTCTGGTTAAATAAAGCCAAGACATAGCTAACAGGTTTGCGGTGTCATTCCTATTATTATCTTAGTGAACAGATTTGCAAAGGCATCGCCATATGATATATAAATTGTGGAATGCAGTGACGTCTTGAAACGACTTATGAGCTGGCAATGACAGCTTGACCTTTTCGGTGATCATTGTGTTGATCATGCTTCATGTGGGTGATTTGGTTATTGTGTTCTTGGTGCTTTGTTGTGAGATGTTTGTTGAATGGCAATGTGTACCTGTGTAGTCTCTTTTGTTGTTATGATTTATTGAATCTTGTTAGTGTGCTCATCGAGTTCAGTATTGTGTATTGTCTTTGACTTTTGAGTCACTCACTGAGCCTATTTTGCTCATCTCTCAACGTGATTTGTGTTTGCAGATTTCGTGGTAGTAAGGGTGGTGGCTCTGAAACTTTGGTTGAACTCGTTTCATTTTATTGTAATTTTTACGGTACTTGTAAATAGTATAATTCCAGTTTCATTTGATTTGAGCTAAAACTATTCTCTAGTTTTGTATTAGTCTTAGTAAACTTATTTACCTTGTTCTATCTTTTCTTTTATGGAAATTTCATCATAGCTTTTGATTCCATATTAAATTTTGTGATCGGGGCGTGACACCATCTCTACCCCTTTGCTGGATACTACATGGCCCATATATTCAACCTTTTGCTAAGCAATGGAACACTTAGAAAACTTGACAAAAAGCTTGTTAGCTCGTAATATCTCAAACACCTCCTGAACATGCTGTAAATGAGATGGCAAATCCGGACTGAAAATAAGAATATCATAAAAAAAAACTAATACGGACTTACGAAGCAAGTGATTGAAGAGGAAGTTCATGAGTGCTTGAAAATGTTGATGGAGCATTGCAAAGGCCAAAGGCCATGACCACGAATTCATAAAGTCCTTCATGAGTTTGGAATGCCGTTTTCTCAATGTCTTCCTCTCTCATACGTATTTGGTGATAGCCGGATCGCAAGTCGAGTTTTGTTAAGTATGTGGCGCTGTGAAGCTCGTCCAAGAGCTTATCAACTACTGGAATAAGGAATCGATCCTTGATAGTGGCGGCGTTAAGCTGACGATAATCGACGTAAAATCTCCACGTCTTATCCTTCTTCTTAACGAGGAGTACCGGTGAAGAGTATGGGCTAGAACTCCGACGAATGACGCTAGTAGCCAACATGTCCTTAACTTGCGATTTGATTTCGGTTTTTTACGCGTGACAATATCAGTAGGGGCTAACCCGGATAGGACCTGTATTAGGCAACAAATTTATTTGATGGTTGATGGCTCGCTTGGGAGGAAGTACAGTTGGTGTTTGGAACAAATCCGTATAGGCCTGCAACAATTTGTGCATTGGAGCAGGTGGGCCCAATAGTGGGTTGGGGCCGGATACACTGGTATTGAACAAAGGGTTCGTCTATTCTGCTTCCACAAGCGCAAAGAGTTCTGCGCTCACGCCAAAGAGGCTCGAATTATGACCCTGCAAGGTGTAACGCTGCCCGTCCACAAAGAATATCATTATCTTATCTACAAAATGCCACCCGATAAACCCCAAGGAGCTCAGCCACGGTGCCCCAAGGACTAAGTCGCAACCCTCAACTGGCAGAAGTGGAAAGTCGCCGAAAAAGTGTATGACTGCATTTGGATTGGAACTGCGTGTATAGTGCCCAAAGGTCGGAGTTTAAGGCCAGAGGCTAACACAAAGTGAAGTGTGGGTTCTTGGTGCACAGGCAGGTTTAATTTAGAGGCAATGGCCGGGTTAAGAAAGTTGGATGCGAAACCACAATCAATAAACACTCGCATCAGGTCATTCCAAGAAGTTTTTGTTATGGCATGGAGGGGTAGGGGGGCACCACTTTCGCCATAGTCCTCTAAATCCTGTTTTACATCATGAAATTCTTGAGTCTCGATGGGGGCTCCATAATGGCCATGAAGGGCTTTTTACAGACGTGGAATTTGTGGTATGGCTCTTCACAAGTCCAACAGAGGTTGCGCTCGCGCCTGTCCTTCTGCTCGACTGGGGACCATTGTCGCACAGTGGTGAAATTGCGAGGGAGGGAGGATGGGGTGCCAGAGGAATTTGGGGGTCGATTTTGAATTTGGGGGCTGAACTATCAGTTGGTTATGTCCTGTAGTGAGGGAGGATGGGGTGCCAGAGGAGGGACCACTATTGGGTCGCTGACTGCTTGACCACAGCACTCTGAAATTCCGATTAGACGAGACCCGGGTGTCACGAAGCTTAGCCTCATAACGGTGAGCTAACTGATGAGCAAGTGACAAAGATCTCGGACCCATGGCCAAGACGTCGTGGCTGAGTTCATGTTTCAACCCACCACAAAATATCGGCCACAAATCGGCGTCGCCCCACTCTGAAACCCGGCAAGCTAATTTCATAAACTCTGTAAAGAACTCATCCACAGAAGAGGTATGTTGCAGGCTTACCAAAATGCATGGAAATTTCATGATCAACAATACACTCATAGAATAACATCTCCATCAAATTCATACTAAAAACAGCTGTTCTATCGACATAGCTATGTTTTTGCTATGAACACTTAACCTAGAAAACTAGTATGAGCCAAGTACTTTCCCCACCAACACCAATTCTCCACACCAATTGTATAAACATTGGGAAACAATTCCACCCAAAATCCAAATCAAATTCAAAGCTAAAAATTAGCTGCATAGCACAATTCAGAAGCAGTCTATGATACCGCATCCACAATTTCATATCATCCCTACTATTCATTTTATTCTTAAGAAAAATACCAAAAGTTAAGTCCTTCTCGTGATAGTAACTTGGTTTCGACATACTAACTTCGTGTACCTAAAAATAAAGAAGCAATAACTTTTTATGACCCTACACTTGAAGAATCTCAGTGCTTATCATACCAAACCTTATTGCAACTTCTGGATCTCACAAGATAACCATTGACCGACATCAGAACCAATTTACAGGTAACTTTACTTAATTGCAATAGACACTACCAGATCCGAGGGAATAGCCGACGAAAAAAATTTCGTCGGCTATGGAAATTTTTCGTCGGCTATTCCTTCTGCCGACGAAATTTTCGTCGGCTATAAGTCGTCGGGAAAACGCCGTCGGTAATACCAATGGCCGACGAAAATAAAGAAATCGTCGGATATAGTCGAGTATGGCCGACGATGTTACCGACGAAAATTTATTTCGTCGACCAAACGTGGGCAAAATATCCGACGAAATTCGTCGGGTATTTTTGAGTATGGCCGACGAAATTCGTCGGCTATTTGTTATGATATATAGCCGACGATTTCATCGATTTCGTCGGTTATTTCGTCGAAATATATTAATATTTTAATAGGCATTAATCAGTTATAGCCGACGAAATAATGTAATTTTCGTCGGCTATAAGTTTTATAGCCGACGAAAATTGGTAAAAATCGTCGGCTATAGTACTTATAGCCGACGAAATAATGCCAAAATCGTCGGCTATTCTTACATTTGGGGAAAAAAAATTAAATTATTTTCTAAATTACCATTCCAAGCAACCTGCAAATCACAAAGACAGTCCATGCATTTGCACCAACAAGAAACACGTCTAAATGACTTATTATTTAATTCGTTCCAATATACATAAAATATAACCCTAATCATCACCTAAACCACTAAAGTCCACCACGTCATCCCCAGCATCCTGCTCTCCATCATGCTCGTCATCCTGCTGACCGAACTCGGGAGGTTGAGGCATTGGAGGTTCAAATAATGGCTGAAACGGGGGCGGGGGTTCAAGGTTTTGTTGTTGTGCGGCGAACATATCATACCACCAGTTTTGTTGGCCGGCGTAGTTGTGTCGCCGAATTCTCTCGCATTCAGCATGCCAACTGGACAGATCTAAATAATATTGTTGTGTTCTGCGGTGTTGCTCCTGTGATCTGCATTGTTCCTCCTGTGATCTCTGGAACTCGGCCGCCAACCTTGCATTTTCTTCTGCCAATCTCCGCACTTCCCCCCTCACCTGTTGACTCTCCCCGCTTCCCTTCTTTTGACCTCCCTTAGTGGTCTTCAGGAGCCCTAGTCCAGAACTTCTCAAACCCCGGCAGTAGTAGTTGTTTGAGCGGTTTGGGAAGGCTGCGTCGAACATCCTCGCTGCCGTTTGGACATTGGACCGGTCGACCTGTCGTAGGGCTTCTTCCAGATCTGCCTCTGAAATGTTCGGTTGTGTCTCCCGAACTACTTGCTGGAACACCATGGTGGTTCTAGGCCGTTTGCACAATATCAGGAGGAGGCGCTTAGAGATCATCCTGATAGCAACCCGTACGTGGAGACGTTCAAGATCGCTTATCCACAAGCGACAAAACAGCTTGTAAGTCGTTCATTACGATTTTAAAATTTTAATTATTAATTTTACTTAATTATATATTTGTTAGAATATTAATTTTTTTTTCCCGTCCAATTAGGAGAGGGTGAACCGGGCCGAAGAAGAGGTGTTCCAGCAAGTAGTTCGGGAGACACAACCGAACATTTCAGAGGCAGACCTGGAAGAAGCCCTGCGCCAGGTCGACCGATCCAATGTCCAAACGACAGCGAGGATGTTCGACGCAGCCTTCCCAAACCGCTCAAACAACTACTACTGCCGGGGTTTGGGAAGTTCTGGACTAGGGCTCCTGAAGACCACTAAGGGAGGTCAAAAGAAGGGAGGCAGGGAGAGCCAATAGGTGAGGGGGGAAGTGCGGAGATTGGCAGAAGAAAATGCAAGGTTGGCGGCCGAGTTCCAGAGATCATAGGAGGAACAACGCAGATCACAAGAGCACCACCGCAGAACACAGCAGTATTATTTAGATCTGTCCAGTTGGCATGCTGAATACGAGAGAATTCGGCGACACAACTACGCCGGCCAACAAAACTGGTGGTATGATATGTTCGCCGCACAACAACAAAACCTTGCACCCCTGCCCCCGTTTCAGCCGTTAGTTGAACCTCCAATGCCTCAACCTCCCGAGTTCGGTCAGCAGGATGACGAGCATGATGGAGAGCAGGATGCTGGGGATGACGTGGTGGACTTTAGTGGTTTAGGTGATGATTAGGGTTATATTTTATGTATATTGGAACGAATTAAATAATAAGTCATTTAGACGTGTTTCTTGTTGGTGCAAATGCATGGACTGTCTTTGTGATTTGCAGGTTGCTTGGAACGGTAATTTAGAAAATAATTTAATTTTTTTTTCCCAAATGTAAGAATAGCCGACGATTTTGGCATTATTTCGTCGGCTATAAGGACTATAGCCGACGATTTTTACCAATATTCGTCTGCTATAAGTTTTATAGCCGACGAAAATGACATTATTTCGTCGGCTATAACTAATTAATGCCTATTAAAATATTAATATATTTCGACGAAATAACCGACGAAATAGATGAAATCGTCGGCTATATTTCAGAACAATTCGTCGGCTATAGTTTACGATATCGTCGGCCATACTCGAAAATACCCGACGAAATTCGTCGGATATTTCGCCCACGTTTGGCCGATAAAATAAATTTTCGTCGGTAAATTCGTCTGCCATACTCTACTATAGCCCACGATTTCGTTATTTTCGTAGGCCATTGGTATTACCGACGGTGTTTTTCCGACGAATTATAGCCGACGAAAATTTTGTCGGCAGAAGGGATAGCCGACGAAAATTTGGCATAGTCGACGAAATTTTTTTCGTCGGCTATTGACTCTTATCTGGTAGTGACTACACATAAACCAATAAGTCAAAACTAGATAGATATCAGCTCTTTAGTCAAATACAAATTCATAACACCACCGTGCATAACACAATTTCAACTTGCTCACTACAAGAGTCTGCAACAACGTACTCGAAAATCACTAAGAACCAATAAATCGTGGTCCGAGGGTTGAACCATGCTCTGATACCAATTGAGAGGACCCGTCCCAGGATTTCCCTCGGAAATCCGAAACAGTTCCAAAATATAACCCATGATCCCAACAAAAACATCTCTTTTTTCCCATACTACAACCTCCCACCCATTGGGAACAATGACTAACATAATTAACAATTTAAATCAAGTAATATAGTTACCATCGGCCCACTCCCAATATTTTCATAATAAAATATCAGACTCTGTTGAAACGTCAAATAAACAAGTAATATTTTGTTTTACATTCAAAACGATATACCTTTAAAATCGAATAATAATGTTTTACTGTTCCGGGAATTTATGAAATAACAGAAAGTCTCATAAGAGAAAGTATTCCCGGAACTCAAATAATATAAAATCATGACCAATCCCATTGGTCATATAATAAAATAGGGGAAAACGTCATTACCACCATTTAATATCAAGCCTCCCAGGCTGAGGGCCAGAGTCTCTCAGACTCTCCATAGCGTCTCACGCTAAACCTCAATACAACCCTACGTCGACCACCGAGCGTAAATCTGACCTACATGGTCAAGTCGTCACCTCGCGTGGGATGAGGTGAATAAGCTAGCTAGCAATAGCGTCCCACGCTAAACCTCTATACAACCCTACGTCGACCACCGAGCGTGAATCGATCTATATGGTCAAGTCGTCACCTCGAGTGAGATGAGGTTAATAAGCTAGCTAGTAATAAACATATATGGATCCTCGTATGGTGAAAATCCGAAAACACAACCGAAAAATAAGTTTCCCCTTATATGCAATAAATCAGTACGGTCCCCGACCGTACATCTGAGGCTTATAAATATCATAAATATAATAATAGCCTCCAAAGATATACATATATACCGACATGTCCCACATGTCATAAAATAATATCGAAAAATTGAAAAATATATCCATAGCATCGACTTGTCTCACATATCGTGAAATCATAATTAACGAAATCCTACTACGTCCGGAAATCTCATTTTTCAGGTAAAATTAAGTATTATATAAAGTAGTAGAAAAATATATATATACCTCAAATCCATATTTTCCTTTAAATATTAAATAAACAAATTCCACAATCAAATCTCAATACTAATAGTATCCTCCAAAACGATACTCCCGAAAAGCATTTAATTACAGTAACTTCATTTCAATAAAATATTTATGTATGCATCATTTTAAAATAAAATCAACTCGCTATATACCCATTTTTCATATAAATCATTCTGTATATAACGATAATTATACTAAAATTTACTCTCGTATTTAATAATAATACAAAGAGGTTTACTCACCTTAATTTACTAGAAATGGTAATTATCCATTCCGGATCGAGTCGGATTCCTGCAGGATCGCGTCGGATCGAAACACCTAAGTTCCGAAATCGGGTCAACACCCGGTCAACACCTGGTCAACGGTCAACTCCAGAGACCGGTCAACTGTCAACACGGGTCGGGTCAACGTGGTCGGGTCGGGCCTGAACCGGATCGGACGAACATGGGCCGAGTCGGACTCGGGTCAAACAGTGGAAACGGATCGAGGAGAAACCGAAATGGGTCGAGGAGAAACCTGTTCGATCCGTGCGATTCCGTGTGAAGTGGCGCGATCCACCTCCACCGGGGGGCGCGCAAGAAGAAACCCAGCCGAACGGTGGGTGGCGCACCCCATGGCGTTGCCTGCAGCACCACCGCTCACGGTGGCCAAACTTCCCCACCTCGCCACGCCGCGCACCGTCGCTCCCTCGAGCTGCGCCATAGCTCAAACGGAAGAGGAGAGGAAGATGAGCCTGTTGCTGGGTGGCGCGCGTGACGCCGTGGCCGGACGGCGGAGATCGGGGTGTCGGTGATCCGGATCGGGGAGGAGGAAGGTGAACAGTAAATTTGCTACAGTAAATAGTAATTTCCCGAAATGGAAAGCCCTCCTCTTTCCCGAAAAATTTCTCCTTTTATAGTAACTTTTCCGAAACAGTAAATAATTTCAACAGACCATAACTTCTTCATACGACGTCCGTTTCGCGCGTGCCACGAGTCTACGAACTCGTATCGTCGCGCTCTACAACTTTCGTGAAGAAAACTTTTCAAAAATTACAACGGATCACAAAGTCAACTTTCCCTCCTATTAAAACTTAAAACATTTTTCGAATTTAATCTTCGAACATACTTCCGACATCGCGAGACAACTAAAATAAAAGCATACGAAGTTCCAAACACTCGTAATTCATGCTTCTAGTAATTTACGAGAAATTTATATACTTAACACAATTAAAATCGGGTTCGGGACGTGACATTATGAGAGGGAAGCAATTCTTGACGGTGATTTCAAATGGTTACTTGCCTAAGGTACGATTACAGATTCATGATTAAACATCAATCAAACCAGTTTCATACTTACCGAACACAAAACGAAGAAATCCCAAGGTACGATTATAGATTCATGATTAAACATCAATCAAACCAGTTACATGCTTACCGAACACAAAACGAAGAAATCCCGAGGTACGATTACAGATTCATGATTAAACATCAATCAAACCAATTTCATGCTAGGAGTTTATGAATTTGCCCACAAAATCAAATTGCCAAACCAATGAGATCTGAAATCGAAGAACACCGAGGAGAGAGGGAGGCAAGAGAAGAGGAAGACGGTTACCTAGAAGTTTGAATTTGAACGCAATTGCCCGTTGGAGGAGGAGATAGCGAGCGTCTCGAATTTCTCTCTCATCTCCTAGATTTGGCTAGCGTAGTAGCGAAAAACATTTTGGCGATTGATATAGCGAGTCTGCTGGAGGGCTGATTTCTCTGGTTTCCGCCTTTCACACTCGCTAAAATGGCGTAGTATCAGATTTGGCAAGACTGGTAAAGTTGCTCTAAGTGGCTAGCCATTTTAACTCTTAGTTATCTCGCTCCTAAATATAGAGAGCGAGATGAGGCTCTCTATAATTTAATACATTCATTTTAGATGATTTTATGTAATATATAACTGCATTTAAGGTAATTTAAAAAAAATTAATTAGTAATATAAGTTCAAAATAGTTAAAATAAAGAGAACTGATACGGACATATTTCTAAACTAGCTAGCCAAAATGACATTTTAGCTATTTTGGTTAAAAAATGACAAAAAAATGGCTAGCATTGCTAAACTTGTTCTTAGGCCTTTAAGAAGGCACTACTTGTAGGATTTCAAGTCAAAAGCCTAAGTCCAAACTGGCACAAGGATAGCACGAGGCATAATTAGGCCCAAACTTAGGTACAAAAACCCAAAAGCCTCATCCTTGGTCCAAAAAGACCCCATACCCAACTGCTTGTTCAATCTACCAGAGTAGTTCCCTTGTTTTAAATTTTCTTGATCAACAGCATCAGCTGCAGTATTTTCTTTCTCCTAATATTACAAAGAATTTTGAACCTAGAACAATTGACTTGTGCACTAATTCAAGGACCAAACTAACAACTAAGAATTGATCAAGAATCTAACAGAGAACATCTTCTGAGCGTCACCATTAGAAGCATCAACAATCTTCTGAGCCTCACCATATATAGTAGGGTCAGAAATTCTCTGAACCTCACCAATAGGAGGGTCACAAAGGTTTCCTCCAGCCGGAGCGGTCACCGATCTTTCACTTCTTGAAACGGGGGACTAGTGACAACCTAATAGTGACGTCTGATACTAATCCCAAACAGATCAAGCTCTCCTACGAAAACATGAAAAAAGAGAGAGGGTGATCTTCTTCTAACTACCACATACACTGTCTGTGCATGTCTTCTCTAATCCAAACTTTCACATGTTACTTCTCTGGCATTTCATCTTACTAAACCAGAGTATTATAGGCAAAGTGATACTTATAAGAAGCTAGATGATGAAAACTATTTTCTCAGATTAATTACCAATGATTGTAAATTCCCTTGGGTACTCCCCTTTCTGAAAGGGGAGTAATATTATGTGTTAGTAGTCCACCTTGTCACTTAAGATGATATGTTGGTAGCAACGAACAAATAATAGGATGATCTGATAGACCAGAACCAGTAGAGGGGACCATGAACTGGAAAAACAAGGAACAAAGAGGGAGACAACCATGTGTATCCTCTAGTATGAAATACAGTTGAGGTATGAGGGTTCACTTCATCAATTTGTCTTCTGGAATCCCATCAAAAACACAACCAGCAAAGCAAATTTAATGTTTAAAGTCCAATTATTGCCAACAGAGTCCCCCACTAATTACATGATAAAACATTCCATCACCTACTAAGTTACTTCAAAAGGCAGAAGATGAAATAGCTATGATCACAAATCAAGGTTCCAAATTTGTCACTCTAATCTTCTTCCCAGTTCATGCTTTTGCTGTCAGTTTAAAAACAGAGACACAGATTAGTTAGGCTCTGTGCAAAGCTACTGCTTAACCAGTTTTACTGATCCAAAATAACTTCCTTAAATTCTGTTGACCCCAAAGGACAGGGTAGGTTGACCATAAAACAGAAATGACAGAGTTTAGTTGGAGGAGAGGTGAAATTGGACCAATTCATTATTGAGTTGAAGCAGAGAGAAACAGAGAACCCAAGAGGCACCTCCACCATGATATTAATGAGTATCAGATCCATGTGATCATCTACCTTTTTTTCTTCTTTAGAAATTTCCAGGATCAAATGACCCTACCTCCATTTTCTTTCTTTACAGAGCAATCCCCCATTACAAGCAAAAGAGAAAGGTGAAAGGAACCCCCAAAGATATAAGGAAAAAGACTTCACCTTTCAAAAGAAAAGAACCCACAATTAGAACAAGACATGGAGCAGAAGATGATGATGATGATGACTAGCAGTAGCAACCCAGAAACTAGCACAAACGAAGCCAGTACCACTTCCACTTTCCCAAGCTGGAAACTTTACGAGAATCCATTTTATAATTCTCAAACTCCACATGAAAACCAGCCAGGAAAACAACCACAATGCCATATTAGCACCACCAAGAACCAGCATTGCCTTCACCTCCCCATCTCTGCTCGAAAGCTAGCAGCTTCGTTCTGGGATCTCACATTTTTCAAGCCAATAATGGAGACTGAAATGGAGTACACGAGAGCCCAGGTCATGGAACTGAAAGCTGAGCTTGAATACGAGCGAAAGACAAGAAAGAAGCTGGAGGTGATCAATAAGAAGCTTGCTAAAGAGTTAAGTGAGGAGAGGAGGGTGAGAGAAGCAATTGAAAGTGTGTGTGAAGAATTAGCGAGAGAGATTTCAACTCGGAATTCAGAGATCAATAGTATGAGGAAGGAAATGGAGGAGGAGAGGAAGATGCTAAGAGTGGCTGAGGTGATCAGAGAAGAGAGAGTTCAGATGAAGCTCTCAGAGGCCAAGTTTCTTTTTGAAGAGAAAGTGTTTCAGTTGAGTTGCAAACCAATACAAACTGAGAAGTCTCCTTGTGTTGAAAATGATGATCCAGTTTGCTCCAGTGTGGTTAGGACTAATTCGAAGTCGGGGTCCTGCCGTGAAAATAGTGGTGGATTTTCAACAATGGCTATTCAGAGAAGGGCTTCACCGGAATCGGAGAATCCACACATAAAGAGAGGTATCAAAGGGTTTGTGGAATTTCCGAGAGTGGTTCGAGCAATTGGGTCCAAAAGTAGGCATTGGGGTACAAAGCTGGAGTGCCAGAAAGCTCAGCTGAGGATTCTACTGAAGCAAAAGAGCCCCATCAGATCCAACAGTCTTATTATCAGTTAGTTCCCTCTTGTTAAGCCTCTGTCTTTGTTGATTAATTTGTTCTTTGTTAATCAATATTGTACAATGTGATCTATATCAACTTGAGTATGATCTTCAGCATGTAATAGTAGTAATCAAGAGAGTACCGAAATACTAATCTGTTGAAAATTTTGTGCTTAGGTGCATTTTTAGTTGTTGCAAACTTGCAATCAGAAAAGTATTGTTTTGTTTTGGATCCGATCAAGCGCGTCGAAAAACTTCTGCAAAGTTTTATCTAAATCTGAAGATACATACACATGCACATGCTTCATTCTTATACACTTTGACTTAAGAAACCTACACATGCTTCGTTTGTTTTGGGTGTTTTGTAGTGATCGGAATCGTTGGATTACCTCATTGAGACATTGAGTGAGGAAAATAAATAGCATACAATTCGCAATCTAACACCATAAAATGTTGTCTCTATTTACTTGTAAGTGAAAATATAGGCCGGAGTAGTAACAATTGGTATAACTTTCCTAATAACGGATCACGGATGCCTTTATAAACAAGGAATGGACCCTATAAGCGGTGCCTTGTTTGATCAATGGACCACATATGGTCCTTGTTCTAGCTACCAAACTTTCAGATCCAGATCCGGATATGGGGAAAAAAAATCTGTAAGAATCTGTATGTATTCTTCTGCTGATGATCTTATAACCAAATTGTATATAGTGTACTTCAAAGTTTATTGAATCTGTGAGATGGTAACTTCCTGTTCAGATGTAGTCAGAGGCATTCTCCCAGTAATTCCCAATCTCTGGAATTATGGTTAATATCTCAATATCTGTCTATCTCAATGTAACACAATCAGTACTTGGGTTTTAATCTCTGGTTTGTTGAGTTCTTTAGTCCTATAAATGATTGCCATTGAACAATGTTCCAAAAAAGGCGCCTAGGCGCTAATTGTTTGCATTCCGTTCCGATTTTAGAATAATCATCTCTCCTAGGCGTCTGGGTAAAAATCGGTCTAGGCGGGACTAAGCAGTTCGGTGACTAGGCTTGGAATATGAGGCATAGGCTAGGAAGAATTTAATTTACATTTGCTGTATTTATTTTTAAAAACATTGTTGTTGAAAATTTGATTTCATCTATATTTTGAGTATTTTTCTTATTATAAAACGTTAAAATACCTATTATAATTACATTTTTCATAATAAATAAAAAAACAAACCGCCGGGTCCCCGATTAGTTCCCGACTAGTTCTCTAGGCCCTAGTCGCTGGCTTTCCACCTAGCGTTTTTTAGAACATTGATTAAAAATTGTGGTGGGGATTAGACAAAAGCATAATTAACATGATTGAAAACCAAGTTAGAAAATTGCTGCAATCATTCCTTACAGAGCAAAAGATAGCGGCTCTGATATGCATTACACCCTGGAAATAAAATCTAAGCACAAAAACAAGTCCTACCTTTGAGGGTCCATAACTGATTAACAACAATATACAAAGCCAAGAACCAGTTAGACCTGGTAATAGGCAACAGAAGAATGTCTTCCATTTCTAGCACCCTTCCCCTTCTTAACTTTCTCGTCAATCTCATTTCTTTTTTCTCATCCCATACTGCATTTTCAGAACTGAACTACTCACTAAGAATTTGATTGTGAAGACCATCTATAATGAAGAGGATATAAACTAGGTATTTTCTTAGATGAGCCAGCCCAGGCCCTTTGGATTATTTGATGGGTCGGCTCGAACACGACCCAAAGACTTTGACACCTCATTACAAATTTACAAACAGTTACCAATATTCAATGATAATGAAGGCAGTAATATCACTTTGGTCATCGAATTTTGTTTCACTTGACACTTTGGTTATCCAACTTTTAAAAATTTCATTTTGGTCATTCAACTAAACAATCATTTATTACTTTGGTCACTCCGTCTCTTTTCTCTGTTAACTCGAGGGTAATTTGGGAATGAAGGCAAAAACATATTTCACAGAGAAAAGAGATGGAGTGACAGAGAAAAGAGACGAAGTGACCAAAGTGATAAACGGTGGTTTAGTTGAATGACCAAAATGAAATTTTTAAAAGTTAGATGACTAAAGTGTCGAGCCAAACAAATTTCGATGACTAAAGTGATATTTCTCTCTTCAATAATTTCAATCTATGGATAAAAGGGGGCACTCTTTAGTAGTGGAAGCATTGACTAAGGTTCTGACTTTGATTTGATTATACAGCCATGCCAGAGCCACACACTGGTTCAAATCTTTGTGACATAAATGCTCAATGAATTCATCACCGGGGAGTAGTCTGGAGGCATGTAAAATCTTGTGAAGACTGACATAGCATTCATACCAAGAATCAAAACCAAATATCATGTCTTTATGATTATGACAATTACAGGTATAAGTCCAGATAGAGTGCAAGTAAAACCAATTCTGTAAAAGCATGGATTTCTATCCTCTTTGCCAAACATAAATTGGTACCACACTCACCACACTAATTTGTTCATCTACTTTCTACTCATTGCACAGCTGTATCTCCTGGAAATGAAATTCACAAATTGTACTTTATATTCATCTGAAATGTTAACTCTGCTATATTGCCAGTTTAAGTAATCACCTCCATCATGAAACTTAATTGCATTATGTATCTCTCTCCCTTAAACCCCTCCAAATTGAGTTTGCTAAAATTAGATGGTTAATTAAGTTGTTAATAGCTCTGTTTACTAGTCCACATCAGAAAACCATAAACATGTATGATTGGCATCCAACTAGATTACATATCATATTAACCAAATACTTTAATCATAGAACATTCTCTCTTCCAAGATTGTAAAGTCCAAATCCGAAGTCTTAACATTCTCATTACCAAAAAGATCAATCAATGCATTCATTCATGGGGGTCAAAATTTCATGTAAGGAATTGGTTACTGCATCAACATCTCAACAGCCTTTGGTCCCCAAACCTCCACATAAACCCTTGGGGGGGGGGGGGGGGGGGGGGGGGGGGCGACACTGTTAACGCCGTTAAAGACCTTCAGTGTCTCAGTGAAAACCAAGGACTCAATACTATCAGTATTTCAGTAACCAATAGTATACACGCATCATTATAATCCACTACACTGGGGAGTTAATGGTGTTAGGCTTTGTCGTGAAGTAAACGTTATGTCTGTGTGTGGTGCAGTGCCAGCTGCTTTGTACTAGTTTATTGCATAAGAGGAACAAATGTTGGAAGCTTGGGAAGCAAAGGAAACCGCCACACCATAGCAAAACCCAATGGAAGAGGAATAGCACAAAACAAATTAGTGTGAGAAAGTTGAAGTGTCAAATAAGATAGAGCAAGAGTGTTGTTGAAGCTGTTTCCTTTTGGGGGGTTTTGGGTGGAGAAGTGAGTGAGAAAGGTAGAATCTTTCTGACTGCGTATCATGGGGAGGAATATGAGAAATGGGTTTGTGGAAACAGAAACACAGTACTGTGATATTGGGTTGGGTTTGATGATGGAAACCCATGACCAATCACTTCCTTGTAAGAAGATGAATCAGATGGTGATGGTGATGCCTCATCCTGAGCCTCAATATTGTAGTGGTGGTTTTGATGGAGGAACAGCTAGTACTCCTAGTAGTAACGGCACATCTTTGTTTTATCACACAAGCAACAACAGCCCAGGGACTACTGATATATACACTGCTGCCTCCTCTGATTTTGGTTCAGTTGTGGTGCCAAAGAATCTGCAGCAGCCTTACTACTCTGATAGTTTGTCTTTCAGTTCCTCAGGTAAAGTTTCTTTCTTTTCATTAAGCCACTCTTTGATTGCACAAGTGGAGTTTGCTTTAATGTTTCTGATAGTATATGGGTAGGAATATTGGTGAAAAATTCTAAATTTTGACAAAAAAGTTCTTGTCTTTGTGGGTTTTGATCAGTAGGTGGAATGGTGAATGTGAATGTTAGAATTCCTTTTACTCCAGCTCAGAGAGAAGAGCTTGAGACACAGACTGTGATTTACAAGTACATCATGGCATCTCTCCCTGTCCCTCAACAATTACTTCTTTCCATTACCAACAATCCACCAAATGGTAAATCTTTTCTGCTCTTTCTTTGTTAAATTTGTACTTCTTTGCTTGTATGTGTTCTGTGAAGTTGGGGAAGAAGACTGATGGGTCATGTTATTTCTTTGTTAGGAACAAAAAAAGTGAGAGACATGTTAAATGGGTTTACTAAGAGCATGGATCCAGAGCCATGGAGGTGTAAGAGAACAGATGGTAAGAAATGGAGGTGCTCCAGAAACATAACTATTGATCAGAAGTATTGTGAGAGACACTGCCACAAAAGACGTTCAAGAAAGCATGTGGAATCAATCCCCAACTTCCTCAACAACAACAACAAGAATGCTAACATGCTAATTCCAAAGCTTTTATATTTCAAGAATAACAATCAAACTCCATTATCATGTTCCATGGTGACTCCTGCTGCTGCATCACATGGCCAACCCAGGTGTGTTAAATATTCAAGTTTTCAATTCTCTTAATTTCCTACTGAAACTTGGGACCAGAAGCCATTAATTATGTACTATTTTATTGCTTGTTCTTATCTATTTGCATTTGAATGTATCAATGTGATGTGGGTCTTTCCTATACATTTTTGTTTGGGGCAATAAATGTACTTTTTGTCTCTGACTGTGAAGAGCATTGGACTGGTTCATGAATGGAGAAAGCACCTCTGTTGCTGGTTATAACCAAGAATGGGAGCAATTGATGCCATTCAGGTTGGGATTGAACAGCCACACTAGCAAGAGTGGCACAGATGTGGATTTTCCAAAGCAACAAAATGAGAGCTCACTCAATTTGTATAGGGGTGGTAGCCAAGGTGTGCAGAGTCAGAGGTCACATGATCATTTGGGAAGAGCTTTAAGTTCAAATCAGGCACAACAGACAAGGCATTTCATTGATGCTCGGTCCACTGAGAGAGATGGTAATGGCATTGATGAGCTTGGCAAGAGGAAGAGGAGTTCTGTTCCATTAAACCAGAAGCTGCCCCTTTCATCCCTCACTCTATCAATGTCTGGTGAGAACAGTGAAGCCAATGAAGAAAGTGAAAATAGGCAAATGGGTGTTGGGGTTTTGGGATCAGAGAGACAGAATGTAACACAATGGATGAGCCCACTTTCATGGATGAGCTCAACTCCTGGTGGACCTTTGGCTGAAGCTTTGTGCCTTGGCATTGCCAGTTCCACAAGAGCAACAACATCCTCAAATGGCTGTAGAAGCTCCAATACAGATGTTAGACAAGGGTTTGATTTGATTAACTGAAGAAGATTCAGAGAAAAGGCAATTTTACACCAAAATGGTGGAGGTTTTGAGTTTTGAGTTTTGGGGAGAAGCCAGAAGAAAGAAAAATGCAATGGTTTTGATTCATCTTGTTGCCTACATACAATAGTAGGTTGCAAGCTGATCACATTTAGTGTTCTTTTCTGTATTTTGTTAAAAGTGCACCTGACATTTGACCTATGAGTTTTGAGTCTTTTGACCATGTTTTCTGTATTTTCAATCTGACGCTGGTACCAGCTGCTAGGGTTATTCAATGATATTGAAGACACTGAATTGCCATACCCAAAGTCGAGGATGCTGAAAATAAATATCAATATATAGTTTTGTCATACACGTATAAAACATAACCAGAAGCTTAAAATGAAACCCTTGATGCAACTATGAATATGGTATTCCCCAACATAACCACTCAACTCTGAAGAAGCAGGACACATGCAGAAATCAAGCTCATCTATTAAGAATGTTCTGTAACTCAAGCAAGGCGTGATTGTAGAGGTCCTCTCCATTTATTCTATTCTGAACTTCAAGCAAGGACTGATTGTACAAATCCTCCCCATTTATTCTATTGTGGACCTCAAGCAAGGACTGATTGTACAGATCCGCGCCATTTAATTTCTTCTGGACCTCAAGAAAGGCCCGATTGTAGAGGTCCGCCCCATTCATATTCTTGTTTTGGTCGTCGGGTCCAGTCGAGGCGAAGTTGCTTTGGTGGTTGAGGACGGCCACATCTTCTTTCTTCTTTGGGTCATCGACTCCAACCACATCTAATATCCCTTTAACAATCTTCTCGATAAATTCTGATTCATACCTGTCAATATATGAATATACATGCAGGAAATACTTAGTAGTTATAAAGCTATAAGGCAACCATATATAGGTTAACCAACGTACCCACCCACGTAAGTCCATCCAGACAAGTTGGCTACCTGTGTAAGAGCTGCCCTCCATTTGGGGATATTGTGATTCTTGTCCTTGTTGTTTTCCAACTGAGCAAAGGCCTCACCAAAAGTACCACTTTGATGTCGTACATCTGTAGGATCAACTTTGTAAAAGACTGGGATAACAATCTGCTTCTTTGATTCTTGGCATTCAAGGATCTTCACAAGTTCATCCAAGCACCAACGTGACGAACCGTAGTCTTCTGAGCATATCACCACAGAAATCTTTGAAACTTCTATTGCTTGAATTAGTGCTGCTGATATGTTTTCTCCTTTCTTGAGCGCACAGTCATCAAAGAAAGTCTTGATTTTCTCTCTCCCCAAAGCATTGTACAAATTATGTGCAAAACCGAAGCGTGTATCTGTACCTCTAAAACTCAGAAACACATCATGTCTGCAGAGAGGGATGAGAGAACCAGAGGAAGAAGAGGCTCCCGGACAGGCCATGACTAGAAGGGATAGATATATATGTAGGAGAATTCTTACATTACATCTAAGATAACTAATACATTCAGAGGTTGTAAGCCAGCGGCCTTAATCTCTATTTGTAATCGAGCACCACCTAAAGAGAGTTGACTTCAGCTACCCTATTATATTTCATGTTTATTGTGACCCTAACAGCTAGCCCGCAAGTTTAAATTTTTTTATTTTTTATTTTTTATTTTTTTTATTTTAAAAGAAAGAGTTGGTAAGAGAAATTTTATATATACTCCACAAAGCACTTAATACATACCCCTCTTATTTTATATCTCAAATCAGATTCTATAAATAGGTTAAATGACCAAAACAGACATAAATTATCATAAGAAAAAAAAACTAAGAAAAAAACTAAATGACGCAATACAGTTGTAAACCTAGACATCTGAATTTTGAAATTTTATTTTGTCCGACTATTGATTGATGTTGGACTATTGATTGATGTCGAAGTTGTAACACCAGTTCTCAATTTAATTATCAATTGACCAATGATCTTTTGAATTGAAATTTTAAAAATTGGACAAAATACTAGTCACTCCTTATACTTTTAAAGTCTCTACAGTTTAGTCATCGTACTTTCAATTGCAACTTGTCACTCCTCGTAGTCTTAATTTTCGGCCAATTGGTCCAATCTGTCCAAAATGGTTGTTAACTATTTTCTAATTTCCTTAAATGCCCTTACGTGTTGTTTTATTATTTTTGTTTTTGTTTTCTTTTCCTTTTTCTTCAAAACCAAAACCGAATAATACACAACCCACCATGAAATGATATGTAGCCCAATTAAGTTTGAGCCTTATTGGATAAAAAAACAGGGTAAATTCCTCCTATGGTACCTGATGTATGACTAATTGGACACTTTAGTACCCAACGTTTCAAAGATGACAGTTTGGTACCTGAAGTTAAGTTTTATGTAACACTTTAGTACTTATGTTGACTTCTTTGTTAAATGTAAGAGATAAAATTGATATTTAAGTATAATTTATAAAAATAAAATAAAAACTTACATTTTCTTAATTTTTTGGGTTAAAAACATGTATTTTTTAATGTTTTTTCATTATATTGGAAACATAAGTTAAGAAATTCAATCGTGGTAATGTAAACACTCAGAAGACTACTCCGTAGAGCTATATCTAATTAACCAAATGTATTATTGTGGGTGCTCAAATCACAAATACTAGATTTGCTAAATAAAATTTCAATTATTTTACCTTCAACATAACTCAAATTAAAGTTTAATTCATATTTTTTTCTTTTGACAAAAAATTAAATCATATATTTATTTTCTCCCAAAAGATAAAAAAAAATGATGGATATCAAGGTGAAAACTAATAGCCTTAGCTGCATAACACTCACGTTTTTAATTTATTTTTATAAATAATATCTAAATATCAATTTTACCTTTTACATTTAACAAAGAAGTCAACATAAGTACTAAAGTGTCACATAAAACTTAACTTGAGGTACTAAACTGTCCTCTTTGAAATGTTGGGTACCAAAGTGTCCAATTGGCCATACATCAGATACCATAGGAGGAATTTACTAAAAAAAAATTTTAACCTAGTATAGTAGTGTTGTTTGTAAGCTTAATTATAGGAAATGGTAGTTATTAATTTATATAGTTTCATTCGTGGGAGCTTAGAGAGTGCTATTAATGCTAAGGATGATGATGAGAATTTATTTTAATCTCATTTTGGTTTAAATTGATATGATGGAGATTTGATAAAATTTTATTTCATCGTGATTATGGTGATGTTATATGATTTTGTTAGCAGTATGTATCAAAACAATTTGCATATTTTTTTTATTTTATTTTTTTCGATTGCAATCAGTTTACAATTGTAAAATTTTTAGATTGAAGATCGACAATCATAAATGCATATATTCTTGAGCTTCTCTCAGTTTTGATTTTGAAGAAGAGAAAGTAAAAAAAATAAGAAAAATAACCAAAGGGTTTCTATCAGCCCATTCACCACCATTGAAAAGTTGTTGAACCCTAGAAAAAGCTTCAATAGGCAATCCACCTTTCTCCTCACCGTTAAAAATTGTGGTTGGAGCTCTGGGAGGAGATATGCTCTCAACTTCCCCAAACAATACCTCAGCTCGGAAGCCTTTGGGATAGCACTCCTTCGAATCCCATAGGATGTCTAAGTCATCAGAATTCAGCATCAGTATATTGGCACGGAACATCATGACTTCCCTTTCTGGATCCGAATCCAAGTGGACACACTCCAACACAACATCTCCTTGCACCAAACACTGAATGTGAATTTTGATAACATCACAATTTGCCTGATGGTAGTTTCGAAGTGACTTCCTGTGCATGGAGAAAAGCATTTGGGTCGAAAGATCATCCTTGCTAAGGTGATTCCTACCAAAAATACGAATAATTGGAGTGCATCCATCTTGGGAGTCAAAGTTTGGAGTGGCTCGAAAAATGACACAATCTAATTAATGAAAGTGCTCGCTCAGGAGGTGGCCACTCTGAAGCGATATATCTGCTCGCAACATATCCAAGGTAACGAAGCTGAGATGGGAGCGGATTTAAAGGTGACAACAGCTGCAAGAAACCTTTAGGAGCTTCGCTATGTACAATGTCAAGAGTCTTGCGTTCACCACTATGCAATTTTCTAAATATCAGAAAGCTAGCTAAAAGGAATGCCAATAGCGGCCAACCCCCTCTCTCACAGTAGAGAAGAATAACAGAATGTTCAAGCGACAGCCAACTCTCACAAGCACGAAGAAAATGTTGAATGAGAGATAATGGAAGAAGTGGACAACCCTCATAAAGTCGCTGATAATCAATAACTGAAACATCATTTTCACATAATATCTTAGCAAACTGACTACGCTTCTCACCCTCGCCAAAATTGAATGCAAGGAAGGAGACTCTGGGAATTCTTCATGTAACTTGGTAGCCATTTTACGCAAGTAGATTTGGTACATTCGTTCAGGCAAGACCTCGGTGGAAAAACACGAATCAAATATGTATACACTCTCCACAAATTCAAGCAATCCATGGACCTTCTCCTTGTTATCTTGGGATTTCTTTCTTCTTTGGTTGCTCAGGCCGGCCTCATCTTCTTTCTTGTTTTGATGGTCGAGGCCATTTAATAAGACTAATATATCTTTAACAATCTTCTCGATAAGATCAGATTCATACCTGTCAATGTGAAAATATATACAGAAAATACTTGGCAAATAATGCAAAGTTGCAAACAGATATTGGTGATTAACCAACATTATTTTTCTTTTGAATTTATCATATTTAGCAAACCTGTCATAAGTCCATCCGGACAAGTTTGCTACTTGTGTAAGAGCTGCCCTCCATCTGGGGATATTGTGCTTCTTGTCCTTGTTGTTTTTCAACCGAGCAAAGGCCTTACCAAAAGTACCAGTTTGATGTCGTACATTTGTAGGATTCACTTTGTAAAAAACTGGGATAACAATCTGCTGCGTTGATTCTTGACATTCAAGAATCTTGACAAGTTCATCCAAGCACCAACTTGATGAACCGTAGTTTCTGGAGCATATCACCACAGAAATCTTTGAAACTTCTATTGCTTGAATTAGTACTGCTGATATGTTTTCTCCTTTCTTGAGCGCACGGTCATCAAAGAAAGTCTTGATTTTCTCTCTATCTAAAGCATTGTACAGATTATGTGTAAAACCAAAGCGTGTATCCTTACCTCTAAAACTCAGAAATACAACATGTCCGCAGGGAGGGATGAGAGAACCAGAGGAAGAAGAGGCTCCCGGACTGGCCCTAACTTGAAGTGATAGATATATGAGTTTTTACATCGCATTTCAGAGAACAAAATTTTTCAGAGTTATAAAGCCAGCCCCTATAATCTCCTTCATCCGGAGACTAAGCCTTTAATCATTAATTAATCTAGTACTACTATGTAATATTTTCTTAATTATTTGTAATCACAACCCAACGAGAGCTTACTTGTCTGTTAATAATTAATTTAAAATGATGTTAGTACATATAATTATTATTTTATTATTTTCAATCAAACAAGAGTTTTCTCTTATTTTCTGGTGGATTTCAGACCTGTTCTATAGAGTACAACGTTGGTTGTGCTCTCCATCTATTGAGGGTTTGACGTTGATCAACCCTTCCACACTTATATTGCGTCATTTAGGATTGTTTTGGTCTGCGTAAGTAGAGAGAGAGAGGAGAGAAAGAGAGAGAGGAAGGAGAAAAGAGGAATAATAAACAAATAAATGATTAGAGGAGTTGAAACTGTCAAATTTGACAGTAGAGGGCTAAATGTCAAATCCACGTAGAACCACGTCGGATTTGACATATCGGCTGAAGTTGATCAGTGAAGCCATTTATTACCGTTTAGAATGTCATGTGTCATTTAAAATGTTGGTTGGAGATGCTCTAAGGCTCAAACAAAGCTAGATTCTAGTTCTTCTCATGCCAAAATGTAGGGGCTCCACCATCTTCAATCTTTTGGTCCGATGAAGAAAATGGAAATAACCAAATGGGTGTTGGGGTGTTTGGGTGTTGGGGTTTTGGATGACAAAGTGTAACCCAATGGATGGGCTCAACACCTGGTGGACCTTTGGCTGAAGCCTTGTGCCTTGCCAGTTCCACAAGAGCAACAACATCCAACAATGGGTGTAGAAACTCAATTGCATATGTTACTTATGTTAGACATGTTAAACGGTAACAAGCGTGACCCGTGAATAATTGTACTGATATTGTCTCAATTTAATTACATTTTAGGTGTTGGGTTTTAATCACAAAATTCCACAGTATGATTGGGTATTATCCACTCACTTATAAGTTGTGTTTTATTCATCACGTTTCTGATGTGGGATCTCCTCTCTAACACACCCCCTCACGTTCAACCTAACTCTAGGTAAGCACGTGGAATGAATCAGCAACTAATCGGAAAATTTTCCGATGGCGACATAGCAAAATCAAACCGGCGAAATGTGTGAAAGTCCACAACATGTGAGATATGAAATGCCCATAACGGGCAAAATATATAAGGATCGGGCATGAGAAGTCCAGATCGAACAATATATTTGGAATCCAAATTCCAAATCAAATTAGAGATGTGAGTAGAGAGGGACTCGTTCTGATACCATATTAAAGTAGTCTTGGGTTTCAATCCAAAACTAATTGGCGGAGGTTTGATTTGATTAAGGCAAGAGTTTGATATACCCAGACTAGTTTATCAAGGCAAGAGTTTAGGGCCAAATGGTGGTTTGAGTTTTGAGGAGAGGCAAAAATGCAATGGTTTTGATTCATTTTGTTGCCTACATACAATAGGAGGTTGCAAGCTATGAGTTTAGTAGTTGCTTGTTTCATTTTTCAATCTTACGCCGGTACCACCTAGGTTATTCTATGACATTGAACTGTAAATTCAAGGATGCTGAAAATAAACATCAATATATATAGTTTTGCACTTTTTCTATAACCAGAAGCATAAAATGAAACATAACCAAAACTCCAGAAGCATAAAATGAAACATAACCAGAAGCTTAAAATCAAGCTCATGATGTAACAATGAACATGGTTTTCCCCAACATAACCACTCAACTCTGAAGAAGAAGGACACGAACAGAAATATTCAAGCTCTTCTATTAAGAATGTTCTGAAACTCAAGCAAGGCCTGATTGTAGAGGTCCTCTCCATTTATTCTATTCTGAACCTCCAGCAAGGACTGATTGTACAGATCCGCTCCATTTATTTTCTGCTGAACCTCAAGAAAGGCTCGATTGTAGAGGTCCACCCCATTCATATTCTTCTTTTGGTCGTCGAGGCCAGCCACTTCCAATTAAGGATGGGCATACGGGGTGGGGGCGGGGAACCCGTGGGGAAAATTCGTATTTAACACACGGGGGCGTGGGCGGGTTTACCCATTAAGGACGCGGGGGCGGGGTTGCTGATTTCTCCCGAGGGGTTGCGGGGGTGGGTGCGGGGATCCCCATCACCCAGACGGGGACCCGTTTTGATTTTTTTTTTGTATTTTTCTTTTTCAAACAAAAACTAACATACAAATTTTTTTTACCATTTTACTAATTACTTTTTATGTTTTACTCTTCTTGAGCCGCCGGGAGCAGTAGCGCCGCCGCCCCGCCGCCGGTAGCTCCGCCCCAGAGGTCAAAAACTCCACAAAAAACTGTGAAACTCTCTCAGCAGCGCCCCTGCAGCCACAAGGATTAAATTTTGTCGCCTCCATGGTCATTGGGGGCCTCCTCCGCCGCAGACGGTGGTCCAGACGGCGGTCCAAACACCACCACCTCCAATATTCAGAAAAATCAACCAATCGGACATCAAATTACACTCAATCAACTCCAAACAACGTTCTGAATTCAATTTCAACCTCCAATTACATCGAAAACCTCATTTCCACCACCTCCACCGAATTCACCAAAAACCCTAGAAATTCAAATCCAAAATTATTTTTACCTGGATCGAAGGAGATAAATTTCTTTGGAGGAATTGCTATGCGGGACGAGACTTTCTATTCCCGACTGGAATCGGGTCGATTGGTGGCCGGAGGAAGGAATTCCCTACAATCGGGGTGGAACTTCTCGGGCTTCGCACGGCCAAACGGTGGCGATTCGCCTTGAACCACCACCGCAGACATGACGAGGAGGCCGAGGCGAGTCTAACGGCACTGGCGGCAAGTCGAACGGTGGCCGGATGGCGGAGGAGTTTGGCTGAGTCGGGGAGAGTGAAAGAGAAAAAGAAAGGAAAATTGCGGGGGCAGGGGCGGGGAACCCATTACCCGACGGGGGTGGGGCGATGAATCCCCCATTTGAAAAATCCCCCACATGGGGGCGAGGGCGAGTAGAGGCGGGGGCGGGGAAATCCCTCATATGCCCAAACTTACTTCCAATAAGCCTAATATCTCTTTAACAATCTTCTCGATAAAATCTGATTCATACCTGTCAATATGAATATACATACAGAAAATACTTAGCAATTATAATGCAAGCAATCACCAATATATAAGAAGAATTTATCGTAGTTAATATGCATACCCGCCGACGTAAGTACATCCAGACAAGTTTGCTACTTGTGTAAGAGCTGCCCGCCATATGGGGATCTTGTCCTTGTTGTATTTCAAACCAGCAAATGTCTGGCCAAAACTATCAATTTGATGTCGTACATGTGATGGATCCACTTTGTAAAATACTGGAATAACAATATGCTGCTTTGATTTTTGACATTCAAGGATCTTGACAGGTTCATCCAAGCACCAACTTGACAAACCGTAGTTTTCGGAGCATATCACCACAGAAATCTTTGAAACCTCTATTGCTTGAAGAAGTGTTGCTGATATGCTTTCTCCTCTCTTGAGCTTGCGATCATCAAAGAAAGTTTTGATTTTCTCTCTTTCTAAAGCATTGTACAGATTATATGTAAAACCAAAGCGTGTATCCTTACCTCTAAAACTCAGAAATACAACATGTGTTGGAATCCATGTTAGAATTCACAATACTTCTACTTTTGCTATGGCGAGTGTGATCAGATACCAGTTCGCTGTGGCGAGTGGCGACCTTTTACTCGTGGCGAGTGAAGTATTTCACACTGTTTGCTGTGGCGAATGGTGTTTGAAGAAGAGTAGATGAACTGAACGTATGCAGTCTTTTCTTTGATCTAAAATTCTTAGAGATTACAAAGCATACACTTCCCTTTTATAGGGAGCAAAGTAACCTATAAAATATTTTAAGCTAGAGATCAACTTGACAAATTATATTAATTAGATACTACAAATATCTAGCTGAAAAATCTTAGTAGAATGAACAGTGAAGCAGCTGCTGGAAAGCATATCAGCTTTTCCAGACAAATTCATAGTCCTCTCAGGAAAGCATTAACTTCAACACTCCCCCTTAATGCTTTGCCTCATCATTCCGAGCAGGCCTCTGAGGTATTCAAACCTCTCTCTTGGCAGAGCCTTGGTGAAGATATCAGCAACTTGGTCATCTGTATTACAGTACACCAAATCGATCTCATTCTCTTCTACTGCATTCCTGATGTAATGAAACTTCAAGGCGATGTGCTTGGCCCTACTGTGATAGACAGGGTTCTTGCTCATTGCTATTGCAGACTTGTTATCACTGAGAATGGTGGTTGCTGTTCTGTTTTTCTCACCAAAGTCTTCTATGACTCTCTTTAGCCATATTGCTTGTGAAGTGGCGATTGAAGCTGCAACATACTCAGCTTCAACTGTGGACAATGCCACTAATTTCTGCTTCTTTGAAGCCCAGGAGAACACTCATGTTCCTAGTGTGAAAGTGTATCCAGATGTGTTCTTCAAGTCATCTACACTACCTCCCCAGTCATTGTCACAAAACCCAAAGAGTTTTGGTTCAACATTCCTCTCATACAAGATTCTAAAGTCCATTGTTCCTTGGATGTCTCTCAGGATTCTCTTTGCAGCTCCATAGTGTATCTTGGTAGGATTGTGCATAAATCTGGACATCAAACTTGTTGCATACATTATATCTGTTCTTGTTGCAGTTAAGTATAGCAAGCTTCCCACTAAGCTCCTGTATAAGCTCTCATCAGCAGAACCACTTCCATTTTCCTTGGAGAATTTCTCACTAACCACTAGAGGAATTGCAACTGGATTGCAACCTAGCATTTTGAAATTCTATTTCTTATGAGTAATGAAGATTCCCTCCACTGCTTGAATTATTTCAATTCCCAGAAAGTAATGCAAGATTCTCAAATCACTCATTTCATATTTCATCATCATATCAGACTTGAAATTTGAAATCATTTTTTCACAGCTTCCAGTAAATACCAAATCATCAACATATAAGGAGACAATAAGAATACTTGATTTACCTTCAGTCTTCGTGTAGAGGGCAGGTTCGTTTTAACTCCTTTGAAAACCCATTTATGTGAAATAGGAATCGATCTCACCATACCAAGCTCTTGGGGCTTGTTTCAGGGCATAGAGAGTTTTCTTCAGCTTATAAACTTTCTGCTATTTGCCTTTGATGATGAAACCTGTGGTTGTTCCACAAATACTTCTTCTTTCAACACTCCATTTAGAAATGCTGACTTGACATCAAGTTGGTGTAGATACCAGCCCTTTTGTGCAGCAATGGAAATCAGGCCTCTTATAGTCTCATGTCTTGCTACAGGTGCAAAGGTCTCATTGAAGTCCACTCCAGGTATCTGCGAGTAACCCTTCACCACCAATCTTGCCTTGTTTCTTTGAACAGAACCATCTGAATTCAGTTTGGTTTTGTATATCCACTTCAAACCTATGACATCCTTGTTGTCTGGTTTGTCAACAATCACATTAATCTCCTCTTACATTGCAGACCTCCATTCATCTTCCTTCTTCAAATCTTCCAGGCTCAAACAAGCATGCATTACAACTTTCATACACTTCATTTAAGCTTCTCATCCTTACTGGTGGAGAGCTTGGTGTTGATTGAGTTTCTGAAGGTGCTGGTGAGGGTGGTTGAGGACTATGAGGTGGAGTTTGTTGTGGCGGATTGAGTTCCAGTTCTTGTGGATCCTCTTGTTCATTTTGAACAATATTTTCTTTTTCTCCTTTCTTTTGGACTGAACCTTGGTTCCAATCCCAAGATGAATTCTCACTGAAGAGAACATCTTTGCAGACAATCATCTTCTTCTTCTGCAGATTGTAGAGCCTATAGCCCTTTGATTGAGAACTGTATCCCATGAATACACACTTCTCACTGGTTTCATCCAGTTTGTATCTCAGCTCTTCAGGTATATGTGCATAACAGATTGATCCAAACACCCTCAAGTGATTTACACTTGGCTTCCTACCACTCCATGCTTCAAACGGAGTCTTTCCTTGGACAGCAACTGTTGGATGCATGTTCATTAAATACACAGCAGTATTCACTGCTTCTCCCCAATATTCTTGAGGAACTAACTTGTCATGGAGCATGGATTTGGCCATCTCAATGATTGTCCTGTTCTTCCTCTCAGCTACACCATTCTGCTGAGGTGTGTAGCTAACTGTGAGCTGCCTTTCCAGCCCTATGTCTTCACAGAACTTCTTGAATTCATTTGATGTATACTCGCCACCTCTATCTGTTCTTAACTTCTTCAGCTTGAGACCAGATTGTCTCTCCACCATTGCTTGAAACTTTCTGAATACGGCGAACACATCTGACTTTTGTCTTAGGAAATAAACCCAAGTCATTCTTGTGTAATCATCAATGAAGGTCAAAAAGTATATGTTTCCTCCATCAGTTGTGGTTCTCATTGGACCACAAACATCAGAATGTACTAGCTCCAGAGGTACTTTTGCTCTCTAGGTTTTCCCTTTTGGGAATGGGAGTGTATGTTGCTTCCCCAATGCACATCCTTCACACACTTCATTTACATCTGATATTTTTGGCAGTCCCTGCACCAATTCCTTTTGGTGCAGCAACTTGAGACTCTGAAAATTCAAATGTCCAAGTCTCTTGTGCCAGAGCCAGGGATCATCTTTTTGCTCCATTCTTCTTGCACTCTCAGTAGCATACTTGAGAGTCAGAGGAAAACTTTTGTTCCTCTTCATTTGGATTTCCACCATCAGGTTCTTGCTGCTCCCTCTCTCAAAGATCTTGCAAGTGTCATCACCAAAATACAGGTGATATTTGTGCTTAATGAGCTGACCAACTCTTAGCAAATTTGAATCAAGTTCTGGAACTAGCATCACATCTCTGATGTACATCTTTCCATTTTTGGTTTCAACAGCAACGCTTCCCTTGCCTTTTGTATTCACCAACATTCTATTTCCCATCTTTACTCTTGTAATGCTGTTGTAGTCAATGTCATGTAGAATGTTGGCATTTGCTGTCATATGATTACTGCAAGCACTATCAACAAGCCACACATTCTCTTCTACTGCAACACTTGCAGCATGAGTAACACAAAACATGTTCGTGTCACTCTCCTCTATGTTGTTTGCCTGTTGATTTCCCTTGTAGTTACAATCCTTCCTGACATTACCAAACTTATCACAGTTTGAGCATTTTGGTTTCCCTTTGAACCAACATTCACCTGTATGAAGCTTATTACAGATAGAATATTTATAATACCCTGAGTTACTACTCTCCTCATTGTTGCTCTTCATTTGCTGATTTGATTTTCCCTCCCACTTCTTTCCTTTACCTTTCCAGTTCCTTTTCTTCTTAGAATTCGAACTAGATGGCTCACTCCTATTTGAGTTAAGGTTGAGTGTTTGGAAAGCTTTTTCAGTCTCTTCATCATGACTTGACAACCTATGATCGAAAGCTTCAGAGTTCCCATCAGATCTTGAACACCTAGAGTTTCCAGATCCCTAGTCTCCTCTATAATACTAACTATAGCATCATACTTCCTATTCAAGCTCATAAGGATTTTCTGTACTACTCTCTTCTCAGGTATTGGTTCTTTGTAGGTTCTCATCTGATTAACAATATTCGTCAATCTAGTACTATAATCACTTAACAACTCAATATCATTCATTTTTGTATACTTAAAATTTCTTCTAATAGATTGTACCTTGACAGCTCTGACCTTTACTGATCTTCTATACTCAAGGTTGAGTGCATCCCATGCAGCTATGGCAGTCTTCTCATTCGAGATTCTGGGAAAAATCTCATCTGTGACCAAAGTCTGCAAGATATTGAGTGCTCTAGCATCCTTCTTGATATTCGACTTCAGTTCAGTCAATTGTGCAATTGTCACCTCTTCTGCTGCACCTGGTCTTTTGTATCCTTCTTCTACGAGGCTCCATAGATCTCGTGAGATGAACATGGTCTCCATCTTGATTATCCAGGAATCAAAGTTCTCTCCATTGAACATTGGAACTCTACTTTCTGAACTACCTCCTGATGTAGCCATTCCAGTAGCAGAAAAAAATAAAGACTTGTGTTTGTTTTTTTTGTTTCTGATTCAACAGATGGTACACCCCAGTTGATATTGATCAATAGAGCTCTGATACCATGTTGGAATCCATGTTAAAATTCACAATACTTCTACTTTTGCTATGGCGAGTGTGATCAGATACCAGTTCGCTGTGGCGAGTGGTGACCTTTTACTCGTGGCGAGTGAAGTATTTCACACTGTTCGTTGTGGCGAATAGTGTTTGAAGAGGAGTAGATGAACTGAACTTGTGCAGTCTTTTCTTTGATCTAAAATTCTTTGAGATTACAAAACATACACTTCCCTTTTATAGGGAGCAAAGTAACCTACAAAATATCTGAAGTTAGAGATCAACTTGACAAATTATATTAATTAGATACTACAAATATCTAGCTGAAAAATCTCAATGGAATGAACAGTGAAGCAGCTGCTGGAAAACATATCAGCTTTTCCAGACAAATTCCTAGTCTTCTCAGGAAAACATTAACTTCAACAACATGTCTGCATGGAGGGATGAGAGAACCAGAGGAAGAAGAGGCTCCCGGACCGTCCATAACTAGAAGGGCTAGGGATGGATACGATAAAGAGTTCTTACATTTTATGATTTTATCTTAGACAACTAAAAACTTTCAAAGTTGTAAGCCAGCAGCCTCAATCTCCTTCATCCGGAGGCTAATAAGCCTTTATTTGTAAGCACCACCCAAAGAGAGTTGACTTCAGCGACTAGTCTGTCAATGTTTCATTCTGACCCTAACAACTAGCCCGCACGTTCATGATTATGCTCAAAATGGGTGTGATTCCAGTCACCACCATTGTCATATATATAAACCTACTGCACCTACCCAGAAGAGTTGATTAAGAATTCAGTTTATATATTAGTAGTTGACTTTATCGATCTATAAATCAATGTAATGATGTTGTATATGTAATTTTCTAGAGGAGACTTTGGTTCATCAATTATTAGTCAGAAATTATAATCATTATTTGTACTAATCTGCAATTCAGTACTTCAGTTTCACGTTATAGCACGCTGATCGATCTTGACCATTTCTGTACGTACGAACACTTGCGAACTACTGATCGAGCATCTGTGCATATTCATTGGTCATTAGTCATTAGTCATTACACATCTAGGATGACCACTTTCTAAAACCTCTTGATCGAGCTAGTGTGCCATATTGGGGATGCCGAAACGTAACGCGCATCCCCAAGCTTTGATCTCGTCGGCGGTAACAACTGCAGGAGAAAAGTAGATTTAGTAATCCAATATGGTAGCTAGCTACACTTAAAAGAAAATGCAACTTGACAAGTTTTCAAGGCAATACATTCATTTTTAAAAAAATAATTTTGCAGTAGATGATTGCAAGAGGATGAAAGATTAGCCAAAATAAAAGAGGATGAAAAAAATGTACGTGGTGTTACTAGTCTATATTGCAAAAAGATGTAATGTATTGTACATGTTACATACATCGGTTACACGTACATCTTTTTTTGTGATGAATGATATGTCAGCATTCCGACTACACTGCAGCATAATGATCAGGTAATGGTAGGAGCAGGTAATGGTGAAACAGCCATCTGAACAGTACTTGTAGTGGTGTCTGGAGCATCACAAAGAAAGGTCGCCGTCGTTATGATATTGTCCGTCCATAACAAATAGATGCAACATAAAGGTTATTTGCCCCCTTCTCTTTAATATTTGTAATTGGAAAAGCAGAAGAACGAATTGTCTCCTGTGATTCATATTGAGGCTTCTTCCTAGGCACACTAAGAACAAAAGCGGCCTGATCGCACGTTGCTGCAGTTGCTGTTATCTGATATCCAGAATTCCACCGCTGATGTATCCCTTCACTAGGGTAATGGAAATCTAGTTCAACAACTTGGTCTGAATAATCAGAACACCGAGACATAACAATGACCCATCTACTTCCTGCAGTGGCCATTGACGTAATAAAAAACCCCTCTTTCCACTTTTTGTTAATCCTTTTGATCGGAAATATATCGCTGTTGACTATAAAACACTGCTGCGTAAAATTTGTACCCTTAGACATTACTACTAAAGAACTCCCATTAGCAGCTCCGGCTAATGCACTGATGTAATCGTTTTTCGTCCACTGCTCCATTATCCATTCCTCGTGAAGACAAGTCGGAGCAAGTTCATAAACTTGGGAAGTGAAACCAGTGCCTTCATCCATAATTCTTGTTATTATTATTCTATCTTAGAAGTTTTGCCTATATTATATTGTTTTGTCTTTCTTTTTACTTAAAATATTTCTTTCTTTGTTGTTCAATGAATTCATGTCTCTTCTTTTTTCCTACGACAAGTTTTTTTCGGTATTTACATAATGAAACTTATCATAGTGGCACTCTTCGGTCCGTTAAACCAACTCCAACCAAGAGTTGGCCCTTGACCAAAGACGAGATTGCACAATAAGGCCCACAAATTCTGAGAAGAAGCCACACTGCTAATAAACAATCCATCCTCGTCTCCGAGCATTATAAACAATGATCCATTGTGATACTGGAATACCCACTCTAACTCTCTTCTTTGGTTGTTCATCATCTTCCTCCTCCATTATCAATCTTCCTCTCTTATGACCAACCAGCTTCTGTGCACTATCTGTGTTTATTGGCCTTTGATTAGGATATGGACTTACAAACTTTTCAAACAGTGATACATATTTTGCATAATTGGGTTCTTCATCAAACTTCAAGTTCACCACATGTTCAACAAATTGTCTAAAAGGTCGCTGGAGACATTGCCATCTTCTTCTTGCAGACAAGGAATTCTCTATCCTCTCCCTGGTATCCTTGCCAGGGGAGGCGGCCGCAGAGAAGGAACACAAGAGTGTAAGCTAAAGACTCAAGATCATCTCTCCTACTACTCGTTCTTCCTAATTGAGCATGCACGCTTGCGTAACGAAGTGTTCCTCTAAAAACTTCTGGCCTTTGGTCATAATCAACATGCTGACCAGTTGAGCTATCTCGCCATTTAGTTGCTAATCCAAGATCAACTAAAAAGAGTTTTCTCTCATCACGAGTCCCAGGAGTACCAAGTAGAAAGTTCTCAGGCTTCACATCTCCATGTACATAGCCAAGAGAATGCATGTTCTCCAATATTGATATTGCTTCAATGGCAATACACGCAACCATTTCAACTCCCATTGTTTGATTGCCGTTATTCCGAACATCCCACAAGCTTGGCCCCAACATGTCCATCACCATAATATAATACTCACCTTGCCTGCCCTTATAGTGTACCCGCGGCACACCATGGCTGCCACCAAGAATGTCATAAACTTTCCACTCATGTGGTGGTCCGTAATTGCACCCTGTACTATTGTTGTGCTCGAGTTTTATGGCCACCTCAATGGCTCCTGGTCCAGTTCTCTCGTTTGTATTTACAGGAGAAACAGGCCGCCCGACATACACTTGTCCGAAGCCACCCTTACCCAGCTTTCTATCTAATCTGTAGATAGGGGAACGACCTACAGTAACCTTCGTAGGAAGAGGAGCATTACTGCTGCCTTCTTCTTCAGCCTTACTCCCAACGCCGCCATTACCACCGTCATTCATCTTCACCTCTTTCACTCCCTTCTCAGCAACCTTGCGTTATACTTTATTCACATTCGCTTAAGAGTTATATACCTACAATCCCTATCATACTTAGTCTTGTGCTACATCAGTTATCCCATGGAAGGAATCATATTCCTACAAGGGAAAAGAGTACAAATATTCCTATACTGATCGAATCTCCTAACACATCAGTTTTCTTCGTCTCTTGGCCTTCAATCCCCAACCGATGAGACACTGTAATCGTCTACGGCGAATTAGGGTTTCAAATGGATCAGAAAACTAGGTTCAGGGGAAGCCTTCGATAAGTTCCATTAGATAATAAATTCTTCCATTAGCATTTAGCAGCAGCCCAATCAGTTGCTAATTGAAACGAGTACAGCCCAAAAATACAATTGCTGAAAGCCCAAGGTTCTATTTTCGTTGCGGAAGCCCAAAAATAAAAGTCCATCATTTTTCCTTTTCTTTTGGAAATTAATTAAAAACTTCATTTATGTAAATTACCATAAAAGGCCCAAGTATAGATAAACTTACGAAAATTTACCACTCGACCTAGTCCACAAACAGTAGATAGGGTAATAGATAGAATCCTAAAAATAAAACTAAAATTAAGTCACCATCATCAAATCTAACATAAATAAAAAGATTAAGACTGCCGCTGTCAATTCATCATAAAACAGTCTTTTTCAACATTGTCAAACGGGTGGCGGAGCTGCTAATAATATTAACAGCCCACTTGAGTAATTTGCCATTCTCCCATTGATTCCTATGAATATGTCTTTTATCGATTTTCTTTTCCTAACGGTAGGTCTTGTCGAACCCGTGTCTTCGACGCGAAAAGCCGATGTCCTTACCACTGGACGAAAGAGACCTAAATCTAATAAAATTATGTTCTAGGATAAAAGAATGATAGGAAAACTGTGTCTTTATTGATTGATAAAGAGACCTTTATATAGACATTACATCAAGTATCCTTAGTAATCAGGAATTCCCTATCTAATAAAGAATCTAGACAACTAGCCTTATTAGGACAAGACCACGGAAGTTACGGAATTAACCTTCCTTAAACACTCCCCCTTGTGTCGCGGCCGTAATGGTGCATAAGCTGTTGCCTCGTTAAAACCTTTGCTAGCAAACAAAAACCTCTTGGGCAAAAATAAAAGTATGGTCTAAGGAAAAAGAGTACAACACACCAACTACAAGTAAGTGAGACATGCATAACTAGACTCCCCCTGAAGTCTAGATGAGAACTCCCCCTGATGGTCAATCAGTCTTTGAGTTCGGATAAGCGACACATACCAATGCGCTTTACATGCTTCACAAATGTAGATTTGGGTAGAGACTTGGTGAACAGATCAGCTGCATTATCTTCTGAGCTGACTTGCTTCACTTGGATATTCAAAGTCTCTTGCTGTTGCTGATTGTAGAAGAACTTAGGCGAAATATGTTTAGTGTTGTCACCCTTGATGTATCCCAACTTCATCTGCTCAAAGCATGCTGCATTATCTTCAAATATGCAAGTTGGTCCCATCGTAGTAGACTCAAGTCCACTAGACCCTCGAATGTGAGATATAACTGAGCGAAGCCAAACGCACTCTTTGACTGCTTCATGTAGTGCAATGATCTAAGAATGGTTTGAGGAGGTAGCAACAAGGGTTTGCTTGGTTGATCTCCAAGATATCGCCGTATTCCCAATGGTGAAAACATAACCAGTCTGGGAACATCCTTTGTGCGGATTTGACAAATATCCAGCATCAGCAAATTATACCATCACATCATTTGGTGTATCTTGGTAGGAGGTAGTGCCAAAACTATATCGTGACCACGCTTGGGCATCCTCGTGATCAGGAACGGCGGCGGCAGAGGCAACAGAGGCTGCTTTACGGCAGAAAGCCGAGCCGGCGGAGGTGGCAGTACGGAGGACAGCCGAACCGAGGCCGGGAGCGACAACGGGGCAGCGTGCTGCTGAACCGAGGTCGGTCTTGGCAGCCGTCCGGTGGTGATCCGAGCCACGGTGGGTGCAACTGGATGCAAGGGATCTGCTAGGTGCCAAATCCTGATGAGTGTATCAATAGTACAAGCCCATGTCAAGGTTCCCTTTCAGGTATCAGAAGATGTTCTTGATTCCAACCCAATGACGTTGTGTTGGCGCCGAGCTAAATCTAGCTAACAAGTTCACCGAAAAAGCAATGTCTGGTCTAGTACACTGAGCTAAGTATAACAAAGCTCCAATTGCACTAAGATTTGGATATTCAGCTCCTAAGACCTATTCGTCATCTTCTTTCGGACGGAATGGATGTTTATTGATATCCAAACTTCTAACGACCATGGGAGTGCTTGTAGGATGCATAACTTTGTCCATTTTAAATCGCCTGAGCATCTTTCGGACATATGCAGATTGGTGTACAAAAATTCCACCACTTCGGTGCTCTAGTTCTAAGCCTAGATAAAACCGAGTCCTTCCCAGATCTTTCATCTCGAATTCGGATTTCAAGTAGCTTGCGGTCTCATTGATCTCATTCAGAGTTCTAATGATGTTCATATCGTCAACATAGACGGCTACAATGGCAAATCCTGAACTTGTTCTCTTTATGAACACAAAAGGGCACAACTCATCATTCTTGTATCATTTCCCAATCAAGTAATCACTCAACCGTGTGTACCACATCCTACCAGATTTTCGGAGTCCATATAGAGATCGTCTCAACCTGATAGCAAATGAACTTCGTGATTTTTGCTCACTTGACTTGGGTAACGAAAGTCCTTCTGGCACTTTCATATACATCTTCGTATCTAGATCCCCATAAACATACGCTGTTACAACATCCATAAGTTACATATTAAGTCTCTCTGAGACTACCAAACTGATTAACTATCGGAAGGTAATAATATCCATGACAGGAGAATTCGTCTCCTCATAATCAATTACAGGGCGTTGAGAAAAACCTTGCGCCACAAGTCAAGCTTTATATTGCTGGACTTCACTATTCTCATTTGCGCTTTCTGACAAAGACTCATTTATGTCCAACAGGCTTCACATTCGGCGGTGTAGGCACGACCGGTCCGAAAACTTACATTTTCTTTAGAGTCTAATTTAGCCTGGATTGCTTCTTCCCACTTCGGCCAATCCGCCCTACGTTGACACTCATCAACAATGCGGGGTTCCATATCGTCGTCGTCAATTATTTCTTGAGCAACGGCGTAGGTGAATGCATCATCGATGTATATGGAATTTTGTTCCATAAGATTGTGCATGCATAAGAAGTTTAGTGAGATTTCCTTGTTCTCCAACATCAACGGTGAGTCTTAGGCATCCCCCAGATGATTCAGAGTTGATTCTTGGACATAGGTATAGTCGGAGACAATCTCGTGTGACGGCGTCACAGTATCGATGATGAACGGATCGCTTTGTGCCTGAACACATGTCTTCTTCCTAGGTACAGTGTCCTTGGAACCTATTGGTCTCCCACTCTTTCTAGGAGGATCCGAAGTCGACGCCGGCCCTCCACTTGGAGGTGCCGAGCCTAGGCTGCCGACGGCACCTAGGGCTACGGGTCCGGGACCAGCGGCGCGTGCTCGCGCGTGGCGAGGAATGTTGAGCCTTGCAGGTACATTCGCAGAATGTATGGTCGATCTTGTCACTTTCGCAATATCAGTAAAGGAGTCGGGGATCGAATCAGCAACCTTTTGTAGTTCCAATATGCGGTGTATTTCGGTCTCACACTGAGACGTAAGGGGATCATAACGAGACATAGTGGGAGAGAACCACGTCAATTCCTGACGTTCACTAGGGACGGATGCGGCCCCATCTCCCCCTAACGGCGGGAAGGATGTCTCATTAAAGTGACAATCTGCAAATCTTGCAGTAAACAGATCACCTGTCGTAGGCTCTATGTAGCGGACAATTGTTGGTGCTTCATATCCAACATAAATAGCTAATCGTCGTTGTGGACCCATCTTGGTATGCAGTAGAGACGTGATAGGCACATATACGACACAACCAAAAGTACGCAGATACGAAATATCAAGCTCGTAACCAGTTACCAACTGGTACGCACTAAATGGTTGGCTATCTGTGGGTCGTAGACGAATAAGCATAGCTACATGTAGTATTGCATATCCCCATGCCGAAACTGGCAAATTAGTGGCCATGACAAGGGAGCGAGCAACAAGTTGTAGTCTCTTGATGGCTGCTTCTGCAAGACTGTTCTGAGAATGAACATGGGGTACGGGATGTTCAACTTCAATCCCAACTGACATGCAATAGTCATCAAAATACTTTGATGTAAACTCTCCAGCATTATCCAGTCTGATAGACTTAATCGGATTGTCCGGGTGGTGAGCCCGAAGCTTAATGATCTGAGCTAGGAGTTTAGCAAATGCAGCATTCCTCGTGGACAACAATGCGACGTGTGACCAACGCGTCGATGCATCAACCAGAACCATAAAATATCTAAATAGTCCGCATTCTGGTGTTATAGGTCCACAAATATCACCTTGTATACGTTGTAGGAACTGAATATTCTGTTTATTGTCAATAGCAAAAGATGGTTTTGCTTGAAGTTTTGCTAGTGAACAAGTTTTGCAAAACGAACGATGAGCATTGGACATCGCTACAGAAGCATGAGAAGCAGGAGGAGGCCGAACCTCTCCTTGGAGCCGAGAGGCTGCATGGTGGCCGAACCGAGGCCGAGGCGCCCTTGCACGGCGTGGGCTCGGTTGTGTCCACTCTTCTGGTATCTTTTTTACTTTTGTGATCTGAAAAACGGATGACCGTGGGAGCATTTCAGAATACGAATCATCAGATCACGACCCGGATGGCCGAGTCTCTCATGCCAAAACATGTAAGCATCTGAATCGCATAAGACAACAACATGTGATTCATTGGCTCGAATGGTTGTAAAATACATGTCATTTCGAACACGCTTACACTTCTCCACAATGCGAGTGCGCAGATTCTCAGTGGAGTTGATCAACAGATATTCAGTTCCATCATCAACATAAGTGCTGAGGTGATGATCGTTATCACGCACATCCTTGAAAGCTAGCAGGGTTCTTGGCGCCTTAGGCGCATATAGAGCGTTGTCTACCCGAATTTCAGTGCCATTTGGCAATAAGAATTGAGCAGTGCCACGATTCTTAATGACGGGTCCGGTTCCTGTCATCGTAGATAACGACGATTCTCTTGGCGAAAAATCCAAAAATAATTGTCGATTCCGCAGAATCATGTGAGTCGTTGCACAATCCAACAAACACTCGATCTCGCCTTGATACATCTACAAAAACAATGTAAATTGAATCAATTGTCTATATTAGACTTTCTGGCGAACACTCTAATAAAAGTGTATTGAAGCAATTATGTCATCACAAAACGAAGTGCATTAAGGCTGATAACAAAGCCATGTCATCCATAATTTAGATAAAGAGACAAGCCATAATTTGATCATCGAATACCAACATAGAGAGAGCATAGCCTAGAGTAGAGAGATTGTAAGACCGGAAATCACAATTGGTGGCATGGCCGAGCCAAGGCCGGGGCCAAGCCAAAGCCGAGGCCAAGGCGAGGCCGGAACCATAATGATGCCGAGCCGAAGCAAGGAAAGGGGGGTTAGGGCTGGTCCGGCGTGTAGGCAATCGATGCGACGGTTGAGCTAAATCTGAACCATGTTGTGTCTGAAGACAAATCGTTGCCGAGCCGATATTGTAAATGTTGCATTTTTCGATAGGCTATCGTTGTTGGTTTCAAAACCGGGTTCGGTGTCGATTCGGCATGCTGTAAGGCTGCCGAGCTGCCGAGACAGGCTGCGTGGGCGCTGCCGAGGCTCTCTGCGTGGGCGCTATCGAGGCTTGCGGGTGGCGTGCTATTGAGGCGCACTGCCGGGCTGCCGATATGCGGCCGAGGGACGAGCTACCGAGCGGCCAGCTAGAGGTGCCAATAGGCTGCCGAAAGGCTTGCCGAGGTGATGCCTAGGTCAAGGCTGGGTATGCACTCACAATTTTAGTGATTCCCTCGTTTTATCTTTGTGATTTTGTTTCGGATTTGAGTTAACATCACTAAAATCGTGGTGAACTCAAAATAAGTATGTCATTGAGAATTGGACGCATTGAACCAATTTTGCTTTCATAGGCATGTAAAAATCTCGAATCATTCATAGAATAAGAGAAATTTTATTGATGACAACTCAAAAGTACATCAAGGATGTTCTAAAAATAAACGACTTATCGAACAAAGTCGGAACTATGACTAAAACAAGCCAAAATAATAATAAAATCAAACTTGAACATGTATCTCATGACCTAAGTCAAATACTTATTGATAATCTGGGATATCATACTCCTTAGTCTTACGCTTCTTAGTAGGTTGGAAGTCATCGACGGTGAAGTTGGTATCTTCTTCATAGTACTCTTCTTCCTCAAAGTCTCCTACATAGTTCGTTTCTTGTTCCATGTATTGCTTGTGTTTCTTGTAAGCAGCTTGGACATCTCTACTTGTTTTGCAATCACATTGAAAGTGATTCTTGGAGCCGCATTTGAAGCAAGGAGCCGAAACTGAGCTCGAGGCGTAGCCACCACACTCGGGGCCGGAACCGAACCGGTTCCCCCCTCTAGGAGCAGCGGCGCCGCCGCTGTCCCGTTTCCAAGTGAGGTTCCGGCTAGGGCCGGCGCCTTCTCTTCCTCCACGTGTGGCTCTTGGCGCACGCGGTGGTGGTTGTGCTTGACGTTCACGAGGTTGACTATTTTGCTTTGGAGCTTTACCACGGGCTTGGTGAGATTCCGCTAAGAATTTCGGACCTCTAGGCCTTTTGTTGGTAGTAAGAATCAACTCATGATACATCTCCTTTCTTTGAAGCACATTCATCAAGTCACTGAATGTTTTGATGGTGCCTTTCTCACGGAAATCACGGTACTGATGCAGATTCTGGGAACGTCGTGAAAGTCTTCTCCATCATATCATCGTCGGTCTTGTCGACCCCACAAAAGCTCAGATCAGACTGTAAATTAAGCATAGTCTGATGGTATTCCTGGACGGAATCAAAATCCAACAAGCGGATTTGCTCCAAATCTGACAGAAGGTCAGGGAGTTGTGCATCATGCACATTGTCAAAGCGGTGTTTGAGGATGTCCCATAGCTCTTTGGGATCGGTCTTCCTCAGGTATTGCTTCTTGAGTGTTGGATGGATATGGCGCCTGAGAAACATCAGGACCTGAGCTTTCTGTTCAGGAGAAGCTTGCAAGTTTTCATCCTCAGGAGGGACAATGGTAGCCGTAAATCTTTTGCCAATGAAGGTGTTCTCTACATCTGAGACTCACCTCTTGTATTCCTTGTCTTGGACATCCAAGATGTCGAATTCTGGACGCTGAGTGTCAGTCATCTACAAAACACAAATAGGGAGACGTTAGTATTTTGAATACTAATCAAGTTTGATTTTTTTTTTTTAGAACAGTGCCAAGATATATTATGGTCACATAAATCGATGCAAAAATGACTCCAAGTCACAATCGATATCTTCCCTTTATTTTCTTTTGAAAAAGAGACGTTATGGTTCACAGTGACATCACAGTCACAAGCATAACGATGGCTGGTAACATCACAGTTACCCCAAAAACGTTGGCACCGGGGTGACTAAATCCCCGTATGCCGTCCCGAGAAGCGATAGAATCGGGATGAGGTAGCAGGGACACGAAAAGGTCCCAGAAGAAAACACAACCCAACTATTGAAATTTCATAAGCGGGAACTTTTATAAAATTTTTACCTCTTCAATTGAAGCTTGATCGAAGGAGACTTGACTTTTGGGGAATCTTGTTTTCTTTGATTTTTCTTGATTTCTTCTAAGCAACGAACTAGGCCTTGAAGAGCGTTTGTTTGGCTTGCGAGCAATCTTGGCCTTCGAGGTTTGCGTGCAAAAGGAAGCACGCAAGGGCTACCGAGCGGGTTGCGCAGCAGGACAGGTACTGCCGAGAAGAAATCGACGGCGCCGGAAGGGAGGACGGCGGCCGGCGACGGTAGGTTTTAGGATTTCGGAAAAAAAAAAAAAAAAAAAAACTTTTTTTTTCGGAATCAGGGTTTTAGGGCTATTAGACGGGAGGGTAGAGCAACGTGCTGATAACGTGTTCTAGGATAAAAGAATGATAGAAAATTGTGTTTTTATTGATTGATAAGGAGGCCTTTATATAAGCATTAAGTATTCCTGGTAATCAGGGATTCCATATCTAATAAAAAATCTAGACTACTAGCCTTATTAGGACAAGACATACCACAGAAATTACGGAATTAACCTTCTTTGAACAAAGTCAAAATTAAAGAGATGAAATGATTCAAAAATTCAACTCGTAATGAACATGATCACACGAAACGACCAAATTGGGACAATATTGTAAAAAAGAACAAGAACTAAGTGTAATTGGGGTTGAAAACCCACGGTGAGTTCCCATAAACCGCAAGGTATGTGATCAATCCCACACCATTTATTAAATCATTATAATATGTGAATTCATCCAAGACATGCATGGTGTTAATTTGTATTTCACATTAATTTTGACTACTTCACATTATGCTGTTGACAATGTTACAAACAACAAAAACAAGGTAGTGAACTTGAACTACGCATTAGCTTCAAGTTGATCTACAGCTAGCGCAAATCACTGAACTTTTTCCTTGGCAGTGATTACAGCGCTGGAATCCTGTTTCACCACAATCTTTACATGAAGTCGACAACGAATTACGTTGACTAAGAACTCGGCGAAACCAGCCCTCCTCTAAAAGCTTAAACACCTCCTCAGACCCACCCACATATCTCCCTTTGACAAACAATCTCGGAGGTATAGTAGCTTCACTTCCTTTGTTTATCATCAGCTCCCTCAACTCTTTGAGGTAACCTTCATGCTCCCATGATACGTCACACTCGGAAAACATCACCCCGAGGTTCGTCAGAGCCGCTCGGAGATCATTGCATGCCTGGTAAGTCCTCAACACCGCTCCCAACGATGTTGTATAGAGGACTATCTTGTCTCTTCCACCCGGTGGACATATACTCTCTAGCTGATCAAATGGATGCTTGATTCTCATCAGCTTTCTATATCCCATGGGAATCAGCCGTGGCTGGGGCGGAGGAGGTGGGGGAGGTAATGCTTGGGATATGTCATGAACAATGTCTTCGATCAATTGCATCTCATTCCTGTTAGTTTAAAAGGCCAGCCTTATGATATTGTAGATCGACTAATTGATAAAAGAAAGATAGACAAGTATATTTTCCTATTAACATACCCTCCTTCTTTGAAAGGCCAACCAGCTAAACTTGCTGCTTCTGTAAGTGCTGCCCTCCATCTTTGGACATTCTCCTTGTTATCTTGGAATTCCTTTTCATGCTTAGCGAGTGCTTCACCAAAACTACCCTCTTGCTTCCTAATATCCGAAGGATGCACCTTATAAAAAATAGGCATAACTGTTTGTTTGTTTGTTTTTCTACATTCGAGAATCATAACAAGTTCATCCAAGCACCAAATTGACGTAGCAAAGTTTTTGGAGAATATAATGACAGAAATCCTTGATGTTACTATTGCTTGAAGAAGTTCTCCTGATATGTCTTCTCCTTTTCTTAGCTTATCGTCTATAAAGATCTCAATTTTCTTCTTAACCAAGGCATCGTACAAATGATCTCTGAAATTTCCGCCAGTATCATCACCTCTAAAACACAAAAATACATCATAATAGGATTAATAGGTGAAACATGAAGAGGATGAAGCTCTCTGATTGACCATATCTAATGTATACGAGCTATTACTTTTGATTTCAGAGAACTAAATAGACACCAGCCTGGCCTTTTATCATTTCTCAATCTAATTGACTAGCAGCCGGTATACTAGGTGTCGTGTTTGAATTTTACTTATCAGAGAAGGGTGATTTCTTAATCTGTATATAGTATATACTGTAATACACCATCAGAGACGAAAATTATTCCCTGCGTGACTCAAGCATGTGCTTGAGTCCGCCAAAGCTGACGTGGCAGTTAGTCACAGAAGGTGGAGAGGACGCGCGGCTATCGTGCGAGTCCCGTCTTTCCTTCGGCACTGCTGCGGTCTCTCCTCTGCTCCCGTTAGTGGGCGATCTGCTCTGCTTTGCATCACTATGCTCTTATATCCCTCTCTTCCATTCTCATATCCCTCTCTCTTCCTCTCTCTTCCGTTCTGTTGGGGTCAAGTGCCTGCAACCCCAACCAAAAAGATAGACCCATCAGAGGATGATGGTTTGCTTGGAAATAGTACTGCCGTTCAGTCTACTCCCGGAAAGCTTGCTTCAACTCCAGCAAAGCTTGTATCTACTCCAGCCAGGTTGATGTCAAGCACACCTGCACCGCACCCACCACAGCGATGTTTTATGAGCCCAGAGGATAGCTCGCCAAACAAGTTGGTCAGGCGTCCTCCACGCACCAGGTCGTTGAAATTTGACACTCCTGTCAAGAGTAGAAATGCTGAAGATGAGGTTCTTGATATGGATGACGGATCAATTGATAAGGACATTCTTGATATCCTTCCTGGGGATCTTTTGCAATCGGTATGTCTCCCTGTAATTTCTATAATTGATTAAAAGGTCACTAGAGCATCTCCATAAAATAGCATATCCCTATTTGTGCCTATTGAAAATCTCTGAGACTTGCTGATTTTATAACCATTCATGTATGTGTTTTGATATGAGGGGATAGATTAGATGAAATGTAGGCAAGTTCATCTGGTGATGACAACATTTACCACTGCATCATGTTTATGATATGCACATGACCATAAGGCTTTCGCAAACTGAACTTTTTCTGCATCCAGCCTGCTGTGTATTTTCGTGCAACCTTGTTTTGGCTTCCTAACATATTAGTGTAATGTCCATGTTTTTATTTGCTTTTGATTCATACCTATGTAGTAGGATCAACATAGCATGGATTTTTTAATGCTCAAATTAGTCATAAATTTTTTAGCAACCAAGTGACAGTTGGAATATGTGCTTGGTAATCAATCTCAGTATCAGCCTTCATATAAATGAAGATCATGTGCTGTAATTTTGAGAATGTGCTGTATCTTTGCAGCTTAGAGAGAAGGAGCGGAGGGCAATAGAGGAGAGAACTCCTGCCATCACACAAGCTAAGAGGCGGCAGAAAATGATTGCCAACTTGCATAAACTCTTTAACATGATTCATTTCCTAGTTCAGTCAATGAATCGTTCTTTTATCACCAAACAGGAGCTTGTACACAAGATGCTACAAATACCCAATTGTGGCGACTTGGTTGTGTCGTAGGAGCTAGTACATGTCCAATTTCAGTGGTCGTAAGGTATGAAATTGAAATATGAGTTCAATCTTACTTCAGCAAGTGTTTGTGAATTATGAAATTTGAGTAATTATACTCAGTTTGGGGGTTGTACGAATGGGTCAGAAACACCTAGCAGTAGTTTGGATTAGCCATGTCAATATAGTGTGGGTACTTTTCGAGATCTGTTGATGCTCAATTTCTATACTTAATGAAGGTTTAGTATCTTCATCTACTTTGAACATACTTCGATCATGATGCGTTATGAAGAAAAGCTGTGGTTGTATGAGTATTAATACTATCATGCCATGCACCTTACATAGTAATTCTTTAGGGGTTGGGTTTATCTGGGTTTGGTTTTGCGCTTGCATTTGACTGTATGCATTTGATTCTATGGATTACTATATGTGTTATGTTCAATTGCTGTGCACTTTTCCAAGTTATGCACATCTCTTGGTTTCGTTGAATTTGTTCACCATGCTCACAATTGTGTTTTGCAGGTAGTTTAAAAGAATCTCTTTCCTCTGCACAGGTATGTTCTATTGTCTTTTTTTTTCCCCTCTCGTATGAGTGTCTGCAATTCTTCTGTAAGCTTATGTTTTATTTGACTTTTTCTCGCTGATTTGAATTGAGCAAAAAATTTCATTCTATGTCAGGTTGGATCATATAGAAACTGTAAGTAGCAGCCAGTTTTAGAACTCTTAAAGGTAGTTACAGCTTGCGAGGACCTGCCTTAGTTTGGAGCCTAAGCTCCACATAACTGTGAGTCAAATTTTCGCTCTTGACTGATTATAGATTTATAATTCAGTTGAAAATATATGCTTTTCACTATGCTTATCAACTGAGTTGCGTTTCTTTCCCTCTAAACACTTAAAACAGAGAAAATTGATTACTTTTGTTTTGTTGTTTCGGTGTCATATGAATCTAATATGTTTTCTGGGAAATATGTTACAAAACCACAATTTGTAATTTGGGAGTTGGTTTGCTGTGTTTTGGAATATCGATATGGGTTTAATGTGGATAAAGCAATATTCCATCATTGAGCGTAAGGTGCCATATATTTTTGTCTAGGAAAGTTCTGATATATGAATGTTGAGAGCTTATTCCCTGCTTGTGCTTGAGTAAAAAAAAAAAAGTGACGTGGCAGTTTGTAAGGGAAGGTAGAAAGGACGCGCGGTTAGGTGCGAGTCCGAGCTTTCGTTCCTCTCTTCTGCTCTCCTATCTCTCTCTGCTCCCATCTCCCATCTCTCCTCTCAAATCCCTCTCTCTTCGTCTCTTCCGCTCTCATATCCCATATCCCTCTCAATTTCTATACTTAATGAAAGTTTAGTATCTTCATCTATTTTGAACATACTTCGATCATGATGTGTTATGAAGAAAAGCTGTGGTTGTATGAGTATTAATACTATCATGTCATGCATCTTACATAGTATTTGGCTACATATGTCGTTTTAAACATGATATACAGTTTTATTCAAAAAGGAAAACATGATATACGGTTCAATATTTGTGCTCTTACTGCATATTCCATTGGTGCATTGTTTGTGGCATGTAAGAGTACTAATGTCCTTTGCATTCTGTTGTATTTTCCTCATTCATTTGCTCCTCTCATTTCTTTCTGAAATGACATCAGATCGGCACCGGAAGGAGAGTGTGGAGTCCTCGCTGCCAATCTGTATGCAAAGAGTGTTTTTGGGGAGGATGCTTTGGTGAATTCGAGTGTTGAGAAACAAGCAGATGGTAAGCTAAGTGGATACATTAGAATCAAAATCAAGACTCAAGGTATTGCACTGAGTCTTGGAGACAAAATCACCTTGAAAAATGAGGGTGGTTCTTGATTGGAGGACCTCTTGCCTAGTTTTGCAGCATTCTATACCTACTTCAGCACTTCCTAGTCTGCTTGCAGCATGAGTCTCCATCATTGTTCATCTCACTTTTAATTGCCTTTACATGTTTCTTGAGGATCGAATGTATTATAGACTCTTTCTTATGTTGTCGGGACCTTGGATGTTGCATGGATTGCTTATCTTTAGTATCTAGGCTGCTAGCAGCACGAGACTTTCCTTTGTTCATCTCACTTGTAACTATTTTATATGTTTCCCAGGATCGGGGTTGCAATATATTCTTTAAATTTGTCATATAAATTTCTCGTAATGCACCAATTTGTTAATTGCAATTAAGGTTTTTGACTTTGTTGTCGATGTGATTGAATTCTATATTTACGCCTCTGTGGTGTTTCAGTTTTGCAAGTGAAGATTGGTTTTAAAATGGTATTCTTTTCCATATTTTTGGTAAGTTTGGTGGAAAGTAAATGAGTAGTGCAGAAAGAACCTCGAAGAACTTTTTACTACACTCCTCTCAAGTTTTATTGATCATTAAAGCTCACAAGTTTGTTTGGTTAATTCTTGGGAATTCTCAAACGAGAGCTTATGAAGCGACTACATGGAGGAAACGTTTCGTAAATAATCGGCACCAGCCGATGTCATTGTTACCTTTATTTAGAGACCCTGTATAAATTTTGTGCACTTCGGACCTCGTCTGACCGTCATAACTACGGTAAATCAAAAATATCACTAACATGTCCTAAGGGAGAACCCATGACCGGGATGTGAACGGCGAAAGCCGTTTACATTTCCCAAACCACGTAATTTTTGCCACTCAACGTGTGCGGTCGAATCACAAAAACTCATTCAGCAAGGCTCCGGTCAATGGGGTGTTGTTATTTAAAAATGCCTCTTTTTAGGTTGACCGGAAGTTCGGAAGGTCAAACGAGGTCGTAATTGGATGAAAATTTGACGAGGTCCCTAAATATATATATAGATCACATCGTATGGTGTCGATTGACCATACTCGAACCTTGGGTTGTCGATCACCAAAGTGTGTACTAATGTATCATAACCTTTATAGTAGGTTTGAAAGCAAGTTGTTGCATTATGAAGCGACTACATAGAGGAAACGTCTCGTAAATAATCGGCACCAGCCGATGTGACTGTTACCTTTATTTAGAGACCCTGTATAAATTTCGTGCACTTCAGACCTCGTCTGACCGTGAGAATCTTCAGTAAACCAAAAATGCCACTAATATGTCCTAAGAGAGAACCCATGACCGGGATGCGAACGGCGAAAGCCGTTTACATCTCCCAAACCACGTAATTTTGCTCACTGAGCATGTGCGGTCGAATCACAAAAACCCATTCAGCAAGGCTCCGGTCAATGGGGTGTTGTTATTTAAAAATGCCTCTTTTTAGGTTGACCGGAAGTTCGGAAGGTCAAACGAGGTCGTAATTGGATGAAAATTTGACGAGGTCCCTAAATATATATATAGATCACATCGTATGGTGTCGATTGACCATACTCGAACCTTGGGTTGTCGATCACCAAAGTGTGTACTAATGTATCATAACCTTTATAGTAGGTTTGAAAGCAAGTTGTTGCATTATGAAGCGACTACATAGAGGAAACGTCTCGTAAATAATCGGCACCAGCCGATGTGACTGTTACCTTTATTTAGAGACCCTGTATAAATTTCGTGCACTTCAGACCTCGTCTGACCGTGAGAATCTTCAGTAAACCAAAAATGCCACTAATATGTCCTAAGAGAGGACCCATGACCGGGATGCGAACGGCGAAAGCCGTTTACATCTCCCAAACCACGTAATTTTGCTCACTGAGCATGTGCGGTCGAATTGCAAAAACCTATTTAGCAAGGCTCCGGTCAATGGGGTGTTGTTATTTAAAAATGCCTCTTTTTAGGTTGACCGGAAGTTCGGAAGGTCAAACGAGGTCGTAATTGGATGAAAATTTGACGAGGTCCCTAAATATATATATAGATCACATCGTATGGTGTCGATTGACCATACTCGAACCTTGGGTTGTCGATCACCAAAGTGTGTACTAATGTATCATAACCTTTATAATAAGTTTGAAAGCAAGTTGTTACATTATAAAGAGACTATATGGAGGAAATGTCTTGTAAATAATCAACATAGGCCGATGTGATTGATACCTTTATTTAGAGACCCTGAATAAATTTCGTGCACTTCGCACCTTGTCTAACCGTTACAATCTTCAATAAACCAAAAACGTCACTAATATGTCATAAGATATTACAGCGCCCCTCTTCAAACCCAAAAGGGAAGGGGTGGGAGTCGCCATCATTTATACTTGCACACGAAAAAAAGGAAGAAAAGTAATGCACAGGGGCAAAACGATCTAAATAATTGATGCAACTGATGGAAGTAACTGCCAATATACAAAACATCAACCATCTAATACTGATAACTGTCGCATATTTTTTCCATCCTGTTATTCTAAATGGGCAAAATCCACCGCTAATACTACTAGTCATCCATGCGGATGAGAATGCCAAAATAACAGTGCAGAAGCAGGACTTGGCCAGACTAAAACATTGTCTGCAAAATAAATTCAGGGTTTCTTTGATTGCTTAAGATTGATGTCATGCTTGATAAAATTTACCCTGTGTAGCATCGACTTCACATCCCGATCAAACTCATTCCCTGTCTGTAGGGTCCGCTGGAAAGTTGCATTCCTTTGATCCGCTTGCCGTGCATATAGAATCTTGTTGTGAGAGTCTATACGAGCCTGCAGTGATGTAAAGAGTCAATACAGAACAAACAATTTTCAAGCCACAACAAGCCCAGTACGGTTAGATAGCATTTCAAACCACACCTGAACTTGGTAGTCAGTGATCAAAGCTTCAAGTTCTTTCTACAGGCCTGCAACATCAGTTTTGAAAGCATTAGCCATCATGTTTAGATCTACAGACACAAAGGGGTGTGTTTACTAGATAAGGGCCTTGTTGCGGATCTGGTCAGAGTGTTTCGAGGTGGTCATGCAAATGGATGTCTAGCAACAAGTTAGCTTTGAGCCCAAGGTATTCCAAGCATGAAGCATAACGGCTAAAACAGAAAAGGAAACAAATGTTAAAGAGACTGAATTTGACATAAGATATCAGCTCCACTACAAGTTGCAATGGCATACAGATAATACTAACAAGGAATTAGAAATGGTTTGACGCGTTGAAATTGAAAAGAGAGGAACTTCAAACTAAAACATGCTCCAATGCCAATTGATATAAATGTTTCGAACACACACACACTATAACATACATTCATTTCTATACATATTTTAATCTTGTCAGGAAACTTGACATTTTTGCACCAAATAGTATATACAGGGAAAGATCAACTAGTAAGTACGATCATGGAAGATTACCTTGAGTAGAAATCATTGATGATCTCCCTTATTTTAGGCACCAATTCTAAAAAGTTCCGGAAATTCAGGTTATCTATAACTTTGTTCTGTCAAATAAAAGCACTTGATGAGAAAAGAAAAGAAGGAGCCAAAAAAGAACGGTAGAAAATAAAAGGAAAGAGTACATGCCTTCAGCTCCGTTCGGTCAAAACTTGCAAGCGCACAAAGCCCACCATAGGTTGCAATGTCTTGAGGTGCAATGACTTCATTGTAGTGGTTTCCTAACCCATGTCCAGTATCCTTGAACTATCCAAGAATTGTAAATACCAAAGTGAATAACATAGATTAAAACTATATGTCATAACACCAGGATAGCTGTCATACATCTTAGAAGTCTCACAAGAACAACAATATAGCTATCATAAGAGTTTCAAATGATATAACTGTATAATGGTTTGATTGCACTAATCCAATTCAGAAACAGACTAAAATTTCAACTAACCAAGAACCATTTTCGAAAATTAGACGCTAGGCAACACTAAACCAGCAAAAATTATTGCCTAAGATCTTCCTGTAATACACACACTAACTAACTAGTTAATTACAAATACCCACCACACCACCACGAAGATTGACATTTTTCCTCTCACCCAGCATTGCACTGTTCTCACAACGGCACCTCACAATACCAGCAGTTGGATCACAAGACAAGACAGTGAGGGTAATGGTCCCATCCGCCCATCAAATGATTTGTAAAATTACATGTGCTGTAATTTTGATGCCTTGTGCAGCTTCGATTTGACTGTGGTGCAGATAAGTTCCCTGAAACCAAGAAAAGTACCGTCACCATCTGACATAATGGGGACAGCTGGCATTGTCTCAGGACATCAAGGGTTCATAGCAGACAACCAATAAGACGTTTTGACTAAAAAAAAATTAGAACTGAAACGAAAACCATACCTTGACATGAAGTTAAATGGGGTGTCAACTAAGCTCGAATTGAAACAACCATAGGTCCTTAAAAGAAAATAAGAAAGCAAAATCAAGAATGATAATCATCTTGAAACCATGCTGACAATTACCATCGGTAACCATTTCTGAAAGAACTGATGCCAAAAGTTTGCAAGCATTACCAAAGTAGCAGGAAAAGTTATATTTCATTAAATACGCCACAAAAGGGAAACTCTATGAAACAATTAAAACATTCCTTTTCAACAATCAAAAGTGCGGTCAAAATAAACGATCTGAAGGCTGTGATAAAATTCAAATTCATAGTAGGCAGCAGCTTTTGTTTTGTTATACTGTAATTTCTAGTCAAGCAAATACTGAAATTACCAATGGCATTGAATCTGCTTCTATGACAAACTGAGGAACAGACATTTGAGTTTGTAAGATAAATTTACTAGTACAGAGCCTCTGAGCAATTATAAATTTTAAATACTTTTCGTGACAATAATTTTTTTTTTTATAACTTTATTTCTTTTGATGAAAAGGTAGAAGGGAAACAAAATCAGGAGCTCTTCAAAACCAAAATCAGGAGCTTTTGTTTTTTTATAACTTTATTTCTTTTAACTTGATCAAGTCTTGAGTTTCTAAAGTGCAATGCAAATGCTATTCTGCTGTTTTATGTGGATATATCTAGCATATGAAAAACCCACAACAAAGAAATTGGAATATGCCAAAGTAATATGATTACTGAACATCAATGAAAAGGCCAGTATAATTCAATCAAACAATAGTACAAACTAGCCAGTCTGCCAGCGGGATGCCACGGTTTTTCTTTTTTGTAATTTTTTTTATATCAATTGAACTGTATCGCCCTAAACCCAATCAAAATAAGCTGTAAATTCAAAATCTGATGCAGGGGAAGTAGCATATTCGTTGTTTTAAGAAAGAAAAAAAAAAATCTTTACTATAAGTTAAAATGTAAGACTTACAATGAAAATGCCAACCACTGCTCGACCTCTTCAGCGATCTCCCACCACAAGTCTTTGTCCCTCGCCGCGTCGACTCATCTGGATGGTTGCGATGCAGGACCAGACCATTCGATTATTCCCGATCAACTATGCAACCACAATCTCAAACCCATCAAATGATTTGTAAAATCAAAACTCATCAAAATTAAGCACAGAGCTAGAAGAGAGAACGAGAACCCACTTGATGCCCAGGCCATTTTGCAAGAATTAGAGGCACTGGAGTAAACATGCTGCCGATCGAGACATCGGAGCTCGGTTGGCCATTATAGAACGATTACAGGAATATATGAGCATGAAAATAGGAGAATGAAAGATGAGAGAGGAGATGGGAGCAGAGATGGGAGCAGAGATGGGAGCATAGAAAACTCTAAATCAACTAAAAACAGTCTCCATTTCCCTCAGTTGAACCAATTGAGTTTTGACAGGTGGCACATACCGGCGGGACTGGACAAGTGTGCAGGTGAAGCTATTGAGGCGGACGACGGAGCCTTTCTGAAGAAGGCCTTGCTGGACCAGCTGGTTCTGCTGAGTGGCCAGCATCCCCTGCTCGGTGTGGGACCCATCAGAGATGACCATCCTGTACCGCTCCTGGCCGCCGGCGCTACGCTGCTGCGTGTTGACCTGCCTCAAGTCGACGACTTGGAGGATCGGCTTCAGGTCCTCGTCGACTGGGTCCGTCCTGATCCTCAGTAGCGCCCCCTCCGTCAGCCTGACGTCGGCCATCGCGGGGAAATCAAAGGGATTGGTTGGCCGGGAAATGATTGAGATCGGAGGAGAGAGAAGATTAGGCGGTTTTAAGGAGCAGAAATATGAAGAAAGAGGCAGAGAGGGATATGAGAGTATAGAGGGAGATGGGAGCCGAGAGAGATGAGAGCAGAAGAGACGAAGGAAATATCAGATCGCACCTAACCGCGCGTCCTTTCTACCTCCCTTTACTAACTGCCACGTCACTGTTTTTTGACTCAAGCACATGCTTGAGTCAAGTAGGGAATAAGCTCTCCATCAGAGAATATTAGTGAATATATAACAGGTCGACTATAAAGACTTTGAAGAAAAAACCACATCTATAATCTGACAAGAAGGGCTTTGGTTAATCCTCAAGTACTTAACCCGCCAAAGGGAAAAGGCGTGTAGAAGTTGAGCTATGGCTCAACCCAATTGTCCTGAAACAAGAATCTGGCACTCATAGATTAGGTTCTTATGGTTCAGAAGAAATAACTACTCAAGTATAAATTGCATGGAGTCACTCCTACTAAGAAGTGAGAACTAGATACACACTGATCATCGTTTGTATTTCCCTTAACGTTGTAACCACCTTAAGTCAGTGGTTGAACATGGAGAAATTTCTCCCCCTAGGCTATCAGTGTAAGTAGACAAGTTCTCCCTTCCATAGTACCCATTTTGCACACTCTTGAAGCTAGGACTTCTCAAGCTATGTGACTCAGGGGCTGGATAAGAAAGCCGTTTCTTGGCCGAACCACCCCGGTCTCTATCTGGCGTCGCCGGCCTTGACCGTGGGGCACTTAGAGACCGAGCCTTAGCCTTCGCAGACTCGGTTGCAGCCATGTAATTAGGCACTGAACCAATGACATTATTAGTAACCCCATTTGAGCTGACCCCATATCTACACATACCACCTCTGAAACAGTAAGCAGAGCCTAAAGTGGGGGTATGTGCTGCTGAAGAGCATCTAGGACTTGCTGATCGCACTTTCAGCGCTCTGGGTTTTGAAGGAGAGGGTGTTGCAGGTGAGTTTGCAAGAGAAATGTTCATGTTATTGTAATGTGACTTGTGCAAGGGTGAAGCCATTGCAGCATTTTGGGTTGGCTGTTTGTGCTGTTGGGATGAAATGCAAGGCCTAGAAGTGTCCATTTCTACTGTTTTTATGGAGTCTCTTTTGTCCGTTGAAGCTCTGTAATTTTCCCAATTCTTTGTAGCCATCCACCGATCAAGCCATTTTGTCCTCTCTTCTAGCTCTCCTTCTTCCCCTATAGATGGGTGTCTTCTAGGCCTCCATATCTGAAATTTGGAGAGAAATTTACCTGGTTGTTCTTGAACAAAATTTTACAAGCAGCACTAAAATAAATCATGTCAAACCTGGTGAGAAAAAGCGTAAGCAAGTGCTTTTTCACGTTTCAAAGAAGCCTCCTTTCGACTCTGCAACAAGAACTGGTCAACTCCTTCACTCACTTTCTCTCTGGACTGTGATAAAAGAACCCAGTTAAGACAGTTACTGAGTTAGTAGATCAATAAATTCTTGTTATACTAAAGTAGCGAAGCAAGCTAGGCAGCTAGCTAAAAGCTGCAGCTACTTACTATCGACTTTCTGTCTCGAATGTCTTGAAGATATCTGGACTCCCATAAGTTCATGTCTGTTTCGGAAAACATGGAGTTTCTGCCTCCTTCATGCGAAAGCCTTGCTCTTTCGTTTCGAACCTGATCTTGAACTCGAACCAGAGCTTGCATGCATTTCAGTGTCAGCTTTGCCTGCTTGCGAACATTGTGACCTCCAGGGCCGGGCCTGGGCTAAGGCGGGCAAGGCGTGGGCCTAGGGCCCCCAAAATTGATAGGCCCCAAAAATTTTAAATTACAGTTTACTAAATATATATATATATATATATATATATATATATATTTGCAATCAAACGTACGTAAGAGACTAAGAGTGGGAGACAAAACATACACCACAACTCACGTGACTTTTATTAGGTTTATAGTTTTATAATTTTATTCCTTTTTTATATGCTAGTGGGGCCCCCAATTCTTTAAGTCCAAAACTGAATTGGAGTGTTCTGATCTTTAAATTTCCCAAACCCCATAAAAAGTATGTCATAAAAAATAAAAATAAAACCCTTGTTAGATTAGATACATCAACAAGAGGGAAAAGTGGTGATTTAATTGCCACATTTGCATCTAAAAATGCACGACGAGTTGTATTTAAGTGATTTTTAGTTTATCAAACTACTGATGTGGCCAATTTTTTATTATTTAAAAGAATTTTGATTGGATTTTATTTGATTATTTTTCATTTTGATGTATTATTAATTCGAAAGGTTAAAACGATAGGGCCCCAAAAAAAATTTCGCCTAGGGCCCCAAAATTTTCAGGGCCGGCCCTGGTGACCTCTCACTAAAGCTTGGAGCTTTACAAGCCCCTTAAGCGCACGCAGAGCTCTCCTCGCCTAAGACAAAACAAAACTATACGTTAACCACCTCTATGCAAGTAATTTCCTCATATAAACAACCGTTTTGTATATAGTACTTACTAAGTAACCTCTGAAAGCTGTTTGAATGAGTGTAGCAGCATAGTGCTCTTTGCCAAAATTATTTGGCCTGGTGAGCCGAACAATTTCCACCGCCGCTTGGGCAGTAGCGACAGCTGCTTCGGCCGCCGCAGCTACAGCCATTGCATGTTTTTGGTCAGCAGCCAAAACAGGAGTCACAGATATGGTTGTTTCTGTCCTTGCTGCTTCACATTGTTGAGCTTGTGAAGTAGGCTTTCGAAATAGCCATCTTCTTTTCTCTCTCTTCTGCATGCACAAACTCAAAAATGAGTATACAAAACTGGATTCAGTTCAAACAAAAAAACTAGGCACATTGGTAGTTATTCATACCTTTTCCTCCTCTTCCGGTTCATGTTCTTCTCTTCTTCTGCTGCTCTTTTGGTCATGATCCTTAGACGGAGACCTGAAGGCCCTTTTGACCATACTCAACCATGAAGTACTACCACTTTTCTTTCCCATTGAGTGATTGAGCAAAGCTTTCAGCACCAGAGGGAATGAAGCTTATGAAGGCAAAAAATGAGACATTGAAGAAGGTAAGTTGCTTGAGCGTTTAATTAGATTGGAAGGATAAGAGAGATATGATAGAGAAGAGACGTGATGTATGTCTGTTTATATGAAGAATCAAATACGAGCTCCGATATATCTGTGAAGAAAACAGCAATGGCGTTTTCTAGTGGCATGCGTTATAACTAATGGAGGGTGTCAGACATTTGCCAAAATCTATGCAAAGCAGTAAGGCTGAGATGGTGAACCAGACGCAGAGAGAGATGGAGAGGGTGTTATTGTAATTAAAAGCATCCAAAGTCTGAGTAAAAAAACAGAGCAGTGTTTCTGTGATTGATCAAAGAAAGGCTTTAAATAAGACTGACGCAAACCAAATGGTTTCACGTGTTGTGGACAACACAAGGACGAGGGAGAAGATGAGCAATGTGGGCATGAATGTGATAATAGAGAATTCATAGCTCATAAGGAGGAGAGAGGTCACACAACTGCTGCTGGGAAGACCATGTCCTCGAAGACCATGCACCAACTAAGATAAAGGCAGAGGAAGCCCGGATTTTTATTCATAGGTAAAATCAAAGCATCAGAGTTGGCTTCATTTCCCCAGCATTACCAGTCAAAATAGCTTCATTTGATTTTCTCTGGTCAACTTTCTTGATTCAGCTATAGTAAATTGAGTAAGAGCAACCCCGATCTTGATCCTCCCAAACTTCCCCTACTAATTTCTCATTTCTAAATCACTGTTAAAAATCTTAACACGATTAACATCATTAGGTTTTCAAGTTACGTACAATAGAAAGACAAACACCATCCTAAAAATCTAACTTTCTTCAAAAGAAAAAATCACATTAAAAAAACAAAATGTAATATCCATTATGATAGGGCAATATGACTTTGAAGAACGCTAAATCGTAACAAGTCGGACAGTGTTCGATGTCGATTAAGTCTATTATCCGGCACTAAAGACCCCGACGACGCAGCGACATAAATCGCCGATGCCAATGTGGTTGGTATGAGTGCTTTCACTTCTAAGTACCGATTTAACTGAGTTACCGACGGTGAGAAACTGAATCCACCCCTAACTGATCACTCATGTAAATTTTTCCCGTTGAATTCAAAAATTGATTGGTAGCAAACAAATTTTATGTAAAATCTATGTGGACCAACTTGTACTCATGTCAGTGTTACATCGATGGAACAACTCCTTGATAATGGCGGTACGTCTCACCTGGTCTGATACGCCAAGCCCAAACTAAACACACCTTCTTGGTTACTGTACCTGGATTCTGCGGTAAAAATTCAGCCCAACTTATCTTACAAAAGAGAACAAAAATATAAAAGAAAAACAAATCCAGCCCAATTAGTTTTTCTTACAAGAACAGGATCAGAGATGATCCGTCCCATTTCTAATGAGTTTTACCAATTTCTACAGTAAACTTTTTACTGACCAAAACAAATGAATAATGAAACCTTACAGTGAACTCATTGGAGAACTAGAAACTCAGATGCAAAACAAAGTACAATGCTGCTCAAGAACAATCAAAAGTTTGACACTAAGCAGTAGCACCTGAAAATGTGTGGGGGCTGTTGTTCCAGATACAAGTCATTAAACCCAAATTTTACTATTTCACAAATCATTGTCCTTTTATTGTTGAAAAGGAGGCCCATTCTTCCCTGTCACCCCACTTCAATCCTCACAAAAATCCTAAAATTCAAACACAAATCAAACGAACCATAAAAGCTTCTGAAGCACCAGCAGGCACACATCCAACTCAACATCAGCCTTTATTCTGGACAGATTTTCCACTGAGATTGAGAGGACAAGTTCCTATAGTATTTCACTGAAAAGGCCAAAGTAAGCCATGATTTAAGTGAAGCAAGGTAAAATCAAACAAGGAAGCTGTAAGCTGAGGTGAAAGCACTCGTGATATAGAGGAGTTCCAGGTACTAACAGTAACTATTGTTTGTAGAAAACAATGAAGTTGCAGTAAATTCAAGTTCCATACCAGCAGCTTATGTTAACCAAGTACAAATGGACTCACTAACCAATGACCATATAAGGGAATCTGTTACTTGCTAATTCATCTACTCAAGGTCAGTACTTCTATACACACACAATGTGTTTTCTGGAATGAAAAACAAGCTGAATCTACACACTATATTGTACAAGGGACAATGATTAATTCTAAAACGACAGAATGGACACTAATAGCCCACTCCATACGAAATCCAGAGCACATTGAGAGGTTGAACTTAAATATATAACAGGACAATGATTAATTCTAAAACGACTGAATGCACTTGTAATTGTTTACCCAGCAGATCATTGCAAAGCTTCAAATCTTATGTTGGTTGCACTAAATTTGCTGCATACTGATATGATGATGAGTAGAGATAATGCCAAGTCAAGTCATAACAGATTGATCATCTCACAAGGGCAGACTCTAACATTCTCATATTAACAGCTACGAATGGTTGTCCATGTCCTCCATTAATGAGAGGTCTGAAACACTTTGAAGATTGAAGCTTCCAAGAGCTAGTAATCTAATGCACACTCAATAAGGTCTAACAATCAACAAAAACTCATTAGGCCCAGAATTTTGAAAGATGTAAAGCACAACTATCAACAGTCTATAGCCTAGTCCACATTGAACTTCTCCACACAAAACCAACTGAAAGAATTTTCGCCAGTTTCAGTCACTCTATTCTTTCAATCTAATTTGATCATGAATCAATAGTTCTATACTGGAAAAGCCTAATCTTGATTTCTCTTTAATTGTTTGTTTATGTATATAAAAGTTAAAACCATGCATTGTTGAAACAAAAATAAAAGAACTTCTCAAACCAAAACATACATATATAAACAGACATTCAGACAAAGACAAGGGATACATAAGCATAATATTTTCCAGAAACTCAAGCAGAGTCCCCCAAATAAGAAACTAATATCTTACTGTAATATGACTAATATCCAGAATTCAGAAACATCTTACAAAACCCAACCTTCTCTGCCTCATCACCCATCAGCTACAAATTGGGCACAGCACCAACCCATTCTCATTACACTCCGGACACCTCACCACCACCGTGCCTCCACCGCCTCTCATCCCCACCACCTCATCCTTCACCACCAGCACCATTTTCGAGCTCCCATTGCACTGAAAACACGGCAAGAACTTCGCCTCCCCGCATCCTTCGCAAACCGACCCGGCCCGCTTCTTAGGTAAACCTTCTAGAAGCTCCCCCAACAAACCCTCCTCCACAATCCTCAAAACATCCTCGGATCCACCAACATATCTTCCCCTCACAAACAACCTCGGCGGCACCGAAGCCTCTTTGTCTTTCCCCTCCATCAAATCGCTCAGCTCTTCTCGGAATCCCCGATCCATCGACACGTCACGCTCGCAGACCATCACTCCGAGATTCTCGATGGCCGACCGAACCGCATTACACGCCTCGAATGTCTTCCGAACTCCCCGCAACGACGTCGTATAGAGCACCAGCTTGTTCTCTCCTCCAGGAGGGCATATCCTCTCGAACCGGTCGTCCAGATGTCCCTTGACCCGACCCGACCGGTTGACCCGGTTCGGGTTGGAGTTTTCCTTATCCGCACTTTTCGGGGTTCGGATCGAGAAGGGCATGGGCTTGGGCGGAGGAAGCGGAGAGAATCTGAAGCTGTCGGCGTCGAGGCCGGCCATGAGCTCCCATGAGTTGATGACTTCCGGGTCGGACCGGAGGGGCTTCGGGTCGGACCGGAGGGACCTGGGTTCGGAGAGCGAGGTGGGGAAGATGGAGCCGAAGGTGAAACGTGAAGGTGGGGTGAGGGGAGTGGTGGGGGGAGGGTCGAGAGTGAGGAGGCCGTAGGTGGAGGAGGTGAGGGAGACGATGTGGTGGCTCAAGGCGGAGCTGCCGAGCTGGGAGAAGTCGTCGTCGTGGTTGAAGAGATTAGAAGAAACGCAACCCATGGTTGTTTGCTTTGCCTCGAAAACTGAGCTCGGAAAAAGTGTGGGAGGAGTGAGAGTGAAGGAGAAGGAGAAGAGAAGGGGGGAAGGGACAAGAGGTTGGGATATACGTACAGCGAGGACTTTAATTTAAATAATTTTGAATTAAAAATGAGTTGGATTTTGGGGGGTTAGATTTTGAAATGGGGGACTGTAGAGACACGAGGGTTTAGCGCTAAAATTTAATTCAAAAATCATGTTGGCATTAAAACCCACGGATATGGATACCCATGGGTAAATATTGTGTTGGATTTTTTTTTTTGGGTAATGGGTAGTTAAAAAATACCCATGGGTGGGTAATGGGTATTAGAAAATACCCACGGGTAAAATTTTATGGGTGTGGGTAATACCCACGGGTAAAATTTAAACCCAAATACCCAAAATCAGTCCCGTCCCATGTGCTCCCTTCCGATTTTTATCGAACAAACCCATCACTTCTTCTCCTTCTATTCCGTTCTCTGGTTCTCTGTTCCTGAAAGAAGGAACCTTCAGTCATCTACCCAACACATAAAGCTCTACTCTTTCAATAGCTCCCAAGAGATTGTTATTAGATCCATTGGCAAGGAATCTGAAAATCTCCCTCAATTCGTACCTAGCTCCTGTAAGTTTCAATATTCTCTTTCTCAAATTAGTCATCTTGTTTCAGCTGTTTCCCCCACAACTTGGAGTATGACTTGTATCATGAAATTCAATTAGGAGACTTGGATTGCTATGATACGAACTGGGTGTCAGCGTTTGAGCTTGGATTTCCATCGTTTATATTGAGTGCTTGTGCTTGGAGTTTGCTTGTTTCTTTTGGGGATTGTGGCTGCTGGGTTCTATGTCTTGAGGTAGGGAAAACTCAATTTTCGTTTTAACTTGTTTTTAATCTGGTATCTATGCTTGGTACTACTATTTTTGTTGTCTCTATAAACCTCAATTGTTTTAGACAATGATTTGTCTAATTTGAGTATTGATTCTAATTGGGTCTGTTATTGATGTTCTTGTTGGATTAATTTATTTTGTTGGTTTCAAAATGGTGGCTGATTTCTAGTGAGCTGTTAGTTTGATGTTACATTTGAAATGTGAAATTCGGAAGCAGAAAATTGTCATCTATATGAAACATATGATACTCAGTTTTTAGTAAGACAGTAAATCATATTCAAATGTGTTTTGTAGAAGAGTGTTGCTATTGGGACCTCCACTTTTACTCACTAGACCTCCCATGCTTTCTACACCTCCATTTAACTTTTGAATATAAACAATTGCTCACCATACCTCCATTCAAATTGCGAAAATAACCTTAAATATTTTATTCACAGATATCTCAATAATTACTCATTACACCTCTCGTTCACTCACTAGACCTCCATTTCATAATTTTTTTTTGCATCCAATGATCCATTCCAGACTTTCAGTCTTTGAATTTTTCTTATTATTTTTTCTTTATGCATGCAAACAATTTTTTTTCTCATACAATGTTGCTAAGCTTCTAATATTTGATCAAATTGTAAGAAAGAATTTTTCAATGATATCAATTGCAGAAAAATTTATTCGAATCAATAATCATGCGAACAATCAATTGTAAGCAATAAATACATCAACTCCAAACGACTATTATTCTAAGAGTCTAATAAAAAAAATTAGTCTCAACATCACGAGAAAAATAAACTAATCATCCTCAAGTGTCATAGTTTCCGAAATTGTATTAACTCTTTCTGGATGGGGTATTTGAGTATAGAGATGCAAACGATCACCATATCTACTGTATAACGATCGTGCTTTATCATCAGCATGGGGTGCCAGTTTGGTGGAATTGGTGGTAATGGGCATCCCGCTTCCAAAGATACCTATTAAAAAAATCAATTAGTTTGAATCCAATAAATGAGCAAATGCCTGAAGATGTAGTTATAGTACGTACTTACCTGCACAAAGTGATTTCCGTTCACAAAACCAATTCCAATTTCAGGTAGAACCTGACTTTGGAAGCTCCCAATGACGTGCTCTGTCAAGGGAAGAAATGTAAAGCATTGTCCATCTGATAAATTTATCACAACAACTCCATAACAAGTGGCAATCAAAAGCCCAATATCTGTTATACACATCCATTTTTTACGTGGTGCAGCTGATCCTGTATGATGAATTCTCTCTTTGATTTTCTCCACACCGTCTTTACTACCATATAGTTCCATATACAATTGGGGCATACTATTTAGCTCAGTCATTAGGTCTAGTCGAACCTGTTTCCAAGAACGCACACCAAATCCCATAGCTGATGCTACAACTCTGTAACCACAATTACCATCATCTTTAACATCAAGTGAACCTAGAATGTATGGTCTCATACCGAAAATGAATTGTCTCGTATATTTCTTTGTTAAATCAGATGGTGAATTGCCCTGACTCGAGCAGACAGGCTGTACAAAAATCACTACATATTAGTTTTTTTTTCTCACAAGAGAAACATTTACTAACTTACTATATATCACAATTGAAAGACGTACCAAATTTTTCTCACTTTGTTTGTCTTGCTTCACAGAAGGCAGCAGAGTACTAGGAGAAGCATTAACAACTTTTTCTGGTGGTACTTGTGACTGACTACCATGATTAAGGCGAGCATCAACTAGCTCAAAAGCATATGGTAGACGACGAGTACTACTGTCAATCTTAGAAGGACGCCCTTTAGTTTTAACCTTCTCATTTGGTTCTTGAAGCATTGTGAAATTTGGATTTATAAGTTCGTCAATCTTCAACAAGATTTGTCTCTTGGTTTCATCATCTTGTTCTTCAAGCCATGTTTGCAAATGTGTCAAACGTGGTCTTACTGGAACTTTTTCTTGGAGATCAATCTTCTCCTCAAAATTACCTATACTTAACCGCCTCCAATGAGAATGAACAGCATCAATAGGAATAGGCCGATGGGAATTTTGATATTCAACAATCTCATGTGCACATGGTAATTGGTGTGTGCGGCGAATGGCACAACCACATGATACAAGACTTATTCCACATGCATCAACCCTATAATCAATGGTTTAGTTAGTGTAGGTTTACAGTTATATGGCAAAAAAAGAAAAAGGTAAAGATCAATAGCAAAAAGTTTACCTATTTGCTTCACGTACAATTTTGTTAAGAGCAGTAATAGATACACTACCAATTAGTTCTTTCAAGTATGGATGCTTAAATTGATGTTGGACGAAACATCGACTCTTTTCAAACGAGGCTTTAATTTCAGTGTGATGCAACTCCATCAACGCGTGAATATGATCCCATGACACAGTGAAGTCAAGTTGACTGGAGCTAAGTTGTCGCTTAAGTTTTGAATGTGCACTTTCCACCCTAATACGTAATTATAATTGTTCAAAAAAGAAAAAGGAGTCACTTACAATCTCTTAGCATAGAAAAATAAATGAAGTAAAAAAAGACATACAGAATAATACGTTAAAGGTACCTGTTGGAGGTAGTGGTACCTAGATGCATACAATCATCTATATATGCAGCCACAAATCTGTCCTTATAGTTGCTAAGCCAAGTGGTTTTTAAATAATCTATGGCTCTGGGAAGTGAGCTATACCTTGACTCAAGTACTCTTAAGTTATTCAAGTACTCAACTTCAGTATTTGAATTCATCACAGCTTCCCAATCATGAAAAAATGCTTTCCACCCCTCATTCGTCTCAAATAGTTTCTTGCAATGAGTGAGCACTTGCTTGTTTATGTGCCAGCTACATAATAGATGTCGTGCATCAGGAAATTCATTCCTTATAGAATTCATAAGTGCTAATTCTCAATCGGTGACTATCACACTTGTAGTACACTTATCATTTAAAAGAGTCTTCAATCTTGTCAAGGCCCATGTGTAATTATCCTCTTTCTCTTTTGACATATAACAAAATGCAACATTGAAGGTCATGTTTGCGGACGTGATACCAACAATCTCTAGAAGTGGAAAGTGATATCTATTTGTTCTGTAAGTGCAGTCCATAATAAGCACATGTGGAAATGTACGTAAAATCTCAATACTGTAAGGATGGCACCAGAACAAATCCGTTACTTTCTCAGAATTGCCATCACTTCTATGATGCTCAATATACTTAAACTCGAACAAGTTACTTAAAAGTTGCTGCATTTGTGTTCTTCCAGCCCTAACATTTGTCCTGTTCCGTTGTCTGGCATTATACATTGTCTTCATTGCTGTCACATTTTTTGAATTTCTTCTCTTGATGGCAGTCAAAATATCCTTAGGCCTCACTAAACTCGTAGACATATCCACCAACAATGAGTTTTCTTCTTCCGTTAATCGACCTGCAAATGAGTGTCCTTGAAGATATTTTGAAGCAACATGATTATGGACTCCACAAACCACCTCTAACTTCCACTGGTCTCCATTTTCAATATTGATGTCTCTTAATGAAAATGGGCATCCACATTTTTTTGTACCAGTAAGTCTAGGCCGCTTCTCTTTTTTACTGTCTGCTATAGATTCTTCTATATTTGTATCAACTTTTGCTGACTTATATGATTTATAATCCCCGTTCCTCTCACAACAAAACCTTACTTTAGGTCTCTTCTTCTTATTCCCAGTTTTTCCAGAGTCAGACCTTCGTATAACAATCACAACATTGTTTCTCATTCCTTCTGAACGAGTCCATTCAATCAACTCAGCTTTACTTTTAAATACCTATCAAAACAAAAGCGAATAACATTTCAAGATAGTAGTGTCGTTAGTCGCTACACTATGTAATGAGACCAAGAAAATTATTTACCTTATCAGTTGTAAACTGGACGGTATGATCTAACACATCATTAACTTCATCCATGTAGCTATCACCATTTTGTCCATCCTATATGTTGTATGGAAATCAGAAAAATTAGATCTTATCACGTTCAGAATGAAAAACATGGCTATTTAAAGAATTTCATTTAACAATTGCTGGACTAAATAGACTAAAGTTGGAAGGTAGGTAGTATACAGAAGTTAATCCAAATTGAAATACTAAATACAACTCTCACCAACTATACTCCCTCCATTCTCTATATATGCTTGCATGTATGTATATGACATCATACAAGAATGGGAGTTCCAGGCCACTAAAGTCAGAAGTTTATATCAAAGCACCAATATGTCTATCAAGAGTTTATGTACTGTTTTATGTGTATCTCTTTAATCTTTGGGAAAGAACAAAATTAACTAAAAACTGCAAGAGGGAGAAACTATTATGGTAGCATATTTGTTCTTAACTGTTTATATAAGAAAGAGAACTATTATAACGTTATCTCTGAGAATTTACTGAGAACTATTAGCTACTCTTGGCATTTATGCTGTTTTTTGACAATGTTGGATAAGAAAAATATTGAGTGGCTTATTTTATCAATATGAATTTTTATTTTAGCAGCCATCAGAACTTTATCTTGTTTGAAGGGCGTTAAATGCATCCCAAAGTTTGCTACTTTGAGCAGAAATCGAACATGATTTTATGATGGCTATGCTTGTAAATATCATTTGTGCTCTTAAAGCTGCATATATACATTTAACTATGACTTTGTTTCAGGAAATACTGAGAACTGCAGCAATCCTGATGCAGTCAACAAAGTTAGACAACAAATTGTAGAACATATAGACCTGTGGCTGTCTGAATGCCAAGACACGGGTAGGAGCGACATGTAAATATAATTATGTGATGTGTAAGATGGTTCTGTAACTAATCTTACCTCACTGTTTACCTTCTGCACAGATGTTTGATTACTTATCTATGATGGATATGGTAAGTTTCTGAACTCTCTTATAGTTAATTTTCAAAACAAGCACGGAAAAAAAACAAACAACACAGAATCAAAGCAAATAAGAAACAGAGAAACAAACATATAAGCAACGAATTGAACGATTCATTGAAGAATCAAGAATACCTTGTTTGAAGATTCTGGAACAATGAATTGGGTCTCCATTAATGGTGAGTTTTCCATTAAGTGTAGTAGCTCTTATTCACAACACACTTTTAGACGAGATACTGATGTTTTCATGGATGAGAAACTGATGAGATCACAACGGTAGAACTTCAAACTTAGTTGGGAGGTTTATAAAAAACCCTAGTTTGATTATAATTTAATGTTTTTTTTTTCTATTAAATTTAAGAGTTGACTAAAGTTGTCTTTTTACAAAAGGGTATATATGTAATCCAATAATTGAAAAATAGTGGAGGTCTAATGAGTAAAAGTGGAGGTCCCAATAGCAACACTCTTGTAGAAAAATAGAGCTCTTTTATAATTCTGGAATTGCCGTCATATTGTTTATGTGTGTCATGAATCATAAATAATCTTCTTGGAAATTTACTTCTGTTAAAACCATATATCATTCTTTTTCCTGCTCAACCTGCTTAAAATTTTAGTCATAAAGAAACTAATATGGTGAATGATGGATCCTCAGCCTGCATTTGAGATGCCCATGATTGTTATCTGGCATGGGTTTACTGGTCCCAAGGATTTATTTTCCTAAGTATCATTTTCATTGTGGAAGTATGATGTGAATAGATAGTCCAGAGTCATAGTTGATTTCACTCTCCTTTTATTAATATAGATGTATAAGCTAGAGACCATTCAGTTACTGTACTAAAACCCCTTTGAAACCTTAAAAATGATTATAAGCAGTCATGTTCGTTCATTTTACATGTGTTCTTATATGTGTTTGTTTCTTGCAGTATGGAAGAGTATAGTTGTGCTGATAATGAAATTATGAATGAGGATGTGGAACAAAGTGTTCCTCGTACAAGAAAGAGGAAAGCACCAATATGGGATTATTTTGATGTAAGAGTTATCAGAGGACAAGAGAAAGCAATATGCAAGCATTGCGGTAGATTCCTTAGTGCAAAGGTGGGAAATGGAACTAATCACTTGCATTTACATGTTAAATCATGTAAAGGACTACAACCCCAACCAACAAGAAGTGAGGGGACATCTAAATCGAGTCATTTTGATAAGACTTAGGAGACTATTGCAAGAAATGAGCTTGCAAATATGATCATCATGCATGAGTATCCGTTGTCGATGGTTGAGCATTTTGGGTTCAAGAGGTATTCTAATGCATTACAACCTTCATTTAAGGTTCCATGTAGAAACACAATTAAGAAGGAGATAATGAAGATTTATGAACTTGAGAAAGAAAAGACAATGAAGTTGTTACAATTGAATACAAGTAGGATTGCAATTACTACGGACATGTGGACCGCAAGTAATCAAAGGAAGGGATTTATGGCCATAATATCACATTTCATTGATGATTCCTGGAACTTGCAGAGTCGTCTTTTGAGGTACATACATTGAACCAATTGTTATATTAATTTTATTAGGATTTCTTATATTTGTTTGATATAGCTGTGACTCAAGATTTTTGAATAGTTAGAGTAATACATAATGTACAGCAAGTAACATGTACTTTTACTTTGCATGAATATGAAGTACTTGTAGATTATAATTATATATAACAAAGCACCGCATAAAAATTAAAGTTTGTATATAGAGTTATGCATTATGTAGTGTTTCTGCCTAAACCCGGGGGTCTAGTAGATACAGGACAATAAAGATATAATAAGAACACAACGATCTATAGTGGTTCACCGTGCCATCGGAGGGCACGGCTACGTCCACTTGGAATTCACTATAGCCGGCTAATAAGCCATCGGTGGTACAAGGGTGGAATGCCCAGGAACCAAAAAGTCCTTAACACTAAGGGGGAAGCCTCCTATTTATAGAGAAGGAAGGCTTCCTCCTTCACCATGTTTCCAATGTGGGACACAAACCCACACTATTACACATTTCCCTGCCCACGAAGCTACTTCGGGAGCCCGGTGGCACGCCCTCCGGGTGCGGCACCGGTGATCTCCGACATTGGGAATGTAGCCGGGGTTGTGGTCTACCCGCCGGATGCCGGAACTAGGACCCATGACACCGGTTGCACGGTCCACGAGGTCGCCGAACATGCTTGGCGGTGTACCATATATGCCACCAACAAGTCCCCCAAGTTCCCGAGTAAGGGTGCAATCTTACTTGGGGACTTAATCATCTTGCGCCTCCAAGCATAGGCGGTGACCGAGTCACCCCTACTACCTCCAGTCCCCCAGTCCCCAGTGAGATTGGGCCCTTCTCGAGGTTATCGCCTTTTGCCTCTAGATGATATGTACCTTATAAAACAAATAAGAATAAAAAAGTGATTAGAATTTAAGCCACGTACAAGAATCAAGCACCGGGTTGTTATTCGTTACCGCTCGGTGATACGAATACTGCCCGGGGTTACCAATGATACGCACACAGATATCAATGGAACACATAAATCATGATCACGTATAAAATGAAGGCATGTGTAGCTTGAAGATGTCATGCAAAGTCTTTCGTTAGTGTTGGCTTAGCCGTTGGAATGCCCCAGAGCCGGTTGAATGGTACATAACCGGTGGAATGCCTCAGCCGTTGTTACTGGCTTACCGTTTCCCGGAGGAAAAGATCCCGGAGGATAGAACTCGGCTAGCCACACATGAAAGACTATATGCTATGCACCACAAAGCTAAAATTACCGATGTAGCAGGTAATCATGCACATTCATTATCATGCGGGAAAAACAATTCACATGCTCGCCAAATATATAGCACAGTACTCGCATAGAAGTGGAGTAAATATAATTTGTAAGAATTAAAGAACTTAGCTTTGCTGGAGACTGCTGCAGGTTGATTTGCTATTTGAAGCAATGGGTGCCCAGAGAAAATTTTTGGGTGTCCAAGCTGCTGAAACTGACCAGGATTGCTGATCAGATGGGAAGGCCCGAGGCTGCTGAAGACCCGGCCCGGCCCAACTGTTGCGGATCGGTTGACCTTGACCGGGCGGACCTCACAAAATTCGAACTCAACTTTCTTTCCCGCCAATTTCTTCCTCTCTCTGCTTCTCTCCGCTTCGGGCTTCCGGTTGCTGGAACCGCTCGGGGACTCTCCTGCTCGGCACTACCGCTCGACCGGGGACCCTCCTCGGCCGGCACCTCCGCTCGGCCGGCATCCTCACCCGCTGCTCCCCATCTCGGCCGGTACTCCCGCTCGGGGACCCACGTCCGGCTGACTCGACCAGGGCTCTCCCTCTACCTTCGTCCGGCTCGGACCATGCACCGGAGCTGCTGGAAGCTGCTGCACCTGGAACGACGCGAACCGGAGTCGACGTATCGCACCGGAGCTGCTGACCAAAGACGTGCCGCCCCGGGGTCGACGATCCGCACCGGGGCACTTGCACCGGAGGACGAAGCAGGGCCGGGGATGCCGCACCGGACGATGAAGCAGGGCCGGGACGCCGAACCCGGGACGGACCTGCTGCACCGGAGCTGCTACGCCGAAGACGAAGCCGCACCGGAGCCTTGCACGCGGATCGGCTGAGCTCCATGGCCGCTGACCGGACTGCTGATGGGCCGGCGGTGCTGCACCGGAGGGCTGCTCGGCGGACGGAGACTGCTGCACCGGAGAAACAATTGGCGCCAAGTCCGAAACCGCACCGGAGCTCAACGTGCATGGAGTGCCTCAGGGTTGACCGGGACAGAGCTGACCGGGCAGGGCTGACCGGGCTGGCCTGCCAACCGGGCCGGGGCTGCTGACTATGAACTGGGCTGCAGCAGCAGGGCTTCTTTCTCTCCACTTTTTTTCCTCTTCTTCCCGATGGAATAAATAACCGATCTCTACCCAACTGGTAGAGCAACACAACTTTTTGAACTGATTCCCACAGACGGCGCCAATTGTTTCTGCCTAAACCCGGGGGTCTAGTAGATACAGGACAATAAAGATATAATAAGAACACAACGATCTATAGTGGTTCACCTTGCCATCGGAGGGCACGGCTACGTCCACTTGGAATTCACTATAGCCGGCTAATAAGCCATCGGTGGTACAAGGGTGGAATGCCCAGGAACCAAAAAGTCCTTAACACTAAGGGGGAAGCCTCCTATTTATAGAGAAGGAAGGCTTCCTCCTTCACCATGTTTCCAATGTGAGACACAAACCCACACTATTACACATTTCCCTACCCACGAAGCTACTTCGGGAGCCCGGTGGCACGCCCTCCGGGTGCGGCACCGGTGATCTCCGACATTGAGAATGTAGCCGGGGTTGTGGTCTACCCGCCGGATGCCGGAACTAGGACCCATGACACCGGTTGCACGGTCCACGAGGTCGCCGAACATGCTTGGCGGTGTACCATATATGCCACCAACATGTAGATTAAAGTAATTGGTCTGATTGAACTTATTGTTATATAGGTTTGTATATGTTCCATGTCCACATGATGCCGATATGCTTCATAGGGTGTTGATGGTGTGTCTATGTAGTTGGAATATTCATCACAATTTATCGACGTTAACAATGGATAATTGCACCGCTAATGATGCTATGATTGATTTACTTCTTGTGACTTTGAGATATAGTTCATTGTTGGTTGGCGGAAAGTTATTGCATATGCGTTGTATTGCCCATATTTTGAACTTGATTGTTAAGGATGGTTTGGATGTCATTCGAGAGAGTATTGAGATAATTAGGTCTAGTGTCGCTTATTGGACGGGTGGCCCAAAAAGAGAAGAAATGTTTGCTAAAATGGCTAGACAAATGGATGTTGGATGCAGTAGGAAGTTGATTCTTGATTGTAGGATGAGATGGAACTCCACTTTCTTGATGTTGCAGTCAGCACAACAATATAAGGCAGTGTTTCCGGCTCTAAAGACTAGAGGATATAAAGATGTGCCAAGTGAAAACGATTGGAATCTCGTGAAGGAGATAGCTGAAAAGTTACAGTTGTTTTATAAGGTGACTGAATTGTTATCTGGTACAAAGTATCCCACAGCCAACTTGTTATTCCCAAAGATTTGTCAGATTAAGTTGGCTATATCTAAGTGGCTTGATTCTGAAATCTTGGAAGTGAAGGAAATGGCAAAGAAGATGGAGGAGAAATTAGAGAAGTATTGGGGAGTGATTGGGACTATAGCTGTTGCTACTATTCTAGATCCTCGGTATAAGCTGAAGTTGATTGAGTTCTATTTCAGGCAGATTTATCCTCGTAGAACTATATTAGAAGTTGAGTGAGTTAAGAAGCTTGCCTTTGACTTGGTTAAGGAATATAGGTCAAGTACTGTATCACATGTAGCTGACAACTCATCTTTGTTTGAAAGTTCAAGGACGAGTGATGTTGATTTGGAGGATGATGACATGGATGCCTTTGATGCTTATGTTTATGGCTCTAGTAAGGACAATGACAAGTCTGACTTAGAGAGGTATTTGGATAAGGTTGTTTTACCCAGGATGAGTGATAAAGATTTTGATATCTTGTACTGGTGGAAGACTAGTGGGATGAAGTATCCAACTTTGTGCAAGGTTGCTCGAGATATCTTAGCCATTCTTGTATCTACAGTTGCTTCAGAGTCAGCATTTAGTACTAGTGGACGGATTGTGAGCCCACATCGAAACCGACTTCACTCAAACACATTGGAAGCATTAATGTGTGGTCGGGATTGGTTGAGGAGTCAGTTACGAGATGATCCTAGCAAATTAGAGGATGATGTTGATGTTGATGAGGAGACTAGCCTTGGTAGTGAAGCTGATTTTACTCCATTTCAGGGGATACCTGGCGATATTGGAAGAGCACACTCTTCCCCTTTGTTTTAGTATATTGTATTCATTCATTTAAACTCTCATTTTGTGATATAATTTGATGTTATATTAAAAAGTTATTTATTTAAAGTAATTTAATTATTTAAATCTTTGTTCGAACAAATGTAGTAATATCATAACAAAGAAATGGAGCAGGAAGAAATGGCAACAAAGTTGCTCATACTTTGGCAGCATATGCATGCTCTTTGAAGCCGGAAGAATTTTATTTCTCTACCCCTTCATTTTTACAAGCTGCTATAGCAGCTGATTTCACTACTGTGTAATTTTCTTATTTTAATAAAGAGTTGTCTTTCGATTTAAAAAAAAAATATCATAACAAAGAAAATATAGTAACAATTGTTGTCATCAAAAAGGATTTTTTTTTAATTTTTATTAAAGGTCATATTATCATGTTAACACCAAGTAAAATATAGTAATATGTTGAAAAAATAAAAACTGAAAAACAAATAATAAACTGAAAAAATAAAAATGGGTAATTGGGTGGGTAGTGGGTTTACCCATTTAGAAATGGGTGGGTAGTACTCATACCCAATAACTAATCTAATGGGTATTTACCCAATGGGTATTACCCAGTTTTATGTATGGATGGGTAATTACCCATGAGTTTTACCTATTTTCACAAAATGCCATCCCTATTCAAAAATTGTATTGAATGCAAGAGGCTCTCTCTCCCAATTATTACGTTACTGTGCCACCACGATTCAATCCGACGCTTGTCTCGGGTCTAGCAACTTGGGCTAATGGGCAATCAAATGGATCAATGAGCTTGGGCTTCTTCTTTTTTTCTTCATGTTTCGGGTTTGGTATTTTCTCAAGTTCAATCATGTTTTGTTTTTCAGTTTTGACTGTTATATCTAAACCATCAGATTCGATCCACTAATTAATAAAGTTACTCAATGGTTGAGATTTAAAAGCCTCAACAACATCATGAAGGGAAATGGAGATTTATACGTATGTAACATCATACGTGATAATAACATTTGATCACATAATAGATATTGTTATAAACTAGCGGTTCCCAATTGAACTACTGATGTGCTTTATATAACTAGGCTTAATTATCTAACTCAACCTACAACTCGTGTGTGTGTGTGTGTGTTTATTGGAGTAGTAAGGTAATGGTTTCATATTTGGAAGATCTTCATTTGTTTGAGCCCTTTCATGCATGGACATCTCCAAGTAAAAATTGGTCTCTAAATTACTTTCTCCTCTTCTAATTTGTCGATCTATTTCCTTGCTTCCTTGTACTTGTTTGTTACAGTTGTATAACAATAAAAAACTCGGGCTCTCCCAATTACTTTCGCTTCTTCTAATTAATTTGTATACTTATCTTGATTGGTTGTAATGATGAATACTGAATACTAGTCTTTGGTTAGTTTACAGGATTTTGGTGCTTGCTTTAATTTCTAGTTCTTGTTTGTTATTTTTCCGGAGCTAGCTTGTGTATGCTATAATTTCTGTTCGAGGTTTCCTTTGCCTGGCTGCTTTTAAGCCAAGTCTATCTATTTGCATAAGCAGAATTTGTATCTTAACACCCATAAGCAGAATTTGTACGTTGCTGGAATTGCTACTTCTGTGGCTATAAGATCGATTGAGACGATGTGCATATACATACATCTCCATATCAAGTCGTTGTCAGTCCGATCCGTTTATTGTCATCACCATATATAACTACATAACATAAAATATCTTTCATACGAAGCTTCATGGTTGTTGTGCAAATAATTAAGCCTAACTTAGCATATTATGTTTTTCTTTGCGATCTGGGCATACTGTGCATTATGAATCAAAATATTAGGAAATCTAAAACAAAAGAGATTATTACGTGGACAACTACTTGAGGAACAAGATGATCCATTCCTTTTCTGTAGGGTCTGTCGGTATAACGTACCCTAAATCGAGTTTAATAATTGGTTGTGGTTGACATAGCAATCTAGCAACTTAATTGGGTTCTCGAAGATATGTGAGTTTTATATGCTAAATTATGTCTTTCAATCAATCAAAACTTAAATAAAATATCAAGTTGTCTTTCACTAATTCAACTACAGTACTACTGTTGGAAATTTTCAACGACAAGATTATGGCTCTCACTATACCGAAAGGAAATCTAATGATACAACAATGATCAATCACAATCCAGTCTTTTCTAATTAACATCTGTGTCCCTGTGATCAAAGAGATAAGATTTTCATCTACTTTCCTTGTCAGATTATACATACTTTTTATCGTAATATTCTCCGGGAGTTCCGGAATCAGGCACCGGAAGAATGCAGCTGGTATAGGTAGCTAGGGAGAATCGATATGCTTCATCATATTTATACAAGACCTAAGTTTTGCAGTACGTACTTTTATATTAGCAACTATCACGTACAAGCTACGTATACAGCACTTTGCATCATATATACTGGTTTTGATAGTATGAACAGAGTTTGAATCCGCCTAGGATCATAAAAATTGCCGAGACTACGTTGGATGAGGATCGGATGTTGGAGTCTTCTTCTCCAATCTAAAAAGTTTAAGTTAAAGCTCCTCATGACCTCATATCAGATAAGGTCTTTCTCCTCAGAACCCCATGTCTGTCTACAGATCCTTAGACATGCAGCTAGTATTAATGTTTGGGTCAAGTTGACAAGCGTTTAATAATTAAGTTCCTAATCAAATTAAAGAGACATATCAGATTCAATCTAAAGCACCAACTCCGGCAAACTTCCTCTCCGCCCGGCCAAGATCATATCCTCGGCCAAGACTCGAAAATACCAAGTTAAGAGTTTTTAAGACAGTAAAACATTATGTGATAGCAGCAACATCTTGAATCTTCAATTTATGCTGTTGCCAAAATAAAAAAGGACGTAAAAACTAAAAAAACTTGGCCCTAGGTTCTCAACTGGCTTTTATTGTAGGATTTAAACCCATTAATACGGTTGGTATTAGTTTACCCCAGAGGAACCTAGCTTACTCGATCATGGCCAAAGCAGCTGATTCTTCTGAGCAAATTTCGTTCCCTGTGATTTATGGATCCACATATTTTTCACGAGATAATAAGAAAGAAAATCTACATGAAAATATGCGGTCCGATCAGTTCGATATGATTTTCATGGTGGCTCTTAAGAGATCTTATCTTTATTGGTAAAAGGTGGTCAGCTTTATCAGCTAGCATCATCTTCTTTTCTGGTACGTAACGTTAGGTGAAGGTTTGAAATAACTGGGTTCCTCTCTCTATTAATAGACTCAACAATAACCAAATTGCTTCGTTGGAATAACGACCTCTTACCAATATTACTGTTACCCCCCGCAAATTAAACCAATAATATGCTCTGCATTACTACATTATATGCAGCTCGATATGATGATCAATCATTTCACTGAATAAAACGATATTCATGCCTTTTAAATCAGTCCAGCAAGCTAAAGGTCTATAAGAGCATAATTAACCCAAAGAAATAATTACGAAGTAGAATATAGGAGCAAGCATGCATTCAGAGGCTGACATCTCCCACACCAAATTAATACTTGCATAATAGACAAAATATTTATTTTTAACGTAGAAAAACTAGGGTTGACAATGCCACACTATATCCCTAACCTAATTTATTCTTTGCGATTGATACAAGTATCTTCTGTAAACAGTAAACCATATTATATACTTCCTATTATAGTACGTGTATATGTCGCTGGGATCGAGCTTAGTTAGGTCTTGCTTCCTTTATACCGACAGGTGGCATAATGGGTCTGATGATGACGGCGACGACGACGATTTTGTGAAGCTCCACAGATCGTTCTCACTGTTGAAGACTTCGGGTTGATTGTGTGAAATTCTACCTTGACGTAGGTATGGATAGGACAACTGTAAGTCATCATCGTTGGAAGGAGGAAAAGAGCAGAAAACCATATTAGGGTCACCGAAGCAGGACAAGTGCTTTGAGGACTCGTCTTCATGGCCATTGAGTTGGGAGGCCACGAGCCGATCGAGCGTAGCCCAATCATTTACGATCCTTGTTTTGGGGTCATCATGATCATGATGATCAATAGGGTCGTTGGGTTGGTTTGTTGGAGAATGCTGTTGCCGCTGTTGATCAGCTTCTATGAGCATGTCATCAATGGTCTGATCATTATAACAAGCTTTGAAGCTACGGTCGTGATCGAACTGGACTGGAAGTGAGGTAAGAGAAGTTTGGCTCTCAAGCCGCGGAAGATGCATGAACCTTTCATGAAGTGAGTCGTGGTTTTCGATCTTGCAAGTATTTCTTCCCATGTACATCAGAATCTGATCGAGAGCACCATCGTTTCTTGAACCCGGCAGCATTTGGTTGTTTTGCGAGTTCATTGAGAAGGAGGGTTTAGGGCTCTCCAAGGCTTTCTGGTAGTTCTTCTTCTTGAAGACCCTGCAAACGACCCATCCGTCTTCGGCCATTGACTCTCCAATTGAACTAGAAACCTGCAACAAGGGAAACAGCATTATTCCAAGAGCTTTTGACAATTTTCCACTGATAAATACGTGATGCCATGACATAGGATGGAGAGAAAATTAATATAAAGCTGGCCAGCTTACTTACTGTGGTGTCAAGACTGCTGCTGCTTTCATCAAGTCTGTATTCATGCATGATCCAATCTGACTTTTGTCCATGAGGAGCTCGTCCCTTGTAAAACACAAGCGTCTTTCTCAATCCGATTCTTCGAATGCCACTGTAGATGATCTTGTCACGGCCCGTGGCCTTCCAAAATCCAGCAGCAGTTGCGCGATTTGTTCGAGTGCCTGTTGGGTATTTCTTGTCCTTGTGGCTGAAGAAGTACCAATCGTTCTGTGGGGTGGAACCTATCTTGCACTTCTCTATAAATTTAACATACAAAATGAGTGAACGGTTTGACATGTTATATTATTCGAGGCACAATTTAAGCTAAAGATCGATCGAGGAAAGTGGAGCTGTAAGTACCTTGAATGTCCCATGGCTCGAGCTTGTTAAGATCAACCTCCCGAATGACGTCGAGATCAATCCTCTCATAGGCAACTTTCTTCCTGAGATAGTAGTGAAGAAGCTCCTCTTCGGTTGGATGGAAACGAAAGCCTGGAGGGACCTGAGACTGACCATTTATAGATAGATTCATGTGATCCTCTGCAGACATTAGTAGCTAGTTGGTAGCTTCACCTACAGAAACCCAGAAAATAAAAACCAAACTAATGTGCAGAGAGAATGAGAGAGAAAGAGAGAAGGGGAAGCAGTGAATTGGAAGGACAAGAAGCGCAGTCATGATAATTTATAATGGGGGAGTAGGACAGGTAAGGGCCAAAAATGCATGAAAAGCTTTAGGTATCATGGCTATTAGTGTACTTGGTATGGGGTCCTAACCCTTGAAGAAGAGCCAACCACCTAAACCAGAGAGACGAGAAGACGACGATGAGAGACGAGAGAGAGATGGCAAAGAAAGGGATGTAGACCACCACCGGTATTATAGGTAGCCAAGTGGGACCGAGGCAAAATGCGTTAGAGAGGCAACAAAACAAGTATTATTATAAAGTCAGTGGTGTGCGGGGGGCACGCCCACATCTGAGCTGTGACACTCGACCTTAATATCTAGTGGAAAAGCACCTCTCTCTCTCTCTCTCTCTCTCTCTCTCTCTCTCTCTCTCCAGCCACGAGGAGGAGCGAGAATGAGAATTGAGCATCATGCACTCGTTTAAACTGTGCAACAACCTCAACGAATAGAAGCCAAAGAGAGGGACAGATATGATGGGGTCGGAGCCACTGAGCTTTCATATGGACCCTGAACAGAGGAGCAAAGACATCGTGGCCTCTTCCCGCTGCTTGTTCTAATTCAGTTCTGGAGGTTGGAGATAGAATCTCACTTGCATAGACGCCGGCCAGCTTCTTCTGGTTTCGGAAAACGATGAGAGACGAGGAAGTACCTTCTTCTAATTATTGAGTTCGGTCTTTTTGTCCCAGGTTCGATCATTTTACCCTAGTCTTTTTTACATACTTATCAATTAGATCCTCTGTTCCTTATTCAGCACAGGCCAATTCATTCAACCCTAGGTAATGCTTCATGGAAATCTTTTTAATAAGTTAGTGCTCATAACTCCACAAGCACCGCATAGAGAGCCTGTTATTACTCTATATTTCCCTTTAAATTACCCCTAGCCTTGTTCATCAGTTTTGTGTTACATACGCACTCAAATTTCTACATGGTTCTAGAGCAGCTGGCTATGTCATTGCGATATTCATTGAGATTGCTATCACGTAATCAGGTTTTCATAGTTCCTCACCGGTTGCTAATTGGTTTAAAAACAAATTACGCCAACGTAAATTTCAGCAAAACCATTTAATCTACATGTTTGATCCAACGATGATACGTATTTCTCATGTACAAGTGTAACGCACTTATGTACGTGGATATACTAGATACTCTTGATCAAATTATTAACGTAAAATACTAACAATAGCAACATTGGAGTCTCCAAGTTAGAGCCTCCACATATGATCGTGCATTGTACAAATTCACATTGCTTGGTACATATTAAAGAATGAGAGAACCTATGAGTAAATGGTCCTGATGTACCAGATATGCAGCTTCTTTATGCAAAGTACAAATTGATGACTGCCATTATCACACAATCCAAATCGGGAAAGCTGGAATCGATCACCTAGAATTCTAGAAATGCCCCATCTGCGGCTGTCCCTGCCCTAGTTTTGATTATAGCGGCATGCATGTGGAAGGGTCCCTTACAAGTAGCTACGTACACACCAATATATATATGCACGTGGGATCGATGGGGTGATATTAAGGAATTGCGCAATTTTCCTACTTACACCAAATATCGATATATAATGTGACTCGTAGAGGTTATTAGGTTAATCAATCAATATTTCTAATTCGCATTTTTAGCAATAATAGAAATAACACGTAATAGAATGAAAGATAGAGTGTCCAACTATATAAGGTTGCTTAAATACCATAAACAAACCCTATAAGTCTATAACAACTACAACTGAGTCTAAAAACTCACGTGTTGAAAACAAATTAAATCCAAAATGACCTAGAAAACCTAAACCGTTGAAAATCAGTAAATTACATATGTAAAATTTGAAACGATTTTATATGCCCAAAAATCTCATATTCCGTGGTGAAAGATTGATTTTTTTTTTAATATTTGTTTTTTACTTATGGAGTCATTCTATTCTTTGAAAGATTTAATAATTAGCATACGCTAGCTGCATACTGACACTAAACGCCTAATTTGCAACATACTGAGTTTGCCTTTGTCTGACAGTAAGATAACAAAAACTTGATGTTCTTACTCCTTAAAATAAATTAGATGAATTAAAACCGAGTCAAAATGATATGGATTTATATATTTATTTTCTTTTCTAAGTGTGTGTGCATATACACATGATCATTCGTCGATCTACCAAACCCCCCACCCCATGGATATGATGTCATTCTCAGTGTCAATGTGTCACAAGTTCAGTTGTCTGCATTGCTTTTTTGCATGATTGGATTTATAAAATATAAATAAAAGTTTTCGTATGATCATATGTTAAGCTACGATAAATGTTTGTGCTTAGTTACTAGTTTCTACAAAGTGTTTGAGCTTTTCCACATTTAACTACCTAAGTCACTACGAGTAATTAACAAATTTGCACATGCCCGGCCACTAGTTGAAGGTTTTAGTGCATAACTCCATCTCTGAAGTCTTTCTCACTCTCGAACACACCCACATACACATATAACGGTAACCACTAATGATGTTTTAAATATACAACAGCGAGATTTTCTGTTATGAATGAGAGCCTTGATGTCTTCTCTGCTATAATCATGAGCGTTATGCCCACAAATTCTATGCATAATCATCATCTTTTTGCGAGACTAATAGACTCGGCAACCACCTCTCACTAACCTGCACTTGGACATCTCATCTTACTTCTCTATGACTTCATATCTTACGTTGTTTTTTCATTACCATTATGCTCTATAAGTCCATATATCTAACCTTTGGGAGTCGACAGTAGTTAATTTATCGAGTGACGTGTTTTGTGACAAATGATGAACAAAGATTAAAGTAGCTTAATTAATCTAATTAATTAAAAGAATGTCATGAAAATCGACGGGGGGATGTGGATTGATGTAGCTGGTGTGCTTGTTGTGATGCAACATGCATTTGTGTGTGGCAAGAAGTATATATATTCTTCTTTCATATATGTTATACCTACGTGCAATCGTGCATGCATTAGAGGTTGGCAAATCTCCATTGACAGAGGAGAGGCTGGGACTACGGCATTTTATTTCGTATAATGTGTGTGCACTGTTTCTGTTTCAGTCATACTAATTTGATCGATCTGTTGTTACAGGCTAGGCTTTAGCTTCGCGGTTAAGGCCTTTGTCTTTCCCGCGAGTTTCGAAAGCTGGTATGGTGGTAGAAAATACTAGCCTTTAGCTAAGTTTTTAAATAGACAGCGATTGAAGTTTTACTCTGATAATGAACTTGATTCTAGCAAACGTAGACTTTTCCTTTGTTCAAGCAGTGAGCTTCCAGCTTGATGGTGAATTTATATTGACTATGATGAGGACACAAGAGTTGCCGGTTAGAGACCGATCATGAAGAAGTGTAAGAATATTTAAGATGAAGATAGAGGGTTCTTTTCTCATTAATTGATGTGATTACCTTGCTGAGAATATTAGGAACGAGAAGCTAGCTAGTCATGTATCTCTAAATTGGTACCATGATGAACATGTTAAATTTGGTGCACTGCTGAAGGCTGAAATATAAACATCAAGTCTCGATCGTAATACTCTTCATAACTGTGTTTTCATTATTTCACATTACAAAGTAAATAAAAAGACCTCCATAACAAGTCTGCAGTCTAGTTAACACAAAATGAAATTGTTTAAGTTTCTCAAGCTTCGCACTTTGGGATCATGTATATGAGATGAATATTTGTTTGAAAAAAAAAAAAATTACTTAATTTTGTTATCAAAGGCCAGCGACACATGTTGATAATGCATGGCATTTCAAATTATCGATCAGTAGGACAAACATGTTGTAGGGGAACAAGACCTTTATGATTCTCGTGCTTATTGTTGAAGTTGCATGCAATAATATTGTACTTTTTGTATGTCGTTCCCCATTGTTATGAAAAGCGATCGAATAGTTTGAAATTATTGATTTTCTAGCGCCTAGCTTGTTCTATTCTTTAAAGGATGGCCTCTGCTTTATATATATATCAGGACTTTATCACCGAGTTGAGGAAATGGGGTAAATGAAATGTGAATAGACGCAGGCAGGCTAGGTTGTGGATCTGGATCATCATCAATTGATGAACAATAATTCAACAGCAAAAGTAAGATTGATTACAAAGTTGCAATACTTGATCTAAACATGATTTGACTTAATTCTATGAGAAATATATTGAAGCATTCTGAGCTTCTTTGGGACCATAAGTACCTCTATTTCGATTGATTTGTTTGCAATTTGTAAATTATCAAGCTTTTTTTCTATGTTTTTTTAGATTCTTTTGTTCTCAATTTTTAGTTTTTACGTCTTTTTTATGATTTTTTTAATTAAAAAATAAACTTATACAGTCGTAAATTGCATGGTCGAAGAACTTCGTTTAGTAATCACTTCAATTAAAGTGACTTTGCCTTTGTTGAAAACTTGAAATGTTATGTTATGCCCTGCGAACTTCTAATTTTTCACCATATATATGAGGTAGCCTATCATAATTAAACCAAAAGACTTCTACAGATCGAGGTTAAATTAAATTTCAACGACGATAAACTCATCTAAAGTTTATGCTATTAAATTAAGTGGTGAATACATTGAGATCAATTTGAGTGAGAGGGTCGTATAAGTGCATAACCATACAAATAGAAAATACGAAATATTTTATGAGCTGGAGGTACTGAACTACTGATGATCTAGTTGTTGATTGCTAACTTAAAATATGGTTTTCATCATCGCATGAAATGTGTCGAGGGTTCTAGGCCGGGTCTTAATTGGAGTTTGGGCTTTATGATCCTTTAGTATGTTGATGATAGAGTTACGTACCCATGCCATTACCATGTTATAATTCTCAGCATGGGGATTGGCTTTATTGGTTTTGCAACTAGAGAAGTTCTTAGAAGATGAGTTCTAAATTCACCCAAAAACTCCAGGCTACACACGTAAGAGACCTAAAAATTAGGTTTCTTTCCTAAATTTCCTATTTCGGTAAGCTTTGTACTGTTGTAGAAGATTATGTTTTAAATTTCAATGCAAGTAACGGAAATTCTTGTATGCAAGGCCGTGTAGGTATACGGCGCAATTTTAGCCATTTAAAATAGGGAAAAATACCATTTGAACAAAATGGGTTTAAAAATTGTCCATTCCAATGTTTATATCCCACTCCAATGAATCTTATTAAAAATACCTAAATACCCTATACTAAACCCTAATATCTTCTCTCTCTCTCTCTCTCTCTCTCTCTCTCTCTCTCTCTCTCTCTCTCTCTCTCTCTCTCTCTCTCTCTCTAGCCGACGATCTCCAGAGCATAATTAAGCTTCACCTCCACAACCACAACCGCGGCCACCGTATCCAAACGCAGCACAAGCTCCAGCTCTGAAGCCACCACCCTCACCGCCTCTTGCTCCTCCTCTGCCAGCATCACCTCTCTCGTCTCCTCTAAGCCCTCACACGCCTCCTCCGACCCCTTGTGGTCCGCCATCCACAAAATCATATATGAGTCCCTGACCCGCAATCTTCCTCTTGGATCTCTGTTGAAGCACTAAGAAATCGATTACTGGGGGTCAGTAATACTATTGACGGCGGGTCCTCCTCCTCCTCCAACATTAGGGTTTTGATCGAATTGGGAATACTATTACTGGGGGTCAGTAATACTATTGACGGCGGGTCCTCCTCCTCCTCCAATATTAGAGTTTTGATCAAATTGGGAATCGATTACTGGGGGTCAGTAATCGATTACTGGAAATCTGTAATTTGTAAATTATTTATTGAGGGTCAGTAACCATCGTCCAATAACCTGATTATAAAAAAAAAAATTAAAAATCAGGCGAAAAAAAAAATTTGGTGACCGGAATCCGGCGACCGGCCATGGGTGGCCGGAGGGAGTTGAGTGATATTTCGGCAAAGTTCGTTTTTTTATCTTCCACTTTCTCAGCAAATTATAATTCAAAAATATGTTAGATAAGACAAAAGGACAAAAAAAGAAGAAAAAATATTAAATTTGTACTAGAATTGAAAAAGATTTGTTCAAATGGGCAATAGAGTTGTTACCTTATGTTGAATAAGGGAGAAAAATAAGATGGTCATTGAAATGGGTAATGAGGGGGCCTTTTTTATACTAAATGGACATTTTCCCTTTAAAATACTTTATACACAGAGCCCACCATGTATCTATATAAAGTCATCTAATCTTAACCATTCAAATTATATGTGTACGTATATGCCGTGTATTGAACATACTCTGTGCAAGTAAGGCAGGATACAAAAGTATTGTCTTCTTTAGCATCAACTCGAACGAGTAGAGTTGATGCTAAGCAAATGAGTCATTTATGATACGAAGATGTAAATTTAACTTAATCATATGTACGACACTAACGCTAAATTATTACCTACATTCGTTTTAAACATTTACATATAATAAACACCATGTCAACAAACTTGTTCATACATATGTATGAATGTGGATATCACATACACATAGGCGCGCACTTAAGAATTTCTCATTAGAATATACATGTTCTCCTCTTCCATCATCATTCACTAAATGTAGCTAATTATTTATCAAAAGTACGTATGTCGATTTGTCTTTATAAAAAGTTCTTCTGAATCAGAGGACTAACCAAGTTTCAACTTATCTGCTTAGCCAAAGATGATTATGCGAGACTGGCCTTAAATTAGTTAAATATATAACAGCTCTGAACATTGGATTATCAGTATCCTTTTTAGAAATAACCGAGCGACCACTAAAAATTTTCTGCAAACTTCGATCACACGTACAATCATATTATACTACAAATATGGGATACCATCGTTAACAACTTAGGATACAAGACGTTCTTTGAGTACATTGAGCAGTGACAAATTAACTATATTTCTTATAAGACGAAGACCAGAACAGAAAAAGAGAAAGACTAACGCTAATCAAATGTCTGCTAATCCGAAATCTTTCTTAGAAGTAGAAGAAGCATTCCTACTACTACTGGAAAGACTCCACTGATCTGAAAATCCCCCGCCAGCCGAGATAGAACCATTCCCACATTTTGCCACCGTCCTCACGCTCTCAATCAACTCCTGCGTCTGACCCTCCTGCGATAATATCTCCAAAAGCTGTTCCGGGCTAATCACCAGCTTCACCTTCCAAAAGCTCACATTATTATACCTAGAAAACGCTTCAGTGTAAGATCTCTTCACCATTCCCTGGTAATCAATCGACATCCGGTACGGTGCTCCTGCAAGCAAAGTAGGTAAAGGAATGCTGTTGGATCTAACATGGCCTTGACGCACAATCTGCCTTGCACCACTACAACTACTACTGCCCAAGTGATCGCTTTGGCTGTTGAGTGGGAGCAAATAATACGATTGGCCTGCCACAAGTTCTTCGCTGCTGGCGAGCGGTTTCCAGAAGAGATCATGGCTTCTGAAAATGCCATGGCTCGGAAACTCGTCAGTGATGGAGCTCACTGTTATAGGCGCGTAAAACTCCATGATGCCGCCGCTGGACGTCGTCACTTGGACTACTCCACCTGCCTCTCCCAGCCCTCCAAACAAGCAGTTTCCCATTGAAGAAATTCCACAACCACCTAGAGAGGGAGAGTTGTTGAGTTTATAGAGGAAATCGTCGGTGGGATTCTTCTTGGGAGCTTTCCTAAACCAACAAGAGAGTAGAGATGATATAAAAGAAGAAAAGGGTAGAGGAAAAGAAAGGCGAGCTGAGCAACGAAGACAAGTCATGTCGTCATAAAAGCTAGCTAGGGTATACAATGTGTATATGCTTATATATAGAATTAATTTCAGTTTACCTACTTGAATTTTGGTCCAATGATCATTTTAGTCCATATTCGTTTGATTTCATCAGCTACACCCCAACCGTTACCAATTTTGTAAATTCCGTCCAAAAGATCTATCAATACCAAATGTTTTTTGGTACCCTTTGCCTACAGTTCTACACTAATGCACCGTTACCATATTACGATTATAAATAAAGCTAAATAAATCATATATTCAAGTTGAACAAATAAAAAAAAATCATATGGTAAAATTGATATCGGTTGATTAATTTAGAAAACACAAGAGTGTAACTGATTAAATAAAAAAAATAGGAACTGAAATAATGATTGGGTCAAAATTTAAGTAAGTAAACTGAAATTAATTCTTATATATAACTATAAGGACGGTGGAGCTGTCCATGTCTATGAAATTGATGGATTAGTCGGCAATTTTGGGTCCATGTAGCCGAAGACGCATTTTTGGTTTCCGGTCAATAAACCCTTAATATAAACATCTTTTCGAAATCTAAGACTGGTATAGGTTAAACAAATGAGAAAGAGGACCCAATGACATGTCACGCGCCAATATTGCAGAGGGAAGCTCCATTAGCGAAGAGGTAGCAGAACCTCTGGCCTAGCTAGAGGCAATTATGCAAGGACACTCTGCAACTCGCTATAATCATTTACTCTGTGTTTAAAGTGAAAGTGGCTGAGATTTTGACCAGTCTTATGCATTTAGAAAGAGAGAGGGAGAAAGTAAGGGTCACAGCCATTCTTTTTGGCCTTCCACGAAAGCAAAGACGAGTGGGAAACCGCGGAAATAGAAAATTGGTAGCACTTGGACATGAGACACCATCGATCGAATGAAGCGTTAAGGCAAAGTGAGGTCAGCATTATGAAATCTTACGAGAGACTAAGCCAATTAAAAAATGTGAATCCGCCTAGCTATAAAGTTGCATAGCCGTCTAGGCGTTCTAAGGCAGTCGTCTAACAAGTTTTCGAACCTTAATCTATGTTGTAAACGAAACTTTAACATAATAAATCCAAGTAAGAGGAAACAACCCTAGTAATTGATTGATCTCATTGAATCAATACTTGGGTCGATCAGCTACCTAGCTATATGTCGATCTAGCCTGACTTCAGTAGAAGAAGGGAAAAAAAATTAAAGACGCTACATGCTAAAGTTTTCTCACTTCAAGCGAAAAGAAGAACATGCATGTGAGATGATTAAATGAAGAAACCACATTCTGGTTCTCACCGTCTGACTTAAATTTTTCTATCATAGTACCTTATTCAAAGAGCTACACTAACGTTAAACAGAGTAGTGAAAAGATGAGGTATAGCATTAGGCTGTCTCTCTATTTATGCAACACTGCATGCCCAAAGTGCAGCATCAAAATTAATTATCTTTGCATAAAATAGTGCATTTAAAATTTTAAATGCCCAACTCACGTTATTCAGGGATTGTTTCAAGCACTGGCATCCACCTTGTTGGTGCAGAATTATTAGCACCATTACTCTTCCTTGCTTCTCTGATCTGAATTCTTAAGAGCACTCCCTCCACAGATGCCTTCTTGGATAATAGTTCTTGAAGCTGCTGCCTTTTTAATGATCACCTTTATTGATCTCTTCATAGACGAACTTTCACCATCCCTGTCAATTGGATTAGAACAATCTATAGCCCGGAGATTACATGAATCCTTAACAACCCGAGGCTGCTTCAGATCCTTGCCTGCGTTGTTCACAATGCGCAAGAGTACCCTCTCAATTTCAATCTCCACCCTCGGAGGAGCCTGAGACTTGTGTCTCAGTCCAGGAGTTGTTATGCTATTGCCCATGTAACTTTTCATAGAAGGGAGTGGATGAGATGGGCAAATTTATAAAGAGTGAAGCAATTAATTAAGCAAAAGACGTTCTGGATTGTGGGTGGCAAAGGGGTAAGAAGTTTCAAGGGAACAAGCAAGCTAGTGATCGATCAGCTATATTAATTAGCTATATATAACGTTTTTGTATATGAAAGGTTTTTTTATAAATTTTAAGTGCATGTACGACTGGCTTTCTGTTACAAATGGCTATCTCCTTAATTACCCCCAGATCCAGCTGATCGAATTACCTCGTACTATGCTTTAGAAATTTTATTTCTCAAGTATGAAATATGGTTGTGGCTCGTGACTCACATATATATATATGATATATTGAAATCCTCCAATAATAATAGTCCCATGCATGCATGATAGGGCTGGGCATTTTGTCCCGTAATTCCGATCCCATTTCTAAATGGGACGGAACGGGACGGGATTGGAGTTTGAAAAATGCTAATCCCGTCCCGTCCCGATCCCGGAATTGGCTAAATAAATCTCGTCCCGTCCCGCATAAATAAATAAAAAAATAATTATTTTATATATATATATATATATATATATATTTACTTAATCTCAACCGTTAAATAAAAAACAAAAAAATATTTGACCGTTAGATTAATCCCTAATTCCCTATCTCACATTCTCACTATCTCTTGACTTTCTGTATCTCACTCTCGGACAGACCGACAGAGACCTCGTCCGTCGTCCCTCACTTCACTGAGTTCCCTCAGACCCTCACTCCCTCAGTGCTCGACCCGACACTTCGTCTCTTGAGCCTTGACTCTCCTCGACGGCTCGACCAGTTCGGCAGTCCATCACCTCGTCTCCATTGTCGTCTCCTCTCCCGTCTCTGATCTCTGTTCCTCTCCCTGTCGGCGCTCGCCCGAAGCCCCAAATCGCACATCGAGCCATCGTCGTCTCCTCTCCCGTCTCCGACCCAAGTCTTGTTCCTCTCCCGGTCGGCGTTCGCCCGAAGCCCCAAATCGGCCGAAACCCCAAATCGGCCGGAGTTCACAGATTAAGTGATTAGACTAATTGTTGCAAGGAATGGGTCGCCTGTGCTGGTATGCTATGATTGCTATCCTTGTTGGATCTATGCTGTTAAATGAGTTTGCATCATGTGATAGTTATTATGTGAGTTTGCCTGTGCAGGTGTCGTTTCATGTGCTGATAGAGTTGCTTTTGCAGCAAGATATAGTTGATGAACAGGGATTCCGTTTTAGTCCCGGTCCCGTCTCGATTCAGTAAGGGATCCCGGGCCTGCGGGATCAATTTTCAAAAAACCTAATCCCGTCCTGTTTAAATTCTCACGGGACGGGACTGAGATCAGGCGAATCCCGGCCCATGCCCAGCCCTAATGCATGATGCATCAAAGAGTGACCTGTGTTCCTTCATGTCTTCTACTTGGTTTGGGCCAACCTGAACATGGCCCAATAAAGAACGACGCATCCCGGACCCGAACATTTACCACAAAAACACACTTTTCTGGTGGTGGATTGGATGAGACCAATCCAACAAAGTGTAGCTTGTTAGCATGATGCGTCTCCACTTCTCCTCACCCAAGCCGGTGGATTAGTTTATGATCGTAATTAATTAGTTTAGGACTTAGGGTTCGTTCTGTGAAATATTGGCACTTTATAATTTAATATATTCCCGGACTTGCAACTTGCATGAAGACTCCTATTTATAATTAAGGTCTATTTTGCAAAATTTTAAACCGGCAGGTGATCGAGTATTTATTTATAAATTCAATAATTCACGTCCTCTCATTTACTAAGTAATCTGTCAAATGGACAATTTTTTTAACAACTTAAAACAGAACATTTCAATAATTTCTTTGGTGCAGAGATCAATTGGGCATAGTTTTGAAATAATAAAGTAAACGGCAGTTAAGTGTCAACTGTGTGCCTTCAGCAATTAGATTGGAAGTTGGAACCACAAACAATCTTTCTTAAAAGAAAAAAAGAAAAAAGTCCACAACCCCTGTCTAACCTGTGACGAAGTCCGTAGTTTCCACAGTTCATCCAAACTACCATCCTATTAATTAATGGCTTAGTCTTTTCTCAAAAAAAAAAAAAAAATTAATGGTTTAATTTAAGTTTTAATTTAAAAATTATTTTTGTTAGTTCTTTTACGATCTCATTATCTACAAAGAAAAAAAAATAGAAAAAAAAAAAATCACAGGTAACTACTGCTTGCTATATATATAGAGCTGATTCGGAGTGATATACATAACATCTCTTCTTTGCACACCATCCCCAGTCCACCCAAATACTGGGTTTGCTTTTATTATTGCTGGCTAGCTAGCTTATTTTCCTTTTAAATTCCCCTTCCTACGGCATATCTGCATCGTTTTTCATCTGGAAGATCACAAAGAATTTAACTTATACGCATTTGTTAACATATACACAATACCTCTATATATATATATAACAAGTTTAAGATAAACCAGGCACCAACAGACAGATGGAGAAGACAACCGGAAAGGTCATCACTTGCAAAGGTAAAAGCTAGTTTCTCAAATGTATTTTATCCAACACTTAATTCTTACATCGCTGATACAAATGGTGGTTGATCGATCATGAAGCTGCTGTTGTTTGGGGTCCTGGGGAGCCTTTTGTGATGGAACGAGTTCAAGTTGATCCGCCGCAGAGACTGGAGGTCCGAGTCAAGATCCTTTTCACCTCAATCTGTCACACTGATTATAGTGCTTGGATAGGAGAGGTATACATATGCAGGCCCGTGAATCAATGCTGTTACCTTTCTCCAATTCAACTCTCTTGTTTTTCTTGCCGGAACTCTAGTCGGGCAACATCCATCGTGACTCTCTTATTTTGTGAATGTAGACTGCACATGACTTATGTATGAATAACCTATGTGGATCCACGTTAATTATCTGACAGTATTATTGGTGAAGAAATATCTCACATTTAAAATGACATTTACTTACGGTCTGATGCTTCTCACTATTCAACAAAGTGTTAATTAAATTGCGTAAAAATATAACATTTTTGTAAATTGATTTTCTTATTTTTGTTGTTGAAGAATGAAGCTCAACGAGCGTTTCCTCGGATTCTAGGTCATGAAGCAGCCGGGTAAGTCACATATATAGTACATAGTTAGTGGTCTAATATATATTACTCGATCTTTAATTTAAAAAAAACAAAACCGATAGTTTATCGAACCCACGTCGGAATTTCATACCCTTTATTTATTTTTTGATGGAGCAGAATTGTTGAGAGCGTTGGTGAAGGTGTGACGGACATGAAAGAAGGGGATCATGTGATCCCTATTTTCAACGGAGAGTGCGGTGACTGCATCTGCTGCAAGAATCGGAAAACTAACATCTGCAAAAACTTTGGAGTAAACGCACTGAAGAAGGTGATGAACAACGACGGTAAATCAAGATTTTCAATAATAACCAGGGAGGGTGATAAGAAACCCATATATCATTTTCTCAACACATCTACCTTCAGCGAGTACACAGTTCTTGAGTCCGCCTGTGTTGTCAAGATCGACTCGGAGGCTCCCCTCAAGAAAATGACGTTGCTCAGCTGCGGTGCTTCAACTGGTATGTGTGCATCAAAACTGTGTCCAAAATTATTTGGTGTGTTAGAGATCCTCGATCTGTATATATACACATTTTCAGTTATATTCATGAAATTTGGTTCTGTAGGAGTTGGTGCTGCGTGGAATATTGCTGATGTTCAACCTGGCTCAACAGTCGCGATTTTTGGTTTAGGTGCCATTGGACTTGCCGTGAGTTCGTTTCTTTTGATTTCTTTTGATTCGTTTCTATATTTCTCCAGGTGAAATTGCATGCATATGCATCTCGATTGAGGTATAAGCTGATCTGTGCTTGACATTATACCAAATGACTAAATTTAAACGTTGTTGACTTGAAGTTTAATCAAAGTTTAAGATGCTGACTTGGGACTGATTCAATAGCTGGGTACATGTGAATTTGTAATAATTGTGAATACATTATTCATTAACTACTTGGTGTAGACTTGACCAAAAAAGAACGTTAGTCTTTAATTATATTTTTCTGCATGACTAAGATCTAACAAAAATAAAGTTGATTATTTCCAACTGATTAATAATAAGGGTTGCTAGCTAGCTTGTCTTGATCAACTGGCCGGGGTTTTCCTTTAACAGATATCCACTAGTTTAACTAAATGCAAAATTTTGGATCAGGTTGCTGAAGGAGCCAGAGCCAGAGGAGCGTCTAGAATAATTGGTGTTGACATGAACCCTAATAAACTTTTCAAAGGTATTGGTGATTTTCTTTATTTAAGATTCTAGTTTATAGATATAAGGTATGCTGATTAAGTTAGTGTTGTTTACGTTCTTAATTTGTACTCCATTTTGTAATGTGGACATAGCCCAAGCAATGGGAATCACAGATTTCATAAACCCACGCGACCTAGGAAAGCCTTTGCATGAGGTCAGTTGTGTTACAATAATGAATAGTATGAATACTAATCTACTTCCAAATTAATTACTTGGTCCGTCAACAGCTGAATCTCTATATTTAAAGTTTATCGATCTTCTTCTTCTTCTTCTGGACTGCAAATATTGTTGCAGAGAATCAGGGAAATAACAGAAGGAGGTGTGGACTATAGCTTCGAGTGTGTAGGGAACTCTGATGTTCTCCGGGAAGCCTTTCTTTCCACACATGAGGTACTTTAATACTAAACCGTCTTAATTAGTTTTTTAAGCCACATTGTCTTAATTCTTTTGGGTCTTTATACTCATTTCCTCCTCCTAAGCTTGTTAAAATAGATGTACAAACATCTTACCCTAGCTATACCTTAAAGAAAAATATAGCACTTCTTCATTTCATCAAATGTTTCCGATTGGTGATCAAGAGCTAGCAATCCTTTTTTCAAAATGTTATTATTGTAGGGATGGGGTTTTACGGTGATATTGGGAATTCATGCAACCCCAAAAATGCTTCCCCTCCATCCAATGGAGCTGTTTGATGGACGAGGAATGATCGGATCTGTGTTTGGAGGCTTCAAGGGGAAGAGCCAACTCCCTCATTTTGCCAAACAATGCATGAGCGGGGTTAGTCTATAAAATTCACTTTTCTCTCTCAGTTTAACACCGTACACATTCCTGTTGAAGTTCTAACAGGTTTTCATCTCATCAGATGGTAAATTTAGACGAGTTCATAACACATGAGCTTCCCTTTGAGAAGATAAACGAAGCGCTCCAGTTGCTTGGTGAAGGCCAGTCACTGAGATGCGTTCTGCACCTGTAACCTCAGTTTCACTTTCATGGTTCCTGATTGCCTGATTGCTTGCATATGCTGGTGTTTATGGATCATGCACCTCAGTCAAAGTAGGGCGTGAATTGACTCAAAGGCTTCTCACCTTTGTGTTAATAGTTCAAATACAAAACCTATTTGTGATGATTTACCTTTCGTATACGGAATCTTCTTCTTTTTTGAATAATCGTATACAGAATCTTCGTGATGCATAAATGGTTGTGTAGTACTTGACCTATTTAGTCATTCTATCCAAATAAGAAGGAAACCAATTCAAATTTCTTCATCAATGCCTTAGAAATGAGCTTTCTAAGTAAGAAACGGTTGTGGACTTGTGCTTCATGACTCATATGATGGCTGCTAATGATGTATGAGACTCATAAACGTCATATTCCCAATTTCACACGTACACCTTTCTAGCCAAATGTCTGTTAATTACTTAATTAGGCATTTCGTTCTGATGTAGGATGAATGGCAGCCAACATTGAAGAGCAGATTGACCGTTGCAAGTCAAAACCCGTTAGCCAGAGACGCCCGTCCGCCAAGGGTGGTTCATCCGCCAGGCGACATCCGCCAAACGTCGTCCGCCACCAAGGTGAGAGCCGGTTTACTACAGTTTTGGCATCCGGCGTCCGAATGACGATTGTGATACCATTCTGGAAAGGGAACGACGCCAAGATTCAAACTCATAATTTTGCCACGACGTGTGGGCCTTTTCGGGCTTTCGAGTTCGTTTAGGGTCTCAAAACGGCAGTTTAAGATGTTTTCAAGTTAAGTTTTCTAATTTGTTTTGGACTTGTTTTGTTTTAATCCCTTGGGCTTTTAGGTTTCCTTGTTAGTTGCCCTAGGGTTTCTTTTCAGTATTTAAGCATCCTTTTGGGATCGCAGACAGGCAGTTAATCATATTTTATCAAAACCCTAAGAGTTTGTCTCTTGTTTCTGGTGGATTCCAGACCTATCCTATAGAGTACAACGTTGATTGTGCTCTCCATCTATTGAGGGTTCGACGTTGATCAACCCTTCCACCCTTCTACTGCGTCACGTTCTCCTCCAATATTTACTAGAAGTACTCTAGATCAACTTTTCCGGATTACAATAATTTACAATCTAAACGAGAATATAATTAATAACTCATTGTCAATGAAGGTATATGAACATTGGTTCAGAATCGTTTGAAGATCACATGCTGCATACATTTGATATGATACTGATGCATACAATGCCGTTTTCACTACATCATTCTGGGCTTTTAATCACTACCTAATACTCGCAGGAGAAATGCAGACGGTACCTGCATTCTGCAGATGACTGATGATATGATGAGGAGACTTATAATCATGAACTAGCTACCAGAATTTTCCTGCAAGATCTACCTGAGTGCAGAAAGCCAAATTATTGTGGATCGCAAACCATGCATTAATGTTGTTGGAATATAGCTGGACCAACATACATACAAAAGATTAGGTCATTTCAGGAGCAATAATACAGCTATACGTACAGTCGTGCTAAAGCAAGCCACAACCATTGATCGAACAAACACGTAAACCTCATCGAAACTTCATAATGATCAGAAAGAGGAGTCCCTACTAACTATATGAGCCTTCAACACATGCATACCATTAATTTAGGTGGTTGAGACTATCTGAGTATCTTCAACAAGGTCCACTACTGCTGTCACTGCATACATATGGATATCAGAACACAGAACAAAGTAGCCATCCCCCATTTACCCCATGAGAAAAGCCACCCGCCAACACCCCATTTTCATTCGTCGTCAAATCATTTCCTTCCTCTAGGAATTTGATTAGAATCTGGTTCTTCTTTTTCTTGAACGAGTTTGACATATATGATGTTGAGGATCATTTAGGGTTGATTGTGTGAAACGATGGGATCCAATTTACGGTTTCGGAAGCACCTATATGCTCGATTTATTCAATATGAGAGATTCATAATCATGGGAGGACGTAGGATAATGCCATACGCTAGATGACTAATATATAGACATGACATCCATTTCCAGTGCTTCAAGTTCTTGTCTCGTACGAAATTTATTATTCGTTTTAGATCGATTTGCCAACTTCATATTATGAGTCCACTTTATGCCAGCGTACCCTTCCTTAGCTTTAGTATAATTACATCACGTCGGTGCAGTCAATTAACTAGTTTCTTAATAGTGATAAACTCACTTAACTTACCGAGGTGATGAAAATTCTATATCACTAGAGAATTAGATTATTGCATTGAGTTAATCTGCATGATTATATAGAATTAACTACTAAAATTATTATCTCCTTTGAATGTAGGTATGAGATTTTGATTTCAATGGCAGCACCAAATCAACTCTTTGAAAGATCTAATGATATTTCATTCTAAGAAGGGATATACCCTTTAAGAACTTTCATTAGCAAGCAATTACCTATTAAAATTATAGTTTGCTTCCTCCTGGCATATGAGCAAGACTTTGTCACTTTGATAATATATATATAGCTAAGAAACCCCCTAAAACAGGGTATTCAATGCCAAAATCTTCAAGTAACATGGTTCATTTGTTGAATGAAATTTTCTTATGAGCGAACTGGAAAGGTCAATTTGATATAGCTTTGAATATGAGTAAATGACAATTTGGGTGCCGTCAAAGGTTATTAATCCCAATTTCAATTGGGAAAAAATACCACAGCTATGGACCAAGTGTTGATCAAATGGCTTACTTGTAGCTTCGATCCATTATTTCTTCCTTTAAAAAATTACGTAGTCAAACTGTCAATGAAAGATAAATGTCCTATAGATGAATTAGTCATAGATATCTAATACATGTCCAGCTGATTCAGAGTCCTATATATAATGCCATCACCTTCGCACATACGTAACTAGCTCGATCTTCTCCACCGTTAACTGTTAACTTATAGCTAGCTGCCCTCTTCAATAATCCACCGAATTAAACCCTGAGGTTGTCTTTATTGCTATCTTCCATTTTATTTTTCCCCTTCTGGGTATATAAGCACTGTTCTGCACAGGGGATACAGAAAGCATAACGTACCACTATATTACTATATCTCAGCTTAAAATTAAACACAACTAATTAATAAAGAGATGGAGAAGACAGCCGGAAAGGTCATCACCTGCAAAGGTAAGAGCTAGTCGCACTGTTTTGCATATATGTTTCATCAAATGTTATTTGAACTTACTTGATACAAATGGTGGTCGATATCGTGAAGCTGCTGTTGTTTGGGGTCCGGGGGAGCCTTTTGTGATGGAGCAAGTTCAAGTCGACCCTCCGCAGAAAAAGGAGGTCCGAATCAAGATCCTCTTCACCTCAATCTGTCACACTGATCTCAGTGCTTGGAAAGGAGAGGTATATATATACACTATGTTCAATTCTATAACGTCCTCTTGCCGGGACCGGCAACATAAGAAGATTATGTTGTGATTATAGACTACACATTATGCATGAGTTCCAGATTAACAATCTAATTAAGTATCTAATAGTTTTCTTTTCTTATGTTTTGTTAAAGAATGAAGGTCACCGGGCCTTCCCTCGAATTCTAGGCCATGAAGCAGCCGGGTAAGCAGGGCCGGCCCTGAAAATTTTGGGGCCCTAGGCGAAATTTTTTTTGGGGCCCTATCGTTTTAACCTTTCGAATTAATAATACATCAAAATGAAAAATAATCAAATAAAATCCAATCAAAATTCTTTTAAATAATAAAAAATTGGCCACATCAGTAGTTTGATAAACTAAAAATCACTTAAATACAACTCGTCGTGCATTTTTAGATGCAAATGTGGCAATTAAATCACCACTTTTCCCTCTTGTTGATGTATCTAATCTAACAAGGGTTTTATTTTTATTTTTTATGACATACTTTTTATGGGGTTTGGGAAATTTAAAGATCAGAACACTCCAATTCAGTTTTGGACTTAAAGAATTGGGGGCCCCACTAGCATATAAAAAAGGAATAAAATTATAAAACTATAAACCTAATAAAAGTCACGTGAGTTGTGGTGTATGTTTTGTCTCCCACTCTTAGTCTCTTACGTACGTTTGATTGCAAATATATATATATATATATATATATATATATATATATATATATTTAGTAAACTGTAATTTAAAATTTTTGGGGCCTATCAATTTTGGGGGCCCTAGGCCCACGCCTTGCCCGCCTTAGCCCAGGCCCGGCCCTGCGGGTAAGTAATGGTAGTAGCTATATATCGATCTTGTTCATAATAATTTACTGAGAGTACTATCGATCTCGTTACGCCGGAAATTCATAGCCCTTTATTTCTTAATCGATGAGCAGAATTGTTGAGAGCGTTGGTGAAGGTGTGACAGACATGAAAGAAGGGGATCATGTGATCCCTATTTTCAACGGAGAGTGCGGTGACTGCATCTGCTGCAGGAATCAGAAGACTAATGTCTGCTACAACTTTGGAGTGAACCCGATGCAGAAGGTGATGAACAGTGATGGTAAAACTAGGTTCTCCATCATAGCCAAGGATGGTGGTGACAGAAAACCCATATATCATTTCCTCAACACATCAACCTTCAGCGAGTACACTGTTCTTGAGTCCGCCTGTGTTGTCAAGATTGACTCGGAAGCTCCCCTCAAGAAGATGACTCTGCTCAGTTGTGGCGTTTCAACTGGTACGTCTGCATCAAAAATAATGCTTCCATGTGTCAACACTGATACCATTCCCTTCAGTTATTAGTAAAGATCGATATCCCCAAACAATATGCATGGGCGGCATTAATATATATTACTAATTTGACATAAATTGAATTCACATAACTTGACATAAATTAAATTGCATGGGCGGCTATAATTTTGAGATGTATTAATTTTTTTATGATGTGATCTGAATCTTCAATTATTTGGTCCATATCCGACTTGATAATTGTCATGTTGCAAAGAGCCAAGCACTAAAGAGTAAAGAAACATCGCATCCATAATGTAAGGAAGGGCAGCTTGTTCAAAAAATCAAAATGTTTATCTATATTATCTATCAAAGAAAAGTTGAACAACGATTTGATGCATCAGACATCGATTATAGTCCCAAAATTTAGAGAACATAAATAGCGCCCCCACCCCCTCTTCTCATGGGGACATGAACATAAATACATTAACAAACAAAATTTATTTTTTCTGTTATGCAACTCAAATTCATGAATCAAACTTATTGATCAACTCATAGAGATGTCTCTACTAGTTTTCAATAATTGCGAGGCATTTTCAGTTGTACTGGTGAAAATTGATTCTAACTGTGATATGTAGGAGTTGGTGCCGCATGGAATGTTGCCGATGTTCAACCCGGCTCAACCATCGCCATTTTCGGTTTAGGAGCTGTCGGACTTGCGGTAAGTTTAGGCCTCATCATGGGCCGGGCCGGGCCAAGCCCTACCCTAAAATTTAGGGCTTAGGGTAGGGTCGGGCCGGGCTTTGACTAAGTCAACATAGCTTAGGGTCGGGCCGGGCTAGGGTTTTAATATGTAAACCCTTACCCGCCCTTAAGGCCCATTCTATTAGGGCTAACAGGGCCGGGCCGGGCCGGCCCTTTAAACTAGGGCCGGGTTGGGCTTTTAGGGCCAGATATGAAATAGAAGTCAAATTTTATAAAAAGAAGTCAAATTTTGAAAAACGCTATGAAATAGAATTTTATCTTTATGATGAAATACGGTGATGGTAAAAAAATCACTTAAATCCGACAAAATTAGAGCCCCGATCGATGCGGTCAACCTTATTTAAACTTATCTCTCTCTATGTGGAGTCATAGTATCGGGAGTAAACGTTCCCAAATTTTTACATGGATGATTACGTCTCATCTATTTGAGAGTTTAATGTTTGGAAGAGTCGACGAAACAAGTTCATCTAAAGGTACGTAATAGCGTTTTCGTGTGATAAGTTTTATGAAAATATGGTTGACTGTTTGGATCGAGCATCGAACGTTTACGAAACGAGTTGATTTTTATATTCTACTCATATTTGACTATAACGATCATATCAGACGGTCAAAAATTTTATTTTTTGAATTTAGACATTATAATGACAACATGCTTACTAATGTGGTATAACTTGATTGGTAGATTATACTTAAGTGTACAACTTTTTGAAACAACTATATACAAGAAGTCAAATTTTGAAAAGCGCTATGAAATAACATTTGATCTTTATGATGAAATACGGTGATGGTAAAAAAATCACTTACATCCGACAAACTTAGAGCCCCAATCGATGCGGTCAACCTTATTTAAGCTTATATCTCTCTATGGGGAGTCATAGTATCGGGAGGTAAACGTTCCTACATTTTTACATGGATGATTACGTTTCATCTATTTGAGAGTTTAATGTTTGGAAGAGTCGACGAAACAAGGTCATCTAAAGGTACGTAATAGCGTTTTCGTGTGATAAGTTTTATGAAAATATGGTTTACCGTTTCGATCGAGCATCGAACGTTCACGAAACGAGTTGATTTTCATACTCTAGTCATATTTGACTATAACAATTATATCAGACGGTCAAAATTTTCATTTTGTGAATTTAGACATTATAATGACAACATGCTTACTAATGCGGTATAACTTGATTAATAGATTATACTCAACTATACAACTTTTTGAAACAACTATATAAAAGAAGTCAAATTTTGAAAAACACTATGAAATAACATTTGATCGTTATGATGAAATATGGTGATGGTAAAAAAATCACTTAAATCCGACAAAGTTAGAGCCCCAAATCGCTTAGTGAAGACATTTATATGTATTATGTAATATAAAATAGTTAAAATTTTAGGGTAGGGTCGGGCCGGGCTTTTAGGGCCGGGCCGTAGGGTAGGGCCGGGTTTAATTTGCTCGACCCTCACCCTACCCTACTCAAAAAGGGCTAGGGCCGACCCGCCCTAATGGAGGGCCGGGCCGGGCTTCGGCCCTATAGGGTAGGGCGGGCCAGGGCCAAAGGGCCAAATGATGAGGCCTAGGTAAGTTCATTTAATTTCTATCCGTTTGATTTTTGGATATGATTTTCATGTACAAGACTCATGTTGTGATAGATCATAGATGAAATTTTCAGAGAGGAAATGTAATCTTTATATTTGATGAAACTGCGCGCATGACGATCGAGGTATCAGCATGCAGGCTATGAAACTGTTGTTTATTACTACTAATTTGCTAGGTAGCTTGATTCATGTGTTTTTGATTCATGATTAAAGAAGAAAACATGTTAGACGTCATTTCTTGGTGCAGGCATACTTGATATATAAATTAAAGTAACTAATAGTTTCTACAATTCTAAGATCTAGCACACATATTCTCTCATCAATTATCATAATTGCACCAGTGTTGATCAACTGGGATTTTCCTTTTATTATCCTGTTCTTAAACTAAATGCAACTTGCAAATTGGGTCAGGTTGCTGAGGGAGCAAGAGTCAGAGGAGCATCTAAAATAATTATTGGGGTTGACATTAACCCAAATAAATTCACCAAAGGTATTTTATTTTTGTTGCTTAACTTTGATAACCAAAGGTCTTTGGATTCTATTATATTATACTTGTTTGGTACTCATTTTAAATGTGATTGAAGGCCAAACAATGGGAATCACCGATTTCATAAACCCTACCGACCCTGGAAAGCCTTTGCATGAGGTCAGTTCTGTTATAATTGATACTTAATTAATTATGAACACTAAACCTACTACCAGGTCCAGATTACTTGCGTGATCATGTTTTTCTTGTAATATCTATGTATATTAAAACCTCAAGGCCTGACATTGCTGCAGAGAATCAGGGAAATATCAGAAGGAGGTGTGGACTATAGCTTTGAGTGTATCGGAAACTCCGACGTTCTCCGGGAAGCCTTTCTCTCCACACGCGAGGTGCTTCCCTATCCATGCACAGTTGCATTAGTTTTGCCTTAATTATTATACTTATCCCCTATCCTTGCACCGTTTCTCAATTATAATTATTATTGTAGGGATGGGGCTTTACAGTGATATTGGGAATTCATCAAACCCCAAAAATGCTTCCCTTCCATCCGATGGAACTGTTTCAGGGTCGAGGACTTATTGGATCTGTGTTTGGAGGATTCAAAGGGAAGAGCCAACTCCCCCGTTTTGCTAAAGACTGCATGAGAGGGGTTAGTATATGACACTGCACTATTTCTCTCAGTTTAGTAGTACTGTACATGTTCATTTCCAGTTCTGAACACATTTTTATCTCATCAGGTGGTCCAATTAGACGAGTTCATAACTCATGAGCTTCCCTTTGATAAGATAAACGATGCATTTCAGTTGCTCGTTGAAGGCCAGTCACTGAGATGCGTTCTGCATCTGTGAGCATCTGTTTCACTTTCACGGTCCCTGAAGGCTTTAAATAGTTGAATTGAACCAAAGGTTTTCACCTTTGTGTTTATAATTTAAACAAATAAATTCATTGTGATGAATCTTTGAAATTTTTCTGCTTAATGTGTCATTCTAATGTATAAATGGTTGTATAGTACGTGAGTGGTTTGCACCATTACTACTCAATCACGGTTATTTTATCTCTATAAGAAATTTACGTACACGCCTATTGGATTCACTTTACAGGGTAAACCAGAATAACAACTCGTCCTTAGTTGATAATGTTCCATACATGGGGCGTTGACGTTGATGAGGCTTTCATATAATGTTGATGAGACGCAATTAGGCCAACATCAACAATGGTCATTTCCGAGCTGACAAGCATTTTTGTTCATGTTGTTGAAGATCAGAAGCATACTGAAGACGATACCTCTTCGCCTGTAATCGCATTTCAGCCCCATCATTGCTTCATTGCTTCACAGGAGTGACAGGACGATTTCATCCTTAATGGCCCTCTTAACATTCTTAAGTACACTAGATGAGATAATTTACAAAAAGGGGCAGAACCTTCAAGAACTAATAAAAATGTGCAACACAAGGAGTTGATTAGTAAGAATGCAAGTTTAAGAAAGCACTGATTAACGAAAGAACCATTAAATTAACTTACAAAAGGACTGTTAAACGGGTCTTCATATGTCAGGAACTACTTTGAAGAGTTTAGTCTTTGGGAAAAGACCACAACCCAAAATGGAGAATAATACACATGAAATCAAGTGAAGCCTCAAGTTCTTGTCCAACTCTATATTCCAGAGAACATAATAAACCTCTAAGAGAACAAAAGATCCAAGGCAATATCAAGCCGAGGACAGGTATAAGATAAACCAGAACGACCAGAGGCACGGAGAACATCTTTACATAGTTGTGTGTATTTAAATATATTTAAACTGGAGCTGTAGATCACTCTTGGATGCCAAAGATGAATCAATGTATGGGAAGGCGTGGAGAGCGTGGACGAACAGGTGTTTTGGATGGACTTACCCTGTTTATACAAGACACCAGAGATTAGTAAACCAAAACTAATCAAGAAATTTCATACATCACTTCTTCTTCTATTGGGAGGATATAAAGATGAACCAGCATGGAAATCTAACCTGATTGGCAATGATCCCAAAACCACACCACTGCAGTTGAGAGCAGCTATAGCACTTTCAGCCTGCAGGATGAAGCACATTACCATTATATTCTAACAAATTGCAGCAACCAGCTCTATTGCTTATAAGTAGATACCACTTATAATTAACAACATTCCAAACACTAAACATAGACTTGCAGACATTCCAGTGAATTTATGGCCTGAATACAAGATCCATGCCTACTATAGAAATTACTTGATTCCACTTCTACAATATACCGCTATAAACCCAGGATGCGCCCAAGATATGTGTTTCCCAACTCCTCCAATAACACTTCAGTTTACCCTTTTAAAACTCTCCCATGAGTATTTATGTAATGTGTCAAATATTTCAACATATCCGTTCCATGTGGTAATCAAACTCTAGTAGAGAATTACTGCTTAAGGCAGCAAAGTTTCTCCATTCCCTATGCCAACTGTGCCCATTTGAAACCCGAAACAGGGACCATAGGTTATTAAATTTCACTTCGCCCAACAGATATTCTGTCATGGAGAAGACAGGTGATCAGAGTTCCCTTGTTTCAGAGAGTGTAGCAGAAGGACAACAATCATTTCTGCATCACATGAGGATTCTTAATAATTACGGGCAATAAGTCTTTGCAAAAATACTGAGGGTACTATGTTGGAACTGGACCGGAAACAAGCAACACTTGAAGGATAAGGTCACCCCAGACAACTGGTGTCTTGACACTAGTTACTCTCCAGTTATACACACTTTAACAGGTGCCACCAACTACTAGTTTGCTATAATTAATGTGCAAAAAGAATGAGCCTTACTCAACTGGATCTTAAAAGACTTGCCTCCAAAAGAGGATATCACATGAGAAATAGAGTATAACTACGTTTACTGTATATTACACCCATGGGTTGGCAGGCAAGGAAAACAAAGTCATACAATGCTTTCAATGTTGTACCAACTATAGTGCAAGACGACAGGGGAACTGGAGCAAAATGTTGAAGACACTTGGTAATGATCTTCTTGAGGCTTATGATTTTGATTCTGACCAATTCATGGCAATCAAGAGCTATACATTTTTTAAGCATAATTCAACCTTGGATACCCTTATGTTCAGAAATGCCCAAAAAGCTATCATTTATTGGGTGCTCTTTTTAAGGATGAATTGCAGATAAGCTAGTTGACAACTGTTTCTTCCCATTGTACCCAAAAACTTAAACTAGTAGGTTGTGGGCCGAATTGTTGTTATAGCCTACAGCTCCCAATACATGCTGGCTTCGCTCAACCCAACTAGAAATACCGAAGTATTTAAGTTCACCAACATTAAGAGGCTGCAGGTGCAGGCATTAGAATTTAGGATCTCCTTCTCTGATTCCCTAATAAAACTTGTTGGTCTATCGATGTCGCTAAAAGGCAAAGCTGTTAATCCATAGGCCAACCATTGCCTTACAATTTATAACTCACAAGCAAACCATTCAACTGTCCTTTACAAGACTAGAGACCTCAAAATGTGCTGCCCATCTAAGGATAATAGATTTGTATTAAAATGAATGAACTTCAAAGTAAAAAATCATCACTGCAGGCGTTTCAAAAAAAAAAAAATCATCTCTGCAGGCTTGAAAGTTGAACTAGAGTTTCAAAGCACCCTTACTCCCTCTATCAGTCTCAAGTCTCAAAACATTTCATTCATATAATCAACAATGTCTCCCCATTAACATATCTAGCTTCAAAATTAACACACCAATCCCATCAATGAGACATCAGTCACACTTGTCAAAGGAAATACAAGAAAGTCTTATACCTATCAACTTTTGCTTCATGTATTACTATTTCTCATATATTACCTAGCTTGAACTAGTAGATAAAATGATTAAAATCTACCGCAAATTTAAAAAATAACAATTAAAAAAGCAGAAAATAAAAAAAGAAATGCAAGATTAGATGAAAAGATAAGTACCATCACAAACTCAACAAATGCAATACGAGTGGAGTGGTGATAGTCTCCCAGCAGCCTCAGACGATAAACCTGCACCAGAAGAGATATCCTCATGAATTGAGTCCAATACAGTAGCAGTAGTCACTGTCACAAATATATATATATATATATATACAGAGCTTCTCGGCTACGGACGTCCGCACGCACTGTTCACGGTGCGGATGCGGCGTTTCCGGCCACCGGCGAGGCGGCGACACCGTATCCGGCCGGTGGGCTTTGCTCGCCCCGGCCCGGCGACCCCGTCTGTGCCGGCCGGCAGCCGGCCGGAATCTGCATTTTTGCAGAAAAATGAACAGTATTCTGCATTTTTCTGCAAAAATGCAGATTCCGGCCGGCTGCCGGCCGGCGACGGACCTCGGGCCGGCACAGACGGGGTCGCCGGGCCGGGGCGAGCAAAGCCCACCGGCCGGATACGGCGTCGCCGCCTCGCCGGTGGCCGGAAACGGGACATCCGCACGGTGCGGACGTCCGCACCTGAAAAAAATCCTATATATATATATAATACTTCAAATTTCCTATGAAATCACAAACCTCTCCACAAACTGATTCGAAAAAGAGCTTAACATCAGCTTGAGAAACCTGCAAAAATCAAGCCGAATAACAGCCACATAAGAAATTTAAAAATTTAGGTGCCAACAAATGAACAATTGTTCCGATAGAAGTACCTTCTTGTCAATATTTGTACAGTAAATAGTTCTTGCACACATCTCACGTTCATCTTCAGTCTGAACCAAGGTATAAAGAATAACCAAGTTATTAGGACGAAACTATTGAATTTGTGGAGCTAAAAACGACTTAAAAGGATGAGAAATCTGCAACTGTCTCAAAAAAAGAGTGTCACTTACCCGAGGCAAGAATGTTGGGTTAACAGGTGCAATAGCTGTCTTAGAAGGCAACACCCTCACAGGATAGAATCCAAGCATTGTCCCAGCAAGACTCAAAGCAGCCCTTGCACCTTCTGCTTACACAAGAACCATGAAACCAAATCAACAAACAGTACAAAACCAGATCATTACAGCAACATACAACTCTTAAAATTTACACTACCTTCATCAGTGAACTCGATAAAGGCAAAACGGAGTACGGAATTCGGGTCACCACAAATTCGACAGTCAACAACCTTCATCCACACAAAACGGCAATTGTTCAAAACCACAAACTTTAATAAGAAAATGAACAACCTCCTCAAAAGAATACCACATTACCTGCCCACAAGTAACAAACAGAGCCGCAAGCTGTTCCTCAGTGACCTATGCTCCACAAAAACCACCACGTCAGTTCACATAAACAATAAACATTCATATTAACATCATAAAGTTCGTGACTTTTATACCTGTTGATCAATGTCAGACACATAAACAGTCCTCCGAATTCTATCTTCTCGCTGCGCTAGACTGGTCCTGCTGTTCATTCTCCTCTTTCCCTGATTGTTTCTCTAATCAAACAACACAGTATAAAAAACACTAAATTCTCAAATAACACAACAAACACTTAAAAATATCCCATCTTTCTCAATGAAAATTAAACTGAAGAATCAGTGATGAACATACCCGCCGGCCGGGAAAACCACCGCCGTTAAGCTGTCCAGCTCTGTTGCCGTTCTGCATCATCAGTGCGGTGAAGTCAACAAACCCGCCGTTGATTCCGTGGTTGTTGTTAGCATGCGAAGGCGGCACAAACTCCTCCGCCATCGGGTTGAGCTTAGAGAAGAGCTCCCTCAGCTCCCTCATGTCCCGATTGAAGCTCTCCCCGCCACCGTTCATCTCGCCGTTGGATCGCACCGCCTCAAAGCTCAGCTGACCGTTCCCGTTGCCGTTACCGTTACCGTTAGCCATCGCGTACTGCTGCTGCTGGAGTGCGGCCTCAATCCGGTGCCGTAGAGGCCCGTGCTTGCCGGATGTCATCGACTGATCCTGATCGTCGGATGACGTCACGGCGGGCGGCGATGGCTGCTGCTGCTGCTCCGCCGCGGAGTTCGCGGAGGCGGACCCCACGGTCTTAACCAACTCGACCCCAGCATTCTCGAGATTCTCAACCACTGCCATAATTCAGAAACAGAGTTTCCTTCTTTCTTTCTTTCTTCCTCTCTCTTTTTTCCCTTTTGAGACTTTGAGAAATAAAATATACAAAAATAAAAAAAATTAAAAAATTAATAAAGATTGGAACTTTGATCGGCGATCAACAGCGGGACAGAGCCTAAGAACAATCGCAGCCTCGAGATCACTACGGAGAATACGAAATGGGAGAAAAGATTAATACCCGGAAATTAAAATTAAAATAAAAAAGGGAGCAGAAAATTCAAGGTTCTCTCGTCTCACAGTGGTTAGGGGTTTTTATTATGTTTAGTGAGAGAGAGAGAGAGAGTTTAAGCAAGAGGAGCTCTGTGTTTAGGTGACATGGCGATTAGAGAGAAAAAAAGGGACGGTGGGTTTGGGTTTGTTGGTGTTATTCTGAAACTGAGAGAGAGAGAGAGAGAGAGAGCTGAGAGCATCTCATTCAGTTGAGATGGTGGCTTTGGGGATCATGATGATGATGACGATCATAGCTAGGCGTAGGTCGTATGTGACCACGTGGCGCGATGGAAATGGTGGATGAGGAGGAAGGGCAGGCGAAGATTGATTGCGTTCAGTTGAATAATTAATCTCTCTTTGGAGGAGGAGGCCAGTCTTTTTTGACCTTTACCCAGTAGTAAAGTAACTCTCTCTCTCTCTCTGCGTCTTTCCCGGACTATTTGGATTTTACCGGAAGCATGAGACGACTTAACAGACTGCTACTACCAGTCGGTCGAGGGGTCCTTTCGTCATTCCACTATTTCTCAAATGAATTACTATTTATAATTTTTTGAGAGACTTTTTTAAAAAAGGATTAATTACTTTTCAAAAATACCGAAGTATGAGTCATCAATGGATATCCCTCCTTTTGACCGAAATAAGTTTGCTTACCACGTTTAGGTACGGTGTTCCGTTACTAACTTTGCCTATCATATAATATAATGTACATTATGAAGTGTGAGTAAGTGTATAGCATAAGTACAATCAAACGAAACAAATGTGGTTAATGTGACGTAAAACGCATAGTTAGCAATAAATAATAATGAGTTATAATTTTTAATCGTTAACAAAATTACATTAAATTAGAATATGCTTCCTTAAAGTAGATACAGGAACACTAATTGGAAATTTGTTCTTTTTGTTAATATGGGTGACGGTGGTTACGGTCATTATTGTGATATCTAATGGGAATTAGTTTTAAAAGAAAGTATAGTTATTTTGGTGAGGTAAATGATGATTTTTAAGAAAAGATGTGTTATATTTAGCAGTTTTATTCATATTATTGAATAAAATGTGGATGCTTGACCAATTGATGGTACACAATAACAAAAATTAAAAAGGTGTTGGTTAGTGAGAAAGATTTTTCACACTGTAATATGACATTAATATATTACCATGTTCTTGGAGATTAGATGTAAATATCTCCAATCTTAAGCTTTGTTTTGGTTGTTAGCTCAATTTTATACCGGGTATAATTCTCACATCTCAAGTTTCGACTTTTTACGCTCCTAATGTATCATAACCTTGAACTCAATATTTCACTATTTCTTATCATGTGAGTGCGTAACAATGTTGTCATTTTCAGCAAAAGTGGAGCAATGTTTTCAGCAATTTAGAACAGTAATATACACTTACCTGAGCAAAATATATAATTTATTTGAAGTGAAATAAATTTTGTCTTCCAGAAAGGCCCTCTGTGGTAAACTGACCAAACTATGGACACTTGTCACAAAACTCCATTGGGTTGGACCAACGGGGATTAATAGATGGATCCAAACTCAAAGCCCAATGTGAGCCTCAATTTAAGATCTTTGCTATTCCCTAGGCAACACTCAACCGACGTCGTTTTCAGTTCCATCCAGCGTCTGAACGCTCCCATCACAATCACGGCCCGGCTTGTCTTTTCACACACCGCGTTATTTTATTCGAGCCGAGCCGCGCCGTAAATTAAATAAACTTAGCGGACGCCAAAACCAAAACAAATCGACCTTCATCTCCCCACTGCTTCTATCTCTTTCAGTTCCGCTGAATCCCAACCTGCCCAGAACCCAGAGCCCTTCTAAAAAAAGTCCCAAACTCTTCCGCTAAACGGCGCCGTTTTCAACTGAACCGCCGCGCACCGCCTCCGCCACCGCCACAGAAAAATCCAGAGGCTTCCGGATTTTCCAGGTACTCTAATTTTCAATGCTCGGGAACTCTATTCCGGTTAATTACGCGAATTCATGAAGTTTCGATTACAATGCATCCGAGCTGTTAATTAGTGATGTGAATTCCGATTTTAGAATTAGGATTAGGAATTTAGGATTAGAATTAGGGTTTATTTGAGCTGTAGGTGAGATAAGATTAGAGATATGAAAGGCAGATCGCACCGGCTTCAGAGTTCGGACCCGCCGGACGACTGGGTGGACGAGTCTTGGACGGTGGATTGTTTATGTGGTGTGACTTTCGACGATGGGGAAGAGATGGTGAATTGCGACGAGTGTGGTGTTTGGGTGCACACTCGGTGTTCTAGGTATGTGAAGGGAGATGATAATTTTGTATGTGATAAATGTAAGAGCAGGAATAGTAGGAATGAGAGTGAGGAAACCGAGGTTGCGCAGTTGTTGGTTGAGCTGCCTACCAAGACTGTGAGGATGGAGAGCTCGTTTCCACCTCCGCCGAATATGGCTACTCGGCGGCCTCTTAGGCTGTGGACTGATATACCGATGGAGGAGAGGGTGCATGTGCAGGGGATTCCGGGGGGTGATCCTGCTATATTTGGTGGGTTGTCGTCGGTTTTTACTCCGGAGCTGTGGAAGTCTACAGGCTATGTGCCTAAGAAGTTCAATTTTCAGTATAGGGAGTTTCCTTGTTGGGATAAGGAGGAGGATGATAGTAGGTTTGATGAAGACGGTGAGAATGCTGTGGATAAAGGTGCAGGCGTTCTGTTTTCTTTGTTGAATGAGCGTGTCCTGGCAAACCCTGTGGCTGCTTTGGTTGGAATGAGGAGCCGAGAAGAAGGTGGGTATGACAAGAGGGTGTCTTTGAAAGAGACAAAAAGGTGGGATAAGGAGGTTCGTGATCTTAGAAGTGCTCAGACTGGTGTGAAGAAGGACAGGAGTTTAGTTCGGCCCATGGTATTACATACAGGGAAGCGTAAGAAGGATGATCTGGGGACATCCAAAGATCGGAGTGCCAAGAAGAGAGCTAGAGTTGCTGAAAAAGAGTCTGATGCAAGGAGGAGAGGGGCTCAGTCTTCTAAATCAGGTAATTTGATGTACTTGGCATGCTTTAACTGATTTCTGTGTTACTCATCCTTTCATGAGAAAATATATATATTTTTTTATTCCTTGTGATTGAATGAAAAGCAAGAATTGTAGTAGTGGGTCAAATCTTGCAGTAGTAGACATGCTCCTGTTGACTCCAACTTTTCTGTTTTAATTTTATTACTAGAGTTTACACCCTCAAGTGATGCAAAACAATTGGAATTTTCTGAGGACAGAGGTCCGAAGATTTCTAAGGCTGATGTTCAGAGTATGAAGTACAAGAAGTCGAGCAACTCTGTGGATAGAGAACCTGCAAAAAATGTTTCTCTTGTGACAGACTATACTGTTGAAAAGCACTCTTTGGAGGCCATCCTTTCTGATAGGTCTAAAAGAATTGGTGATGGATTGAAGGAAGACAAGGTGGAACACCAAATTTCTGCAGTGCCCGGGGACATGACTATCAGCAAAATGGATGATGCTGCTGTCGCATCATTGTTAGAATTAAATGGTGCTAGGACTGATTGTCTACAGGAACAGGTATGCTTTATCTTTATCACTTACAGCTGGGTTAGTATATAATGGTCTTCAAAATTCAACTCTCACCATGGACTTTTTATAGATTGCTTATTAATAATTTATCCTTAAATTTAAACGTCTTGGTTTTTTAAAGTCTGATGTTGAGCACATTGTAGGCCTATTACCAAATCGATAGTTGGATAATAATAGCAACATGCACTAAGTAATGCACATATAACTTAGATTGGCTCTAGAAAATAATATAGGCACATTCATAACCCTCAGCAATTATTTCAGTTCTCTATGCGAGCTTCAGAGTTTATGTTTCAGAATTACAGGGCTGGGCAGTGGGAAGTATCTAATGCTAGATTATTGGCCTGCATGGATGTTGTGATTTCTGTTAGTTAAATTGTTTAAAAGTGTTTCCTCAATAGCATTTTTTCTTCTTCTTTTGTATGGTGTTTTGATTGTTTATGCACGTAGGGGTTTATGTTTTTAGACATTAGATTTGAACTACTTGTGACATTTCCTGAATTTAAAATAGGGAGATAGCACAGAAGATGATAATTTGAATGTCAAACCACCCCTCGAAAATGTTAGCACACCACCGGAGGTTGAAGATCAGAATCACTGTCCTACTGGCGACAGGTCCATACAACGTTCTCCCAATGGGAAAACTGAAGACCTTGAGGACAATTCTGGGAGCCTGTTGAATGTACAGCCTTCTCTTCATGGTGATGCAAAAGACCTTGGCAAATCTTCTGATCAAGTGTCTGAAAGTGCGAAAGTTAATGCTGTAACAGTAAACATCCCACTGTCCAGTGACCATAAGGTGGAAAGTGCTGATATAACTTCCGAAGCAGTTGGTGATTCTCATACAGACAGGGGTGATGAAGTGTCTGGCGATAGTCAGCCTAAACGGGAATCTGAAGGTTTGACGGATTCAATTACTCTGCAAAAAAGTTCGTCAGATGTCAAACATGGTTCAAAGGTTTCTGAACATCTTTCAAAACCAGGTGGGATCTCAAACTCTGCAGCAGCACTGGGTCAGCTTAAAACAGCTTCAAGTGCTGGGAAGTCTTCGACTGTTCCATCCACCAGTTTGACCCCCAAATCATCCACTCCTAAGAACTTAAAATCTGGGGATGTTCATAATCCTAATCCATTTACTAAGCAACGAGTAGTGGTTGAAAGTAAAGGTAGCATAAAGAAAGATCGTGCTTCATCTGCAGACATGGATCATGATAAGGACAACATGCCAAGAAAAATAGGAAAAGAGCAGTTAAGATCCCCAACAGGTTCTACTCTGAAAACCTCACACTTTAGCCGGAATTCACATGAATCTGTATCCAAGCGGACCACATCAGAATCAAAAGATTCAATGCTTCACTCATCTTCCAAGACATTGTCAGAAGGAGATACTGCAGTTCCTTTAGGCTCTAGTGAGAAGGTACATGCGCAGAACAAAAGTTTAGCTTCAAGTGCATTGCAAAGAGGTGAAAAGTTGAACCAGACAACTTCTTCTAAGACTAATCAGAATCATGCACCTCCTCCTTGTCCACCTGCACCATCTAGTACTCAGGCAAAGCTAAGTGACGAGGAAGTAAGAGCACCAGTTTCATTTCATTTTGTTATCTTTTATTTCTGGTAGGAAGTTATCTTAGTAAGTTTTTGGGGATTTTTGCAGCTTGCTTTACTCTTACATCAAGAACTCAACAGTTCTCCCAGAGTACCTCGTGTACCACGCGCTCGTCATGCTTCTAGCTTACCTCAGCTGGCTTCTCCAACTGCAACAAGCATGTTAATAAAGCGTACATCTTCTAGCGGAAAGGATCACAACTCGGTAATATGTCAATTCTTTAATTTTTCAAATTAGGCTACATCTTGCGACTGATAATTGTGGAGTTGTGGGCCTGCTAACAAATGTGACCAATACACTATAGGGCTCTAGGAGAAAAGTGAGGGATGCGTATAAAGACGGGGTTCGAAGTTCCCGTGAATTGGATGATGAAACTAAGAGGATGGAGAGAGTCCCATCTTCTCCAGATCGTAGTAGACAAGATGTAGCAAGTACACTGGATGCTGCTACTAAGAGGGAGGAAAATTCATCAACAGCCTCACATTCTTACAAGAAGACTATCCCTTCTCCCTCCATTCCAGCTGCAAACAGCGGTCCATCTTCATCCGCTGAGGCTAATGATCGCAATGTGTCATCTGTACGCAGTTCTCCTAGGAATGTGTCTGACGATGATACAGGTTCAGTTGGTCCTATTCATCATACGTTACCCGGTACATGCAATATCTCTGTAAGGTCTGCTTATTTTACAAAGTTTTCCTGTTCATTGTAGTTTATTTTTCTTTTCCTCATGCAGGCTTGATAAATGAGATTATGAGTAAAGGCAAACGAATGACATATGAGGAGCTCTGCAATGCGGTGATGCCGGTATGGTTGCCTTTAAGAACGCTCCATAGTTTTGGTGCAATTGTTTCTTCTTACAATGGGTGGTAGAGTATAATTTAAACTTTTTGTTTTTTTTTTTTGTTTTTTTTTTGATTCTATGTGCAGCACTGGCATAACCTGAGAAAGCACAATGGAGAGCGTTATGCATATACAAGTCCTTCGCAGGCCGTTCTTGATTGCCTTCGGAATCGACATGAATGGGCTCGATTAGTTGATCGTGGTCCGAAGGTATTCTTCTGATACCATATCCATTAGTTTGTTTTGCATGCATCTGTGTTTCGTCGAATAGTCTCATATAGACTTGATTGCATCCTTCAGTACTTTTAAATTGCAAAGCCTGCTGTATGGTCCAAATATCTAAATTGTGCAAAGGTGATACTTGAATCATTTGCTTTGCATGTCTTTCAACTTTAGGGAGGGTAAATTAAGTACTTGTAAATTGTAAACAACTGAATATGACAGCAAGGGGAGCTCATATATTGGTGAAGCTGAATTAGTATTTATGGTGCTTAAAACGGTCTTTTAGGTTGTTGCACATTGACCTGTTTAAGTACTATTGAACAAGGATATCTACTTCAAACAGTAATTAGTATACTTATGCTTTTTCACATGTTTCGTATTTAGGACATGAGGTTCTTAATGCGTATGATGCATACTTAATATAATTCTGATCTCAAAATCATTCTGTGACAGACAAACCCTAGGAAAAAGCGAAAACCTGATGCTTACGATTCAGAGGATAATGAATATGGCAGGGTCAACAATCCAAAGGAGGCAGAAGGTAAAAGCATCGATTCACAGAGAGATGACTTTCCAAAGGGCAAGAGAAAAGCTCGAAAACGCAGAAGACTGGCCCTTCAAGGACGGGGAATAAAGGATGTCAGGGAGAAACGGAAGTCAGATTTGCTCACTGACGATGATGTCGGGCCATCATTCTCTAATTCCACAGAGGAAACTGCGTCGGAGGATGATGCTCAGGGAGGTGGAACAGGTCCAGGTGGAAGTGAGGCCTCTTCTAGTTCAGAGGAGGCAGGGACGAAATGATTTTCCAGCGTCTGGTCTGACGTGAGGGTTCCGGAATTGCTTATACAATCGGGAAGAGTCGAGAGTGTAATACTAGTGTACATAGTAATGTATATTTATGGGTCAGAAATCCTTGTTTTATTTAGGCTGTAATTCAAAATGATTTGTGAAACATTAGGCAGAGGCTGAGCACCTGATCACTACAAAACTTTGTGGAATTCATCATCTTAATTCTCAAGGTAGAGTTTAACCTATAGATTTTTGTTTCTGATCGATTACTGGTCCTTTCTTCACAGTATATAAACCAAATTACTGATAAAGCATACATAGCTTTTACAAACACATTACCAGCAATTCAGCATGATCATTTTCAAACCCATAACCTCTCTTTGTGCCTATGAATGCTATATGAAAATTAGTAACTAGAATGCTATATCAAAATTAGTAACTAAAATGCTACTACAAAATAGATACTAAGCTTTACTGCAATATAGATGGTGAATTTGGACAACTTTGAGTTTGGAAATATAGAAGAAGGGATGTTCCATTGACAAGGTCGGGTCGGGTTTGGGCCTCTCTCTGTCTCTCGGGGGAAAATGTCTATTTGGTGCTAATTTGACCCCCTGACTGCCCATTCAAATGACAAACTTATTTTTTTCCCCTATTCAACATAAGGTAACAACTCTATTGCCCATTTGAACAAATCTTTTTCAATTCTAGTACAAATTTAATTTTTTTTCTTCCTTTTTTGTCCTTTTGTCTTATCTAACATATTTTTGAATTATAACGTGTTGAGAAAGTGGAAGATAAAAAAACAAACTTTGCCGAAATATCACCCAACTCCTCCGGCCTCCCATGGCCGGTCGCCGGAGCCTGGTCGCCGGATTCCGGGCACCAATTTTTTTTTTTCGCCGGAATTTTTTTTTTCGCCAGATTTTTAATTTTTTTTTTTTTTTTATAATCAGGTTATTGACGATGATTACTAACCCTCAGTAAATAATTTACAGATTACAGTAAATAATCGATTATTGACCCCCGGTAATCGATTACTGGGAATCAGTAATCAGTCAGTAATCAGGTTACTGACCCCCAGTAATCAATTACTGACCCCCAGTAATCAATTACTGACTCCCAGTAATCAGGTTACAGATTCCATATTTTCCAGTAACCATGTTACTGACCCCCAATAATCGATTACTGACCCCCAGTAATCCATAACCAGAGTTCATGAAGTTGTAAAACTTTGATCACAAAACATCCACACTATACTGGTACTAAGATTTCATTGATAACTTGACAATAACATAAAGAACTTGCACATACAATACAATGAAACTCTACAGATTTCATGAAGTAATCAGGTTACTGACCCCTAGTAATCGATTACTGACCCCCGGTAATCGATTACTGACCCCCGGTAATCGATTACTGACCCCCGGTAATCGATTACTGACCCCCAGTAATCGATTACTGACCCTAACCAAGAGAAAAAAAAAAAAAAAAAAAAAAAACCCTAGTTTTTTTTCTTTCCGTCGCCGTTGCCGCTAGCCTCGCTCCTTCATTGCTTTGCTGCCATATAGTGATGGAGACCATTTTCTAGGGTTAGGGTTTTATCTCCCCTTCTCCTCTTCTTCTTCTTCTTCTTCTTCATCTCCATCAATCTCAGCCCCACATCTTCACTCCACACCCAAATCCCAAACCTCGATCAGCTCTACTCTCATCACTGCAACGAAAAGCAACACCACCCTCCTCCTCCTATAACCAGAAAAAGCCTATAAGAACACATCTCCCTCCCACAATACAACATATCTGAAGCCTCTGGACCCGGATCGCCGCCCCTCGACCTCGACCTCGACCTCGACGAAGAAGCCCATCGTCTGAAGCTCGCTGCAGTCCAGATATGGACACCCTTCGCTGCTCTTCCCCAATCCGACGGAGGAGGAACATGAGGCAGATCAGCCTCGTCTGAGGAAGTGGGCGGCGGTGGAGGCCGAGTTGGTGGAGCAAATGAAGGCATAGGTTGTGGTTTCCGGTGGTGAGGTGGTGGTACAGGAGAGGAGGAGGAGGGTGAAGTGAAACCCTAATTAGAGAGAGAGAGATTTATATATGGTTTTAGTATAGGGTAATTAGGTATTTTTATCAAGATTCATTGGAATGGGTAGGTAATATTGAAATGGGCAAGTTTTTCAAATTTTTTGTGCAAATGGTCTTTTTCCCGTCTCTCGGACTCTCCTTCTGTTCTTCACCCCGCTGAATGTGTGGGACGCTATAAAAGCCTCGGCTTTTCAGACTCCCGCAGTTAAAATAAAAATAAAAAAGAAGAAGGACCAGATCGTTGAAAACGACGGTGTGAGATTTCTCTGGCCTTTCTTCTTCTTCTTCGTCTCTCCCTAAACCTAACTACCTACCATCCTTCTAGGGTTTCTCTTCTTACATTTCTCTCCGCGATCTCTTCCCTTCCAGGTTCGATTTTGTTTACCCGGATTCTCAATTTCGCTTGATTTGGTTGAGCAATTGAATTTGTATTGAGATCGATTTGTTGATTTTTCTGTTGTGGTTAGTTAGGTTTGTTTGAATCGTCGGGAAATCATGACTATTCCGGATTCAGGTTTGATGATGGAGAACGAGGCGAGTTGCTTACCGCATACACCGGAGGAGGAGAAGCGGATCATTGACGAATTGACTCGTCAATCTGAAGCCAATGTCAAAGAAGGCACCTTTTTCTATGTTATTTCTAACAGGTTTTCCTCTCTTCTCTATTTTGGTCAATGAAATAGGTCAATCTTTGTTGGAATTATCCTATAATTGAGTAATTGGAAACTAAAACTGTGATGTTTACAGAAGCTTCATTCTTTACTTTGTTTGGAATTCAGCTTCTAGATGGCTTAAAGTGCTTTATAAGTGGATTAGATGCATGTAGTATACTGGAAATTTAAGTATTTGTACTTTTCTTCTAAAGAAGGTATTCAGTGTGCATTCTCAGTTTAGTGTGCCTAGATGACTCTCATTATAGAAAGTGAAGAAGGCTTTCATTTTCGTTATTGCTATGTCTTTATCATTAGTCGGTGCGGTTTGAATATAGAAGAAACTTAATTGAGCATGTACTCTACTCCATTGGTGGCACCTACTCCCTGTGCATCCAAAGTTACCAGCTTTTGTTTCAGTATCGGTATACTTTTCATGTTTGTGAAGTAGGTTTGTTCTGTTATTTTATCAGGTGGTACTCAAGCTGGAAGAAATATGTTGAACAAGGCACCGGGGAGAATGATAAGTGGGATTCTGAATCCCAACATATGGATCTGCGCTCTTCGAATAATGTTCACAGACCCGGACCAATTGATAATTCCGATATTATTGATAAAGAATGTGAGGGAGGTGATCTACAGCTTCGTAGAATGCTGATGGAAGAGGAGGACTATGTCTTAGTTTCTCAAGAAGTTTGGGAAATGCTGTTAAACTGGTAATTTATCAGTAAACGCTCTTCGTTTAATGATCATTCCGCGTTATTTTATTTAAATAATAATGTACACTCTTGTCTGAATTTTATGTACCAACATCATTTTCTCATAGTTTAGATTCTATATTTTGTACAGGTATAAAGGAGGTCCATCATTACCAAGAAAGATGATTTCTCAGGGAGGCCTTATTAAGAATTTGATGGTGGAGGTTTACCCACTGTGTCTAAAGATTATTGATTCTAGAGATAACAGTCAGGCAGTTATCTGGTTAAGCAAAAAGGTACAACAGTCTTCCTTTGTTATTTTTTCTCTGTAAATCTATGTTCATTAAAACTTTAAAAGACATTTCCATATCTCTTAACTGCTTGTGTTCTTTGTTTGTTTTTAAATTCTGCTTCTATTAAGTGTTTAGTGTTTATTGTTTGATTTGTTTCTAAATTTCTCACTGATATATTTAGAAGCATCAGGTTCAAGAAACTAGTATGTTAATATGTTACCGCTGCTTTTATTTTTCTAGCATTGGTGTCTGGTTTCTTGGAACTCCATTCCACCACACTTAAGATGTTTAAGATGTATAGAGAACTCATTAAAAGACTTTTGGATTTTCAACCTCGAAAAGCTGTAAGATTGTGGGTGTCAGATAATGGAAGCACAATGATTTTACACATATGTAGATACTGCTTTCTGACAACTAGAGTCTGTTTCAGGCTTCTGTCCAGGAGCTTTACGAGAAGGTGCGCACAATCAGAGGAATTGAGCAACATAAGGTATATCAATTCTGTCTATATTTTGTCTCTTATTTGTTTTTTCTGCTGACTTTATGATTTGAGAAGGTAAAGTGAACTCTACATTTTCTCTCCTTAATTGTCAATTACAGGTCTGTCTCTGGGATTACTTCAACAAGCAGAAGGAGTCATTATTGAATGCTTCAGACCAAACATTGGAGCAGATGAACTTGCATATGGATCAAGAAGTGAGTTCTATGATTTACACCGTAAAGTCCTGTTCACCGACCTGGTGACCAGTTGATTTGTGGTCGCCTATTTGTATATGTGATATATGGGTTAAGATTAATCTCAACCCGTGATATTAAATCTAAGTGTGGATGACCATAATGATTTGGTCTCACTTGCATTAATACTTAATCATCTGCGAGGTTAAGAGTACCCAAAAAATCGATACTGTTCGTATAATTTCATGCTTCATAGATATTGAGACTCTTAATTCTTATAAATAGGCCATTCGGATATTCATTTGCATCTTCGATGGGAGTGGGTTGAATAATTTTCACTTCTCTAAGCATCCTAAGTCCGTCGATTATAAAATTTTGCATGATGTGCATGCTTGCTGCTTTCGGCTTGGGATAGATATTTGTGTATCAGCCTGTTTGATCTGTTTATGACTGAGAAGGAATTTCTGTCTGAAAATTGTGGCAAGTATCTTGCTCTACGTGAAGTGATTCTTTATCTCACTGTATATTTATCAATTCTTTTCTATGCAGGTTCTTCTTGAGGTACAAGCTGATGGAAACTATTCCCCCGGAATTTCCATGGACTCAACTGGAAATGAGTTGGCATTGGTAATGGTAGAACCATCAAGGTCGTCGATGACAATTGCTGGGGGTCCTACTTTGTCGAATGGTCATTCAATGGGTTATAATAATAATGTGCTTCAGGGAAGCAACTTTGGTGGCTCAGCATCAACAGATACTGATGAAAAATCTTATGCTTATAATCCAATGAAAAAAGGAGATAAGGGAGGTTTGGCAGGATTACAGAATCTCGGAAATACTTGCTTTATGAATAGTTCCCTCCAGTGCTTGGTCCACACACCCCCTCTTGTTGATTATTTTTTGCAAGATTACTCTGATGAGATCAACACAGACAATCCCTTAGGGATGCATGTAAGTGTCTTATCTAATTTTCCGCTCTCTTCTGTTTTTATCCCCTGATAGTTCTAACATATGATGTTTCTGTGCAGGGTGAGCTTGCTCTTGCCTTTGGTGAGCTCTTAAGGAAATTGTGGTCCTCCGGGAGAACAGCAGTTGCTCCACGTGCATTCAAGGGAAAGCTTGCTCGATTCGCTCCTCAGTTTAGTGGCTATAATCAGCATGATTCTCAGGTTAGTACTGTATTGTTTTTAAACCGTTGTTTTGTTTAACGTAAACATGTGAGGTTAGACCTTAGATAGATCTATCCCATGGGGTAGTCTAGCTTAGTGGTTGGTTTGAGTTAAATATAGATTGATATTGTTTGGGGTAGTTATAAAAGATTACATGCTTATTGTAATGTGTTCTGTCAATAGGAACTTCTTGCTTTCTTACTGGATGGATTGCATGAAGATTTGAATCGTGTCAAAAATAAGCCCTACATTGAAACAAAGGATTCAGATGGTCGCCCGGATGAGGAAGTTGCAGATGAGTGTTGGAAAAATCATAAGGCCCGGAATGATTCATTGATTGTGGATGTTTGCCAAGTAAGCAGTACTTATATCACTGTAATTGTTTTTTTATCTTCTTTGCATGGAAATTACCAAGTGGTATGTTAATCGCTTGTCAACTTTTTCCTTTCAAATAGACACACGCACACGGGCACACACACATTAAAGTCATGTAGGGAAGGTTCATATGGTAGTTGTATACAAGAGTGATGGTGAAGTTCTATATAGTTGCTAAATATTCTGGAATCAATTAATAAAAAATGGCTCAAAGCCAGCTTCAACTATATTCTTACAATCAATCTCTGTGTAACTGATACTGAAACTTATTTGCTTCTGTGTATTTATATCAGTATTTGTTCAGGAGTGCTTTTTAAGCTTACTGAAATTTCACTCTTAGGATTGTATTATTCTTGAATAATAATAACTTTTATCTTTTGATCTGTTGCTGGACAATGAGCAGGGTCAATATAAGTCAACTTTAGTGTGCCCCGTTTGTAACAAGATTTCGATTACCTTTGATCCTTTTATGTACTTATCCGTGCCCCTACCTTCAACTGCCACTCGTTCAATGACGGTGACTGTACTTTATGGTGATGGACGGGGTCTTCCAATGCCGTACACTGTAACCTTGTTAAAAGATCGCTCTGTCAGAGATCTTATTGAGGCATTGGGGACTGCATGCTGTTTGAAGAGTGATGAAAACCTTCTGCTTGCTGAGGTAATATGGCTTTCCTTTGCCTCATGTTTTTCTTTCCTGTAGATTGTTCTGTACATTAACTAATGACTAGCTCTTGGGATAAAACTGTAGTCTAATACCTTTATTTTCAGATATACGAGCATCGGATTTATCGATATTTGGAGAACCCTTTTGAACACTTATCTTCAATTAAGCCTGATGAACGTATTGTAGCCTATCGGTATTCTAAAGGGGCTGGAAAAACCAGACTTGAAATAATGCATCGATGGCAGGAAAAGTAAGTCCTCTCTAGTCTCTTAATCTCACCAATTTTCATTTCTCATGTGATGTCTCATAATCGATATGGCATTTGTTTTGACCAAATTATTGCCAAATTTCAGGTCTACATTGGATCCCTTGAAGGGTCAGAGAAAGCTTTTTGGAACACCTTTGGTTACTTATCTAGGAGAAGATCAAATAAATGGAATTAATGGAATAAATGGAGTTGAAATTGAAAGAGCTGTTTCTATATCGCTGTCCCCTTTGAGGAGAGCTGTTAAGCTTCATAGCACAAAAGAAAATGGTTCAACTTCAGAAGCTGTTGATGAACCATCAGAGAGCTACAATTTGAGGTCCATGGACAATGGAGAACTAGAGGAAGCATCCAGCAGGGAGTTATCTTTTCACCTATTTCAAGCCCTTGATGAAAGGGGTAACACATGCAAGCCGCTGGAGAAGTTTTCTTCCTTAAAGTCTGGTAAAAATATTAAGGTTTTTTTGGACTGGACTGAGAAAGAAGATGAATTATATGATGCTAGTTACCTGAAAGATCTACCTGAGGTATACAAGCCTGGTAATACTGCGAAGAAAACTCGACAAGAAGCTATTTCTTTATTTTCTTGCTTAGAGGCATTCCTCAAGGAAGAACCTTTGGGTCCCTCGGATATGTGGTATGATATTTTTAATCATTTCCAATGACTTCTGTACGACACTCATTATCCTGAATCTTGGGACCATCTAATATCTCCTTGGCAACATTCAGGCCTTGACCTATGCTCTTGGATATTGTAATACAGGTACTGCCCAAGGTGCAAGGAGCATAGGCAGGCTACCAAGAAGCTGGACTTGTGGATGCTGCCAGAGGTTCTGGTTTTTCACTTGAAACGATTCTCATACAGCAGATACTCGAAGAATAAACTCGACAGTTTTGTGACTTTTCCAATTCATGATCTTGATTTGAGTAAATATGTGAAGAGCAAGGACGGAAAACCTTATCTGTACGAGCTATACGCCATTAGCAACCATTATGGTGGTCTAGGCGGTGGGCACTACACTGCATATGCGAAGGTATGACAGAATTCTAGTGTATGCTACCAGGTGACTTTTTCTAGTT